>OX366519.1:2500866-3751299 GCA_947256265.1 Acronicta leporina | reverse complement strand
GATTTTGATACTCAAAAGATATTATTTTTTACTTAATTATATATGTTCTTGATGGTTCTTGACAATATTTTAAAAGCAAGCATTGTCAGGAACTAGAACCAACAGCCTACTGCAATTAAATAGCAAACATTTGCCCAACATCTTCAATCAACAAATAAGTAATATGCCAAAATATACCACGTAAAGTATACCACAAAAATCATATTATTCTACTCAAATACTTATAGTATGGGTATAAAAATAACATACCATAACGCCAGTATTCCCCGAAGGGTTAGACAGAAGTCAGCCAATCTAGGTAGCAGAAATAAATATTGTTTTTGTTAAAAAATATAATCCGTCTATTTTATTTGACTTACAAATTGGTTGGCTTAGCCTTTTTTATATGAATAAATTCTTAAGTACTTGTGAAAATGACTGAACATGCCATTAGGTTCCATTCTACCAACTGTATAACGTTATTACCCGATTCATATCCATCAAACAAATATATATCTATAAACCAACTGAAGAAAAACTTTACATAAATGAATATAGAGCTGGGATTTCAATGGCATGTTATAAAATTAGGTTTTACTTCAAAACAAGTACTGGGAAAGGGAATGGTCTCATCTGCGTGTGTAATATAAATAAGATAGTAAGTACTTATAGTTTTATTGCAGGGTTTTTGTGTTTACAGCTTGTTTTAGGTGTCCCTGTTTTGATGTATAAAGGAGAGCGGGGTAATGGCAAACACTTATGAGAGAACTAAAATAATAACAGACCCAGATAAAGTTATGAATGCTATTCCTTACATAAAGGGGGCAACGAAGGCCGGATATTTGTAAAGGTGTAATGGGTGTTTTTAAATATATTTTTTGTTTAATTTTCAAGGATTTTCGAATTTTAAGGGGGCGCGGGAGGGGTTTTCAAGTTTAACATCACTACACAACAACTAGTATGTAATAATCATACACTATTTGTGTGTTAGAATTTTTTCCCAAGGTCCCAAAAATATTTAAAAACCGGCCAGCCGGCGAGTCGGACTAGCCCATGAAGGGTTCCGTAACTTTCGTTGTAATTTTGATCGATGTTTTAAGGTAAATTGCGGTTTACGATTTATATTGCATTAAAAAAAACGAATTACTAGATCTCGTTCAAACCAATTTTCGCTGGAAGTTTGCATGGTAATGTACATGATATATTTTTTAATAAGACGTGATGAGCATGTTTTTGTAACTAATAACTAACTAAACTACTATAACTTTGTAATTTTTCGTGATAGTTTTGAAATTTTTACACGCGTCTCGGGTTTCGTATATATTAAAACTAATGCTGTATACAACATCAAAGCAAACCCTTGATACATGTGTGATTCTATAATTAATTAGTTTCGTAATCAATATGGCCGCAAAAAGCTTGTTGCGAACAGAACTGTAATTGTAGATCGCAGATAATATTCTCTTTGACACTATCGTAATTGGCCATCAGTTCGTTTGTAAGAGTGTCATTGATAGGAAATAGTATGTCGATTCTGTAGCATTTGTTGGGATAAAAAGTTGTTGTTTTTGTTACACACATTAAAAAAAATTAAAGAAGCTTGTATGGATTCTAAGGGCCACTTGCACCAACTTCTTAAATGTGTTTAAATTGTATTAAAACACAAAATTACAATAGAAAATTGTGTTTAAATACAATTTAAACATATTTAAGAAGTTGGTGCAAGTGGCTCTAAATATGAATTGATTTCAAATTAATTGCTAAATACGGCTAAAGCCTCTTGAGAAAGTGAACAGAAAAAAAATCTCCGTACCACCGAAAATCTCCCTAGAATGAAAAATATTATGAATCTCCCGCAAATAGAAATAAATCTGAGAGGAGACCCGTGCCCAGCAGTAGGACATTATTACAGTGGGTTGATGATAACATCATAATAAATGTTTTTATTGTGATTGTATTACAAATACGATGTATCGTGACGTAGTTGATTTGCTGAATTATTTATATTAAAGGCTGTATGAAACTATATATGTATATAGTTTCATATATATGTATGGTATGCCATTGTTATTTGAAATTCGCAGTCTCAAAATCACAGATAATAGAATAATTAATTTAATTAATTAATTAATAAAAAAAAACATCACTATAATATAAGATTTATAAGAATAACACTATTCAAGGACAAATTTTATCACATTATATGTTTGCTTGCACAAAAAACTTGTTATAATGTTATTAAATTATAAACCTGTCCCAGCTTATACTCAGATTAAATGGTGGTCTTGCTTAATCATATCAGCGGCTTTTTCTGCGATCATTAGTACAGAAGCTTCAGGATTACCTCTAGTGACTTTTGGCATTACACTGGCATCAGCTATACGCAAGCCTTTCACGCCATTCACTCGCAATCGACCATCTATAACGGTGCCCATAGGACAAGTGCTGGTCATGTGACTCAGTCCTGAAGATATGCACATAACGTAACAGCGCCAGTAATCTCGACTTCCTACAGGGAATTCGTTGCATGTGGGGTTGGCATCTAACATAACAGCATTAACTTCTTGGTAGTAGCTCGTATTCATCACCGGAAGATAATCTAATACATAATCAACAAGAGCTTCAACATCGTCTTTATTCTTTAAGAAACCGTTGTAGATGAGAGGAGTATCTGTCGGATCATTACTTCTTAATAACACCCTGCCTCTTGATTTTGGAGCAAGAAGAACTATCTCGTTAAATGCCTGAAGTCTGTTAGTTCCCTGCTTGTATATATTATTGCAAATTTCATCATTGAACCTAAAGGAGTATGTGCAGTAGAACAACATCATTTCTGCTGAACCCAAATAGGTAATCACCTGGTAATCAGGATAGTCCGAAGATTTGTTAAGAGCAACAAAGCCAGTGAATGAGGCTCCAAACAGATTATAAGGACTAGGTTGTGGGATAGGCTTACTTAGGTAATCCAAACTGTGTACGAGAACTACACAAAATTGTTCCTGCAGATTTTCGCCAACAGGTAAGTTCGATAATACTTCAATATTTTTACTCTTCAAGTGCTCCTCCGGTCCAACACCCGACAGCATCAGCAGTTTTGGCGTATTATATGTTCCAGCAGATATTATTACTTCTTTATTCGCTTTCAAATTTAGAGTTTTACCGTCTTCTGTAATAACTTCTATTCCAACTGCTTTCTTGTCTTCGTTAAATATTATTTTAGTGGCCAGAGTATTTTTCAAAACGTGTAGATTACGGCGATCCTTGACTGAAGATAAGAACGCATACGCAGATGTCTGACGGAATCTTCCAGATATGGTGACGGTCTGCGCGGAATATCCTAAAAGATGATTTTCATTAAAATCTGAAACAATATCATTTCCCAATTCTCGGTGAGCGTCTAATAATCTATCAATTTCTTTGCGATGGTCTTTTCTAAGTCCTATGGCGCCATCGGTTCCATAATATTTCTTATCAGCTGTGGCAAGTAGTTGTGGATCTTCTAGCCTAGTAGTCTTAAGGAAATATGGTAATACATGTTCCCATTTCCATGAATCATCTTTGGCTATTTCGGCCCATGAATTGAAGTCACGGGGCTGTCCTTTATGATAAATCATATAATCTAGGGAGCTAGTTCCACCAAGCATTTTTCCAAAAGTAAATTCATGGTAATCATGTAGGTGGCATGTAGATTTGTAGCCATCATTTACTGCAGTGTAATTCCAATCATATTGTGATCTTTTCATAAGGAGCGGTAAACCTGGAAGCTGAAACACAATACAAAAAATCACTTTTTTGTTGATTGATTGATTGATTGATTGACGGCTCTAAACACTAATTAATATGTCGAATATCAATTTTGAATATGGCGATTTTGTCAGTTACAGAAGATTGCGCGTTAACATGTTTTTATGTTAAAAAAATAGTTTTATTTTATTTTAGCAAATATTTAAAAATTAGTCAAGAATGGAAAAGGCTACAAGTCACAAAATGATAGTTAACAGGTATGGTAGCATCATACAACATAGAATTAACTATAAGGTAAGTCATGTAGGTTGAGAAGCAAAGTAACTTGCTTTTCAATAAATGCTTTTGATGAATTTTTCCTTCCCTAAAATAGCAAAAAACTATGCATTAGCAGTATGCAATAGCATGGAAAATGCAAAAAAGTCACAAAAAGATTGTCTTAACATTTTAAATGTAGCATTTAGCTCCTATAATTGAGTCGGTACCTACATTTCAGATCTGTAAAACGAATCATTATTCGTTTCGTCTTCGTCTTGTTGGCCGTCCTTAATATGTAAATAAATATATAAAACGTTAGTTATTAGCATACACTTACATCAGACTCAAAAGGTGGATCGCCTCCGGCTTCGACGAGCAGGACATTGACATGCTCAATTTCAGACAGTCTGTTTGCGATTAAGCCTCCTGCTGTCCCCGCGCCAACCACGATGAAGTCGTAATAAGCGTTGTCTGTGAATAATGGCAGGTTTTAAATAACTATGTCATTATTTTGGGATATATTTTAAATTCGAAAAAAAAATGTATTTTAATAAATCGTAAGTGTTGAAGTCTCGCTTACATTCTAGCGACTAATGAGTCTAATGAGACTAATGAGTGAGGTTATAAGCGCGATTTCTACACTAGAGTTGCTCAGTTCGATTCCAGGTCGCGCCAAGTGTTATTGGGTTTATATGAAATTAGCTTCTGTCAGCTACTTCGTCCGCATGGAATAGTTACTTGCTCTTAGCTTGATGATATATAGCCTATAGCCTTCCTCAGTAAATGGGTTATCTAATACTAAAAGAATTTTTAAAATGGGACCAGTAGTTCCTGAGATTAGTAGTAGACCAGTAGTTCAAGCAAACTAACAAACAAACAAACAAACTCTTCAGCTTTATATATTAAGTAAGTATAGAGTATAGATTTTCAGCAGCAATTTGGAGTTTGGGATTTATGCTCCGCTAATAACAAGACGCTCGTCATCTATTATATGGGACCTAAACATATCGGCGATATATGGGTGTTTATAGGTCATCTCTGCCAAATCCTTGGTACAGGCACGATGGTCTGTTGTATAATTGGAGAAAGAGTTAAACTTTGGTTAGTATGTGAATTGAAAATTCTAAGCAATTTTTTTAAGCTTACCATCAACAGTAGCTTGAGGAGGCCAGTCATAGTTCGTGAGGTGCAATGCTGCTATCACACTAAACGCCCCCTGTACCATCTCCACCGTCTTAAAAGTCGCCGCAGCATTCATGGCTTACTGAAAAGTTAAATGGGACAATTTGGAAACGGTTATTCGATACTATTTCTCACACTCAATAGTCATAATAAGTGCGCAGTGATAGCTTCGTGATAAGATCGTTGGACTATCGAGATCCAAGGCACGCGACATCATCCTGACGAAACTTGTATGCCTGAGAGATTTATTTTCTCAATAAGTAGTGTGTGAATTCTGCCAACCCGCAGCCTAGGCTAGGCTACTATTGTGGACTAATAGCCTAACCCCTCTCACTATGAGAGAGCATCTGTGCCTAGCAATAAGACAATATGTAGGTTGATGACGAATTGACGATGACTAATAATGTTAGACAAGCAGCAGCATAGCAGACAAGTGCTAGAGTGGAGACCGCGTTTGGACAAGCGTAGTGTGGGACGCCCTGCGACACGATGGACCGACGATTTAAAGAAGGTGGCTGGCAGCGGATGGATGCGAGCTGCCCAAGACCGGGATGGTTGGCGCTCTTTGGGGGAGGCCTACGTTCAGCAGTGGACGGCAATAGGCTGATATGATGATGATGATGATGATGATGAATAATGTTCGACTAGTGAGAACATTATCTCATATCTTTGATATTGTAATGTACCTATAATATGAACGAGAGTAGTTAATTTATTATTATTTCAAAAGTTTTTATTATTATGGGTTGTCAATAAATATATAATGTCTGTCCGTGACCATGGATGCTGTAAAGGGTCCGAATCGGTATTTGATTTTGACAATATAACGCGATAAAATCCGTAAAGTGGTTTTATTTAAATTAGTATGTCTGTTTATCGGTTGTTGTGCCGGTGTGTTTAAACGCGCATGAAATCATAACTACTAAATTATTTTGAGGGACTGGAAACAAATTCATAGCTCATACCTGGGCCACTATTAGGCTTTAGGTGGTTCATTTTACTAGTTATATATACATAGCCTATAGCCTTCCTCGATAAATGGGCTATCTAACACTGAAATATTTTTTTAAATCGGACCAGTAGTTCCTGAGATTAGCGCGTTCAAGTAAACAAACAAACAAACAAAAACAAACAAACTCTTCAGCTTTATATATTAGTATATATAGATTACAAGTTTAATCATTGACGACATTGAATTTGAACAGAACCCATTGAAGTCATAATTTTATAGATTTGTTATTTTTTTTTTCTAGTTTTTCATACCTTTTTTATACATTCGTCCTTACAAAGGTTTTTTGTAGTTATTGCTATTAGCGATAAGATCGCTATTGTAACCTTAGTTTTATGTGTATATCTAGTATTAGCACAGGTAAAAAAATATAACAAAATAAAATATCAAAATTGAACTAAATAAATGTTTATCGGTTCTAAATAACATAAAGTAAGACGGTAAAACTGATATATCAGAAAACATTGTAATACGGAATTCATAACTTGATTTGTAAAACATTGCGTTACGAGATATTGACAGGACTTATATGGCGGCCTCCAGCCGGTCTAAAATTGTAAATTATGTAATAGAATTAAACAAATAATAACTAACAACTTTTCTCTGGACATTAATACGACGTCGTTATTACTTCAATGAAAATTTTATTCCATAGTCCAGCTGTCATTCACTGTTGACAATTTCGATTGATACTTTTATTTTTATTTTATCACCTGATAACATTGTGGAATTCACAAATTCACTCAATTCGCTTATTACACATAAGCGAATCGAGTACAGTACGATACAGTGGGTAATTACTTCGTTTCTAAAATATACTGTACTTTAGAAACAAAGTCATTTCTAAAAAGTTATTAATAACAGACCGATCCTACTAATATTATAAACGTGAAAGTTTGTGAGGATGTATGGATGCAGGATGGAGAACGGCTGAACAGATTTGCATAAAACTTGGCACAGAGATACGTCTGGATGATCTGGAATATATCATAGGCCACTTTTTATCGAGATCGGACTCAATTTTGACGTCCGCACAGACAAAGTCGCGGGCAGAAGAATCTAATAAAATGGCTAATAATCAGAAACTTTATAATTTATAATCTATATCTATACTAATATATAAAGCTGAAGAGTTTGTTTGTTTGTTTACTTGAACGCGCATCTCAGGAACTACTGGTCCGATTTGAAAAATTATTTCAGTGTTAGATAGCCCATTTATTGAGGAAGGCTATAGGCTATATATCATCACGCTACGCGGACGAAGTCGCGGGCAGAAGCTAGTACTATATAAAATTAAAATTACCAACGCGAAATAATTGCGTGAGAAACCGTGGGAATCACAACTTACAGATATTATAAATGCAAAAGTAGGTATATTTTACGTCTAAATCACTGAATCAATTTTGATCAACATTGGTACAACGATAAACTGCACCTTGAAGATGGACAAAGACTATCTTTTGTGAGAGAACCCGCGGGCATTAGTTAGTTCGGATTGATGGATGTTTGTTACTCTGGACCTGGATTAGCAGACGAAGTTGTGGGTAGAAGGTAGTATAGTTATTATTATTTAGACGTGGCAGAGCCATGCTTCGGCACGAATGGGCCGGCTCGACCGGTTTGATACCACAGCCTCACAGAAAACCGGCATGAAACAACGCTTGCGTTGTGTTTCGCCGAGTGAGTGAGGTTACCGGACGCCCAAACCCTTTTAAAAGGCGGGCAACGCACTAGTAACTCCTCTGGTGTTGCGGGTGTCCATGGGCGGCGGTTACCGCTTACCATCAGGTGATCCGTTTGCTCCCCTATCCCATAAAAATTAAATATAATAAATACACTCACATTTTCTTTTACGACTCGTACATAACACGTCGTCCCTCTTTTACCTCTATGAACACATTAATATGAAAATGTTAATATTGCATTATTATATACTTGCCGAGCTGGACAAAAAAATATCTTTTTAATATTACTCGAAATGTATGTAATTCCACATTATATATTATACGCAGAAAATGTATGCCTAATTATAATATACCTATATAAAGGCGAGTGCTGTTTGACATTGAAGATATAAATTTATTGATAACTAGCTTTTGGCCGTGGCTTCGCTCACCTGAAGCTATATTAACATTAGAAATGGATTCCAGAAATAATTTAATCAATGTTTTAAGTTTTGTATACCTAAGTGTAAGTTTAAATAATATTTAGTTTTAAGTAAATTTAAGTATGTCTAGAGACAGTCAAAACATTGCAACGGTGTTGTGGGGCTTAGCTTATAAGTTACTTAACTTTTTGGAATAAAGATAAAATAAAAAATCCAACAGTGATGATCTCTTCTTTGTATGGTTCTCTATACGTCAGAGAGGTCAAGCTGTATCTCAGGATATATTTATATAATTGAGATAAGAAGTTCACCAGTTTATAAGTTGGAGCATATACTTTCTAACAGTGATAGCAAAATTAAAATCTATTCAGTAGTTTTTGCACCAACCCGTAACAAACAGACAAACAGATAAAAACTCATTTTTGGATTCGGAGACTTTTATATACCCTATCCCACTTGTTTTTTTTAATATCTTCAATGTACAGACACAGCTTTTTTACAATTTAATAACAGTAGAGATTTCAACGCATGCTAAATATACCCAAAGATATAAAAGGCCATGGGGGAATTTGAATGACCCCTTCCTCTCGCCCCAATAGAAAAAATAGAAATCAATGGAATTTCTGAAACAAACAACATAAATAAATGGTATTCAATTTTATTTTCTAGCAATAATATTTATATAAAAATAAAATCTTTTACTTTTTTGTTAAGTACATAATATGTAGACCGGTATTATATATATGTATGTGGGGATATGCACTATTACGGGCTGGAATAAAACTCCGGAGATGTTGAAAGTTTCTTTAGTTTTATTTTTCGTCTTCCAAAATATAAACGTCTTATCGTTGTCTGCCTCATTGGTCTTGTGAGATACCTGAATTTCCTTCAAAGTGCGTGAGCAAAAGTGTTATTAAGTTATTCAATGTAATTTTTAGTCGTTTCTGTCATACATTGCATCATTTAGTCCGCGGGTAAAGGAGCTCTACAACAATAAAAAAACAAGATACTAATATGCCAAAAAGCAATGGATAGTACTTAGTACGTAAAATTTAAAGAAGATAGTTTGACGAAATTTAGACAAACTACCAAAGCTACTGATGCACTAGTGCAAGCTTTAACTTCAAAATGGAAATGGGCGCACATGTAACACGCCTTCAAGACAAGAGATGGATAAAAAGAGTAACACCATGTGGAAGGGCCCACAAGGTAAACGAAAGAAAGGAGGACCATTCGTCCCTTCATAGTCAATCTGGAATCCAAATCTGAAACTGCCTACCATCAAGCATTTTATAGGTAGAGTATAAGAGGTAAGTAAAATTCGACTTCATACTCAAAATGTTGAAATCAAATAAAGCAAAAACCCATTGAAACACCTGAATATGAAGTTCAAATTATATAAATTTTTGTTAATGATTAGGGATTCGATTCAAATGAGCTCACCATATTCTGTCTTGCTTTTTTGAGCTTGGATTTTGATTTATTGGGGTTCCAAGCAGATGGTAAGACCTAGCCATCTTCTCTATTGAACTTTGTGTTTATGTTGTATGTTTTTTTATTTATATAGCCTCGCGAATCATCCTGGGCAGGAATGGGTTTTCTTTATCGAGGACTTGTAGTTTTTCAAATCTTATATAGCGCTGGGCCTTGTCAAGGGTTTTTTCACAAACTGCTAATATGGAACGGCGGATTTTGTCATTGGCGATCTGTTCTTTTACGCAGGTCCCTACGATTCATTTAGTTTGGCCTATGTATGCGAGACTGAAATTACAATCAAGTTTTTACACTCTTGTATCTTGTAGAAGTATGTTGATAGGTGGTAACACTTTAGCTTAGCACGAGGGGTTATAAAGAATACTAGTAATGTGCGACCCATATTCCTACTAAGCTTTTAAAAAAAGAAAAATAATATATTAAAATTTACCATCGCAAAAGCATTTGTGGATAACTTTAGTCGCTAACTGTTATTTCGGGGGCACTGAATGTAACGTCCGTTTGCTGATCAGATAAGCGCGCGTTTCCATTGCGATTGTACGTATTTTTATATAACTACTAGCTGACCTGACAGACGTTGTCCTCTCCAAGTTTCAACTAACCACCTCAAAAAATCTGGTATTCCATATTTGTAATACACTTAGCGCCATTGACCTCTGAATACCTTATTTCTGACCTATAAATTACTTAATTTCTAAAATTTGTTCACATGGTATTGACGTGAAGCATGGAAATATAAACAGACATAGGTACCTACATAGATAAAGATCTCAAATAACTGTTTCGGCATCAGTAAAGATTAACGCACGTTGCATTTTTTTTACTATTATACATACATACGTGGTACCTATATTATTTAATTTAGATGGAAACTCCGTAGTTTCTCAAATAAAGTGTGCGGACTGTACCTACACTATGGAGGTTTCACATTATAAAATGAGTAACTATATGGCTGGATGCTTTAAAGAAGAAAACAATAATTGTCAACTCAAAATGACACATGTTATCGAATCAAATTTCATTGAGGTAATAACGATGTCGTGTTAGTCCGCTAGGAAGATAAGTTGTCATTCTTTGTTTATTTCTTTATCCTATTCAAATATTTAGTTTTTACACCGGCTTGTGTTCGCTGTATAAACCCTATGTATGTCCCGTAATCCCCTGTATGAGTAGAGTTAGAATAACTATACTAATAATCAATTCCTGGTCACAATAATGGTTTCTGATTGAACTGATTTATTTTCTTGTTTTGTCTTATTTAGTCCCTGTAAGTGTTTTTTTTTAATTTTATTACTTGATTCTGTTATACTTTTTGATACATGCTAGTCTAGTACGGAAATACTTAAAGAAGAAATTTGCTTCAACGATTATTGTTCAAATTCTACGTTTTCAATCGTTAAAATGTTAATAAGTTTTGATAGAGTGAACCGATTTTAATGAAATATAGCCTTAATGTTAATCCAAGAAACAGGCTATGAGTTCCTGTCCACTTCCTCCAAATCTCTTCAGTAGTTATCATTTGATGCGCGGTCAAACACACATACAAACCGACAGACAAACAGATAGACAAAATTGCATGAATGCATTGAAATTTTGCATTCTTTAAATGTTTTTTGCAGTTATTAAATTCATATTTCCATACAAAGTCTATGTAAAAATAATTATAATTTTGAGCTGCATTCATAAATCTTGTGTTTGAATTGTAAAATGTTTAATAAAATTTTATTTTTTCCCACGTTTTTGAGTCCACCGGTCGACTATAATTATATCCAAGTTAAATCAAATGACATTTTGACTTTGAAGTTGATGATATTATCTTTATTATGCCATAAATAAATATTTAACTGCCTCATTAGCCTAGTGTTCCTGAGCGCGACTGCTACGCTAGAGGTATTTCCAGGACGAGCAGTGTTATTGAGTTTTTCTATGAAATTCTCAGTAGCAGCTCGGAGTTTGGGATTTGTGCTCGGTTAATGGCAATAGGCTCGCCCCCTATTACATGGGACCTAAAAATACCGGCGAAATGTGAGTGTACCTTAGTACGCCTCTACCTAACCCCTCAAGGAATACAGGCGTGATGGTATGTTATGTTTATGTTATGACTAATAAAACACAATAGGTACTGCATATATAAGATTGTTATTTTTGTTTGCTAACATTTAAAACATAATGAAGGTCAATAAAAGGTTATTAACCTTTTGACCGCCAGAGCATAAAAGCATGCGCGTGCTCTCAGCGCCAAGCTACAAATTCACAGCAAAATACGTACCATGAAATTTCTTCATATCCGTCGTATATTTTAATTTGTTTCATGCAATTAACGGTCGGGAGCATTTTTAGGATGTATAAATAAAAAGACACAAAGGTAACTGCCTCATTAGCCAAGTGGTCCTGAGCGCGACTGTTACGCTAGAGGTCCTGGGTTCGATTACCAGGTCGAGCAAAGTGTTATTGGGTTTTTCTATGAAATTCCCAGTAGCTGCTCGGAGTTAGGAATTTGTGCCCGGTTAATGGCAATAGGCTCGCCCCCTATTACATGGGACCTAAACATACCGCCGAAATGTGGGTGTACATTAGTACGCCTCTGCCTAACCCTTCGGGGAATACAGGCGTGATGGTATGTATGTACACAAAAGTAATGATTTCATTGATTATTTCCTTTTATTTCGCATTTCAATGCAATGACAAATGACAAAAAAGGTGTCACATATTTGTGACGCTGGCGCTGAGGGCACGCGCACGCTTGTCACGTATTTGTCACAACGGCGTCCAAAAGACAATAAAACGTAGTAGTAACCTATCTTGTAACAGTTGTAACAATCTTTTTTTTTTATTCTTGATAGGCTTACGCTTGATCGCCAGTTCACCTGATGTCAAAATAAAAATCATTTACCTAATAAAAATCTTAATCATATACCAACAGTGATGATCTTTTACGTATTGCTCTGTATACATCAGAAAGGTCAAACTGTGTCTCAAGATCCGTTCAATTAATTGAGATTAGAAATTCACCGGTTTCTAAGTTGGAACATATACTTTCTAACTGGAGATAACAAAAATTAAATCTATTCCGTAGTTTTTACGTTAGTCTATATATTATTCTACTTAGCATTAATGAAGTGGTGCCAAGTAGAATAATATATTAGACTACTAACTAATCTGTTTTTGCTTGAGTGAAAACAATAAACACGTTAGAACAAAGCTTAGGGTAAGATGGGGGAATGGCAGTCAGCGGGCAATGCCGGTCGCGTCAAAATCTAAAACTTCCAAAAACATTATGCAATCGCTACTAGTGTTACCATCTAGTATGCGACCGAGTAAACTTATTTACCAAGTGGCAGCATTTTACTTCGCGCACAGTGAGTTTGACAGCTGTTTACAGATTCGGACGTATTTTGTTGTAATAAAATCGAAAATTCGCTGAAAAGTTATCTTAAAGTGATTTATACCAATCAATATATTTCTTAAAGTTAATTACTACACGTTTACAAATGTATCCCATGTGCTTGTTGGATTTTATGAAAGTTATTTACGTTTTTTGTGATTAACCAAATAAACCGTTTTGTTATTTTGGGGTAATGGCAATCATTCTAAGCGGGCAATACCGGTCAGTGACCAGTATTACCGTATGGTCTTCAGACGAAGAAATTTTGTCTACCATGCGAAAGAAACTCCCTTTAAAGTCTCCTGAGTCAAGTACAACAGATGAAGCTCCTCCAAAAAATAAAGAAACACGTTCAATTTGTAAAGAGTTCGGAAAGAATGAAGTATGGTATAGATGCCGATGTTGTGGGCGGTGGACTGATGAAAAGTGCAGTGGTGCTGATTCCCCCGAGTCCTATGTATGCGATTATTGTGAAAGCAAACGTGGAGTTATCAGAATACAGTTATAAATAATTAATAATATGTCTGTTTTTTTATTTTTGGTTAACATATATAAATGTTTGGTTCATTTTGGTTAAAATATAATAAATGAAGTTAATTATTAATTAAATGTCGTTTTATTTAGTTTTGGTACCTTTTAGAAGCAACCCTGAGTCAATTTTGAATGACCGGTAATACCCCAACAGCAGACCGCTATTACCCGCACCTGCGGGTAATAGCGGTCAACTAAGGGTTTTACAAAATGATTAAAAAATAAGAAACCTGTAATAGAATGATAATGTGCCTCATATATATCTATAGCCCACTATATAAGCTATGTAAAAAGTCAGTTACCTATACCGTAAATCCTAAATAAAAAATAAAAAATGAATTACTGCTTAAGTGACCGCCATTCCCCCATCTTACCCTACCCTCAAAATATCTGAAAGTCCGCTTACTTAAAATTGTCGTCGAATATTTTAATGATCAATCAATAACGATTTCTATATTTTACCGAAGATTTCGTCGGGATGCAAGAACAGCTGAATTTTGTAATTTTTTCCCAAATTGAACTGATCCAGGTTTAATGAGTCAAAGTGATCAGAATAAGAACAAATGTCATGTGTCTAATGGTTGTTGGTGTGAGCGTGATTTTCTTCAATGAGATTTTCGGTGGTAGCAAATAGAATTAAATTAAATATTATTTATTTCAAATAGACTTGTTCCCTATTACGCGTAACTCAATCAAAGAACATTGGTGAACTGTGGGTTCACAACAGTTCCTTTCAGGGAATACATGATGCATTCTTCTTTAACATTGTAATAAAATATTTTGTATTATGATTGCATATCACCACGATATCTCGTGAAGTAGTTTATTTATTGAGGTCAAAGGTGTTTGAAAATAGGCCATAGTTAAATAAATTTCACATTATCAAAATTATTTTATTTAAAAAAAGAAATATCACTTATGCTGTAAGAATAAAGGACAAATTTTAGATCATTGCAATTTTAGTTGCATAAGAAACTTATAATGTAAAGTATTAACACATAAACCTATCCCCCCTAATACTTAAGATACTCAGATTAAATGATGGTCTTGCTTAATCATATCAGCTGCTTTTTCTCCAATCATCAGTATAGAAGCTACAGGATTGCCTCTAGTGATTGTTGGCATTACACTGGCATCAGCTATTCGCAAGCCTTTCACACCATTCACACGTAATCGACCATCTACAACGGTGCCCATAGGACAAGTGCTGGTCATGTGACTCAGTCCAGAAGATACGCACATAACGTAACAGCGCCAATACTCGCGACTTCCTGCAGGGAATTTGCTGCATGCGGGGTTGGCATCTGACATAACAGCATTAACTTCTTGGTAGTAGCTCGTATTCATCACAGGAAGATAATCTAATACATAATCAACAAGAGCTTCAACATCGTCTTTGTTCTTGAAGAAACCATTGTAGACGAGAGGAGGATCTGTCGGGTCATTACTTCTCAACAACACCCTGCCTCTTGATTTTGGAGCTATAAGGAGAATTTCGTTGAACGCCTGCAGTCTGTTAATGCCCTGCTTGTACATGTTATTACAAATTTCATCACTGAATCTAAACGCAAAGGTGCAGTAGAACAACATGACTTCTGCTGAGCCCAAATAGGTAATCACCTGGTAATCTGGGTAGTCTGAAGATTTGTTGAGAGCAACAAAACCAGTGAATGAGGATCCGGGCAGTTCATAAGGACTAGGTTGTGGGAAAGGCTCACTTAAGTAATCCAAATTGTGTATGAGTACTACACAAACATGTTCCTGTAGATTTTCGCCAACAGGCAAGTCCGATACTACTTCAATCTTTTTACTCTTCAGATGCTCCTCTGGTCCAACACCCGACAGCATCAGCAGTTTTGGCGTATTAAATGTTCCAGCAGATAATATTACTTCTTTTTTCGCTTTCAAATTTAGAGTTTTACCATCTTCTGTAACAACTTCTATTCCAACTGCTTTCTTGTCTTCATTAAATATGATTTTAGTGGCCAGAGTATTTTTTAAGACACGAAGATTACGGCGATCTTTAACGGAAGATAAGAACGCATACGCAGAGCTTTGGCGGGATTTTCCAGATATGGTAACGGTCTGCGCAGAATATCCTAAAGGATGATGTTCGTTAAAGTCTAAAACAATATCATTTCCCAATTCTCTGTAAGCGTCTAAGAATCTGTCAATTTCTTTGCGATGGTCTCTTGTTATTCCTATGTAACCATCGGTTCCATAATATTTCTTATCAGCTGAAGCAAGTAGCTGTGGATCTTCTAGTCTTCCAGTCTTGAGGAAATATGAGAAAACGTTTTCCCATTTCCATGAATCATCTTTAGCTATTTCGGCCCATGAATCGAAATCTCGGGGCTGTCCTTTATGATAAATCATGTAATTCAGGGAGCTCGTTCCACCAAGCATTTTTCCAAGAGTGAATTCGTAGTAATCCTGAAGGTGACATGTGTCTTTATAGCCGTCATACTCTGCAGTGTAATTCCAGTCATACCGAGATCTTTTCATTAGAAGTGGCAAACCGGGAAGCTGAAACACAATATAAAAATTAAGTCTGTTTGTTAATTTATCAGAATATAATAATATAGTTGTAATAACGGCTCTGAACATATGTATATATCAAAGTTAAGGTTAAATGATCTTTTCGTGAAGTAGGTGTTTTGAAATTCCTAATGTGGAATTGTCATAACATTTGAACTGGGTGTGATTTCCTATAATTGAAAAAAAATCTATAATACTCTATATACATAATTATAGTTATGATCTCCAAAATAATGAAATAAGTCTCTTGTTGGACTTAACTTTCTGTTTAAAATTTAAGGAGAAACGAAGTTCCAATAAGTAAATATCGGCGGTCAGCTCACTATTCAATTACATAAGCACATAGGCACTTTTAACTTTATAACTTTTAATCCAGATTGGACCCAATTTTGTATGGATAGTAGTAATATATAAAACGTTAGTGATTAGCATACACTTACATCAGACTCAAAAGGCGGATCGCCACCGGCCTCGACGAGCAGGACATTGACATGCTCAATTTCAGACAGTCTGGCCGCGACTAAGCTTCCTGCTGTTCCCGCACCAATCACGATGAAGTCAAAACTAGCGCCGTCTGTGGAATACCGAAGGTCCCAAATATAAACAATTTGTCAAGAAGAACCAGTCGACCATCGTTCATCGCCATCGTTCTACGCGACTACAATTCCATCCCCATCATCTCGATGGCTGGCAGTCCACAACTGTGCGTTTCTCTAGAAACTTTCTGCCTCGCACAACAAAACTGTGGAATGAACTGTCGCCTGCAGTATTTCCGGACCAATACGACCTTCAAACCTTCAAGAAAAGAGCGTACTCCCTTTTAAATGGCCGGCAGCGCACTTGTGACTCCTCTGGTGTTGCTAGTGTCCATGGGCGGCGGTGATCGCTTATCATCAGGCGATCCGTCTGCTCGTTTGCCTGCTATCACATAAAAAAAACCCGTGAAGGTATCAAGATTCGGTTCACTTTACAAGTAAAAAAAATACTCAGAAATGGCAAAACGCTCTAAGGGTTAAAAGTAGCAGAGAAATCGTCCCTGGATTTCAAACATACTAGGGTCGATGAAGATTTGATAATAATTTCAAGGAAAACTTGATTCGGACAATCGTGAATTTTGTTTCCTTTCATGAATATTTAATGTTTCTTATACCTAAATTATATTTAGTGATTTGATTGGCATACCTACCTGTATGTCCCTTTCGAATCCCTTTCGTATTTACATAATATATTTATATTTATGTTGTATAAATTGGACCTGTTAGTCGACTATGCAATGATGGTATTTTAACTGTCATTAGTCGTTAGCGCAACTGCTAGCGGTCCTACGGTAAAGTGAAGAGCAAGGTGCAGTTTTAAGGCAAAGTATTATAAAGTTTTTCTTTTAAGTTTTTAGTAGCAGCTCGGATTTTGGATTTTTGTCGGGTTATAAATAAATTAAATAAATAAAACATTTATTTCAGACCATATAAATAGTCCATATTTTAACACGCAAGTAATATAATAATAATAAATTAATATATTTTTTTTTTTTATTATTATTATGGCGCCACACTTTTTGTGTATTTGCCAGTGTCAAGTAATAAAGTAATCAAGTATTCAAAGAATATTTCCCAGCATGGGATTGTATTATGGCACCACACTTGTGTTCGCCAGTGTCAAGTATTAGTTCAGTTGCCCCAATAAAACGGTAGAAACTTTATTGAGGCTTCGATGGAGTTTAGGAGTGAACCCAAAAAGTCACGATTTTCAATTTTATATCAATTGCCTACACTCTCACACGTTCACGAACACTTAATGGTTAATTATCCACCATAGTTACACATTAAACTTCGGAGAAATTCAAGTTTTGAAAAATAATATACAATCGACAATGTGCACTTTACATTTTCCCGCCTAAACCCCATTAATATAATTGAATGAATGAATTAACATAAGCAATAAGCTCGCCCTCTATTACATGGGACCTAAACATACCAGCAAAATATAACTAGATTTGTACTCCTCATGATGGTATGTTATGTGTGGTAATTGGAGAAAGTGTATTTTTTTTATGGGATACGGGCAAACGAGCAGTCTTATCGCCTGATGGTAAGCGATTACCACCACACATAGACACCCGTTATACCAGAGGAGTCACAAGTGCTTTACCAGCCTTTTAAGAGGGTTTGACCCTCCGGTATCCTCATTCACTGGGCGGAACACAACGTAAGCGTTATTTCACGCCGGTTTCCTGTGAGGCCGTGGTATCACTCCGGTTAAACCGGCCCATTCGGCCGTAAGTAAAATTACTTCGATCGTCAGTAACTGTAAATTTCATGCAATTGTGTAAAAAACTGGCGGAAGCTGGATATGACAAGCCGAGGACGGGGGGGGGGCACATTGGGGGAGGCCTACGTCCAGCAGTGGACTAATATTTTTTTTTTAATTTATTTATTTTTTATTTTTTTTATTTATTTCTTCCACAAATAAAACTTAAATTAGATTCACAACATAAATAAATATTAGCGTAGACAATGTTTATTTGTGGGAGACTGTATTTTAGGACACCAGGGACTCCCCCATAAAGGATAGAACATTATTAAATTAGCTACGACGTAAGATTACATTTATGTTTTTAGGAATCTTCTCAACTGGGTAATAGAAGAAAAAATAACTTTAACAACAGATACAATAATGTGTAGTGTAGTAAAATTACAAGTATGTGATATATGTGTGTGTGCGAGTGTGGGTGTTTGCGTGTGTGTGTATGTGCGAGTTTGTGTGTGTGTGTGTGAATGTGCGAGTTTGTATGTGTGTATGTGCGAGTTTGTGTGTGTGTTGTGTGGTAAGTATGGATATCGTATTGGGAATATAGGCTGATGATGATGATGATGATGTGTAAACTTACCATGTACAGTGGCTTGATGAGGCCACAGATAGTTCGTGAGGTGCAACGCCGCCATCACTCTAAACGCCCCCTGTATCAGCTCCACCGTCTTAAAAGTCCCCGCAGCGTCCATGGCTTACTGAAAGACAACGTGTACTTATAACGTTAACGTAAACGTAAATTATGTAATTTTTTAAAGGTTTGAGCTTCAATTAAATAACATTATTTTTATTTTATTTGTAAATAAATGTTAAGAATAATAAAATCTTTTACATTTACAAAAAAAAATATTATATATTTTTTTATTTATTGACTTGCTTTTATTAATATTATTATTTATGTAATTATTTATATGGATATAAAATGGATAAATTTATTTTATAAAAAAAATGCATAACATAAAATATTATGAGCGCCATAATACGAATCAATTTATTTGGAAAACATTATTATTATTTGTAAGAGCACCAGAAACAAAAACATCTTTAGAATTGTCGTTTGTCTGACTGCTGTATTATTTAAGCCCATCAAGTAAACAGCTGTAAATCACATTAACTAATTTCGAGTGGTTCGCATTTATATTGTCTAACTTAAATCTGGTGCATGTTTCATTTTGATACGCCGACACCGAGTAAATAATCCTTTTGGGACGCGAATGAAACCGCAGGCCACAGCTAGTTTCAAAAACCTCATAAAATATATGTACCTATATTTTATATTATTTTACGCTGTTACGTAAGTATTTAGCTGGTAAATAAACATAAAAATAATTTTAAAGACGAATATACCTTATTGCTCTCGTTTTATTGGCGTATAATGCAGCTAGCGAACGTGTGTATCGAAAGCTAATCTATACTTCTATACTAATATATAAAGCTGAAGAGTTTGTTTGATTGTTTGTTTGTTTGTTTGTTTGTTTGTTTGTTTGCTTGAACGCGCTAATCTCAGGAACTACTGGTTCGATTTGAAAAATTCTTTCAGTGTTAGATAGCTCATTTATCGAGGAAGGCTATAGGCTATATATCATCACGCTAAGACCAATAGGAGCGGAGCATCAATGAAGAATGTTTCAAAATCGGGATTTTTCCTTTTGAGAGCTTCCGATGCATGCGCTGCGTAAACGGTTAAAGTTTCGCAAAAATCATATATGACAGAATTGTTCCGCTTTAAAAGTTCTAAAAAAAAGTCCACGACAGCATATGTCTATCTTTTAAGGTTGGCTCACTATAACCGTTTTTATGCTAACTTTGTTCTAAAATTCGTTTTTTTTTCCTTTTGAGAGCTTCCGATGCGTGCGCTGCGTAAACGGTTAAAGTTTCGCAAAAATCATATATAACAGAATTGTTCCTCTTTAAAAGTTTAAAAAAAAAGTCCGCGACAGCATATGTCTATCTTTTAAGGTTGGCTCACTATAACCTTTTTTATGCTAACTTTGTTCTAAAATTCCAAATGCATTATTTGCGTGGGTGTTTTTATAAACATGATATTAATCCTTATCCAAATAAATACGTTATTCATCAGCCTTTAGAGCGTTTGTTTTGTATCCGTGTGGACCGAGCTTGGGTCCGCTCGGACCCAACAAACGCTCTAAAGGACATATCCTCATTTAGCGTTCTTTTATTATTCATGTTCCCGTGACATATTTTACTAAAGTTCCGCTCGGATACTCAATACTCAATTATCAACTAACAATATTGGCTATATCTTGAAGTGAGCTTCAATCAAAACATACTACAAGCCGCTGAACGGGATCATCATCTTCTTACCACCTGCCAAGTTTGCTTGAACTTGAACGCGATAATCTCAGGAACTATTGGTCCGATTAGAAAAAATCTTTCGGTGTTAGATAGTCCATTTATTGAGGAAGGCTATAGGCTATCATCCTGCTAAGACTAAGTAACTATTCCACGCGGACGAAGTCGCGGGCGGAAGCTAGTATTATAATAAAATTATATGCAAAGTGTACGGCGGTCGGTATGTTCCACAATACCTTGTAATGACTTCATCGGTGTCAGTTTGTTGCTGTGTGTGAAGGTTTTGTTCAGAATTCCAATTAACCTGATATTGTATCTGATTTACGGGCATATTGTATGTCTCTGTGGTTTAGTGGTTCGAGTACCGGACTGCTGACCATGAGGTCGTGGATTCGTTTCCCACAGGACACAAATATTTATGTGATGAATATAAGTGTTCATTTGGGTGTTTCTTATGTATTATAAGTATGTACCTATTTACAAAAAAGAATATATAAGTATTATATCCATTGTCTAGTACCCATAGTACAAGCTATGCTTAGTTTAGGACTAGATGGTGCTGTGTAAAATGTCGCAGAATATTTATTATTTACTAGCTTACTCGGCGAACTACGTACCGCATCAGAAAAACTTTCTTTTCATATTTATTTTAAACCTTCCCTGGACTTCCACAAACATTTTAAAACCAAAATCAGCTCAATCGGCCCAGCCGTTCTTGAGTTTTGGCGAGACTTACGAACAGTAATTGATTTTTATATATATAGAAGATAGGTGAAAGCAGAAGGACAATTATGATATTTTTAAAAAAGTTCAGTACCTATTTTCATTTTGGTACTTCTTTTAATAAACTACTACACTATTACTACTACAGCCACTAAAAATAAAAAATGTACAATCAAAACAGTCAAATTGAAAGATTGAAAATTGACCCTTAGTTGACAATTATTTTGTGACATTTATGACAATGAAACGATTGGGACGAGTTTAGGCGGGAAAATGTAAAGTGCACATTGTCGATTTTATATTATTTTCAAAACTTGAATTTCTCCGAAGTTCACTTCTAAACTCCATCAAAGCCTCAATAAAGTTTCTACCGTTTTATTGGGGCAACTGAACTTATACTTGACACTGGCGAACACAAGTGTGGTGCCATAATACAATCCCATGATGGGAAATATTTTTTTAATACTTGATTACTTTATTACTTGACACTGGCAAATACACAAAAAGTGTGGCGCCATAATTAAAAAAAAAAAACGATTGGGACGCCCTGCGACACGATGAACCGACGATTTAAAGGCAGCGGATGAATGCGAGCTGCCCAAGACCGGGATAGTTGGCGCTCTTTGGGGGAGACCTACGTTCAGCAGTGGACGGCAACAGGCTGATATGATCTGACACTGAAACTGAAACTATACCGAACTTATCTTTTTTTTTTGAACTGCTGGCCTACTGATAATCGCATAAAAACCAATAAAACTGCTCAACCCAGAATAATTAGGTAGTTATTTTTATCACGTAACGAAATATCAGTTATCGTGACTACACATCAAATAATCATTATCCAGTTGATGATCCCTCATTGCACAGAAAGTCATACTTTGTGAGGTCAGCTAATAGTAGAAATTTATAACGACAATAAAAATATATTAAAACATATTGAGATAGCTCTCCATATCGCAATGCTTGCAAAAGGCTGCTAAGTCATAAGTACATACTAAAATAAAATGTAACACCAATCATGTACACTTTGTCCTACTAATATTATAAATGCGAAAGTTTGTGAGGACGGATGGATGGATGGATGTTTGTTACTCTTTCACGCCAGAACGGCTGAACGTATCTGGATAAAATTTGGCACAGAGATATATTATAGTCTGGAATAACACATGGGCTACTTTTTATCTGAAGTCCACGCAGACGAAGTTGCGGGCAGAAGCTAGTATGCAATAAATCTTTTGACTTTGTATAATAATCTAAAATAGCATTTTCAATACAATAGGTTTCTGCAGTGAAGTATATTTTTTATTCCTAATATCTACTTTTTAATATAAACTAAATTTATGCTACTGTTTAGGTACTTTGAACTTTATATTAATGATAATGAATACTGAAATCATCTAAAGAATAACGTAAACTTTATTTTTAGAATATGATATACAAAATACTGCACTAGAAATAAATGTAAGCGAATGCAATTCTTGATAACTTTACCAAGTTTGGAAAGATTTTTCGGTCGTTTATTTCCAGTGAAGTACAAGTACACTAAATGGTAAATGTACCCAGATTAAAGGTATCTCAATCCAAATAATAACAGAATTTGATAGAATATTTATTGAATTACGATTTATTTAGGTATCGAATCTAACATTTATCTCTAAACCACAAATTAAGATGAATCGTAGTATTGAAATATATTAATTTTTATAATACCTAGTTCTAATAGCCTCATGCCTCATTAGCCAAGTGGTCCTGAGCGAGACTGCTACGCTAGAGGTCCTGGGTTCGATTCCCAGGTCGAGCAAAGTGTTATTGGGTTTTTCTATGAAATTCCCAGTAGCAGCTCGGAGTTAGGAATTTGTGCCTGGTTAATGGCAATAGGCTCGCCCCCTATTAGATGGGACCTAAACATACCGGCGAACTGTGTGTGTACATGAGTACACCTCTGCCTAACCCTTCGGGGAATACAGGCGTGATGGTATGTTATAGTTCTAATAGACTTACGCTTTACCGCCAGTTCGGATGCTATACGACACTCAGATCTACGCATGAGCGCGCTTATCCAGAAGAAACAAATGCACTCGTGATTTCAAGACACCCAGATTATATCTATCGAGGAAGACCTACTCGGGAAGCGCATACCACATTTCAGCGGTACCCATAATAAAACTGGACTTAAAGCGTTTCGTTCAGGTTTTTGGAATGCCCACCGTGAATTGATGTCGCTTTTTCGTGCTTCTGATTGTCCGATAGTGGAAAGGGCATGGTGGAATAAAATCGTGCAGATCTTATAAATACTTTTTGGTCCCTAGAAAAGGAGGGCTATTTTTGTCTTGAAAAACCTTTTGAGATGCGAGTAAAACTTCGGGCAACAACTAGTATTAATTATAAATATCATAGTTTTTAATCAATAAACTTACATTTTGTTTTGCCACTCTTTGTAATTATTGCGTCGTTCCTCTTCAACCACTATGAACACAAATGAATATGTAAACTTTTAATAGTACAATTTTATATATACTTCCTAAGCTAGGCAAAAAATCCGAGTTACATACATTAATTTAAACGACGATTTATTGTTATAATATGAACATATTTTATTTATATTTGGGAGACTGGGGTTAATTGGCAATAAGACGAAAAATACTTTATTCAAAAAGTTACTTTTTTAAGTTTCTATTTTTTCATTATAAAATAATTACTCAGAATTATAAGCATTCAAAATAAAATATATTAAAAACCTTAAATTGTCAAAAATTATGTTTTGAATTTGTATTTCAAAAATAGCGTAAAGTACGCGATCTACAGAAATTATGCTTACATATTCTATTTATCTCAGCACTGAAAAACGCTAACAAAATCATCAAGTAAGCCCATTCTCCCCTTAAAATTTAATTGCGCTTTGATGCGATTTTGTGACGATTTATGCGATTTTCCCATAATTTTATTCATTTATAAATATGTATTTGAAATAAGGTAGTAAACTTCACAGAAACAAAGGTGGAGTGACGACTTGCGGAATGGTTAAGTTCTGCATGAGGATAGGCGAAGGTTGGGTTTTGTTTAGCTGTAGATAAATAGATAAAAGTTGACGATGATTATCGGCGTCATGTATAGGGATCGCCCGAGCTTGATAGTTGGAATTTCATGTATGGAAAGGCCTTAGTTTCAGCAACTAAAATTATAAAAAAAATCTCGAGAGAAAATATCTATCGCTCGCTTCACTAATAGTTAACTATCGCAGGGTAAGAACATGAAGTGTGGGTACCGAGGCATGTACCTATGGGCCATGCAGTCACGCACCGACAGGTTGTTGAAAATTTTTTTTTTTACTAACTTTCATGCTATTCAGAAATGTTTCTTTATATCAAAAACAAATGAATGATTCTTATGAAAGTAAATAATTTATACTATGTTTTTGTTTATTTTATCTTCAAATATTTTGTCGGAAAACTATGTAATCCGTTATTTTATAGAATACCTAGGGAATGTATATAATGTCTGTATTAAGAAGTATCGTAATAAATAAATAGAAATTTACTTATCACTGACCTACTGATGATATTAATAAAAAACAACATTGCTTCTCGGGTCATTTGTTTTTTTATTCATTCATTGGACTAGAAAGTCAAAGGTATAGGCACCTTTGACTTTTCGAAGTTATGTGCGTATTAATGGTTAATTATCACGCGTTTAAACGGTAACGGATAACATCGTGAGGAAACCTGCACGTCTGAGAGATTTTCTCGACGGCGTGTGAAGTCTGCCAACCCGCATTAGGCTAGCGTGGTGGACTATAGCCTAATCACTCTCTTTGTGAGAGGAGACCCGTTCCCAGCAGTATGACATATATAATGGGTTGATTATGTATATAAATTCTATGGTACGATTGCTTTTTTTTGCCGAAATAATTCTTAATTAATAATAATGTTATACACTTAAATACTGTTTGTTATTCAATTCTTATGTATGTATGTTTAAATTTTAAATGTATTCAACAAACCGTAACATTTACTCCGTATCTATTTAAAACCTTATGTAATAGTGACCGAAAATAGGTAAAACGAAGGATATTTTGCTTCTCCACTGAAAAAAACACGACCATGTTTATGTTGGTTTTTTTATACAAAAGAACTGAACCATACACCTTATAGCGTACTTAACACATTTATCGTATATGTAATATTGTACCTATTGCTTAATTTGAATTATTAATTCCTTTGTTTTTGTGGTGCAAGCTCCGCTGTCAGGTGACATTGACAGATGACACCTGACAGACGACAGGGGTCAAGGGGCATTTTTGAGCAGTCGTTGTTGGTTCATGTATAATTATTGTAAAAAGATATCTAATATTAATTAGGAACATTATTAACACATACATTATTGAAAATTACAGTCAGATCATCAATATCATCATCATATAAGCTAAAATACTTCCGCTTCAGTACCAAGGCTTACGCTTCAGCCGTTATATGCCGCTTGCATCCAACGACTTCGAGCCATCTTCACCAGGTCACCCATCCATTTCGTTGGAGATTTTCCCACACCGTGTTTTCGAGAACCTTTCTGCTCCAGCGGCCCACAGTTCTATGAGCTATGTATCCCACCCACTGTATTCCCCGAAAGGTCAGGCAGTGTTGTATTAATGTGTGGACATCCACAGTGCGTTCCCATGTAATAAGAATATATTACTATTTTAGGGAAAGATGAATAGATAGGGCGTAGGTATATTTGGTATGAAAAAGTATTTTACTGAAGGAAAAATTCGACTTGCAGGCAGGATTTAAACCTGCGTCTTCTGGTTAGATACCCCAGACGCTATGGCCACTAAGCCACCGCGAGTCCCAACCACCATGATGAAATTTGCCTTTAAATTCTGAATTAGACCTACTCGTCTCAAAAATAGGTTATCCTTTTAGGACGCGAATACATTCATGAACAAGGGGGGATTTAGGATAGAGTCATGGAGTTGACCCCTCCTGAACTGGGTCTAAGTTTGGGCCATCGATAAGTGTTTTGATTAATAAGAATTACTTCGTGTGATGGACGTGAACCCGTCCTGTTTGGACCTAAACTTTGTGCCCCTCCTGACTCGAAGTTGGGTCCGCTCTTGAGACTATTATCGCTAGGTACTATGTCATAAAATAAAAAAACTTATTTTGTGCTTAAAAAGTGTATCACAGTGGATTTCTATGCAATAATTTTCTTTCAGTGCATTTTATATAGTTATCCATACGGTTCAGTAGCTCAAGCACGAACACTTTCGAAAACGTATTCGTATCGAAATCGAGAATAATTAACAAAGTATAAGTATGCGAGTACCTATAATAAAATTGTAACATAACATACCATCACGCTTGTATTCCCTGTAGTGTAGGGGAAGCAGAGGTAAGATAAGATAAGATAAAGTTTATTTTGAAACAACATATGCTTACAAGTTACAAAGGAAAACGAAGATAGCAACTAAAGTAAAATACTGTGGCGCAGCTATCAACGCCCACTCAGAATTAAAAATACAAAGGCATTGCTCCAAAAGCTTCCCAAAAAACAAACAAAAAGAAAAGGAAGTTTTATTAATAATTAGTTTAGTTAAAAAAAAAAAAACTATTTCTCTGTGTGGTGGAGGTGGGGTGAGATGTGTTTATGTGTGTGTGTGTGTGTGCGTGTGTTACCTTGTTTATGATACCATAAGTTTTTCAGTTTCCTCGTAAGACAGGGATTTAAGCCAATCAGTCACTTCTCTCTTCAGTCGGATTTTAGTCATATGGTAAATATTAATTTTTAAATTGATGTGATTGTAAAGTTTAGAGCTGATATGGTGGAAGTGGCGACTAACCAACGCTAACCTGGAGCGTACAGTCTTACAAACTCTGTCTGCACGCCGTTTCTCAGTTTGGGGCCTGTTATATTGTAATTTGTTTGAGATGAAGCGAAAGTGATGTGCCAGGATCGTAGCTTGTGTAGTATCTGCCTACTCCAATGAGAGACAGATGAGAAAATATCTATGTATGTATGATATTTGTAGCAGAAAAAAACTCATTCGTTAACGATACGAATTCGATAGTTGTTCGTTCTTGGGCTACAGTACTCCCGACTTGCGTTGAAATTCTCTGCGGGTATGTACACGTAGGCTTAATTGTATTCCTAACCCAACTAAGGCCCACTTGCACCAACTTCTTAAATGTGTTTAAATTGTATTTAAACACAAAAATTCTATGAAAAATCGTGTTTAAATACAATTTAAATATAATTTTGAAGTTGGTGCAAGTGACCCTAAGTTTCGTAAGTGCTTCCTGAGTCTGCATCTTTGATCTAATGCATTTTGCATTTAATATAAATTAACTAAACCGTGGTTAAGAAATAACTAATGACAATCGATTGTAACCCAGGAATTTGACGACACGTTTGACGTAGCGGCTGAGCAATTGGCTTCTGCGACACGTGTTGTGGGTTCGATCCCCACACGGAGCAAATATTTGTATGATCTACAGGTAGTTGTTCCGGGTCTGGGTGTTTGTGTGTATGTGAGAATTTGTGTTCGTAAACGCACCCACGATACAGGAGAAAATACTAGTGTGGGGCATCGTTTAAAAAAAAATTGTGAAGGTCTGATAGCTTGTGCTTCGTATAAAATACAGGAAATAAAATCATTTGTCCTTTTTTAAATACTGAAACAAATAAAAAATTGACGTTATTGCCTCACTGTTAGGAAAGGCCTCCTCGTCCTCAATCATGACTGAGAAAAACAGACTGATTTCTAAGATTTAAGCGAGGGAACATGAGAAAATCCATTAGTTTTATTTCAAACAAGCTTTTGCCTTTGCGCAAGCTGTATTAGGATCAGAAATGGATCCCAAAAATAACAATAACCAACAGTGATCCGTTTAATTAATAAAGATAATAAGTTCACCAGTTTTTAAGTTGGAGCTTTTAGTTTCTAACAATGATAACAAAATTAAAATGTATTCAGTATGTTTTACGCCAACTCGTAACAAACTATGTCAAGCATCCAAGAATTTAAAAAATCTAATTTTTGGCTTCGGAGCCGTTTATATACCTAATCCCACTTGTTTCTTTTAAACTTGAATGTATACAGCTCTTTTACGATTTTATAATCGTAGAGATGCGAAAAACAGTGTAATTTTTGCAAAAAGTTAATTATTGTTTAAAAATTTACATTCGAGAATTACGAGTAGTAACGTTATTTCAAGTTCCAAATAGTAAAATTGTAATGTTTCTTTCAACCAGATTACATTTTATAAAAATGAATTTCTCGCACTAAAAACTACGTGATGCAGTCGTATTTCAATCAACAGATGGATTTCGCTAACGCAGTCTCCTGGAAATTTATTGTTTGTTACTTATGATCTTAAACAAAACAAAAGGCTACAAAAGAGAAAAAGAAAGAAATAATTACTTTTATTTTGTTATCCTCACAAGATAACACTGAAAGAAAATAAAAAGCATATTATAGTAGATTATGCACCGAGGGTCTAAAGTTGTGTCTTATGTCACGGGCGTCATATTGAATCTCGAGCGCAATTAAGGATTCGGGATTTAACCCTCGAGCGCAGCGAGGGAGTTAAGAGTTTAACTCACGAGCCAAGCGAGGGAGTTAATACAAGAATTCTGAATGCAGCGAGGGATTCAAGCTAGCCCAAGGCAAAGACATCTTTAACCCAGAGGAGGATACTCTACTTTTTACCTACTGTGAGAAAATAATAGCCATAGTACGATAAACAAAGTATTTATTTTAGCTGAGCATGTGAGATTCCAAATTCAAATCACATTATTGACCAGCGGGTCATAATGAAATCCAGTACCTATAACATTATTGACCGGCTGTGCCCCCGGTCACTAATGACTCACTTTAGGTTAAGGTTGCTTGACATATAATTTGACATTTTCGAGCAGGTGGTGTGAAAAATATATTATAGCGTAAAGATAAGGATAAATAAGGAAAAAATATGCATCTGTATTTTTTGTTGATACATAATGGTAGGTATTACGAAATGTATTTACATACATACATAAAGTTTCACGCCTGTCTCCCTTTAGGCAGAGAGTAGGTATAGATTTCCACTTCAAAAATTAAAAATAAATTGCGCCATGTTTGTAAAAAGGAGAACGGATCGACAGATTTAAGTGAGGCTTTTTCTTGTTATGATTTTAATAGCCAGCACAAACCGGTTGATTAAAAAAAAAACATTCATTATAAACCAAATGAATGATTTTTTTTAAAGCAACTGGAATAATTGAATATTTGAATGAGATGCGCTCGGCTCAGTGGTAAATAATTAATTTAATTTTTTTACTAATCAAAAATTGCCTTTTTGGTTTCATGAGGTCAAGAAACTTATGATCTATAGATATTAACGGACAACATGGATTTACATACAAAAAATTAATCTAGATTACTATCACTACTAGTATCTATTCATAGCATATCTAATATTATTTATCGTCATAACTGCAACAGCAAAATGGTTGTCTTACAGCATTATATTTCACAGAACTCGGTCCTGCGCAGAAAGCCGATAAGCAGCTCGACATAAAAATGTTGGCTCACAACAACTCAAATTGCACCAGTTACTGGAACGTGAACAATATACAATGGTGCAGTTTGCGAAATCAGAATAGCATTTGTGTTTTTTTAAAGTCCCCCCCTGTCATGGCATGGGGACGTCCTAACACACAATTAAAGGACCCAAAGTACATCCAGACTCGAAAAAGATATCCGTGGAACACACAAAAATATACTTAGGTTGGGAATCGAACCACGAGATACGGCGCATCGGTAGTGACGAGGTCTCCATACCTACTTCCAGCCTGCTGTTTTCTGACGCTTAAGTACACAATTCAGAGACACTAGCTTTCACCCTAGACTTCGTTCGCGTGGACGTGATGCGAACGAAGTTGTGTTGTGATGTTTATTTCTATAAATAGATCTTTTAAGGACACTTTTACAAGTTAATGTTTTTTATATATTTTTTTAACTAGATGGCTAGATTTCCTAACTGACGCCTCTGATAAGAAATGCCGAAACAAACTCAGAGAATCACGGTCTCTTTTAAAGTCCAGACAGTACTTACAAACAAATATATTTATGTGAGTTACAATGCAAGGCAATGTCTGAAATAGCCTTTTGAAGAAAAATACCGTAGTGGCTTTGAGTAGACCAGTCACATCTGACGGCATGCATGCATCAGTCATTGTGTAGCTCGACCCTAATCTAGGGAGCCAGAAAAGTGTTTTTTTTTACATTTATTATTACAGTAACTACTTACCACCAGGTGACTTAATTTCTATAAAAATGTTTGTTTATGTGAGAATTTGCATTTGTAAAGGTATCCACAATATAGGGGAAAATTCTAGAGAGGGGCAACTAAAAAAAACTTTTTCCTTCTGTAATAAATACAACTGCCTCATTAGCCAAGTGGTCCTGAGCGCGACTGCTACGCTAGAGGTCCTGGGTTCGATTCCCAGGTCGAGCAGTGTTATTGGGTTTTTCTATGAAAATTCCCAGTAGCAGCTCGGAGTTAGGAATTTGTGCCCTGTTAATGGCAATAGGCTTGCCCCCTATTACATGGGACCTAAACATACCGGCGAACTGTGGGTGTACGCCTCTGCCTAACCCTTTGGGGAATACAGGCGTGATGGTATGTTAATATTAATAAATACAACCGTTATCTTTTATTCTTATCTAAATAATAAATAAACCCGTGCCCGCTTACCCCTAAAATATAATTATTTGCAAGCATTGTTCCGGAAGCACGAATGCATTAAACTTTCTTCCCAACGCTTTTAGCATAAAGTTTTCTCTGTTTCTCTTTGCAACCATTATCGTAACAGCAAAATAAATTCAGGAAAATACGAGGAAACCTATGTGCATACTAACTAGTCGGAAATTATATGAAGGATAATTTTTTTCAAAATAAGTAGTATATTTTGAAAATATATGTAGGTATACTAGCTTTTGCCCGCGGCTTAGCTCGCATGATGCTCAAAACCAACAGTGTTATTCTCTTCTTAGTATGGGTCTCTATACATTTGAGAGGTCAAGCTGTATCTCAGGTTCCGTTTAATTAAATGAGATAAGAAGTATACCAGTTTTTAAGTTGGAATACATACTTTCTAACAGTGATCACAAAATAAAAATCTATTCAGTAGTTTTTGCGCCAACCCGTAACAAACAGACAAGAATTTTAAAAATCACATTTTTGGGTTCGGAGGCGTTTATATACCCTAACCCACTTGTGTTTTTTTTAATATCTTCAATGTACAGACACAGCTTTTTTACAATATAGCGATAGCGATAGCTTTTCTCCCGCGCTTTCACCCTGTTTAATAGCTTGAAACCTTCCTCATGAATCACTCTTTCTATTGGTTTAAACACGTCACATAAATCACGTACAGATGACGATAAATATATATGTTATACATACATATAAGATTTACGTAGGTATTGCTTTCATATAAACCTTTTAAGTTGGCTTCAAACCTCCAAACTTCAAATTCAACTTCGTATTACTCCAAATAGGTAAATTTTGGTACATTCTAAGAAATGAAATCAGAGTACTGATTTACGAGTTTCAGATGGTTTCCATTTTCAGTAATGAGAACTGAAAGGGTTCAGTGGAACTTTGAACTTCTCTTATTTCATATTCTGTAAGATGATGCTACTTCGTTATTTGCTAAGCGGCTTATGAAAACTTGTGAATGCATTACTGAAACTGATTTCAGAGAATTATTCCATCATACTGCGTACATCGTACTGTGATACGGAGAACAGAGGCCGTATTATGATGTGTTATTGCCATCATTTTCCGATTGAAAGAGAGGGATGCCGCTCTACAGATTAAATAGCGCTATCCCATTCTCACAACCTAAAAATCATGGCGATAACTCGTCGTAATACAGCCCCTGAAGGACACATTACCGAATATTCCGCGAAGGCTTAGGTAAAGGTGTAATTATGAACCCCAATAATTCGCCAGTATGTTCAAGTTCCGTGTACAAATCTTAACTCCGAGCTGCTACTGATAAATTAATAAAAAAAATATCACTTTGCTTGACATGGGAATCGAACCCAGGATCACTAGCGTAGCAGTGGTAGCAGAGTTTTCACTGTATCTAAAACAAGGTTCAACAGACAACCTAGATAATTATTTTCAATAATTTAAATATAATTTGTTTGGACAGACACAGTTTATCATACCTTATAATGAGTCTTGTTTTTGTAAATACATACTATAAAATTACATAATTTATCATTTAATGAGATAATGAGGTGCCCTTGTACAATTGAAGCGTTATTCTTATAGCCCGTGATGTTTTTTTAAATGTAATAATTAATGTTAATGAGAATTTTAATAATGCTATTGTACGCACGGCTAAACCGTGTATTTATAAGTTAAACGTGTAGCCATGTGTACCTTTATGTTTTATTTTATTTTAGACTAGCTTCTGCCCGCGGCTTCGCCCCCGTGGAATTCGGTCATCACATCCCACGGGAACGGGATAAAAAATATCCTATGTCCGTCTCCTGGTTCTAAGCTACCTCTCCACCAATTTTCAGCCAAATCGGTTCAGCCGTTCTCAAGTTATAAATAGTGTAACTAACACGACTTTCTTTTAATATATAGATGAACCAAAAAATAACTGATACTAATATAATTCCTCGAAATAAAAAAAAAATAGATATATTTTAACTGAGGTATAAAATTGATGTTTGGCAGATTTTATATAGAAAAAAACTGACCAAAAATCTAATTAATTCCCCCGATAAAGTTATTTAGAAAAATCGGCCCTTAATGTCTATTATTCGTGGAACTTTCACACGTATTAGCGTGATTAAAATAAAATAAAACACAATATTAGGAATAGAAATTAAACTACTTTTTACTAATTTTATCGCGTTGAATTGATATTAATTAATTCCCGATGTTTCAGATCCTTTACAACATCCATCGTCAATGATAGACTGAACTAAATAATATCAATACGACGCGATAAAATCCGTAAAAAGTAGTTGTATTTCACTGTCGAATATTTCAATGTTAATGTTGATTTTCTTAAATCCTAACGTTTGGTATCCTTTAGACATTTTATCCGTAACCAGGATAATCTGTGTAAGTTACTTTAAAGTTAATAAAATGGCATGCCCCATGTCATTTAGCGCTCCCTCCTCCGTGTAAAAACCAATTAGTATATACCACGTACCAATACTTTGTTATAACACCACTTCCATAACCATTACTTACACTCAGTTATCAATTAACCAACTTCCAAAGAACATCCATTCAGTACCCCTAAAAGAACTTCCTACTTCCGACGAATATTGTTTTAAGAAATTATGATGTTTCCGGATATAAAGATAAACTTTGCTTCCATTCTAACTGAGCTACGAACAGCCCGCGTTATCCTTAACCGTTTTATGCAATGGTTTCTTTTCTTTTTATTAGGGTTCCGGACCTGAAAAGGAAGAATCGGAACCTTTAGAGTCTCTGCGTTGAAGTCTCTGTCTGTTGACTGGTGTCTGAATCTTCTGTATCAAGTTAGAATTGATATATTGAACACCTAAGTCTATGCTTTATTATTTTCTTTTGACATACAAAAGTTCTAAGTTCAACCGCTTCTAAGTCCACGCAAAAAAAAACTGCTATTAGTTTTTAAACAGAAACCTATTGGGTACCGCTGACTTGGAATTATACTATACGGTAAGAAGCAACACGACAGCACTTGCACTAAAATGGATTAAAAGGCCTGCAATTGGCCTTAAAGGCCAGTAACGGAATTACAACTCCTCTGGTATTGTGGGTCTCAATGGGCGGCGGTGATGTCCTACCATCAGGTGACGCACTTGCTCGCTTGCCTCCCTCTTCTATTAAAAATATTATAATTGCCTGTAGGAGAGTAGGGAGAACATATGTATATCAACCCCAAAAAAAAAAAAATGTTTGAAATTATCAACAAAAGGAATTTATAAGGCGAATGTTAGCGGCAGTGTCAGAAAGTCGTCCTAGAAGGACATATGCCGATCTCATTGGCGAGGTCCTTCAAAAAAGGCAGGGCGTAGTGCTCGCAATCGGCGCGTATGTATGAGAAGACGTATGAATGTGGCAGAAGCAAAAGAAGTATGCAAGAATCGTAGCAAGTGGCGGTCTATTGTTTCTGCCTACCCCTGTGGGAAAGGCGTGAGTGTATGTATGTATAAAGAGATAGACAGCGGTACGGTATCCTTGGTGCGCGACCACGACTGGCACTTCATCGTTTTTTTATCTTGCCAGGCGGGACACCCCTTATTGATGCGCCCCATTCCGCCATTACTGCTGTTGAGGTTTTGTGTTTTGCAACTTTATGGTAAGTATCTGTCGCTTTTTTATCACATTTTTCTCTGAAAATTCAACTATTACTGCTTATTGTGAAATTGTTTTCTTTTTTGTTTGAAGTATATCCATGATTTTCCTTGAGCAAATATCCTCGTTAGTATCTATAACTATGTTTTAGTTCTAAAACTATCAGATGTCTTTCGTAATTTGCTATATAATATACTATTTGGTAGGACCAAAGAGTTTTATTTGAAATATATAAAAGTGATATACAACCCACTCACTGGTTGTTAATTATGACGAAATCTTTAAAACTGGAAAATCCACAAACTTGTTTGAAATGTTGCATATAAAGTGTAGACATCCGCTAAGAAAGGAATTATGAAAATACCCTCGGGGTCGGCAAAAAAAAATCAAAACAGTCTGTGTAGGTGTAGGGCAGCGAGGTACAACAAGTTTCTATTTCGTTGGCGATACTGCAATATCGTCGAACACTACTTTAAGAACCGCGCCCATAGTATTTTAGACAAGCACCTACCCGCCGTTTCCCTCTCATCCCAAAAGGTTTTACGTACTATAACTGCGTGAGTAAAATAACAGTGTTATTACCGCCATGGTATAATAATATTATGTTTATCTGGAAAGAAAAACGGACCCTATTAGCTAATGCATACAAGAGGGTGAGTGTCATTTATGGGTCATTTATTACTGTGAATTAGTGGTTTATTTGGCTCGTGTTATACTGTCAGCAAGCAATGCATTGCATCAAGACAAATGAGCCTATGAAGGAGGAAAAGAAAACAGACTTCAATCATTGAAATAAAACTACGTTTGAACACAAATTTTATCGCGTTATATTGATACGCTCATTAGCGAAGTGGTGCTGAGCGCGACGGCTACGCTAGAGGACCTGGGTTCGATTCCCAGGTCGAGCAAAGTGTTATTAGGTTTTTCTATGAAATTCCCGGAGTTTGGAATTTGTGCCCGGCTAATGCCAATATGCTCGCCGCCTATTAAATGGGACCTAAACATACCGGCGAACTGTGGGTGTACATTAGTACGCCTCTGCCTAACCCTTCGGGGAATACAGGCGTGATGGTATGTTATGTTATTTTTTATATCCTATTTATTATTTATACTTTGTTATTTTTTCATTTAAGTATATTTTTTTTATACCGCCAAAAAACTACTTAAAGATCATAAAAATATTGTTCATTTACAAAATTAATTTAGAATAAAAAAGTCAAATCGGGTAAACCTGGGTAAACAAACAAAAATCTATACTAATCTATACTTAATATATAAAGCTGAAGGGTTTGTTTGTTTGTTTGCTTGAACGCGCTAATCTCAGGAACTACTGGTCCGATTTGAAAATTTCTTTCAGTGTTAGATAGCCCATTTATTGAGGAAGGCTATATATCATCACGCTACGCGGACGAAGTCGCGGGCAGAAGCTAGTTATAATATACATAGGTAACTGAGTCCAAAATGAACAACATAATTTATTTAGAATTATTTGAATTGCCTTTATAATACCGGTATTAGTAATACCACCTAATACGTTTAAAACCTTTGTACCCATTAACCGTAAAAGCGTAAGTACGTACTTAATTTTTTTGAATACCTTTATTAAACGGTTTGAGTATGTCAAAAGCTTACATCGGATGAAGCATTTCATATCATTAAGCGTGATATGTGGTACACATTGATTTTTTTTAAACGTAACACGACTGAAATAGTTTTAAAGCCTTTTTTACATAACATACCATCATGCTTGTATTCCCCAAAGGGTTAGACAGAGGCGTGCTAATGCACACCCACAGTTCGCCGGTATGTTTAGGTCCCATGTTATAGGAGGCGAGCCATTGTTTTTTTCTTAAATAGATATAATATATAATACATTTTTGACAAAAAGAACGTGGTTGAATGTGATTCTTCGTAGATAGAATCTGAATACTGAATATTTTTGTTCCTGAAGACAAAGGAAGTTGAAGTGATTCAAGGAAGAAAATCAGTTTATATTTTTTTACGTTTCATATTTAACCTTTACGGTACCTAAATATAAAATGTTTAGCTTGTTTGATGAGTTACATTTTACTTCAATTTGCATCCTTACTTATCCTTTGTTTGCTCCCCTTAGACTTTTCTTTTACGTAAAATTATCTCATTCAAATGAAAAATTACGCTAACGCCGGGAGCTTCTTTAAAAGACAAGGAAGGTTTTGTTTGTCGCCGGCTAATGAGAGAAGGAAATTATACACAGTTCGTGGACTCAGCTGCAGTTGAAGTGAACATTCACATAATGAACCACTGTTGGTACAACACTAGTTTTGAAGGAAATATCATGTTGAGGTTACGCTTTGTAGTGGTTCGTTTCACAGCTCTATAATGAATACCTTTCTTAGTTATTATTCTTTGTGCTAGTTATATTGCGTAGTTTTATTAGTTTACATTGTATAAAAGAACTGGTTGTTCTTTGTTTATTTTTAAAGTTGTTTTAGCTGCAAAATTATTATGCAGAGTTGTCATTATAAAATTACCATTATTGTCACAGGATATGTGTATATTTTTTTGGTTTTACATTCTTTTTATTTTAAACTAGCTTCTGCCCGCGACTTCGTCCGCGTAGCGTGATGATATATAGCCTATAGCCTTCCTCAATAAATGGGCTATCTAACACTGAAAGAATTATTCAAATCGGACCAGTAGTTCCTGAGATTAGCGCGTTCAAGCAAACAAACAAACAAACAAACTCTTCAGCTTTATATATTAAGTAAAGTATAGAAAGCAAACAAACTCTTCAGCTTTATATATTAAGTATAGATAAGAAAACAACCGCCTCATTAGCCAAGTGGTCCTGAGCGCGACTGTTACGCTATAGATCCTGGGTTCGATTCCCAGGTCGAGCAGTGTTATTGGGTTTTTCTATGAAATTCCCGGTAGCAGCTCGGAGTTAGAAATTTGTGCCTGGTTATTGGCAATAGGCTCGCCCCAACATGGGACCTAAAACATACCGGCGAACTGTGGGTGTACATTAGTACGCCTCTGCCTAACCTTTCGGGGAATACAGGCGTGATGGTATGTATATAATAAGAATAAAATATTCACTTACATGAGAAACACACAGGTTAGGTGCTTATAATATTGTCATCAATGCTTATCAGTTCGTTGTAGTTTCGAAGGGGGCCGGTAATCTGTTAGACAGGGAAACCTAGTACGGATACCAGTCCTTCACAAAGGAAATATGTACTTTATACACTGTTCTATTGTAAGTAACTTTGCCTGCTTTTGTGAATGAGAAATAAACTTTTTATTTATTATTATTATTACACATTACACGTAGTATTAGTTAACGCACGTAACAAGACAAGGTAGTATATCAACATTACAATAATATAATTCCCGTATCACTTTCACCATCATTAGTTACACTTTGACTTTAATTTTATATACATTTAAATTAACATAAATACCATCTGTATCGAAAAGCATTACTCGTTATTTTTTATGCATGCTATTTTTTATGTTTAATGGTAATGGGTATATTAGTACTGTAGTCGTAATGAAATTTGAGGCCACAATTTTATTAAAATTTTAATAATAAAATCTGCTGCTCAGTCGGCGTCATCATATATCTATACTTTAATCTATCTATACTAATATATAAAGCTGAAGAGTTTATTTGTTTGTTTGTTTGTTTGTTTGTTTACTTGAACGCGCTAATCTCAGGAACTACTGGTCCGATTTGAAATATTCTTTCTGTGTTAGATAGCCCATTTATTCAGGAAGTCTATAGGCTATACATGTATATCATCACGCTACGCGGATGAAGTCAAGAATAAACCTGAAATTAAACAAGAAACGCCACAATTTTCATTTCCATTTGTTTATACAGACATCAAACCGAAGCGGCGGTAGCCTAATGGCTAGGGCGTCGGACTTGCGATCATGTGGTTGCCGGTTCGCACCCCACCCATTGCACTACCGACGTGAACCCACTCGTAAATACAAGCATTTAGCTTAGCACGAGGGGTTAACAAGAATACTAGTAATGTGTGACTCACATTGTTAGTAAGCTTTTTAAAAAAAAAAAAAACAGAATTTATATATGTACGAGTATAAGGTATCCCTATTATATGCAATCGCTGTAGTTACATCTAATATGGCATAACGTAAGCTAAGCATGTTTCCCTCTGTAATACTTTGAGCTGACTAGTTTTGTAAACCAGATGTGGTTTCCACTTCGTGGGATACGCTCGCTGGTCTTTAAGTTTAGTACCTACCAACATTTGAGTTTTATGCAAGCCTCGTGTTTCCACTACAAGATTGGTTCGAATAGGGAATTTCGAGCTGCGAGTTGAACAAAACCTGGAAAAAATATTTGTAGAATTTAAGCATCCATTTCTCGTCTTGGGTTTCTCTTTAATCTGACACGTGATTATGAGAAATACTATATGAATTGAAACGCAGTTTTTTTATACTTTTTGACTCAAATGTTGACTGAGAGACAATATCCTATGCATTAGTTCGGTGCGGTTATAATTTTTGGAAATAACCTATATTGGGATCTCTAGTTATTTATCAGATGGCTCGGGGACGACGATCCTGAAAGTATACACCGACAAAATAAATACTTGAGAGATTTTTTAAACGTAGAAACAACACCATTCACATTCCAAAGCTTTGGTAGTAAATAAAAATACAAAACAATTAATTACAGACACAAAAAGTAATGTATTTTTCTCAGAACATTCCAGTAATCTAGGCACGCATTGTGTGTGCATAAAACAAAAATATTTAGTGTCATAAAGAGGAAGGGTGAAAATTAATAAAAACCTTGTAAACGGTACAGTTGTGAATCGTAAATCATTTTGACAGATGTTGCCAACATAAAGCATACGGTTGCTTTATAGCAGCGACATTATCGAGCTTACCTTTCCCCTTTCCTGCAATTGATTTTATTTCTTAATATTTTCTGTTTATGTCTTATTTTCATATACATATTGTTTTTACTGTTGCTTTCCTGGCAGCTAGAAAAATAGAAGGTAGTCTGGAAGGCTTTTTTTATGTTGGTTGTCAATTTTAATTTGAAACTTTCTTTAACGGAAATGTACACAGTAGCTAAGGGATTTGCTTTTGATAAAATATGATAAGTGATATTTATTTCTTTAGATAGATCTTTTAAAGACACCTTTACAAGTTAATGTTTTTTTTAATAGTTGGCACTGGCATTTCCTAATTGACGACATCTGAGAAGAAATACCGAAACAAACTCAGAGCATCATTGTCTCTTTTAAAGTCCAGACAATAGTAGTACTATTATTAGATATGTGAGTGTTAGTCTAGTGATCTCAAGCGCGACTGCTCGAGTTCCTGTGAACGATTCTCATTCGATCAATGTATTTATTGATTCTTTTATAAAATTTTTAGAAACCGTCGAAAAGATGATATTCATTAGAACTCCTCTGCCTTATCATTTGGGGAATACATGCGTGGTGGTAAGTTTATGTAACTATGTTTATATACTCTGTAGGACATCAAGTGTATTTTAAAACATACAGTGGGCAGCCTTATCGCTGCCAGCTATCTCTTCCAGACAACCTTCGGATTTCAACAGAAATTGAACAAAATACGGGGTAAACGATGCTATTTATATGGCCAATATTGTATAACTATTTCGAAACTTTGTATAAAATACTGTTACGATCTCCTTTCTTCTTCCTTTCATCATTGCATCATGAGCTTGCCGCTTTGAAAATTAGTCGTCATTATCAGCTTGATAATGAAGTCAGTTATAATGCACACCCCTGTAACTAAACTAGCTGTTGCGCGCAGTTTCGCATCCCAAAAGATTTTATGAGACAAAAGAAAGGCTTTGTCGTTTTTCAGAATGTAATCCATTTCCTAACCGATTCTATTGTAACCTGCTAACCGGTATAGATGTGTAAAGGTAACAAACATACAAAAGCTAAAAAGACAGAGACTTTCGCATTACTAATAATACATACATAGATATAAGTATTAAGTATGGTAATCAATTATCTGTGGTATGGATATGAATAGTTTTTATTTATTTTAAAGCTTTCTAGCAATGTGGTTCGCATATTACTAGTATTCTTGTTAACCCCTCGTGCTAAGCTAGATTGCTTGTGTTACGAGTGGGTTCACGTCGGTAGTGCAATGGGTGGGGTTCGAACCGGCAACCACATGATCGCAAGTCCGACGCCCTAGCCATTAGGCTACCGCCGCTTTTGGAAATGTGGATAAGATAACCTATTGAAAATTTATACATCGCATATATATAACCAAAATTTTTCACTTTCATCCATCTTAATAAAAGACAAACACTATTACGAATAAAAAGAAAACACAAAATGGTGCTAAGATACTTCAATATCCTAAGATAATCTAAATCGAGCAAACATCATTATCCAGTAGCGTTAGAATTCTCAAGTACTGAAGCAAACAACTATACAGTGTGTTGTCAAATACACAGTGATACTGCCATATTGTTCGACGAAATTAATGTTTGACATTTCGAGTTCCTTTATTATGCCCAACGGTTTTTGTTGGAAAGATTTTTTTGTTGAATTTGGAACGTGAAAATTTTTCTTATTTTAGGAAGAAAAATAAATGTCGTTGCCGTGAAAATATATTTAAAGTATTTGAGTTTCATGGCTTTGTACCTGCGGGAATTGTTTGTTGTTTTGTGTAGGTATTAATGAGAGTTCGACATGTGATTTATTACGTCGGAATAAGGCTTATTTTCAATACGCATCTTCAGTTGTATCTCTTAATAGTTTACCAAAGTTCTGCGACACATACCTACCAAAATAAAAAATAATATTTTGTTAGCTCACAAGATACTCGTAATATCTACATTTTTACCGTAGAAGGGTCCAGCTTCAACGCTAATGAACCGGCTTGACCGGAGTGATACCACGGACTGACAGAAAACTGAAGTGAAACGACGCTTACGTTGTGTTTCGCCGAGTGAGAGAGGATACCGGAGGCACAAACCCTATTAAAAGGCGGGCAACTACTCTGGTGTTGCGGGTGTCCATGGGTGGCGGCAATCACTTACCATGTGGTGATCCTACTTCTTATTTGCCCCCCTATCCCATAAAAAATAAATACTAGTTCTGATGAGACTGAATCTACTTATGTTGGACTTGTACCGACCAAAAATTGAACTTTTTCTTCGCTTGCCATAATTATGGTCACGGCCAATGATGTACACTATGCCTGAGTGGGCGAGGCCTGTTTGCGCCCTCCTGTATCCGGTACATCTAATGTACATGTAAGTCTTTCTCCCTTTCCACAGACCTGCCTAAGTCAATTTCAAGGTAATAAACATACATACCATCACGCCTGTATTCCCCGAAGGGTTAGGCAGAGGCGTACTAATGTACACCCACAGTTCGCCGGTATGTTTAAGTCCCATGTAATAGGGGGCGAGCCTATTGCCATTGACCGTGCACAAATTCCTGACTCCGAGCTGCTACTGGGAATTTCATAGAACAACCCAATAACACTTTGCTCGACCTGGGAATCGAATCCAGGACCTCTAGCGTAGCAGTCGCGCTTAGGACCACTTGGCTAATGAGGCAGTTCTAGGTTTAAGGTAATAAAAAAAGTACTTAATTGAGTCTTACACATATTGAGACAGCCCTGTTAAGTAATATAAATACTTAGGGTTGGCTCGCTTCTACTCATACTACTCTCGCCCCTACTCATCAGAAAAAGTTTTATAATTTCAAGGTAATACCGATATCCTAAATATAAATTGGTTGTTAGCGATATTAGGGATCTGAATGGTAGCGGTCTGACAATAAAATCTTCACAGATGTTCGTATGACAACTGGAATTGATGGCTTGACGTTCTCTCCGAAGCAAGTGCGGGTCTTGATGTGTTAAGAATTATTGTCAACTATCTGAAGCCTGACCACTGGAAGGTTGATTGATCAGTATAGTTATTGTTGTTTTCTTCTTTTTTTTAAAAAAAAAACGTAATTTAATTTTATTAAAATTATTGCACATACTAAATATTCTCCTGTATCGGGAGGTCGTTGACAGATACAAATTATCAGACACACAAACACCCAGACACGGTAAGTTGTAAAAAAGCTGTGTCTGTACATTGAAGATATTAAAAAAAAATGTGGGTTATGGTATATAAACGTCTCCGAATCCGAAAATGTGATTTTTTAAATTCTTGTCTGTTTGTTACGGGTTGGAGCAAAAACTACTTAATAGATTTATGTTTATTAATAAAGTTAGAAAGTACCTATATGATCCAACTTAAAAACTGGTGAACTTCTTATCTAAATTAATTAAACGAATCCTGAGTTACAGCTTGACCTCCCTGATATATAGAGGCCCATACAAAGAAGAGATCATCAATATTGGTTTTACATTTTTACTCCTGATATACATAGCTTCACGTGAGCGAAGCTGTGGGCCGAAGCTAGTCTAAGATATAAGAGGAAATCACTTATATATATTTGGTGAAAATTATGTACCCCTTTTTACCATACACGCAGATCAATAAAACGCCAGCTGGTGACGGTAAAACGATATTCACATACCTAACCGATAATATCAACAAATTATATATTTCAACAAACATTTGCCGTGCGTAATAAGAAACGTATGTATTCGTCGTTCATACAGGTTTTTATTCCCACGACAGTATTGAGTCATGACATTGAAAACCGATATCCCGACATTACGTTCGTCGTAAAAAGAGTATTTACTGTTTTCACTTCCCTAGAGCCCGATATAAACGGTAATGTCGAGGTACCGAGTAATTATAGGGGGATTTACTTTAATGAAAAATGCTCAAGAGATAATAGAACTGTATTAGAAGAAAATCAATAAAGGAATCTGACAATTGTTTTTCTGCACGTCATTTGCTACACATTCTACTTCAATATTTTGAATGTTTGTTCTTTAGTCTGATACCTGTCAACCCTTAATATTAACTCCTTCTTGGATTAGTCGCTACAGTAATATAATATATAATTATTATATAAATAAAAACACTGCCTCGTTAGTCTAGTGGTTTCAAGTGCGACCGCTACGCTATAGGTCTTGGGTTCGATTCCCAGGTCGAGCAAAGTGTTATTGGGTTTTTCTATGAAATTCTCAGTAGCAGCTCGGAGTTTGGAATATGTGCTCGGTTAATGGCAATAGGCTCGCCCCCTATTACATGGGACCTAAACATACCGGCGAACTGTGGGTGTACCTTAGTACACCTCTGCCTAACCCTTAGGGGAATACAGGCGTGATGGTATGTTATGTTATTATATAAATACGTGAAGAGAAAACTTCGTACCCATTTTCAAGCATAATGCTTGCATGGAGGACTACATCGAGTGATTTTATACATAGAGTTTATATGAAGGAGAAGTGCAGAGTGCTAATATTTTTGTATAATAATGGTAAAAAATACATTACTTATCAAATAAATAAATATTAGATACACATTACCATGCGTTTCCCCACTGACATCCACCTTTTATTTATGGTTAACGTAATATGAAGGTTGAAAGTATTTCGCTATGAACGTATAGCGTATGTAGGTAAATATTTCACGCGCATTATTTCGCTGACCCCTATCTCGGTGCTCGAAATGTATATTAACATGCCATAGTATATTGCTTTTGTAATAGATGTTTTAAAGATAAAATTATATATTTTAGCTGCGTGTGTGGTAGTTCAAAACACCATTATCTTTAAATAATATAAAGCTAAGTCACTATTTCCGTATGTCTGTTTTCCCGATAATTCTTCTAAATCTCGCAACAGATTTTGATATAGTTTTCATTGTCAATTAGAGTTTTTTTTCCGGTAGGTTTATAAAAGAAATTAACGTACGACTCGATCAAACGATACGTATCAAACCAGAAGACGCAGGTTCGAATCCTGCCTGCGAGTCGAATTTTTCCTTCACTAAAATAACTTTATAATCTTAGCATGAAAAATGCAAAAAAAACACAAAAAGATAAATTAACGTACGTTAATTCGTCTTGCTATAATTTATATTGAACATACTATGATGATTGTAGAGATTGTAGAAATGTTATGCAGAAGCGTACTAATGTACACCCACAATTTCCAAACTCAGAGCTGCTACTGAGCCTTTCATAGAAAAATCCAAAAATACTTCGCTCGACCCGGGAATCAGACCCAGGACCCCCAGCGTAGCAGTCGCGTTCAGGATCACTAGGCTAACGAGGCAGTCATAACTTATAATATAGATATATATTTTATATATATCCGCCAATCAAGAATTAGCATTCAGATTTTTTCACTAATTACTCTACACACATCAAAAAAAGTTTGCGATCACTAGCTTAAGCGGATAATTTTTTTTAAATTGAACTTTATCAAGAAAAAAATATTGTTGTGTGTTTTCTTTAAATAGAAATACTCTGTTTAATCAAACACACAACAAAGAATTTTTCTTGATAAAGTTCAATTTAAAAAATGATATCAGCTTAAGCTAGATGATCGCAAACTTTTTTTGATGTGTGTATGTCGAAATTTTGATAAATTGAATCGATAATAGAACGGTTTAGTTGTTCTAAGTCGCAATCGAGGCTGTTTAGCGATAGGATCAGAGCTCAATTCCCAGGTTGATGTTTGATTCAAAAAACTCATCCTTGATTCTATTACATGGATCTTAAAACATACCGGTAAACTATAGGTGTTTATTAGTAACCCATTGACATAGAATATATTGCCATTAACCGAGCATCAATTCAAACTTTGAAGACCCGTTAGCACTTTGTACGTCCTGGAAAATAAAAACCAGGCCAGAACTTACGCTTATTAAGTAAGTACTTAGTATTTATGTAGTACCTTCTGGGCGATAACGTCTTCAGAAAACATGCTCGGAAAAAAAACTGCTCGACTGAGATCTACGACTGGTGTTGATCAACCCATTATCGGTCCAACTGCTGCTACTCTCGGGTCTACTCGCCACGAGCCCCTATCAAGTTATAGTCTATTAAGGGTTAGCACACTTCACACACTGTCGAGAAAATGTCTCAGGCCTGCAGGTTGCCTCACAATGGTTTCCTTTACCGTTTTAGTTCGTGATAATTAAGCTCTCCTAAGCTGCTATTATAGCTGCGACTATAATATTATACAGTAAAAAAATATTTTTCTCAAAATATTTTAAGCAAACGCTCATTGAATTAACAAACAGGTTTTTGAAGTCCAATACTCGTTTAAATGAAAGAGACTAGACGGCTTTGAGTTAATTCGATCAGACTTTTCACATCAAAAAGGCCTTAATTTGTGAAAAACAGAAAGCTATTACACTTAGCATCTGTAGAAAATGTGCCATTAAGTAGTCGGATTGCTGTCATTATAAATAGTTAAGATACTATTAATTTATCAATCGAATATCTATATATATAAAAGAAAGTCGTGTTAGTTACTCCATTTATAACTCAAGAACGGCTGAACCGATTTGGCTGAAAATTGGTGGAGAGGTGGCTTAGAACCAGGAGACGGACATAGGATATTTTTTGTCCCGTTCCCGTGGGATGTGATGACAAACCGAATTCCAAGGGGGCGAAGCCGCGGGCAGAAGCTAGTATTCTATGAATCTGAGTGTATTTTACGCCTGTTAATTGTATAATAGTTCGTAGATTTCTGTATTCAAAAGAGTCTTCTAATTTTGATCTTCAATCACTGCCTCTGCCATAAAACTGCTTCAGAGGGCTTGTGGCTACTACCGTGTCTGCTGAGGGTTAGGTACTGGGTTCGATTTCTAATATAGGTAATCAGTGATATTTTGTCTGGTTGTAGCTCTAAGTTTATGTTTGTGCTCCGTTGAAGGCTCCTATTGACTAACCTAAAAATTTTCTGGCGAGCTGTCGGTGTACAATAGTATGGTACACCTCTGCCCGACCCTTCGGGAGAATACAGGCGTGATAGTATGTCGTGTTTAAAGGGTAATGGTTGAAATTAATAACCTATATGATTGTTTCATTACTGAAGATTGAAATTACACAGTACTTCTTTGGATCTTATGTCAAATTTCTATCTCCAGCAGGGAAAATCCAGAGTTAGGTAGGAATATAATTTCGGCCATATAGTACCTATAGTAGCCAATCGTAGTTAGGTAGTAAGCATTCGTCAGAGATGTTTTATCAGTGTTCTATTTATATGTTAACAAGAAAAGTATTCGAGAACCTTCTGAATAAATAATGTCAGCACGTACCCGAGTGAAAGATTCAGAGGGTCAAATTGAAAATATGAAATAAACCTATGTACTTACATACTTACACTTAAAAAACATAACCCTCCTTCAGGCGTAGTTGCGTAAAAATCTTCATTGCCATTCAGATCTCGTAAGAGATGAGAAAACATTGGCTCGGTTATTAGACTAAGACATCTTGGGGTCTGACTGGCTAGCCACCACCCGTGCACCGGAGTCTGTCACGAACCACCTTTATGTGTGTTTCGATTTTAGCGCATGAGAACCAGTTCTACCTCTCGGTTGCTGTGGTTCTGTCAGACTGCAATCCATAGAGGCTGTTAAGAGTCGTCAACCCATCAGCATTATCGTGTAAGAGCCATGCTTCAGCAAGAATGGACCGGCTCGACCGGAGTGATACCACGGCCTCACAGAAAACCGGCGTGAAACAACGCTTGCGTTGTGTTTCGCTGAGTGATTGAGGTTACCGGATGCCAAAACCCTTTTAACAGTCGGGCAACGCACTTGTGACTCCTCTGGTGTTGCGAGTGTTCATGGGCGGCGGTGATCGCTTACCATCAGGTGATCCGTCTGCTCGTTTACTCCCCTATCCATAAAAAAGCAACTCCTCTGGTGATGCAGGAAACCATGTGGGCGGTGATGACTACTTACCGTGTGTTGTCTCGTCTATTCGATAGGGATATAAATAATAAAACACCGGGAAAGTGCGAGTCGGACTTGCGCACGAAGGGTTCCGTACCATTATTTATAAAAACGGCAATAATTCATGTCTGTTGTATGGGAGCCCCACTCAAATATTTATTTAGTATTTGTTGTTATAGCGGCAACAGAAATACATCATCTGTGAAAATTTCAACTGTCTAACTATCACGGCTCATGAGAATCAGCCTGGACGGGCGGACAGCGGAGTCTGAGTAATAGAGTCCCTTTTTACCCTTTGAGTACGGAACCCTAAGAAGGTCATTCTAAGGCCATTGATACTATCTACATTATGATCTTCTTCTTATCATTTTTTCTTTAATGATAAGGCAGAGGTTTACCTAAGTACACACACAGTTCGCCTGTATGTCCGGACACAGATCCAAACTTCGAGCTGCTGACAATCTCATAGAAAAACACAATAACATTTTGGGGATAGAAGTGGCGTTTAAGCCCTTTAGACTAACGAGGCAAATATGTTTGTTTAAATAAAGTACAGCGTCGCAACGCTTCCCGTGTGACATGAACCTTACCAACGGGTTTGTCGCGTATATATTTCAATAAAGTATCTCCCAACAGGATTAGCCATCCTCCCCTTGGATAAACCCTTTTCTTTTTTGTATTTTCAATTTTTTCCAATCCCATAACGGAACCTCGTATTTTGTTTTACGTAATTTATGCTACCCGGAAATGTATCACATGTTTCAAGGAAAAAAGAGGAAATTTTGAATATTGTATTATATTTTTATAATGGTAATAAGGAAACGGAATAAATGATTATGATGTTTTTTTTTAATATTATGTGTAACGGTTCAAAGAAAATATGTATGGAATAAGTATACCTACTTATTCAAATATTGCTCTCTTATTATCTTTTAACTACAGGGGAGGTTCTTCCTCCTTATAAGATATCACAAAGCTTTTGTTTTGTTTCACTTCTGTGTAATTATGGTAAGGCTCGTGATAAAAAAGAATGGAATTATTAAGAAATTGGGGATTGTATCTCAATCCGTCCATTATCGGCAATTATTTAGATCGGCGAATCCATTTTACACTTGTACGCGATATGCTGTTAATTTATCTGTGCAGTTATTTTTGACAGTTTAAATAAAATGCGAAAGTAAATTCAAATTTTATTACAATTCAGGAGGAAATGAAATAAAGTTGTAAGTCTAATATCCCTTTTAAATAAGGGCTCAAATTATTTCAAAGGGATATACAATCGTGGAAACAATTACAATCTGAAATAATGTTCTAAGTTTAGTTCTACTAACAAAATACTTGAGTATGAACAGTTACAGATGCTTTAATTTACAAATCCTTATATACAAACGGACAAAGATATGTATTTACATATTAAGATTACATATTATGAAAGTATTCGTTGGTTATCAATTATTCATCTGAATTCGATTGTCACAAAAATTTATTTACACAAATATTCATACCTACATTAGAAATCTAGAGTGCTATGCACTATTCAACCTTTAAATATTTACATGTCACTACCCAAATATATTTGAAAGATACACTATTTATATAATAATATCATTATAACGTTTCTGTTTATAAGAAACGTACATTGAGATTCGTAAACTTTCAATTTTGTAACTTAATTTTTTCATAATCTTACTCGCAACTAATGCACTACTTACGAATCAGTTAAAACATTTGAGCAAATCAGCATCATTCAGTATAAGCATAAAATTCTACCCAATCTTACAGTCTTTGGCACGTTTACGGCTTCATACAAAGTAACTTCTTGAAGGCTCTCCTGAAGTCCATATTAAATATGGTGTATATTAAAGGATTAAGCGCAGAGTTGCAATATCCAAGCCAAGTTATGAAGTTTATGAATTTATTGGACAAACAGCAGCTCGCACAGAAAGGGATGACGAGATAAATGACGAAGAAGGGTAACCAGCAGACCACGAACACACCCATTATTATACCAAGAGTCCTGGCTGCACGGCGTTCACGAGTCAGTGAAATCCGCTGCTTCTCTTCAATGAATTGATAAACTGCACTTTGTTGATTAGGCTTTGGTCGTTTATGGCTCTTCACTGGTACAGACTCCTTTACTTCAATTAGATCATCTTCATGAGTTTCTTTTGAATTACTCTCTGATGACGTATTCCGATTCTCCATATTGTCGCCCATATCGGTGACAGAATTGTCATTAGATAATATTGGCATTATCAGTTTGTTTTGTGATTTGTCATCTTTGCTCCAATATTTTTTCTTTGGTTTCTTTTTTGGTGTCAATTTTCTAGGTCTTTTCTTCTTTTCGTTGTCTGATACTAAGCGTGTTATACCTTGATGCTCGTTGTGATTTGCTTCTGAGCTGACAGAATCCTGGTCATGGTGATCATTATCTTTATTCGTGTATTTATTTTGCCCACTAGAAATAGTGCTGATTTTAGTAGCTTTAGCGCGATCTCTAAGCCTTTTTTTAGTTGCCAAATATATTTCGAAGTAAACTACAGTCATTATTACTAGGGGTATGTAAAAGGATCCGGATGAAGAGAAGATAACGAAGCCAGGTTGGGAAGTTAAACGACAAGGCGTGTCTGGTTCAAATACATCAGGCCAGTCATTCCAACCAAGTAACGGCGGAGAACTAATTATTAATGATAGTATCCAAACTACTCCAATCATCAGCAGAACTCTTTCTAAAGTTCTCTTCTGTGCGTAATTTATAGGGTCCGTAATCGCCCAGTACCTGTCTAATGCGATTGCACATAAATTTAATATGGACGAAGTGCAACACATTATATCGCATGTAAGCCACATTTTGCATACATATATCCCGAAAACCCATTGCCCAAGAATGGAATAGGCCACATTCAGTGGCAGTACCAATATTGCTACCGTCAAATCTGCTACAGCGAGCGATACTATGAAGAAATTTTGCACAATCCGGAGCGGCTTATATGTAAACACGCTCAGGATTACCAAAATGTTTCCAACTATTGTTGAGATTATTATCAGCGTAAGGACTATGGCTGTACAGATTGCTTCCCATTCCGGCACAGCTAGGGTTATCCCGAAACTACTTGGATATTTAGGATCGTCTGCGACAGCACAAGCGTCTCTATCATCCTCAATCACCTCTTCAGTGTAATTTATTGATGTGTAGTTTGAGTCAACGTGTGTAGCTACTTGCCCCATTTTGATATTTTTTTTATGTATTACTTGGCTACATTTCACGTAGTGCTGTTTGAGAGGACCGTGATTCGAGAAATTATTTCAAAGCATTTGGCCAACATCCTTCGATAATTCTTCTTGTGCAAGACAGGCGCATTTCCTTTATTCATCCTTTCATACTCCAATTTTCTGTAACAATAAATAACCCTATGAGTGCGTAATGGAAATCTATTGGCGATTTTACCCCATCAAAGTGGGACAGCGTAAGTTGGGTAACATATAAATTACCTCCTGCTGGAAATCTTTACTAGGAAGTCCCATTTGTGTGACTTGTTCATTTTTTGATGCGTATGCGGATCTGTAACAAAAGAGAACATATTTCAGAGCCAGTCAGGTATGAAAATAAAATATATCCTTTACGAGAAAGGAACGTTGGGGGCGCAATAGTGCTATGTGATCTTAGGAAGCATTTATCAGATAGAAATATGATCGCACGATGGATGCTTGCTAAACATGAGTCAAAAAAAATATGTTGGTAATATTTTGACTAATGTATTCCAAGAATATGGCCCATCTATTACATATCCACCGAACCTTGAACGCAATAAAGAGCTTGAAAAGGCAACGGTGTATTGAAACAATAAAGCAAAACGTCTTCCGAATTCAGTTTGACGTCATTAATAACCTTGTTATTTTGTAGACTCATGATGGTTTTATTTATTTTAATTAAAATAACAAATTCAGCGTGCATTTTATATAATAATATGGCGATTATAAGATCAAAATGCATATAACTATTTTTTTTTCGGAGTTCGCAACAATGTTTACAGAGAAACGTTGACAACGTATATACTACTCTGTGGTATTTTTTTCACTTAACTTTTTTGTTATTTAAAGTTTGCAAATTATAATTAGTTTTCCATGTTTAAGGGCCACTTGCACCAACTTCTTAAATATATTAAAACTGTATTTAAACACAAATTTACTATGAAAAATTGTGTTTAAATGGAATTTAAACATATTTAAAAAAAATTTGGTGCAAGTGGGCCTTAATAATGTAACATTAAATTCGCTACATAGATACTGAATGCAAGTATAATTTTTATGAACATCAATCCTTAAGATTATTATCAATTATGCAAGTAGCAAACTATTAATGTAAGTTTCACAGTTATTTATAATATTTTAATTATTATATTCGGTAATTTAAGCATAACACATAATTTATTGCTTAAATAAGCAAATATGTATATATAATTTGCTTATTAAATGATATGCCCTTAATGATAATCTCGGTCCGTAAATGTAAACAGATATCGAAGATTTGAAATTTAATTCGCTCAGTAAAATTACAGAATTTAAGTATCATTTATTTATTAATTACAGATCATCATCATCACAGAATACAGATAATATCGAAATGAAGGTGAGTCTCAAGTAGCTAAGAACAATTAGCAGACAACAGAAAACCAATTGTTACAAGCTTCTAGCCAAGTCCCGAGATCTCGATGCTCGTAAAATAAGGGCGATAACCCTTTTATATTAAATCAAATAAAATTGAAGATGACAATCTTCATATTTTCTAAAAGTTTAAACGAGAATTGGAAGCTATATACAATATTATTTTTATTAGGTAAATTCAAAACCTGTATATCGTGTGTTCAGAATAAATAACTAAATCGATTCAGTAATTTTTACACCATGTTTTAAATAACACATAACATGCCATCACGCCTGTATTCCCCGAAGGGTTAGGCTGAGGCGTACTAATGTACACCCACAGTTCGCCGGTATGTTTAGGTCCCATGTAATAGGGGGCGAGCCTATTGCCATTAACCGGGCACAAATTCCTAACTCCGAGCTGCTACTGGGAATTTCATAGAAAAACCCAATAACACTTTGCTCGACCTGGGAATTGAACCCAGGACCTCTAGCTTAGCAGTCGCGCTCAGGACCACTTGGCTAATGAGGCAGTTTAAATAAGATTACGAGAGAGACCCCAAGCGACACAAGTATCTTTCCGCAATCATACGCACACACAACACAAGTCACAGCAGGTCATAGCGGCGGGGGGCTAATTAAGACGTGGTGAGCAGGTTTTTGTACGGACAATCATGTAACATAGCAACGTATCAATTTGAAATTTTTCGTGATACTGTTTTGAAATTTTGTACATAGATTCTTTACATCAATATACTAGACACGTGTCTAGGATTTCGCATATTCTAAAACTAAAGCTGTATAATATATGTTACAAAGGCGTATAATAATATTTACAAGAGCTAGTTGCCAATGGCCCTTGTAATATACGCCTTCAATTCTACTCCTGAATACTTCACTTTTAATGCTGTTGTCTTACCTTTTAAAACCACTGGCCAGTTAAAAGCATTTAAGTACCTATAGAGAAGCGAGTGAAGTGGCGCTCAACAATTTATATAAATACTACTACGGCTTCGCACGGGCGGAGAATCCCTAACTTTACTTTCCCCGTCGAGTCTCCCGTGAACCCTATATGTTAGGGGTGGACAACATTTATCACAGTAGCCGATTCTCAGACCTACTGAGTATGCATATAAAATTTCATAAAAATCTGTCAAGCCGTTTCGGAGGAGTATGGTAACTAACACTGTGACACGAGAATTTTATATATAGTAAGAAGATTAAAGCATAACCATTGAAAATGAAAATTGAAAGAAGTAAGAAAGAAGTCGACAGTTATTGTATCATAGGCTTTTATATTGGAAACTGTTTTAAAATAAAATTATCAACCCATTACGTTCTCCCATAGCTGGTCAGGTCTCCTCTTATAATGAGAGGGATAAGGCTATTGTCCACCACGCTGGCTAAAGCTGGTTGACAGATTTCACACGCCGTGGTCTACGAGAAAATCTCTCTCATGGCATGAAAGTTTCCTTTATTATGTTTTTGTTCACATTTCAAGTGATAGTTAGAAACTTGACTTCGAAAAGTCAGGTTAGTTATTAGTTAGTCTTTATATTTGTACTTTATATATTTTTGGAAATAATATAGAATCAAATTGCACGAATGTATTTAGTAAAAACATAAATGTGGGGCAATTTTATGATCAATCTTCTATACATCTATACATACAAATAAATCAAATTGGAGTGTCTGTTTGTAATATTAAAATAACCGCTTTTTACTAAGTGCATTTGGATTTATATGTACACAGTACATATACCAAAACAATATTTTTTTCAATTTTTGTCTGTCTGTCTGTTTTTTCCGGCTAATATCTGAAATTAATGGACTGATTTTAACTTGACTTTCACAGGCAGATAGCAGATGTAGCAAGGAGTAACTTATGCTACTTTTTTTGTAACAAGGAGTAACTTATAAAATTTCACGTGGGCGAATTCGCGGGTAACAGCTAGTTTTAAATAATTTATACTAAAATTATAGGTACTATTTTTACTACAATACTCTAATTTTTTTTGGTAAAATTATGATTCCCGAAATATTTGTAAATCAATTCCGGCTTTGCATCCAACTAACTAAATATATTCATATCTAATCTCGTATTCGACTATAACCACAAATTCTCGAAACTCCATTCCGTACGTATATTCAAATATTGCGAGTATCTGAACAGATTCCAATAACGGTCGCATGGCCCACCTGTCGCTGCCAGGCCAAAATAACGGTTGCGAATGTTGAATGACATTGTTTCATACGTTTTCGTTTCTTTTATTATATTATTTATTAAGGATGGCAGTCTTAGTGCGAATAAACTCCAGGTTACTCGAAGAAAATTAAAATCTATTCATACAATAAATTACGACAATCTAATCGTACTAGGTATAATAAATAAATAAATAAGCCTTTATTGTTGAACTTAGTTAACATTATTACTTAAATAACTAAAATACTATTTACCTTAAGTTAATATACTTATTTAAATTTATTAATAATTAAAAATAAACTTTTTGCATCTCTTTTTATTTAATGTTGGTAAACGTTTTTCTTTTATTTTTAATCTTCAACTTGTCTTCCGACAAAGGCCTCCTCTAAAGATCTCCATTCTGTCTTATTCTTTGCTGTTCGAGTCCACGTTGGACCCGCTATTTTCTGGAAGTCATCCTCCCATCTCTTGGTCTGTCTACCTCTGTTTCTTTTGCTGTCTAGCGGATACCACTCTGTAATTAGTCTTGTCCATTTCTCTTTCTTCTCTCTTATCATATGCCCTGTCCACCTCCACTTTTGTTGTTTGTATGTTATGTATGCGTTTTACTTTTTATGTTTTTCAATTTTTCTCGGTCTTTTCTTTTAACTCCTATTATGCTTCTCTCTATTCCGTTTTGGCAAACTTTTATTTTGCTTGCTAGTTGTTCTGTCAATGCCCAGGTTGGACATCCATATAGTAAGCATGGCAAAATACACATATTATTATTAGGTATAATAATCAGTATTTATTATGGGATGGGGGGCCAACGAGCAGACAGTTCACCTGATGGTAAGCGTCTAAAGTCTAAAAAACTTGGTAGATTTGGACTCGACAATCGTGCAGTCTTTTTTTATGGGATAGAGGGGCAAGCGAGGAGACGAATATCACCTGATGGTAAGCGATTACTGCCACTCATGGACACCCGCAACACCAGAGCAGTCGCAAGTGCATTAGAAAGATGCTTCGGTACGAATGGGCCGGCTCGACCGGAGTGATAACACGGCCTCACAGAAAACCAGCGTGAAAAAACACTAACGTTGTGTTTCTCCGAGTGAGTGAGGATACCGGAGGCCCAAACCCTTTTAAAAGGCGGGCAACGCACTTGCAACTTCTATGGTGTTGCGGGTGTCCATGGGTGGCGGTCATCGTTTACCATCAGGTGATGCGTCTCCTCTTTTACCCGCCTATCACATAAAAAAAATACTAGATAGTCATCAAGCTGACTCTAAACTCATACGAGGGGACAATCTTTAGAACTATCCAATAAGTTTGATCTATCTATACTAATATATAAAGCTGAAAAGTTTGTTTGTTTGTTTGCTTGAACACGCTAATCTCAGGAACTACTGGTCCGATTTGAAAAATTATTTCAGTGTTAGATAGCCCATTTAATGAGGAAGGCTATAGGCTATATATCATCACGCTACGCGGACGACGTCGCGGGCAGAAGCTAGTATAACATAAAAGTATTAGGTATAGATACCAAATTAAACCTCCGACTAGAGAGAGAGAAGGATGCCAGAAGCAAAGTTAATTTAGCCGCCTTCCCATTGTATGACGCGTTAACAATGCTGACATTTTATTCATTCCCTTTGTAAAGGAAATAAATCCTATTCTAACGTTTCGTTGACTCAAGACATGTTCCATAATATATTGGAGGAATTATTCAAGCGCCCAATAAATTATTCACTTGAGAGAATATATTATTTCAACCCTACTTTCCATACAAGAAAAATGCGAAATTCACGTTTTTTAAGGTCTACCCACAAAAACGCTAAGTTGTTAGATTGGGACAGTACGGTAGATTTAAAATTATTCTAGGAAAGCTTATTTTAACTGGACTCTCTATGGCCATACATCTTACATTTATACTTAGACTTTAGAAGTCACTGCCATTTCAGCAGCTCAAGTTAACGCGCAATAAACGCTTTCCTTGTGAAAATACCACATAGGAACTATTATGCCATTTTTCAAGCTTATTTTCCCTTTTAATAAATAACGTCGAGTTAAATTGAGATTGAATATAGTTTCAAGAGTAACCCAGCAGAACGGACTTAATAAAAAGAAGCTATAGATTGTTCTAGAAGACGGATCGCTTAGTCACGACACGTCGCCGCTCGCAAACCATCGATATTTCAAACTAACTAGTCAAGAGGAAACTGTCTTGAAGTTTATAGAAGTTGGCTAGGTTCTCAGATATAATATATTGAACAGAATGCAAGGATTACTATTACCTTTATATTATTATAAATTTTATATTTTATTAAAATTCTGTATACCTGCGATAGTTTTATTTTTCCCAAGCACGTGGAAATTTCCCGAAATCCTGTCTTAGTGCTCACTTAAGTTGTATAAGTCCCTTGCAAAATTCCTCCCTTCTAAGTCAACCAAAGATCTCATCTTTTGTATAGGATTACGAAACATTTAATAATCAATGTAAAATTAAACGAGTTCCTTCAGTAATTAAAATAGTAAATTCCCCAATTGAATGTTAATTTTCTGCCATTAATGTGAAATGCTATAGTCCTTAACCTGATTATTTCTCCTTTTTATAATGCAGACCAGTGGAAACTCTGAGTAAGAATAAAAAGCAACGGTTACTTCTCCATAATTCCTATTATGCAGAATTCTTAGTAAGATGAAGTAATACTTTGTATATGAAGTCGCGATACACGCGTTTTACGTGGGAGAGCCATGCTTCGGCACGAATGGGCCGGCTCGACCGGAGTGATACCACGGCCTCACAGAAAACCGGCGTGAAACAACGCTTGCGTTGTGTTTCGCCGAGTGAGTTGAGGTTACCGGAGGCCCAAACCCTTTTAAAGGCAGGCAGCGCACTTGCGACTCCTCTGGTGTTGCGGGTGTCCATGGGCGGCGGTTATCACTTACCATCAGGTGATCCGTTTGCTCGTTTGCCCCCCTATCGCATAAAAAAAAAAAAACAGACGTGCTACATTGAAGCCACAGCAGCATAATTGTTGCCGAATAGTTGCCGAGTCATCAAAGCTAGTGGTTTGAGCTCTGATGTAGCCAAAAAATAGGTACTTATGCATGGTATGAAGTGGTTGGCCACTCTCTTGAAGTCTTGTTAAGCTACCATGCGATTGCGATGTCATTAATCTATACTAATATATAAAGCTGAAGAGTTTGTTTGTTTGCTTTAACGCGCTAAACTCAGGAACTACTGGTCCGATTTGAAAAAATATGTTAGATAGCCCATTTATTGAGGAAGGCTATAGGCTATATATCATCACGCTACGCGGACGAAGTTGCGGGCAGAATATAGTATTGAATATACATAGTATGTTGTTTTGTAGTAAGTAGAAACCATAAAAACATTTTCTGTCCCACTGCTAGGTACGAGTCTCTTGTCTGAATTAGGCTGTAGTCTACCACGCTGGTTTATTGCGGGTTGGCAGTCTTCAGACGTTGTTATTTTGTACATGTGTTGAATTTTTACTTCACTGTCTCTAATTGTTTGTCGAATTTGTGGCCCGTCTAAGCGAACCTTAAGAGTAAAGAAAATACACATTTCTGCAGTTACCTCCATGTTCCGTTTTTCTATTTAAAGTTTTACGTGCAAATTAATATTTTTAATTGAATGCTCATTAGCAGGTACGTAACTGTATTATTTCAAAGCGTGTCGTTGATTCTAGCAAATGAGAATTGTAGAAAAAGGAACATAAGTTTATAAGGTTTGGTGCAAAATAAACATTTGAGATTGTAATTTCAATTGTGTTTCGGACTTGTTTTTTCCCACATCAAATTTATCACTTTGAATTAATTATACTATAAGACCATTTCTGACTAAATATATTCTTTGTTATTATTTCTATTAACGGTTATTCTCTCACCATTGTATACTGGACGCGTGTGGTGTAAAATTTAATCACGAAACACATCACATCTATTTTCTTTTATACCGCCGCCCATAGACACCCACAGTACGAGAGCCTGAAGTGCTTAGGCCTCCGGTATCGTCACTCACACAGTGAACTCAGTTTTCTGTGAGGCCTTGGTATCAGTTCGGTCGAGCCGGCCTATTTGTGCCGAAGCATGGCTCTCCCACGCAGAAAATATACAGTATAATATTGAAAAAAAAAAAATTGATGTGAAGAAAGAAAGATAAAATGGGCAATAAAATCGCTAAAAGACATTTGGTGGAGGCAACTTTTAGGTAGATGAATTCAAATGACAAGAAAATCGCGATACGACTGGTACAAATACCTACTCATAGTCACATATACATAAGACAATGCTGTGTGTAATGACGTTGCACCGCAGTCTCTAGAGATGTCGCGGCGCGTGACGTCACAGCCAGGCGTGACGTGACACTTGCGGTAATAATACATTGCTATTGACGTAATGTCTTGACTTAAAACTGATAATATAATAAACTAGCTTCTGCCCGCGATAGTAGGATACTCATATACATGTTAAATTTATTTGCATTAGAATATTGTTACGAGCTGGGGTTCGGGATAAATTAATTAACGCTAATTTTACCGAAATAAACAAATACTTTAATAAACTTGACAACACACAACAGAAATCACAAATAAAATCACTACACTATTACTTGTCGCACTGTACTGTCACACTGAGAATCACTTGTCTTCACTTTGATGTTCACTTCACCTTGTCCAAAACTAAACTGCACTAGCCGACCCTCACGACGGCTATTTATATCAGTCACGAAGATTCTGGAATCGAACAAGCGCGAAATGCCTACAAAATGCGAGTAGGTACCTGATCGTCTATTGTTTACGGGCATTGACCTTTGAACCTGACCTTGATCTATTGTTATTACGTGAGTACGTATTCGAGTACTTTCTTTCGAATATTCTACATGCTTCTACGATTTATCCAGAACCTTCGTGACCCATCCACGTCATTGTAATAGCTTCGCGGCGTAACAATATGTTAAATATTAGGTATAATTGATACAAGTATCCAATTATAGGTGTCCAATTCGCTACTTCCTACAAATATTATAAAAGCGAAAGTAACTCTATATCTATTTGTTACTTTTTGACACCTTAACCACTGAATCAATTATGATGAATTTTGGTTCAGAGGTGGATTAGACTTGCAGATGGACAAGAGCTACTTTTTTATCAAAAAAACTTTCGGCATGCGAGTAAATCTTATATCAAATAATATTAAATAAATAACCGTCATATTGAATAACCCATTTCAAAGAGAATAATAATTAAAGTATGATAAATAGCTGTCAGAAATTGCAACCTAGCACAGAGTGCGCGCACGTCTCAAGCGCCTCACAGAGGTCTTGAAGTGCCTCTCTGAGGAGTACTAATGACTTCCCTCTCACGTACAAACGCGTCTATGACAAGAGTAATGTTGATACGGTTACATTAGGGCGTGTATACACTTTCACACACGTTTAAAATAAACTGTGAACAGTACGAACACTTACTCTAAAATCTAAATGATCTTTTCCAAATGGACACTTTTTAAAATAAATGTTGTATTTTGATCTATGGATAAATTTTAAATGAACTGCATTCAAGGTACCGAGAGAAACATAAATATCAGGTTAGGTTGGAACTGTGACCACAAAAGTTCCAAGACTGTAACCGAATTGTAACCATTGTACATATAAAAAAGTATTCTCCTAGATTTGGGGTTCAACAAGTAACTATCAGATATAATTTCTACAACTTATACATAGCATATCTCAAACATTATTTCCCCTAGTTCTAAACAGATTAAAAATTTATCGATTTATTTATTTTATGTATCAGAGAAAGAGGATCAATCAAAGACCGTTTAGCTTTTTGATTGCTGATTTTGCAAAAGTAAAACAATCAATATTATGGCAGTAAGGTATTTTTTTTAAATTAATATTCTGGGACATTTTTACACAGCACCATCTAGTCCCAAAGTAAGCAGAGCTTGTACTATGGGTACGAGACAGTGGATATACTTAAATACTTTTTTTTGTAAATACATACCTAAAATACATAAGAAACACCCAGACGAACAAAAACAATTATATTCATCACATAAATTTTTGTGTCCTGTGGGAATCGAACCCACGACCTCATGGTCAGCAGTCCGGTACTCGAATCATTAAACCACAGAGGTCGTCGTGAATGATGGAAACGGCATGATTCCATGAAAGTAATACTATCAATTTCCAATACCACTGTCAACATACCATAACATACTATCACGCCTTTATTCCCCGAAGGGTTAGGCAGAGGCGTACAAATGTACACCCACAGTTCGCCGGTATGTTTAGGTCCCATGTAATAGGTGGCGAGCCTATTGCCATTAACCGGGCACAAATTCCAAACTGCGAGCTGCTACTGGGAATTTCATAGAAAAACCCAATAACACTTTGCTCGACCTGGGAATCGAACCCAGGACCTCTAGCGTAGCAGTCGCGCTCAGGGCCACTTGGCTAATGAGGCAGTTTGTCAAGCCTATACTAATATATAAAGTTTACCACTGTCAAGCCTTTAAAAAAAAAAGGTGACTAAGACGATTAAACGAGACTGTAATTAAATCAAGAGCGTGTTCGAGTGGTATGTTGGTATTCTAAGATCGTAAGTGACACGTCCAATAACGTATTCGAGATAAACTTGTTCCGTTTCGTGGAGTATTTGATTAAAATGTACGTAGATGCATGTATATAGCTGTTGTACACAAGAACGTATTTTGTTTTTATTTATTTACTAGCTTCTGCCCGCGACTTTGACCGCGTAGCGTGATGATATATAGCCTATAGCCATCCTCAATAAATATCACGCCTGTATTCCCCGAAGGGTTAGGCAGAGGCGTACTAATGTACACCCACAGTTCGCCGGTATGTTTAGGTCCCATGTAATAGGGGGCGAGCCTATTACCATTTACTGGGCACAAATTCCAAACTCCGAGCTGCTACTGAGAATTTCATAGAAAAACCCAATAACACTTTGCTCGACCTGGGAATCGAACCCAGGACCTCTAGCGTAGCAGTCAATGGGCTATCTAAAACTGAAAGAATTCAAATCGGTCCCGTAGTTCCTGAGATTAGCGCAAACAAACTCTAGTAAAGAGTATAGATATTAGTATAGATTGTGTTAAATTATGTAATCATTGTAATATGGTTGATTATTTATAATAATTCTAGCGGGCCCTACAACCGTAGTCCTGAATGAAAATTGATTTTTTCTATTAGCGTAACAGTCGTAACGAGGCAGTAATTCCAACTATCACATCCAAACGATTAAACTCATACGACATAACATAACAGCAAGTTAATGACCACATTACAACGCATAATATAATCGCATCGCTTTCGTGGTACAAATTGACAAAGTTTCAAACATCAAGTCACTATGAGCCGACAGAGACCTCACAACGAATTTAATCACACTGAGAGTGTGATTAATTAATTAAATTAATAACGCCTCAGTTTTTAATTATAAAGTAATTGTAATTTTCCCAATTTCAGCACGGAATTTGTGACCGGTTAATTGAATACGCCTCTGCCTAACACTTCATGAAATACAAGCATAATTGTATGATGGTATTTAATAAAAACTTCTGCATTGATTTATCGAACATAATTATTTAATCTTGAATTATTCAATTAATTTCATAGCTATAAAATTGTTCGACTCGTGGCTCACTGGTTTTTAATTCACTTAGTTGCTACGCGAACGCAGTATTGATATTAAACTATGTTGGTATTAAAGTATGGTAGTTTTTTTAATTTTAATTGGACTATTTATGGTAGGTACTTAATACCTATACGGTTCCAAATTATAGATTTTATAGAGAAGAGCCTTCAAGAAACTCCATAGATACTCCTATAAATAAGTAATTGATGTTTACAGTGTTTTTATTCTGTTCATAATTATATTTTTACAATCAAACTTATAATATTAAGTTTTTAACTATCCTAGGCTGTAGCCTAATTAAAACTTAAGTCTGCAATACAACGATTATTGCGAGTGTGCCTTTGAAATATTACGGAAAATTTGTGAAGCGCCTCTAGCGGTCATCGGAGGAACATTTACATCCATCCAAACATTGATGCCAATTTGATTTCTTTCATTATCAGGCTGACATGATGTAATTTAAGTTTTTTTTTAGAAAAAAAACTTTGTCCCACACTATGATTTTCTACTGTATCGTGAATGCATTTACAAACACAAATTCTCACAAACACTCAGGCCCGGAACAACTACCTGTCGATCATACAAATATTTTCTGCGTGTGGGGATCGAACTCACAACACGTGTCGCAGTGTCGTCTATCAATTTGCTTCATAAGAAGAATAATAAGATTCTTCTCATAAGAAAGAGTTGTTTTTTGTGATGTCTTCTCTATCACTTGTAGGTACTGTTCAAATGTATTGGATGATATGCATAGGTATAATAAGTAGCTCAAATATTGATCAAAGTATGGAGATGTAAGAACACACTACATAACTACACAATGCGGTGGGATCAATATAAGAAAAGTCAAGACATCTATATTTATATAGGTAGGTATGGCCTTCTTGGAGCGGTCTCTACTAAGAAGGCAATAATATTATTGGCTAAGTCGAATTGTTTTGAAAGTGAAGTGCAGAAAATTGTGACATTAATCTCCTGATTTTCTTCTAATATAGAAGTGATGGTTAAATTGTGCATTTTTCCTTAAGAATCCCCCCCAATCGACCTGGTACTCTGCAGTACCTATTTATTTATCAATCCGTGAATTAATTTCGCAATGCTTCGGTAATTTTGGTGAGGCTCTCTCCTTCACGTCACAATAAAATTTAACAATCGGAAATATTCATATCCCGCCAAACCACCACCTTACCAAAGACACGTAGAAAGACGACCAAAGAGTCAAAACAGCACGGAGTTCAATTACAATGTTATTTTAAGCTGACATTAGCCACCAAAATGTTGGTTAAGTAATCACATTACCATGCATGAAATTCGTCGTGTGATTGCCATGCCCCCATGCGTGACTCCATTAAATGGCCATATTCACGCTGAATGTGGCACTATGACAGCAATCATAAATATTTTTACTGTTATGAGCTTCAGAATTGGTATGTGCAAATACATTTTAATTTTAATAAGATCACCATATCCGCAATTTTGACGGTAATAAAATATAATGTTACATAATATTATTATTATAATATTTTTTATGGCATAGGGGGGCAGACCGATCGTCTGATGGTAAGTGATACCGCCGCCCATTGGACACTCGGAAAACCAGAGGAGTCGCAAGTGCGTTGCCAGCATCCTCACTCACTCGAACAAATGCAACGTAAGCGTTTTTTCGCGCCGGTTTTCTGTAGGCCGTGGTAGCACTCCGATCGAGCCGGCCTATTCGTGCCAAATCATGTCTCTACCACAGATAATCCTATTTTATCATCAACCTTGTCAGACTGAGAGGGAGTTAGACTTAGTCTGCCTGTACTTTAGAATTGGGTCCGAGGTAGATTAAAATAATAATAATAATAGCCTATGTGTTATTCTAGACTATAATCTATCTCTGTGCCACATTCCATCCAGATCCGTTCCGTCGTTCTGGCGAAAGAGTAGATAACAAACATCCATACATCCCCAAAAACTTTTACATTTATAATATTAGTAGAATTTAGACAATAAATTGTCAAACTGTCACGAAATTGTTCATGAAAATACGCTGTTAACCTATATACAAGGCACGTAATATCAAAAAGTCTTGACCTTAATTGACACTCCTCAAACGTTAGAGCTAATAAGGGAACTCATGTTAAAGTTACGATGTTGTTAATGCACAATGTTGACCATCAGATAAGTTTGTAACTTGTTACTTAGTCATCATCGTAAAATATATAACATACCATCACGCCTGTACTCAGGCAAAGGTAAGCAGAGTCAGAACGTTCGTCGATATCTATACTCTATACTTTTCTATACTCTATACTTAATATATAAAGCTGAAGAATTTTATTTGTTTGATTGCTTGAACGCGCTAATATCAGGAACTACTGGTCCGATTTGAAAAATTATTTCAGTGTTAGATAGCCCATTTATTGAGGAAGGCTATAGGCTATATAATATCATCACGCTCGGATCTAGTGACTTTTCCACGTGGACGAAGTCGCGGGCAGAAGCTAGTAATTACATATGTGAACTAATGACCATTAACCTGTATCTACTGATTCTAATTCTGATGTGCTACTGAGGAATGTATAGAAAACTCCATAACAATTTGCTCGACCTGAGAATCAAACTCTGGACTACTCGCTCAGTTTCAGGTTTATGCCTACTAGACTAATGACGCAGTCATCATCTTTAACCAATTTCATTATCTTTTTGCATTTTCGCTGCTAAAATTATAAAGTCATTTTAATGAAAGAAAAATTCGACCGAAGGCAGGATTCGAACCTGCATCGTCCGGTTACGTGTAGACGAGATGATATGACCACAAAACCACCGCGAGTCTCACCTTCAGGTCGAAATTTTCCTTCACATTCTGAATTTACGTCTTAAAGGTGACGTCAGGTATCTATGAAAAAGCAAGTTACTTTGCGTCTCAACCGACATGACTTACTTTACGGTTAGTTCGATATCGTACGATGCTATATTGTTCTACTATCTAGACGTGGACAGCACAGTTACTATGTGTGATACTATACTGTGAGTATGACCGTTGTTATTGAAATGATATGTCGTATGCTACGCTGTATGTCTGACATTACACAATCCATGTAATGAGTACATGCAACAACTGCCTCAATAGCCAAGTGGTCCTGACCGCGACTGCTACGCTAGAGGTCCTGGGTTAGATTCCCAGGTCGAGCAAAGTGTTATTGGGTTTTTCTATGGAATTCCCAGTAGCAGCTCGGAGTTAGGAATTTGTGCCCGGTTAATGGCAATAGGCTCGCCTCCTATTACATGGGACCTAAACATACCGGCGAACTGTGGGTGTACATTAGTACGCCTCTGCCTAACCCTTCGGGGAATACAGGCGTGATGGTATGTAATGAGTACATTAGTAACGTTGCTACATAAAAGCTACGCGTAGCTTTAACACCTACAGTTCCATTGCGGAAATAGGGATGAAAAGGACTGAATGAGAGAGAATTAGAACGACAGCTGCTCCTCACATTTTCATTCAAAAGATGACTTATAAACTACTTTACTTTTCCATACACAAGAGTATCATGCAACGTATTCAACAGACATGATAAAGGAAAATTGAATGACTTCCGAGAAAGTTATAATAAATTTATATACATACCATCACGCCTGTATTCCCCGAAGGGTTAGGCAGAGGTGTACTGATGTTCACCCGCAGTTCGCCGGTATGTTTAGGTCCCATGTAATAGAAGGCAAGACTATTACTTTTAACCGGGCGCAAATTCCAAACTCCGAGCTGCTACTGGGAATTTTGTAGATAAACCCAATAACATTTTGATTCCCAATCAATTCATCTAGTAGTCGCAAGCACGACTGCTGCGCTAGAAGGCCTGTATTTGATTCCCATGTCGAGCAAAGTGATATTGGGTTTATCCATGAAATCCTTAGTAGCAACTCAGTTTTTTCCGGTTTGTGCCCGAGTTATAGCAATGAGCTCGCTCGCTATTACATGGGACATGTCATGAAAATACATGCAAACTATGGGTGTTCATTAATACCCCTCTGTCGAAACATTTTAATGCCAGTGAAATTAAAGTAGGTATATGATACCCCATAGTATGAAGACGCGTGTGAAAACGTTATTCCATTATATATTGAGTCGGAGTAAAGGAATATTATATTATGAGTGATTATGTCGTATTCATAGATAGGTACTTCCTAGCTTGTTAGCGGAATGTGCGAAACAGTAGGCGGGGCAATTGGACAAAAATTGGACATACGTATCCAATTTAAAGTGGAGTTCCAATATGTATTTCTAGATGGCGCTGATATCAATATATCAAATAATCGTATCGAATGCAATACCAAAAATTATATATCTCTAATTTTAATCGTAGTTAAAAAAAGTCGGTAGTTTAAAAAAAATGTTTACATAATAAATCTCGTCTTAGTGTGCTAGTATTCTAGTGATTGAGTGGCAGTGTCCTATAAATAATAAGCATAGACGTATCCAAAGTGGAATTTATCTATCTTCTGTGTTGCCTGCAAACTAGGCTTCGATGCCTAGGTTGAGCAAAATGTTAGGACCTCTAACGTAGAGCCCTTGGGACCACTAGGCTAACGAGACAATCTTACAATGGTATCCAATATCTAATCCTATTAGGAACTGTTTACCTAATAACATAATCTCATACACAATTAATCACATTGTCAGATGCAAGCCCGCATTCCATTGATATATAATACATTATAAGTGTTACTAGTCGTTGTATACTATGTCATCTTTGAAGGACACACTCAGAGCTTCTCATGTAAAATAGAGTTTATCTTCATGAAGTACGTCAGGTTGGTATTCAATTTTACGTAGATATTTATGAGGATATTTGCTTTATCTCAGTCAGAGGATCTTGCCGTCTTATTGAGATAAACTAAACTGCCTCGTTGGTCCCATGTAATGTAGGCTCACCCCGTCAACGGTGATCCAAAATTTTAAACATAACAATTGTTGGATGGCAAAGTGTGTATGTTGTGTTGTATGTATTGCATGCATATAGCACAGATAATGGAATACTAGTACATATAGTATGTTTTTCTATGAAATCCATAATAGCAGCTTCGGATTTGTCTGGTTAGTGGCAATAGATTCGCCCCCTATTTCATAAGACCTAATATACCGGCAAACTGTGGGTGCATGTTATTAGAATTGCGTCTTATAGGTAGGTACCTACTTCGGGGAATACAGGCGTAATAGCAAAATAAGCTTTCTTATTTATTAAAAATATCATGTCATTTTATTTATGTCATTTTTTAATATCATCATCATCATAACTCCTTGAAATATAGACGTGCAACATCAACATGAAACAAGCAAAAATGCACTCTATGCTTAATCCTTTAAGTATTACCCTTTATTACACAATGGGACGCAACTAGACTCAATGATACGAGTAATTACTTCGTGTGTCCTCGCTTCTCCCCGCTTCTGTACCAACATAATAGAAATGTAGCAAGCGCGGTTCAGACGAGCGCTGTCACTGGTATTGAATGGAGAAAATGAATGAACTAATCAAGAATATTGTGATTATATGTAGCTGGCGACTGACAGGAGCATTTTATCGTAAAGTTCCATTCACAACGAACGTGTTACGTGACAACTTGACTGCGAGACGACGCAGTTTCAACGCGGTTCACTGTACTGACTGCGAATGCTCGCATTGTAACATGTTGCATAAAGGTCAAAACTGATTGTAACATTACTTGTAACAAACTGGTGTTAACAAAATGTATGTGCTCCACTCGACTGTCGGTTTTTTCGCGAATCCCTTTGAGTATCACATTACAAGTCAGTGCAGGTTGCGTCATCGCGAGAGCAAGGAAATGCAAATGGAGCACACTTGAGCCAAGACCTCGAATGATATACAATTACAAACACAAGCTACAGGTTAGTCTGTATCGCCGTATTGTAACAAAATCGCCTCGAATGGTACATTACAAACAAAGGTTTACACAGAATACTCAAACTATGTCGATCAGACGCACGGCAGCTTTCGAAAAAAGGATACTATGGGTATTTAGTAGCTTTTGTGATTCAGAGGCTGCTAATGGAACTTATGTCAGTTTCAATATAGCCGCATTATTTATTTTGTGTTCATGCATCGTATGTCAGTTCAACTGAGTATTTCAATTTTGTGAATGTTTTTAATCAAAATATACTATAATTACTTAACAATAGCAACGGCTTGATACAACTCGATTGCTACTAGTTTTACTTTTAAATATTTCTCTTGAAATTAATGTGTGTGGTTTATAGTAGTACCTACCTACACCTTTGCCTACCTTTTCGAGGAATACTGCAATATGATTACATACAAAACGAGATGTGACGTCACAGATCTAATATGACCTGCCTCCACTGTAATGAACTTAGGCACGAATTTAAAATTCCGTGTGACGGATCCGAGAGCTGACGTCGACAGAAAATTTTCAATTTAGAACTTCTTTACGTCAGCAAAGAATTTACCTTCCCAATGTATGTATGTATCGTGTATGTTAAGTCTATGTTCGTATTTTTGCCCACATAATATTTTTATTGATGAATTGAATGCGTTTGATCCTAGTGCCTTTACGATAGCACAATACTTGAAAATGGATCAGTCAAATAACTAAGCTCAGAGTTTAGATTTTGCCATATTACATGAGCCCTAAAGATACTGGCGAACTGTCATGGATGTTTCTACATTGGTACATTTCTGCCTAACCCTTCGGGGAATATAGGCGTGATAGTATTTTATGTTACTGTCAGTTATCTACTTCAATACTCAATGAATGAAGCGTACCCTACCAATCATAACTTCATAATCAATATAGGCAATCAATTTGTTTCCTCCTTCAACCATTACGATCCCAATAGGGTCGACCCTTTGATCAATTACTAGTGGACCCTAATGTCGGGTTATTTGTAATTGATTTACATTAAGTGCTGGTTAGTTTCAATATACATAGTTATCGTTTAGTGGGAAGGAAATTTTACTTGTTAAAAGCTTAATTGGGGTTCAATTAGGAAGAGATGTGCTGTGTGTTGAGAAGCTTAGAATAATATTATTAGGAGCCACTAAATATTACATAAGTAGTATTTTGAACTGTGAAAGTATACTATTACTAGGTTTTGACCGTGGCTTCGGACACCTGAAGCAATATTGGGATTACAAATAATAATAATCAACCCATTATATGTCCCACTGCTGGGCAAGGGTCTCCTCTCACAATGAGAGGGATTAGGCTATAGTCCACCACGCTAGCCTAATGCGGGTTGGCAGACTTCACACGCCGTCGAGAAAATCTCTCAGACGTGCAGGTTTCCTCACGATGTACATGGGATTACAAATGCAACCCAAAAATAATTTTATCAATAACACAGTGATGATCTCTTCCTTGTATGGGTCTCTATACATCAGGATCCGTTCAATTAATTTGGATAAGAAGTCCACCAGTTTTTAAGTTGGTTATTACCTACATCTTCAATGTACAAACACCGTTTTTTTCTACACTTTTATAATAGTAGAGAAGAAAAAGAAATGGTGTTAAATTCTTAGTAATACCTACAATATACTAGAATTATATTACAGCTAGAAAAAACATCAAGTACATATCTTCGATCTGTTTATATTGCATAGTGGACTGTGGCGGTCAAAGTAAGGGGGGAGCTCATTTACTGGTTTGCGGTTTGGCCTCATACAAAATCTTATCTCACGCTGCCACTCACACATTATTTGCCTACTCTGGCGTAAACACTATCTTTATTTCATGGGATGAGGACAAAATAATAATGTTATGAAAATTGGTTTCGTAAGTACAGTCAAGTGGAACCGTGATATTTTAACCATTGAACTGCCAAGTCAAAGGTCTCAAGCTCGAATCCAAGCCACGCAACTCTTGACTTTTCGGAATCATGTGCATATAAATGACTATTTTTAACACTCGCGAAGGAAAACTTCGGGAGAAAGCCTGCACGCCTGAGAGGCTTTTTCGACTACGTAAGTAGTCTGCCAACCCGTATTAGGCTAGCTTGGTGGACTATTTCTAGCAATATACCTCTCATTGTGAGAAGAAACCCGTGCCCAGTCGTGGGACATTATCTATACTTAATATATAAAGCTGAAGAGTTTGTTTGTTTACTTGAACGCGCTAATCTCAGGAACTACGGGTCCTATTTGAAAAAATCTTCCAGTGTTAGATAGCCCATTTATTGAGGAAGGCTATAGGCTATATATTATCACGCTACGCGGACGAAGTCGCGGGCAGAAGCTAGTGGTTTATAATGGGTTGATTATGTTTATATAACTGTATCCTGTATCGTATCACAAATTATTACATATACCCAGACCCGGTAGAACTACTTGTAGCTCTTACAAATATTTGTTCCATGCGGGGATCGAAGATATAACACGTGGTGTAGATGCCGTTCGTCCAGCCACTACGCCAAACGATATTATGTATTGGCTAACCACTAAAATAATGTATTCAATGATGTTAAACAAGACTTCACTGATTTGAAATAACGATAAGATAAAATGCTAATAAAATATCAATTAAAATCATAAACTGCCTTCCAAAATTACCCAAAACCTCTAATAAAATTACAATCATTTACTCTTATCTACCCACACAGATAACGCACGTAGTAAATAACTTTATGCTAAAATAATCACGCTTTAGCCCTTGATAATTCAATTTTATTTATTAACTAGCGACCCGTACCGGCTTCGCGCGCTTAAAAATACTCTAAATGATAGTAAAAACCGTATCAAAATACGTTGCGTAGTTTAGAAGGTGGACAACAGACAAAGAGACAGTGGAAAACAGACTTTCTTCATCATTCATTCATACCATCACTCTTGTATTCCCCGAAGGATAAGACAGAGGCGTACTTATGTACCCCCGCAGTTCGTCGGTATATTAAGATCCCGTATAATAGGGGGTAGCTTATTGAAAAAATACTTTTTCTACAACATTATTTTTAGTATAATGATGCGAAACCTGAATTCATATAGTTTGTTCGGAATAAGTGACTGAATCGAAACACCATTTTTGTCCTAAAAATATTTTAAAAGTTATCTACATGTGTGAAACCGGGCAAACTAAGGGCCACTTGCACCAACTTCTTAAATGTGTTTAAATTGTGTTTAAACACAATTTTTCATTGTAATTTTGTATTTAAATCCAATCTATAAAGAAAAATTCCTTCAGTGTTAGATAGCCCATTTATTGAGGAAGGCTATAGGCTGTATATCATTACGCTACGCGGACGAAGTCGCGGGCAGATGCTAGTTTAAATATATTTAAGAAGTTGGTGCAAGTGGCCCTAAGTATCTTTCCGCAATCATACGCGCACAATACAAGTTACGGCAGCATATAGTCGCATTAGGCGCGGGCGCATAGAGGGGTGGGGGTAATAAGACGTGGTGAACATGTTTTTGTACGGACAACCAGGTATAGATATTCTATTTCACGAAGGCCGTTAAATTATTGAAATTTGAATTTTATTTCAATTACATAAAGGTCATCATACAGGACTTCGTGAGATAGAATGACTATAACATAACAAGCTAACTTTGGGACTTTTTGAGATACAGATTTGAAACTTTGTACATAGATTCTTTACATAAAAATACTAGAAACGTGTATAATTTTGTATATACTATTTAAAGAAGAAATCATAACTTACCATCACGCCTGTTTTACCCGGAGAATTAAGCAGAGGTGTACTAATATATATCTACATTTCGCTAGATCTATTAGCGCGACTGCTACCCTAGAGTTCTTGGTTTCAATTCCCAGGTCGTGCAAAGCGTTATTGGGTTTTCTATGAAATTCTCAGTAGCAGCTCGGAGTTAGGAATTCGTGCCCGGTTAATGGCCTAGGCTCGCCCCCTATTACATGGGACCTAAACATACCGGCGAACTGTGGGTGTTAATTAGTACGCAACTGCCTAACCCTTCGGGGAATACAGGCGTGATGGCATGTATGTATGAAATATATACCGTGTAAGGTCTAGCGCCTATTGCCTTTAACCGGGCACAAATCCAAAATCCGAGCTGCTACTGAGAATTTCATAGTAAAACCCAATACCAGGACCTCGAGCGTAGCAGTCGCGCTTAAAACCAATACACTAATGGGGCAAGTATTAGTTTTATTCATTAAGAGTATGATTAAATTTGTTGTGAGGTTTCTGTAGGCTCATAGTGTCTTGATGTTTGAAACTTTGTCAATTTGTACCATGAAAGCGATGCGATTATTGTTGTAATGTGGTCATTAACTCACTGTTATGTTATGTCGTATGAGTTTAATCGTTTGGATGTGATGAAATTGGAATGCTAGTTGGAATTACTGCCTCGTTACGACTGTTATGCTGGAGACCAAATCGAGCAAAGTATTATTAGGGTTTAGGACATTCTCTATACATTACTTAATTACTCAAATTCTATATAAAACGTTCTAAAAAATTTTTTTTAATAATCCGTGTCCACACTAGCATTGTCTCCTGTATCGTGGGTGCTTTCATAAACACAAATTCTCACACAAACGCCCAGACCCGGAACAACTACCTGTAGGTCAAACAAATTTTTGCTGCGTGTGGGGATCGAATCCACAATACGTGGCGTAGAAGTCAAATATTAAATACGTAGTCTTGATTTAATTTATCATGCCCTATGAAAAGCTTGTTACTTTCATAACAAAATATTGGATGTCTGATACGAGAAAGCTGTGTTACATCATTACTCATAACTTCTTGACAATGGCTGTCTTCAGCGATGAGGCTAGATAATTTACTGACTTATAAAACCTATGGAGTATCATAAAAATGTTGGCTGTCAGATAATCACAGTATTTTATAGTCTAGACAGCTTACTGGAGCTCCGTCTACCTCTACCCGCAGCCATTAGGGAATTTAGATTTTTTAAATATATGGTACACATTTTTAGCGTTCCATTTTAACTTAAAGGAAAAAATAGATTTTATGATCACTTTGTTGTCGATTTTATGATCATCTACGTGTCTGCTTGTCTGTCAAGCAGCTTTTTTCTCTTTGAGGTATCAAATTAAACTTAATAACAAATGTTTAAGTATAAGTTTATATGGACCTGTAAAAAAACTTTTACCTCAACGTAATAAAGGAATAAGAACATTGATATATCATATTTCGACACTCGTAAATAAATCAAATAAAATAATAAATAAATAAATATTCTGGGACATTTTTACACAGCACTATGTAGTCCCAAACTAAGTAGAGCTTGTACTATGGGTACTAGACAATGGATATAATACTTATATACTTTTTTTTTGTAAATACATACTTATAATACATAAGAGACACCCAGACGAACACAAACACTTATATTCATCACATAATTTTTTTTGTGTTCTGTGGGAATCGAACCCACGACCTCATGGTCAGCAGTCCGGTACTCGAACCACTAAACCACAGAGGTCGTCAAGCCTGTAGCACTTGGGCGCCTCCTGGTGTAAACGGTATCATCACGCCTGTATTTCATGAAGGGCTATGGAGAGGTGTACTAATTCAATTACATCCACAGTTTGCCAAAATGTTTAGGTCCCACGTAAAAGAGGTCGACCCTTTGCCAAACTCCGAGCTGGGAATTTCATATAAAAGACCATTAACACTTCACTCGAGCTAAGTGACCCGGAGAATAAAACCCACGACTTGTAGCGTAGCAGTCGTGCTAGACTAGACTAATGAAGCAGTTAAAGTCCTGGGATATAACTTTTTAGTCGCTTTATCTCGTCTAATAAACACTGTTTTGGCACGAGATATTAGAATAAAAAAAATTGTACATAGCAGTCATGTTGTTTTTAATACTTTTCCTTAGCTATCTACATAAATCGGTATCCCAGATCTTTCTTTACTGTTTGATTGGGCTATTAATCTAACCAGTTGCAGCTAAATAACCGTAGTATTTCAAAGCATTTCCCGACTACCCTCCGCAAACCAATTACTGGGTAATACCGATATCCGTAGGATAAACCGGTTGTCAGATTTTCAGCCTTGTGATATCGAGTGCTATGCTTTCAGTGAATTGGAGTAATTTGGTGCTTATTTGTCCTTGTTTTCCCTGCAATGATAATATTTAGCTTTATATCTTGATACCCGCAATATTTGCCTGTCTTATAAACCTCCTGAAAGTCAGTTTCTAAATAAAAACGAATGAAAATGGTTTCGCAAGTTTTTGAGATTAGATCAAATAGAGATAAGCGACAGAGGAATCTTATATATAAAAGAAAGTCGTGTTAGTTACACTATTTATAACTTAAGAACGGCTGAACCGATTTGGCTGAAAATTGGTGGAGAGGTAGCTTAGAATCAGGAGACGGATATAGGATACTTTTTATCCCGTTCCCGTGGGATGTGATGACGGACCGAACTCCACGGGGGCGAAGCCGCGGGCAGAAGCTAGTTAATCATAAAAATATGTTTAGTTATAATTTTATTATGTCATGATGCAAATAATATAACTGCAGATCGTCGCCGTGCAGTGAAAAACTCGTAAAGCACAAATTCATGGTTTTTTGTTTTATTTATTTTTTGGAACAAAAACCTCGCGGGCACCATTGGAACAAACATAAACAAGTCAATAATAATAACGTTGACCTATTTATGTTTGTTCTCTGTGCTTGGCGGAGTTTTCTTTCTGGAGAATTTGGAAATTCATGCCTGGTTCGAAATTCAAGCTTATGTTACTGTAGGTCAACGCATAGTCTAATAAGAATTTCATAGTAAACCCGAATAAAATTTTTCTCAACCTGAGAATCGGACCCAGGTCCTCTAAGTAGGATAACTAGGCTAATGAGGAAGTTTCATAATTTAGATAAACATTATTACACAGTGTATAAATTAGCAGTGACAGCATATTAACATAACCATTAGATTGCAATTTCAAAGGTCTCCAGCACAAATCCAAGGCTCGCCTCCTCTTCTTTTTGAAGTCACGTGCGTATTAATTGTTAATTATCACGCAATTAAACGGAGAAGGAAACTAGCATGCCTGAGACATTTTCTCGACGGCGTGTGAAGTCTGCTAACCCGGATTAGGCTAGTGTGGTGGAATATAGCGTAATCCCTCTTATTCTGAGAGGAGACTCGTGCGCAGTAGTAGGACAGAATAATGGATTTATTATGTGTATTTTTCAACAAGGAGGTTTAAGAACAGGCACTACGCTAACTAAATGCAAAGGCAAACCAAGTTTTGTTATTTTGATGTTTTAACCAATGTACTACCACTAACTATGTAAGTAACTGTAATCCTTTAATTTCAAAGTCATTTAAGTACTTATAAAATATAAAACCAAAAGCCTCTTCTATAGTAAAAGACGTAGGTACCAACCCAATTTGTTAACTATTTCAGAGTGAAAACTGACATTTTGCTTATTTATTTGTCTCTAGTTCGCTAAGGCTGCAATCTCAGTCACAGCGATGAGCGGGGGCGGGTATTGGAGCGAGCGGTAAAAAAAATGTAGGAATTTATTTATTTTTGTTTCGGATCTCATACAGCATCCTTGGTAACGGGTAGCCTAAGATGTTCGACGTCTTAAAATTAAAAAAGATCGTAGTAAAAAGTAGTTTTATTACAATAATATTTTTTTTTTTATGTTCTAGCAGGCAAACGAGCAGATGGATCGCCTGATGGTAAGCGATCACCGCCGCCCATGGACACCTGCAACACCAGAGGAGTCACAAGTGCGCTGCCGGCCTTTTAAAAGGGAGTACGCTCTTTTCTTGAAGGTTAAATGTCGAAATCCAGTACACAGTTTTTTTTCATCGACATTTTTTTCAGTCACTCGGGTTCCGTTGTCACCGCCGAGCCGCCCGTAGCAGTAAATTTGAGCTAATTTTCTCATCACCCGCTATCACTAACACCCTACCCGCTCTCGCTTGGTCTCGCGTCGCTCATCACTATGGCAGCAGAACGCGGCCTAATGGACTGTCTTCTTGATAGCCTGTACCTAATTCATACTTAATTCACTCTAGTTGACAGAGCTTTAGGCATTTAATAAACAACGTCTTGGCCAGACTTGACAGAATAGTCTCTGTGTTTGATTAATTGTTGCACAAGTCGCGATTTATGTTTTTATTATCTTTAGCAAGAATCATGGAGTTAATAACCTCTTTTGTTGTTTTCTGTTTTTTTTTGTAATTAAGATGTCAAAACAAATTTGGTATTAATTACGTTGTATTGAGACAAGCGTATTTGGCATCTGCATAACATTATGCTTTGATTTCAAACTCAACGACGTTTCCCAACATGTCCTCTCAGATAACATCAAATAGGATGCCGCTCGGTTCAAAAAACCGTAATCATTGTTTTCTAAATCTGCCACAAAGATAAAATAATACCTATTATTTGTCATAAAGAGACATCTGTTCTGTCGTTATTGTATTATTATTATAAACTTCACGTAGATACGGTTACTTTGTCTACAAAATATATATTTTTACCGCTATGTTTCATGTAAACACGATACTTAAGCGTTCAAGTAGGTAATACATAAAATGTTTTTTTGTCATTTCATTAACCTCAAACTGGTTTCTGACACTTACACGAATACTGTTTGAATACTATGTAGAAATAACGCGTTGAATTGAAATATCGATAATTAAATTACATCAATACAACGCGACAAAATCCGTAAAAAGTAGTTTTAATCTGCAATAACCTCAAACTGTTTTTTCAGGCAACAAAAGTGACGAATCAAATTTCACTATATTAACGAGCAAAAACAAATATTTATTTTGCTACGTTATTAAAACCTAGGTATATTAAATACATAATTTTAACATCAATACCAATCATTAACGTACGAGTACATGAAGGAAATAATTCCGGATCAACTTTGCGAAAATAAACTGAGAGTACTTCATCCGATCCGCAGCGGATCAATTTGTTAACAGTCAAAGTTGGAAGTATCAACATTTGTTTGTAAAAGCTTGCCTTGTGGCTCGAGGTGAAATATGAGGCTAAGGAAACTAAGACATAGGGATGGGAATGATAATAAAAAAGAATCGTTGTTGTGTTCATACCGTTACCGTTTTTTCCTCTAGAAGGTCAAACTTTGAATGTTATTGTTGTAGAGTTGTTTTAACCGACTCCAAAAAGCAGTATGTTCTTTATAAGATAATATAATTTACTGGATTAAATAGTTTTCAATGTTTGTCTAATTGATTTCTTTTCCTAAAAAAATATCTTTGAAAATACATATCAATCGCCAAATGTATGAAAGATCTTCAAGTTTGAAAAAGGGTTGACCGCATTAGCTGATTTTATCAGTTTTGTTGTTGTAAATGGAGATGGATGGAAATAATATTATTTGAAAATCCTAATGTCCACTGCGCAAGGTATTGTGAAGTAAGTGGTGATATGTATACATAGATCAGTTTTAAAAAAAGGTGGTGTTTTGTACTATGCTATATTATTTTAATAACATAACATAACATACCATCACACACGTATTCCCCGTAGGGTTAGGCAGAGGTGTAGGTACTACGGTACACCTCTGCCTACACACACCTACATACACATTTCGCCGGTATGTTTAGGTCCCATGTAATAGGGGGCGAGCCTATTGACATTAACCGGGCCAAAATTCCAAACTCAGAGCTGCCACTGAGATTTTCTTAGAAAAACCCAATAATACTTTGCTCTACCTGGGGATCGAACCCAGGACCTCTAGCATAGCAGTCGCACTTGGGACCACTAGATTAGCGAGGCAGATTATTTTAATAGCTTACATCAGATACCTGTAATTTTGATTAATCGATAACATCGTAGCATGTAGAAATTATAAACGTAATCATAAAAACGTCCGAAACCTAGCAAAATTTAAAACATGATAACGAACTTATGAAGCTATGTTATTGAGCCGTTTTTCTGAAAGTCGACCTTTTTCCCGATGAAATTTGATAAAAATAAAAAGCAAAACAACTAAAGGCTTTAACAACTTCACATAAAGGGTTTCTTAAACTTTTATGAGTATCACATAAAAAAGTGCTTAAAAGAATATTGCGAACAAAAAGTTTTACTAGCGAACAATGATTCGAGAAAAAACACTTTGGTGTTATATCGAAGATTGATGACGTTACTCTATTGAAGATTTCTTTTAAAATACAATATTTTTTTCAAATACAAAATTAGTGTAAATTTAACAATCATCAGAACAAGAAGTTTCTACAATCGGTGGCGGAAATCGATCGAATCGTTCGAAACTTGAAACTTTTGACATTCAATAAATATTATTAACATTTTGCCGATTTTCAACGAACACTTACGAATGAGTTCGACTTTAAAATATTATTTTAGAAAATATCTGCCTTGTATTGTGTCTGGGCAACCTTGTGGAAAGTTAAACAGTTTTAAATGTAAATTATGTTATTAACCAAGCTATAAGATAATGAGAAACACCTAGACGTTTTGTTTTTTTTTTTTTGTTTTAGTTAGACAATTTTTTTTAAATTCTTGATAAGCTTACGCTGGATCGCCACGGAGGGCGCTTGCCTAGAAGACACCGATTCACTCATGACTTAAGTTACGAGACTCTTTAAGTTACGAGTTAATCGGTTGATATAATCGATAAGTGTCGACCCAGATTAGGTATATATGTCGGGGAAAACACACTCGGGAAGCGCATTCCACATTTCGGCGGTACGCTTGATAAAAGTGGACTAAAAGCGTTACGTTTTGGGTCTACGCAGTTAATTTAATTTACACTTTTAGTGACACTATTACCCGACGGATGAAAATGTTCTCCATAACCGTCTATAATCTCTATGCCTTACTGAAGCAGTATCAAGTATATGGCTCGAGCTACTAATACTAACCTATTGCAGGTTAATATTAAAAATGCATTGGAACGTGTCGGTGGGTGATATTGATTTTGTGTGCATTCAGCAAACCGCGTAAGAGCGGGCACAAGAATAATACTTTTTGTATTTTGTCTGTAATGTAATTTGTTGCTTGAAGTATTAAATATATATTCGCATTAGACGCATTTTATAAAATTAATTAATGGAGTTACTTTTGTTTACAAATTATGTCAACGGTCTTATTATCATGATTATTATCCCCGGTGTCCCAATGCAGGGAAACGCTTCCCTTCCTTCCTTTCACTTATCCCTATCCACTGCTGTGTGTCTGTCTTGTCAAAAGAGTCTTGCTCATCTCTCCATCTTCTTCTACGCCTACCACGATGTTAGATTTTGGTAAGTCAAGCAAAAACAAGTGGCACGGCCGTACCCATCCTTTTCTCGAAGCAGTTCAGGCCATTTTCGACTCTATAACTTCGTTATGGATAAAACTGGAAGCCTGAATTTTCAGTGACTAAGCAGGCATTGTATAAACACGGTATATTTTTGCCAATGGTCAAGTCAATCTATTTAAAACATAGAAGATTTTTAATATAGATATAGTTGAATTGGTATGGTTTTAATGGTGAAAAGGATTTATCAAAATTGCCTAATGTTTAGAAAAGCAATATGAACGCGGGGTACAGTTAGTTTATAAAAACTTAGTCAATCGGAGGTAGCCTAATGGCTATTTCGTCGGACTTGCCAATCATGTGATTGCCGGTTCGAAATCCAGCCATTACCTACACTACCGATGTGAACCCACTCGTAACACAAGCATGTAGCTTAGCACGAGGGGTTAATAAAAATACTCGTACTTAATGTGCATCCCTCATTGCTAATAAGCTTTTTTTTAAAAAATGGACCTATAAAATGAAGTCTATAACAACATTTCATTTTAAAGCATTTAAGTTATTATTTTAATTGCAGGATTATACTATTAGCCAACACTATCAATTTAATATTCACAATGCCAATTATTTTCAAGCAGTCAAGTAGATTTTAAACCAACATTATATATCCTCTCGCCTCGCATAATTTCAATACTACATCACAACTATGGTCAACCCTCGCGTTAAATAATCAAATTGCTTCCCACCAAAGTTTTGTTTAAAAACCACCTTCAACCTTCGGCTCTAAAGTTCATATTGCCATAACAAACAATCGTGAATAGCGCTCACATAAATAATTTTATCTGTGCCATAACTGTTGTTATTAAAACGACAATATAAAAGGAGGCCTTTGTATGGAGGGGATATATGGTCAGTTGTGTTATCTTAACCCGGGAATGGTTGGTCGTGAGCATAGTGCAAATGACTACACCGTGCACCGCCATAAGTTAGTCTATAGATGGGGTCCAGTTGAAATGGGTCCATTTTGGTGAGGCTATGACAACCACGAAATTTCTGTCTGTTTTCTTCCTAGTGATAAAAAGGATTGTTGGATAACGTGAATTCTTTATCAACTAATTTATGGTAATACTAGTTTCAGTTCGCGAATTCGTCTGCGTGGAATTCGAATCGGAACGAATAACACATAGGCTTCTTATCAAAATCGTCTTATCAAAACCTGTCAATTCCTGTCAACTTACATTTGGACATTTTTAATTCAAGATTTGTAGCATACAAATATATTTTGAAGGATATCCTCTGTCCCAAACCAGTAGACGACGTCCAGTCAGGGCGTGTCAATTAGGTCTTTGCTTGACTGGTAGTATACACTGTACAGGTGTATGATTAGGTTTATCTGCATGTTTATTGTATCTTTTTTTTTTTTTTGTATTATATTGAAACACATTAACAACTACCTAGATTATTAGCTCGCATGTTATTTTTAATAGCTATTTTTGATGTATAAGAAAACACTGAATATTTACGACTTGAAGTAACATAAATATTAGTTCTCTAGTTTTACCTAAAAACCAGTCCATAAATCATGGAATACAATCCATTAGCTGGACGCACATCGTAAGCTGAATCCACAGGAATGTCGCAATAAACGGGTATGTTACACAAATTGGTTTGTATTCCGCGGTATTTTTTTACTAACACATTAGTCTCTCGTCCGTAGAAAAGAGATAAATGGGGTTTAGTCTAGACACATGTGTTATTACAAACGCTCTGCATCGTTAGTTATCGTGCCATAATATCTGGATTACCTATAGAAGAAAGAGATAGCAACAATAATGATGTGTGACAGTGCGTACTACGCTACATTAGCCATCTCTTTCATTCATTGCTAAAGTTAATTGCCACTCACAACAGCAACATTTCCCCCACACTAAGATTTTCTCCTGTATCGTACGCGCTTTTGACAAACATAATTTCTCACATACACAAAATGCCCAGACCCGGAACAATCACCTTGTAGGTCTTACAAATGTTTGCTCCATGTGAGGATCGGATCAAAAGTGTCGTCAAATCATCATTATCATTATTTTTATCAGCCAAAAGAGGTCTTCTGCTGAATAAAGTCCTGTCCCATTAGTTTCCACGAGGACCGGTTATATGCTGACTGCATCCAACGATTTCCAGCGACCAGTACGTATACAAGCCCATAGCCAAAGCATGAACATTTGAATTTGTATTTGAAATTGTCAATTGTTATGTGTTCAGTGGCTTTATTGTTGCCAGTTTATTAAGCAGTGAAGTCATTCGCAATTCAGACATCAAATGTTGTGAAATTGTATTTCAAAAGCTAATAATGATTTTATAATGCGCTGATTTTTTTGCGTTATAAGTTAGAGATGTTAGAGCGGAGCACACAGTATTATTAACGCAAATGTTCTTACCAGTTCTGAGATAACTCAATGGTCGAAGAAATGACGGGATTCATTATAGAATGAAAGCCAAGTTGCACTCGACCTCCTTCCTCGTAGAAAGTCGAGATGAGCAATAATAAATGAAGGTTGGTGGCAAAACCTCGCAATGTGGTAAATTACTCATGTAACTGCATAATAATATATCCATGCATTCATGACAGATAATCCATGCATCGTAGGTACTAGGCATGACTTCACATAAAATTTGGAATGAACTTTTCAATTTCTTTGCTTTTATATTAGATAACTAGTACAGTACCTTGGAGAGTGTTTCGACTTTTGCGCGTAAGAACTAGCTCTGGCAATCTGTAAGCCTTAGGGGCTCTTAAGGCTAAGCAACGCATCAGCGTCTCCTCTGGTTTTACAGGAGTCAATGGGCCACTACATACCACTAAGTGGCTCGTCAGCTCGTTTACAGAAGAAACCAATAAAAAAACTAACCTAATGCGTAGCAATGCCTTTTCTGGCAAAAACTTTCATGAGAAGTTTACAACAATATACCAATGTTATATCACAATTGGAGCAATGGTATGTTTTTTACCTAATCTGTAATTACGCCGTCCGCACCTAAGTATGTCTCGTCCAAATTTTACGAATGTATAGGTACTTAATCAATTGAAATCAACAATTTTTAGGTCGTGACACGCTGTATTTTCCTTCAATTAGTAACTACAGAAATTACGCCTAATAAGTGTGCACACACCCTAGAATATATAATGTACCTAACGCCATATTTGCGTGCGAGTATAGAACTATCCAATGTATCTTGGTCCGCGGCGAAATATGGAACTATAATTATACGTACTAAATTGGGTTTATGTTTACTCCTGGCCTTGACAAGTAGTGCCACATTTTAATGTCAGGTTATAACGGCCAGTATAGCAATAAAAAAAGACGTATTGTGTTTCAAGCCTTTATCTAATGAGGAAATTTTGAAATTAGCCAGTTACGGCTCCCTCGCCCACTAGGCAGTTAAATAATTATTTTATTCTAATTGCTACAACCTTCACGTGATGTGAACACTAAAATGTTTTTATATTCGGGTCGTTTACGGTTTTTAGATCCGGAGAAATTATACAAATTTCTTTTAAAACGACAGGCGTTACTAGGTCAGGAGGTAAAAGTACTGTGGAAAAACCTATTTTGGATTTCCTTTCTTATCATTTTGGTAAAGACAAATATTTTATTTTATTTTTATAACTATATTTTATTCCTGAACCCATTTTACGATTTAATTGATTAATTTGCGTTTACCCAAGCATAATATTGGAAGTTTTGAAATTTTAGGCCACTTGCGGCAACTTCTTAAATATATTTAAACACAATTTTTCATAGAAATTTCGTGTTTAAATACAATTTAAACACCTTTAAGAAGTTGGTGCAAGTGGGCCTTAGAATGACTTTTTTAAATAATTATATTAATAATTTAAAATATTAATTGTAATTAATTTAAAAATGCTCCCTATAATATAAAAAAATATGGTAATGCTTACATGCATTATTAAGCCTTCCGGTCCTAAATTTCCGGTCTTGTATAAAATATTTCTTGTGGAAAAAAAACATCATAATGATTAGCCCAACTATTCCTTATTTTCCTAGTTTCCCACGCTCATAAATCTAGAAGCTAAAAAGTTCTAGACACGCTCTCAAAACTAGAGAAAATGTTCGTATAATGATGAATTATTGTTTTGGGCATTGCGCATGTATAAAATATTAAGACAAGTTTTATGAAGGAAGCATTTTGGCCGAGAAAAATAAGTTGCAGGAGACAAAGGGTTGTCCACATTAATCTTTACTTATCTTCGTGACCTGTTTGATGTACGCCGGGCAGTACCTTTGAATTATTTTGTATGTAGCTGACACACGTGAGGATTGTTTTTTTGTTAAATATAAATAAATAAATATTCTGCTACACTTTACACCGCACCATCTAGTCCCAAACTAAACAGAGCTTGTACTATGGGTACTAGACAATGGATATAATACTTTAAATATACTTTTTTTTTGTAAATACATACTTATAGTACATAAACACCCAGACATTTATATTCATCACATAAATATTTGTGTCCTGTGGGAATCGAAACCACGACCTCGTGGTCTCTCTCAAACTCCTCACCACAGAGATCTTCGTTATTATATGATATACTAACAATTCCTATGTAAATGTAGTCCGTAGATAGTATTATGAATGACTAGCTTCTGCCCGCGACTTCGTCCGCGTAGCGTGATGATATAGACTATAGCCTTCCTCAATAAATTTTAATGGGCTATCTAACACTGAAAGAATTTTTCAAATCGGACCAGTCGTTCCTGAGATTAGCGCGTTCAAGTAAACAAACAAACAAACTCTTCAGCTTTATAAATTAGTAAGTATAGATTACGAGTGGTAATTTTAAACTGAAAGAATACGGTAAAAGATTACCCCTTTTGCTATTAAATATTAAGTTTTGCCCACAATTAGCACTTCCGTAAGCGAATTCCTTTCTTGATTACTCTTCGAATCTGTTTTAATTCAGTTGCATTTATAAAAGGTGCTTTTAAAATTACAGAGAAATGTTAATATTTTCTTTGACTTTATTGCGTTATTGTTATAAGTATAGCTCGAGGTTAATTAAATTACACAGCAAACATTTGTCTTAACAAATTTTGTTTATTTTTATTTTGTATTTAGCTGTTAATTACTGCAAAAAATCTGAAGTGTCTGAATTTGGATGGAATAAAATAGGTTATTAGGCTTCTTTGGCGACTTGTCTTTTAAAACGATGTAGTTACGTACCTATACAATGATGACGTCATTCAATGATGATGTCATTCAATGATGACTCATTAATAACTGGTAACGACACTCAAATAGACTGTAATTTAGCTGAAATGCTTTTTTCTTGTTAAATCTATATATTAATATATAAAGCTGAAGAGTTTGTTTGTTTGTTTATTTGCTTGAACGCGCTAATCTCAGGAACTACTGGTCCGATTTTAAAAATTATTTCAGTGTTAGATATCCCATTTCTTGAGGAAGGCTATAGGCTATATATCATCACGCTACGCGGACGAAGTCGCGGGCAGAAACTAGTGTTTAATAAATGAATCATTAATTAATTTAATTGAATCATTTATATAATTATTTTATATTCAGGCACAAATTGTAAATTGTTTATGAATAAATGAAATGAAATTACTAATTACCATTTAAAAATAATCCGCCACAAGAGACTGTTAGGACTGCACAAAAAATTAATTAAGTTGGGTAACCGCCCAAAAGTGCTATACGAAGCACGAAATTTTGCATAATTACAGTTAAATGAAAAAGTTATAACGAAAATTATTGGGTTTCGTGCAAGAAAAATTACATTTTTACTCGTTTTTTTTTCGCCCAAGATTTTTGTAGATAATACATTATTATTTATTCTAAGCAAGTGTAATATATAAAAACTTTTTGTTTTATTGTTCACAATAGGAAGGAAGGAGCTTCGCTCGCCACGGTGGGTAAATGGATGGGTAACCATTCAGTATGAAAGACTTTTTGAAAACTAGCCCTAGGTAGACATATAATTCTTACCAGGTTTGTCAGTAAACATCCCTATCAAAATGTTAAAATCATCCTTGCAATAACTACGTTATTTAATAGATATCGTTTCGTTAATAAAACGCGTTTAATTTAGCGCTAGTTATTAAAATCGGTTTTCATTTACGTTGCGTTGTTAATGACCGAGCTGTCAACCAAATTAGGAATCATATACCTAGGAGGGGGATCTAAATCCTCCCCACTGAATTATGCTTTTGACAGTTATTAGAACAATGTATGCCAGTTTGATTCCATGATTAAATTTAATATTATGCTGATTTTAATTAACTCGAATATTGCCATGTGATTTTATGTGAATTGTACGAATAAGTTATTTCATTTGCTACTAATATATTATGGTGCTCTAGTTTGGCTTAGTTAATAGTAGTCATGACAATTATTATAACATAACATACCATCACGCCTGTATTCCCCGAAGGGTTAGGCAGAGGCGTACTAATGTACACCCACAATTCGCCGGTATGTCCCATGTAATAGGGAGCGGGGGGGGCTATTGCCATTAACCGGCCATAAATTCCTAACTCCGAGCTGCTACTGGGAATTTCATAGAAAAACCCAATAACACTTTGCTCGATCTGGGAATCGAACCCAGGACCTCTAGCGTAACAGTCACGCTCAGGACCACTTGGCTAATGAGGCAGTTATTAGAAATTACAATTATTAGAAAACTTTATTATTCTGCATGTGACTGCCTCGTTCAATATTTAAAATGAGGCAGTGTATAAAGTTACTCACATGGGTATAAAAACATATCGTGAACCATAAATGATGGATGTACATAGTACAGCTCTACCTAGAGACACCGACTCCTGAAAGACAGATACTAACCTAGCTCTGAATACAGTCAGGGCTTTAAAAAATAATAGTATCAATAGAAAAAAGAAAGAAAATAAAAGTATTTACACAGACAAGACGCACACAACTTTAGTATTAAACAGAGAAGTAAACTATTGAAAAAGTATTGTAGTGAAGGAAAATTCGACTCGCAGGCAAGATTCGAACCTGCGTCTTCTGGTGTGATACACCAGACGCTAAGTCCACTAAGTCACCGTGAGTCCCATATGCCATGTTGGTTGAAGAGAGTCGAGAACAGTTTTTGTTACCTAAACAGTGACTGAAACAGTACAAAAATCTGTGCCATCTAAAAATTTACAGAAATAAATATAATTTATCGATACCTAAGGGATAGATATTTATTTGAGGCAATGAAAATATTTATTTTCTAAGAAAGTTTTTACACTATTGGTTGAGGGCCCTAGATCCCACACTAGGATTCCCTATGTTGTGGGATCTAGGCTCTGTGTACCGTTTACAAAATATGACTTATTGTAAGTATAGATGATAGACTATAACATAGTTCGCTACAGCATGCAATATAACGTATTTTTTAAATAACAAGTAATAGTTTTAGTTTTTTAAATAACAAGTATTTTTTTAAATAATAAGTTATATTTTTATCCAGCTTATAGGTACCTACGAACGATTTTTTAATTCTTCTATCAAATAATCGTAAAGGAAGTGTCGACAAGGCTTAAATCAGCTTACACGATTTTCTAGCTTTCTCTGTTTCCTACAGTCAACCTTGTTTTCTATAGAGTAAAATAAATTTTCTTCGTCGCACAATTACTAACAATCTATCGGCTGACATCCGCTTTAGGTATTGTTGTCAGCCTTCCTTACCTGTTTCTTTAGCAATAGAAACTAGATTTATTTATTGTTAGATTTGACATCTAAGACGACTCCATATAAATGTATTGTATGTCAAGGGTAAATTATTACTGTCTCGATCTAAAGTTACTAGAATGTCTCTTTGTATGTAACACTAGTACCATTATTTTCCGAGGAACACAGGCGGTTTTCCCCGAATTTTGTATAGAATAGTTTGATTATTACACCAGCAACAATCAGTCAACCTGACAACTAGTCTATTCTAAGAATAACATTACTATGTTACCTCATTGGCCTAGTGGCCCTGAGAATGACTATTACGCCAGGTCGATTCCCAGGTCGAGCAAAGTGTTATTGAATTTTCTATGAAATTATCAGTAGCAGGTCGGAGTTTGAGGTATGTGCCCGGTTAATGGCAATAAGCTCGCCCCCTATTACATGGGACCTAAACATTCCAGCCATCTGTTAGTGTACTTTATCATGCATCTGCCCTACCCTTTTTTTATCGGATAGGTGAACAAACGAGCAGACGGATCACCTAATGGTAAGCGATAACCGCCGCCCATGGACACCCGTAACACCAGAGGAGTCATAAGTGCGTTTCCCGCCTTTAAAAGGGATTGCGCCTCCGGAAACCTCACTCACTCGGCGAAACACAACGCAAGCGTTGTTTCCCACCTGTTTTCTGTGAGGCCGTAGTATCACTCCGGTCGAGCCGGCCCATTCGTGCCGAAGCATAGCTATCCCACGGGGAATACAGGTATGATGATATGCAGATTGATTGTTTCCCAGTACCAACTACAAAATTTATTAGTCATAGGCTGCTAAAATCCTGCTAAAAACAACCACGTTATTCTAAGAATAACATTAGTGAATAGAAATTAAAATGCTGTCGCTTCGTGTACACTATAAGCCGACGAAATTGCGAAGAGGTTGTCTTAGCAGTAAGATCAGTAACAGCAACATGACGACGCTAAAAAACGCAATCTAAGGTGAAATGCAAGTCATAGGAAAGTGCCGGGTTCGTGGACCATGGACTCCATTAATATAACCCTTCTCAACCGCTGCCCTAGGTGTATGACATTGCATATTTGACCCGTATCAAATTCTGATTTTCGTGTCATAAAATTGTTCTCAAAAAGAAATCCCCTATGAATTGGCAACATATTGCGATGAATGTAAAATGACGTCATATATGTACTATTGTGTCTTTATAGCAACACCCTTAGTAGATAACCTCTTTATCTTTTGATGCTTCATTATACTAATGGTTCTAGATGTGACTGCCACGCTAAAGGTCCTGAGTTCGATGCCCAGGTCACGCTAATTGTTATTGAGATTTTCTACGAAATTCTCAGTAGCTGCTCGAAGTTTGGATTTATAGGCTCGCTATTACATGTGACCTAAACTTACAAGCGAACTGTGGGCGTTAGTAGAACTCTGCTTAAGTTTCTATTAATTACAGGTGTGATGATACATTATATATTCTAATATCAACCAAACCAATGTGGAAAAATTTCGCTACCTTATTAGGTACCTACATTTTATTTATATCAACAGAAAATTATAGCGCAAATAGTGTAGATTTCTTCTAAACATTACTCTCTTTCATAATAAGGGACGTTCTATAGAGAGGCTTACGTCAACGCCGTCGATAATTGCGATTCCTTTCAAACGAACAAACGGGGAGGAAGAATGGGCCCTCCAGACTCGACCGGGCGTGGCGTCGGCCGCAGACTGTTTACCGTAGTGATTGTTGGAACTACACTATTGAGTTTGAGTGCTGCACGAAATGAAAGCTACTTTTGAGATTCTTCACACCTTACTGCGAAGAAATGCAGGTTTCATGCTTTAAGTTGTTGTTTTTTAACATAAACATACTATAACATCTTGCTTGTATCCTCTGAGGGGCCACGAAAAGGTCTACCAATGCACACCTAGAATTAGCCGCGGTCCAAAATGTGTAATTGGGTTTTTCTATGAAATTTTCATTAATTCAGTAGTAGCTTGGAGTCTAGAGTTGTGTCTGATTAATGACAATAGGCTCGAACTCTCTCTACTATATCGAACTACTGTTGTGTACTATGCAAGTGTTCAACCCTTCAGAGAATAGATATGTAATGGGCACACATGTTTGTTTTTCATTAGATACGTACTTACTGCTGAATATTGAACACTTTAAAAAAACAAATGAAATAAAAGATAAAATAATGGACGTGAATTCACTTTATAACGAAAATATCGGTACGTTTCTGAAACTCAAACGCTTCCCTACAAAGCTTTGACGCAGATACTTCGGGTGAGAATATTGCTACTAAAACTAGGCTTAGATAGGATAAGACCGACAAGACGGTATCTTGGCTAAACATTGTACATATTCTATGGAGTCCAGCCAACGTTCAATATTGACGAAGTGCTCATAATATTCAATTTACGAGCGCACTGGCTTTGGTCGGTCATCGTTTCGGCCTTAGGAAGCCGACTAAGGACCACGTAATCTATCGTTGGATACTGAAAAGATATGGCCCTGCATTTTAGAAATTGGAACGATAATCGTTATTGCTATCAATATGGCGCGAAAGGAATTTCTAGCCATTCCCAAACATACTGTAGAATTATTTATAAAATAAATTAAACTGTAACACAACCAGAAAGACTAGACTGCTAGAGTAACAGGGAGAACTGGTAGAAGAAAAGGAATGTCTTTGCCTCGTAAGATGAAATAGAAAAAGACATCAATTCAACCTAAAAACAACTATCGTGAAACAACTAATAAATTTCCACAACATTATCCTCTAAACTCTGTACCTAAAGACCACAATTGACGTTACAAAGTTTATAATTCACAGTGTCAATAATATCTTAGCCTACTTTTCCGTATTTGAGTTTGTTGTCAATACTAAAGTATACTAAGGCTTAATATTATTATATTAACCAATAATTCATTACGTTGACATCACTGAGTGCATCAGTAAGCCTCTAGTAACTTATGACATCATAAAATAATATTTTCCATGTCAATAAAGTGAGATGATGTTATTTTTATTACCGTCTGTATCTTAGATTTTTTTCAGAAAGTAGCTAAGACTTTAAAGTGATCAAATGAACTCCGCAAATCCAATGTAATTCACGGTGGTAGTTTTCAAACTTCAACAAGATAATACATACTATATTCTCTGCCTATCCCAATGGGAGACAGGTGTGAAATATGTATGTTTTTATCAAGGTAATTTACAAAAGTCGCAGATAGTCTAGAGAACAAACAATATTGTCTAACTGCTGTTTAACATCGGGCAATGGTCCTTTGAGACGACAATATAATTTTATATCTACAGAGGACGGAAATTCAATTAATTACTTCTAAATTTTAAAAGAAAATTCCTATTTAAAGTGCAAATAATTTCTCGTTTCAATTCCTTTATGAATGTAATGAAATAACGTACGTACTGCTTCATAATATCATATAAGTAAGGGTAACTTTTATTAAAGGGGTCCTGTGTTCGATTCCCTGGTTGAGCAGTGTTGATATTTTTTGTTAAGGACGCTATCACATTTTGAACTTGCTCAAATTTAGGTATCTGATTTGCAACACAACAACATTACGCGCACGCACACATTGAAACCGCTGTCCGCTCGATTTTATACGTAACTTAACTAATCTTGATACATGAAGGTATTCTTTTTTTATTTTACTGGTATTGAGTCAAATTAGTAATAAGTTTGCAATCGAATTTGGTAACCATGGAAAACATGATTATCACGCAGATGGTACTTATTAACAAGTACCATCTGCGTGATAATCACGTTTTCAGTATTTTTTGGAGTTTATCAATACTCATTACGTACATAATGTAGGTACCCAAAATAAATGGACTAATTACCATATTCTAAGAATCTAACGACCATTTTGCTATTACCTACAAGGAAAACCCACGATCCCCATTTTGAAAAGATGTAAGTACTTATGTGCTGACAATTGTTGGATCAATATATATTCAAATATTAGCCTGGGAGTTTATAGTAGCTTTCGTTTTGATATTTAAAAATAATCATTCTCTTATGGATGTATTTTATTTACTGAGACTGGGCACAAGATCAGATTTTTTATAAAAATTAAAACAAAGTAGGTAGTAAACAGTATAATATATTGTATATAGGCAGGATACAAGTTGCAAAAATTATACAGCAGTGTACCAAAATGGAATGATGTTTATTTCTGTAAATAGATCTTTTAAAGACACTTTTACGAGTCGATTATTTACTTTTTTTTAAACTAGGTGGCGCCGACATTTTCAATCTGACGATCTCTGAGAAGTGTAGCTACCTATACGGATGAGCTGCTCAAAAAGATAATCAATCTCGATTATTCTTCTGCCTTTTGGCTTATATTCCCTTATCGCGAATTCCTGCTCCTGAAAATAAAAAGGCAACATTAGTAGGTACCTAAGGAAAATCAAATAAAAAAAATTACGTAGGTACAATCGTTGATATAACTTTTTTTTCTTTTAAAAAGCTTACTGGCAATGTGGGTCACACATTACTAGTATTCTTGTTAACTCCTCGTGCTAAACTAAATGCTTGTGTTACGATTGGGTTCACGACGGTAGTGCAACTAGTGTGTGTGTTCGAACCGGCAACCACAGTCCGATGCCCTAGCCATTAGGCTACCGCCGCTTCTAAACACTTTCAAGTGAAATATAATTTTGGTCATCATCACCTACGGAGACATCTAAGCTGCACTCCCTGTTAAATAAAAAAACCTACTATAAGTATTTTCTAATATAAGGTATGGCATAAAACTCCAGAGTAGATTTGTTATTTCTGATTACTTACAAAGTCTCATTCCTTTTTTATTTAATTGCTACGTGTGCAGTTTTTTTTGCTCTTTGTCCAAATTTCCGAAGTCCTGGCATCTATAATAACAAATATCAATATTTTAGCAATGCCCAACAAGAAAAGCATACTTGGTATCAAAAGTTACAGCCATGCGCCTGTTTCATTTATCAGGTTATACAAAGCTGTAAATTTGGTGATTAAGTTCAATATCGAGTGAAAAAATTCGATTTATCACAAAAACATTACATCTGTCATCTTGAATCAAAAATATGATGGTATATTCATAAACATCACCTCCACAATCAATAACAATATATAGATTAAAAAAAATAACCCCGCCATTTTGAATTAAAACATGAATGACGTACACACGGCTACAGGTCTACCTATACAAAACCAGTCTAAGCTGATCTCGCACTTTAAAGACTTTCTATGCAATAAGAGGCCAGCGTAAACTGGTTTTTGTATAGCTTAATGTGTAGCCGTGCGTACTCGTAATCACCACCCCCAAAAATCCCAAAATCGACTATTAGTATATACGGTATCGAATATCTCAAAAATATTTTTTTACGCAATTTTTTTTCCTGTAGATGATAATATCATTATTCATATAAATCTTTATCCGTAATCTAAATCAACTATGCAATACATACAACTATGTACCTATTTATTTCTAAAACAAATTTCAATAATTGTACTTACTTCTATTGCGGACCGAAAAAGTATCAACTTCGTCCAACCAGAGTATACAACACGGCACTCTCTTTTTACGTATTATTTTTTTTGACAGCATGCGATACACCCGTCCTTCCACGAGCGCGTTTGAGCGCGGTATGACGAACGGCGAGTAGAAATTGTATGGAGAAATTTGGGAGCGTTTCATTTTTTTCTCATAAATTAAAAACTTATTCATTTGGCTACAAAATTTTTAGCTATTCGTATAGAGGACTATATAAGCAACGTTTTTATATTATTTTTATGTTTATATTTGCAGTGGATTTAGCTAAACTGGTACCTATTCAGACCCCATTTTTCGATTTTTTTGCGATTAGTGTGATGGTGAAATCGTATTTGTGTGAAAATTTTGTATAGCGTTATACATTTTTTATGGAATCATAGTGGAGATGAATATATTATCTTTAATTTGAAACCAAGATATCCTCGCAGTGTTGCTCCTAATTCGTTAAAATGGTACCTGAAAAGCACTGATATTTGTAGAAAATTGTGATAGCGTCCTTAAAATTTTCAATAGCAGCTCAGAGTTTGAATTTGTGCCCTGGTAAAGGCAGCAACCTTGCCCCTTATTATATGAGACCTAAAAGAGTAATACGTTCTGTTCTGTTCTTGAACTGAGATTTATAAGCATACCAATATAACTAAAAAATGCAGACTATAATAATTTCTGCTTACGTTGCGATCGGCGGTTATTGATGGCCAGTCTCATAAAACATTGGAAGGACGCCCAATTGCTGATATTTTGAGCGTCCTTGCTACGAAGAAATATTTTATGATCGTCGTTCAGAATCAAACAAGATTAGGAAAACATTGTCTTTGACTATCTAGATAGTCAAAGATTGTAGTCAAAGGTCTTGAGCTAGAATCCAAGGTAAGCACCTCTGACTTTTCCAAGAATAATTAGTTACCTATATAAAACAGAAAAAAAAACAGTGTATATAGTAATTATTTTATCCGTTAAAACAGCATACCAACATAATAAACGCGTGAAATAGAAAACGAATTTCTCAATTTGAAAAACGAACAAAAAAACTGGTAATACAATTTACATGAGAACGCGTGAGTACCATTATCATGCGAAGACAGCCAACATTGGTTTAAGTACACGGTTGTGTAGCAAAGGGATGAGCTATTTGAATATGGAATTGTGTGACGGATATTCATCTGCTTTTTTTGGTTATTTTATGACCTGGTAACATAGACATGTAGATCTATTTTGTAACATAGAACACATAGCCCCAATAAAATGGTGGAAATTTACTAAGGCTTCAATGGATTTTAAGAGAGAACACAAATAATCACGATTTTCAATTCTATTACATTTGTCTACCCTTGCACACATTCAAAAATACATAGTTAATTATCCACCATAATTACACATTAAACTTCGGAGAAACACAAGTTTTTGGAAAAACCCAACATTTTCAACATTACATTTTCCCGCCTAAAATCCTAGCTGACTGTGCAGCGCACGTAAACGTGCATAAGTAGGTATGTTTATTAGAAAAAAAATTAAAGTAGTAGACTTTGTATGAGAGAGATTTAGTAGAGGCGTGATGATATGTTATATAAGCTTTCATAACAAAACAGGAAGATTATTCCGTAAATACTATCAAGGTAACATGGAAATTACTTCTGTTTTCTGCATTTGTATTTATTCATCAATGGAGACAACGCGGATGGGGCTTCCGTAAACATTGTTTGTTTGTTTTACTTACACAAAAACAAAAACAAAGAGCTAATGAATGTAGATATCTCTAACAAATAAGTTATTGGAATCAATACATATGCTATGTTTTGACAATAGGGTATTACACCTTTTTTTGAAAACTGTTTTAAATTAATCCTTAGATCGTAATGAACCAGTAGAATTTTTATTTCAATTTTATACAACCAAAAAATGCCATAAAAACGATTTTTAATTTATGATTTTGAATTCACGCACGAAAACGCTAGCCGCCATGCTACTTCGGCTCGTGACGTCACTACTGCCAAAGACCAAGTAACACGATTTGTGAAAATAATGAGTTATAATGTTTATCATTGGTGTCTTGTGCCTGAATGCAATAATACAAGTGTAAAAACTCCACAAAAATTGTGGATTCAATTGCTTTGTGTATCATTCAATAAATGCTTGATTTAGTAACGCACATTTTCGACATTTTCGTCATGGGACATATCCTATTTTAAGGCGGATCGTTCACCTGAGCCCGCCAAATTCAAATTTCAATTGGTTTTTCGCAATTTGTAGGTCTATAACACATTCTAGATTCCTAGCTGTAGTAATTGCGGCATTAGCTATAAGTACAATATTCACAACTGAGGATTAAAAACTTTGCTTGTAAATCGATATTGTAGCTAAAATTAGGTACAATCGTCATTTTTGGCCAAAATTAACGATTGTACCTAATTTTAGCTTCTATAACGTTTATTAAGCAAAGTTTTTAATGCTCAGTTGTGAATATTGTATAGCTAATGCCGCAATTACTACAGCTAGGAATCTAGAATGTGTTATAGACCTACAAATTGCGAAAAACCAATTAAATTTCAATTGGTTTTTCACAATTTTTGGCGGGCTCAGGTGAACGATCAGCCTTAACAGCTTTGTTAATTTTAAATGCTGATTAGTTATTGCCTTGTTACATAGAAATTGGTGAAACTGGGTCTTATTGTTAGACAAAACTTGATACGATAGTTAGGTAGGTACTTACATTACTGTTTTAATATTTCTCAACTCGGCAGAACAGAAATCGGGATTGGATGCAAAAAAATTTGCCACCATCAACGTATTGATCATTGGTAGATTTGTACTTTCTGCTTTCACAAAACCGTCTTCCACGATGCGATTTTAATCAAACTAACACAGCACGACAAACAATGATTGTTGAATTGTTACTCTGAGACGACAAACGTCGTCATCGATCGAATGAGTGACGTCACGTCGATAACCAATATGGCGGATGGCGTTTTAAAACAGATTAAAAAAGACGATTTTTGAAATTGAATTATAAAATTTACATTGCATTTTTATTAATAAATACTAACGTTTCTCGTTTACTTTTTTCAAAATCTATCATAAAAATGCATTTTCATATTTATTTTTACATGGTGTAAAATACCCTATTATTTATTCATTACATAAACACACACTGTAATATCGAAGGACTAGGGAGAGATTTACTTCCTTACACCCATAATTTGTCGGTATGTAGAAGTAGAAGGCGTGCCTATTGCCAATAAAAATTCTTAAATTAAGACTCCTAAATTAAAAACTCAACAACACTTTAATGAACTCGGGAATTGAATCCAGGACCTCTAGCATAGCAATCGCGCTTAGGACCATTAGACTAATAGACCCTATATTGAAAATATATTTTTTGTATGAAAATGCATACCTTGCGTTAGAAAATTAAAAAGTAACAAGAATCCAGTGACGTAGTTTAGGTTTACGCAAAACTTTAGATTCCTTAACGATTATAGCCCTTGTTACAACTAGATCAACGTTCCATTCCCGACTTACGTCTAATACTTTGAATCCAAGTTGCCACTTAAATATCCGATTCCTATACGCTTTTGGGATCTGAATTTTGGCAAGCAGGATTTGGCTAAGAGCCGCATGGACACTTACGTATGTCGGTCGAAGCTTGGGATACTGGCCAAACTAAAATCTAACTTTTGATTTAACTAAATTATACAGTGCCTAACTACCTTAATTTACCAAGTTTAAAGCATTTTTTTTATTATATTAATACGTAAAGAGAAAACTTTGTACCCCATTTAAGTATATTGCGCGCAAGGAGTAGTGTGATATTGTACATTGTTAAAGTTTATACATATAAAGGAGAAGTGGAGAACGCTATACATTTTAAATAATGCTTAAAATATACTTTACAGTACTTATACAAACCTTACCTACACACACTACCATGCAAACCTTTTGTTTATGTTTAATGTATGAAGGTTGAAAGTATGGAGGCGAGTATATATGGAGGTCGAATTTAGAGCACCGGACGACCACTAGTATATCGAAAAGGGTTGACCTATACTTGGGGTTTCTCTTGTAAAAATACAATAAAACCATCAGTAAAAAATAAAAAATTAAAATGGGATACTGGCCAAACTAAAATCGTAATCAATTAAATGCGATTATTCATGATGATTGAATTTTCACATTAACTAACACCGAGTTCCGGAATAACTACTTACGCGTTGATCATACCAGTATTTATTTTTTGCTTTATTACTAAAATCACTTTAAAATCTTATCATGAAAAATGCAATTAAATCACAAACAGATATTTATTTGTTGCTTGGATGAAAAGCGTGGCGTAACCGCCGAGACTATCCTTCTATCCTACTTAAATTAATTACACTTACTCAAAAACTAATGTATGGATTTTAATGAAACTTTACAATAGTACGAGTATAGCTCATAATATATATCAGAAAAACACAGGATATAATTCAAATATCTGTGCGGATAAAGTTGCGGGCAAAAGCTAGAAAGAAATAAAGTGAAAAACAGGCTTATCTTTTGTCATTCTCCGCCGTAATGAACTTATTCAGCAAGCGGATTTGTTCAGATTCAATAAAGCTACCTATACACTGGCATTATTAATCCCAGCTTAAGCTAGGTTCCGCCTAATATCGAAAAATTTAAAATGACAATAATTGTAATATACTAACTATATCTATCCTCCGAATATCTGATATCGGATGTCTGATGGCAGTGGCTTCGTGTAAAATACTGATATTCAGCCGTATCTGGTTAAGTCTAACCAGATACGGCTGAATATCAGTATTTTAGCAACTATGTTGGACTCAGTATCCAGTCAGTCCGACCCCAACATAGTTGGGCTCGGAAAGGCTCGGAAGATTAGATGATGAATTACAATATACCATCACGAATGTATACCCGAAAGTTTAGACAGAGGTGTACTAATATACATTGACCAGCTATGGTTTTAGGTTCTATGTCATAGGGTCCGCACCTACTGTCATTATGAAAAACCCAATGACACTGCTCGACCTGGGAATAAAACGTAGGTCCTTGTTTTTTTCGTTGTACGTTTGCAATCAATAGATCAATGAGGCAGTTTGATTAATCATAAAACATTACACTGACAAAGTAGCTTATATATTACCAATTTGATCTCATAGTACTCGACTAGACAAAGTTTCAGGCAAGACTAAGTTTAATAAAGAATAATTTCACTTTAATTTAAAGCCCACGCGTACACTGCCTTTGGCCATAAGCTCTTTGAAAGATTTTATTTTAAAGATTAAACGCAAATTCTGCTCTTCATCTACTTAAACAATTACGAACGTATTTCATGAAAGTTCCATTACACTTAAACCTGACAAAATTAACTTAACATTGAAATTAAACATTGATACGCAAAGCCCCAAATCCCAATGCATTTACGGGTTCCTCCCTCATCTGCCGGTTAATAGGGTCGTCGGCGTGTTACAAATCGGGGCATTCGGGCAATCACGACAACCGACCGCATAAAGCCGCATCCACATTGACGACGAGTTATACACGACTTTATTGTCACTTCCGCGATAAATCGCCGCGGTTATGGGTAATCCCTTCCTAATCGTTTATGACATCTTTTAATCGGTACATTTGAGGTTTTATTGCTGGGCTTGGATATTATGGCGGGCGATGATAGTAATGCAGAGTTAATGATGAGACCTTTGTGATATTAATTTTGCTTGTAATGGCGAGATGTACATTTTGAAGCACGTACCTATAAGCTTGACGTTTATATATTTTAGCGATGATATTTAGTGTGGGGTGTTTTTTGTACTAAAATGCTATAGGTATTGCTGACATTCTTACTTATTAATAATTAATCTGACATTCTGACATTATTATTTATTATTATTACTTTTCTTCGTCTTTATTTACAATTTTTTTTTTTATGAGATAGGGGGGCAAACGAGCAAACGGATCACCTGATGGTAAGCGATAACCGCCGCCCATGGGCACCCACAACACCAGAGGAGTCGCAAGTGCGTTGCCCGCCTTTTAAAAGGGTTTGGGCCTCCGGTAACCTCCTTCACTCGGCGAAACACAACGCAAGCGTTGTTTTACGCCGGTTTTCTGTGAGGCCGTGGTATCACTCCGGTCGAGCCGGCCCATTCGTGCCGAAGCATGGCTCTCCCACGTGAAAATGTAAACAAATGTATTAAGTACCTACAATTTTGTGAATAAATAAGAGTATTGCTAATTTGAAGATTTGAATTGACTTATTTATATTATATACTCTAGAGAAATAAATAAATTATCATTTCCCCCACATAAACGATAAATTTTTGTCTGCTTAAAGACGTGAATGTATGTAAATGAAAAAAGGGGACTGTGTACGTGTCCTAACCTACCAATTTGTATTACGTCATCGCGATAAAAGCCGTTTGAGTGCTAAATGATTATCCAGAATAGTCCACAGTTTAATGTACGAATGCTTTAGAAGTTTTAAATAATACACCGTATTTTAAAGAAATTTATTTTAACCCCTTTTAAGGTCCTGATAATTAACCATGACTTCGAAAAGTCAGAGGAGCGTGCCTTAGATTTGAACTGGAGACTTTTGACTTGACAGTCCAATGGTCATATGGTCATATTTGGATGACCAATAGCAGCCAGCAGTTTAGTAAATAATTCTTAAAGATCTTTATGATATCTTTAGTTTTGTTTTATGACATTTACATTTTAATTCCAAATTCATTTGGATCGCTGAACTGTTTTCTTTGAATCTCTTTCATAAATTGTCGCTTGCCACGATCAAAGGACGTGTGACGTCACCCGTGAAATTACTGTGATACTGCGGCGCTCTGATTACATGGTCTCAGTCTGAGGTTTTCTAGGCATTCCCCTGGATTATATGAAAGCTGAAAAAGTAATTAATAAAAAAAGGGTACTTATTATATTACTTATATAGACTTGTCATATACTTGTACTACTTGTTCTATACTGGTACTAGTTGTACAGTACTTGAACTGTACTGGTACTGGTACTGTACTTATGCTTTTCTTGTACGCTACTTGTACTAGTTGTACTGTACTTGCACTAGTTTCACTGTACTTGTACTAGTTGTACTGTACTTGTACTATTTGCACTGTACCTTGTGCTAGTTGTACTGTACTTGTACTAGTTACACTGCACTTGTACTAGTTGTACTGTACTTGCACTAGATGTACCGTACTTGTACTAGTTGTACTGTAGTTGTACTAGATGTGCTGTACTTGTACTGTACTTTTGCTAGATGTACCGAATTGAGAATCTCCTCCTTTTTTAAGTCAGTTTCTTTTTCAAATCTCATATTTCAAGACTCATATTGTAACACAATAAAACGAAGTCAAAAAGGCTAAGTGAGCCATCAGGTCGAATTGATTCACTGTCCTGATTTACCCTATTGTGTGAAAGTAAATTGCACACTGGATTAGGTAATATTGGCAAGCGTCGAAGTAATTGAAACGGACACTTATTATGGAAAATCCTGTCTATTGTAAATGTCGGTAGCTCATTGGATTCTAGATAAAAAAGGCATGAAAAGGAGATTTTGGGATCTTACTCGACCTTTTTGCAGGTAACCTTCATTGTGGAAAGAATGGCCTAGGTACTTTTCATCATAAAGTTAATAAAGGTCGTAAATTTACTTGTGTAGTTACTGGTTTTCACCACGGCTTTGTGCTTAAAAGCTAAAAATCAATAATTATATAGTTAGATTTGATTCATTAGCCAAGTGGTCCTAAGCGCGACTGCTACGCTAGAGGTCCTGGGTTCGATTCCCAGGTCGAGCAAAGTGTTATTCGGTTTTTCTATGAAATTCCCAGTAGCAGCTCGATAGTTAGGAATTTGTGACCGTTTAATGGCAATAGGCTCGCCCCCTAATACATGGGACCTAAAAATACCGGCGAACTGTGGGTGTACATTAGTACGCCTCTGCTTAACCCTTCGGGGAATTCAGGCGTGATGGTATATATGTTATGATGTCTATGAAATTCCCAGTAGCAGCTCGGTAGGTAGTTAGGAATTTGTGACCGTTTAATGGCAATAGGCTCGCCCCCTATTACATGGGACCTAAACATACCGGCGAACTGTGGGTGTACATTAGTACGCCTCTGCCAACCCTTCGGGGAATACAGGCGTGATGGTATGTTTTATATAGTTAGAGGCAATGATATATTAATATAGCTTAGAGTTGGTGACCCTACTGCGTGCACTAGGGTTGCATGTTTGGTGCCGAGATTAAGTTGTCACGTCGCCACTACCGTTGCGCGACGTATCGTGGGTTCCATTCCCACCTGAGGCAAATAATTGTGTTCCACGACTTTTTTTTGAGTTTCGTTGTACATTATATACGTTATACGTCTTTGAAGTCTCCCCCCACTCTCCGACACTGGATTTGTATCCAGTTGGGGTAGCAGCTTAAAAAGAAAACTATGATACTAACCAAATATGGCAGTAGACAGCTTAATAGAGAGGATTGATTATAAAAAACAACATATTAGAGGTTACAGGGGCAACCCTATTGTCATTAATACTTACACCCAGTAACATTTTACTCAACCAGGGAATCGGACCCAGAACCACTCCACGCACGCAACCATAGGTACCTATATAAGTACCTAATACAATGAGACATATTGTTCATATTGTAACAGTAAATCTGTGTCAGCCATATCTATTTCAGTAACAAAATTCTCAAAGATCTATTAAGAAGGATCATTATGAATGGGATACCTTTTAATATACCCCTGCTTCTATTTAACGTAATTTGGAGCAGTTCAAGGATCTTTAATAAGTCTTTAATTACACTTGAGAGAGGTACAGATAAAAGACATTGAGGTTATAGAAGATGAAGGTTAATTAACAGAACTTTTAAGGGGAATGAAACGTTTTCAGTTTAAATGCGAGACTCTTTTTTTTAAACTTACTAGCAATGTGGGTCGCACATTACTAGTATTCTTGTTAACCCCTTGTGCTAAGCTAAATGCTTGTGTTACGAGTGGGTTTACGTCGGTAGTGGAATGGGTGGGCTTCGAACCGGCAACCACATGATCGCAAGTCCGACGCCCTAGCCATTAGGTTACTGCCGCTACTTTACATCACCGGTCATCTTAATGCTGTTGCTAAATTTGCATTTTTATACCGCGTTTTTTTATCACATAACCTCAAACACGCCAAATAAAATATCGAGTCATTAATATAATAACGAAACCCTAGTCCTTTTGAGATACGTAAGCATATTTTTTTTAAATATATCTATACTAATATATAAAGCTGAAGAGTTTGTTTGTTTGTTTGCTTGAACGCGCTAATCTGAGAAACTACTGGTCCGATTTGACAAATTCTTTCAGTGTTAGATAAGACTAAGTATAAGATAAGATAAGATTAAGACTAAGTAACTATTCCACGCGGACGAAGTCGCGGGCAGAAGCTAGTTAGTTATGTAAGCTAAACGAAAAACATGTGGCTGTACTACAGTCATACCCAAAATGACTACGATATCGGCACACGCACGCACACAATAACAATATGTTCAAATAGGTTTCAGTTTTCACACAAGCACACGGGTAGCCTCATGATAAGCAAAGGTTTACAGCAAACCTTCACCATCTCAGAAAAAAATTAAATTGAAAACGATATTCGAATTTTGAAATAGTCTGGTTTAGTCACCAGCTTAGTATTTATATTGAATAAATTTTTCATTTATCTTAACAGTATTTCACACACCTGCTATCAAATCTCCATAAAATATATTTATCATAATGCTAATTTAAGGATTTTGATTCTAATTTCAACACTTTTGGCATGAATATGTTTTCTGACGGATTGATTAATAGTAATTATTAATCCATGCGAAAGGTTGTTAATCAGTGCGTCAGTAAAATTGATTCCCAACGATATCGTTCTTATTATTCGTGCAATCTTGATGAATTTCCGACAGATTGCGTGTGACTTCGACTTTTTTTCAAGTGTGACAATACATTTATTAATGACGCCAAAAATAACAACAAACAAATTATATTTCCCAGATTTATTTTATCCTCAAAAAAATTGTTTCACTAACAAACTGTGTCAGCATTTTGAAAATTATTCATAGCTAGGTAATAATTTTACAGCCCAAATCACTCCAAGGTTTAATATCACTTGCACGTGATAAAAATAAGGTCTATTTCCGTTTGCATTTAGGTATCAGCCGAAAGATTTTTAATGGAGTTGTTATTAAAACTTTTTGAACGAGCCACAGAGAATAATAAAAGAGTTTTCTATTCCAATTTACGTCGTATCTAAGTAGTAGTTAATACATAAATGCTTACATTATTAATACCTCACTGAAACCTTCCTAACATTCCTTTATAAAATATACAAAAGATAATTAATTACTTTCCGTACATACTGTATACCTATAACGTATTACCTCTTATAAGCCAAGTAACCTAATGAGCTCGTTAGGGATTGAATGTAATGAATAACTCCTATTCACAGGGGTATTAGATTCCACATATAATCAGATACCTAACTAAACCTCATTTAAATTCGTAATTGATTAGTAATCGAACCAAAATCGGATAGGAAAGGAACAAGTTTGGAAACGGTCACTAGGATTGAAAGACTTCAACTGAAGGTAAATTTCGAGTTCTGATTCTAATCAAACGTTTGCATTAGCTAATTGAATAGATAAAGTAGAGTTGTGAACAGTTCTCGACCCCTCGCAATCAGGGTGGATGCACCAAAGATCTGTTTTACATATAAACGACTTGCCCTGGATTTGTTTATTTAGGGGTAAAGACGTTTTATTTACTCTATACTGAATTGAATTTTAATTAATTTAGTTGTAATATAGGCGTGATGGTATGATGGTATATAACTAAGTAGGTAATGAATACTCTTATTAATTGAAGTGCAAAGTTGAACTGCACTCGCCACGGTCAGAATAATATATTCATAGATGAATGGCACAACTTCTCTGTGGCTCAGAGATTTTGTCAAAATGACTCACGACAGTTTGGCGTGATTGGCTTGCACTAAGAGTTGTTAGTTTGATCCCCACTCGGAGCAAACATTATATGAACAGACGGTATATGTGAGAATTTGTGTTTGTAAAAGCACCCACAATATACAAATTTTCTATCATAATCATTAGAGGTAATCTAAAACCCGAAATTTCTAACAAGCTAAGGTTATCCTTAGAATATTGGTTATGAACAGAAATTTTGGTGTTTCGTATAAAACAGACATTTATCCGCTGTAAGACTAGAAACTGACTCCAACATAGGTGGAAACTTGCTAAGAAGGTGATTATTAAATCAATGTCTATAATGTCGACGTGATTTGTGCTGAGTAGTCTAGAAATGACTTTGGTAAAAGCACAGATAACAGAATAGGTAAAAGATTCTTGTAGAAAGATATTTCAGGTCTTTCTTTTAAAGGAACTGGTCCTGACCAGGTCCTTTAAAAGAAAGACCTGGACTGAAGAATGGACAAAGAGTCCATTGACCAAAGCTAGTGAAAAAATAACCTGTATTTCTATCAAAATAAAAATGGCCGGACCTATGAACGCTTACTATTTGTGCCTATCCAATTACTGGCAATCCTTCTGAATTCTTTCTCAGGACTAGCCGGAAAGAGACTCCAGGCGTTCTAATGGGCCCCTAAATAAAGGTTTATATTGTCATTATATTCTCGCTTCGTTTACTCAAAAGTAAACCAAAGACCGTTCTTATCCTTGGTATACCATCCTTTTCTTAATTCGCAAGTGGAGGCGGGGGGGGGGGGTAAGATAGCCATGTAACACCGTGCGCTAGTACCTACTGTAAATGCTTTTCGTATAATGAATATTGTATACTAGCTTCTGCCAGCGACTGAGTCCGCGTGGAATAGTTACTTGGTCTTAGCGTGATGATATAGCCTATAGCCTTCCTCAATAAATGGGCTATCTAAAACTGAAAGAATTTTTCAAATCGATCCGGTCCGAACGCGCTAATCTCAGGAGATTAGCGCGTTCAAGCAAACAAACAAACAAACTCTACAGCTTTGTATATTAGTATAGAGTACAGATAAGAATATGATAGGTTTCTCGAGAAAATTTTTTTTTCGACATTTACGGAATTCTTACTCCCAGTAAGTACTTATACATGCTGGTGAACTGTGGGTTTACATAAGTAAGCTTGTGCCTAACCCTTTCGGGGAACAGGCGTGATGGTATGACTATCAGTAATGTCATAGTTGTTCCGCAGGTACTCTCCGAGGTACGGAGGGGTCTCTATTTAAAAATGGTCACCATCGATATACTTACCCCGATAATCATCTCTTAACCTTGCTAATCGGATTGATCGATATAGTTATTACATAGCCGAGAGCTGTCGAGTCGTTTCATATAGAAATAATTACACAAAGATCTTTATTAATATAGGTTTCATATTCGAACAAGAGCTATTGTTCATACAGAGTATAATAAAGGTTGAAATAATGAAAGTTTCTACATCTATCGGAAAATTGAAGCAAATTAGGTACCTACAGTAATAATTCATCATCATCATTCATCTACGAACGTTCTAGAAAAAGTTGATTGTACATTTTGCGTAGTGGGTAAAATGCTTGCCGCGCCATTACTATTGCGCCGAGTATTGTGGGTTCGAATCGTACTCGAGACAAATATCTGTGTAATCCACACACATTTATATCGAGCCTGGGCGTACCTACTTTGTGTCGGCTGATGGTGGTTTGTGAAATCTCTCTTTTATTAACAATTTTTTTTTATTCAAAATCTAAAATTATTCTTGTCCAATACTTCGTAGCATAAGAATCTAAGGAATAAAAATTATTCCTAGTTCGTAGAAAACTAACAAAACTAACTAAAGATAAGTTTAAGCGTTTAAGTTCTGCAAGTTTGTAGTACTTGACCTACCCAGCTACAAGGATCGGTAATGCCCGGAAGTACTTCCAGATGTTAACAAACTACTCGTGGTGATTCAATTGCTCGTTCAAGTGTTTTCATTAAGGTAAATTCTTTTAGAAGTCAGTTTGAAACTATAGGTATTATATCGTTACATAATTCTTAGTTTTTGTGGTTATTTTCGTTATTTTGGTACTTTCAACAATAAACACGTTTATTTTTCTTGTAACTCTTGTTGGAATTGTATTGATTTTTGTTGTAAATGAAAAAAAAACAGTAATATCTGAGGCATGTCAACAGCAAGTTGTTCATAATAAATTGTCACATAACTTGGCTATTATGACCACATTTTCTTTTGATACCCCAAGTTATAAGCGGAAAGAGACTGAGGTTATGAGTACTAAATTTGAAGTGGATTTTTTTATGGGATGGGGGAGAAACGAGCAGAGGGTTCGCCTGATGGTAAGCGATTACCACCGCCCATGGACACCCGCAACACCAGAAGAGTCCGCCTTTTAAAAGAGTTTGGGCCTCCGGTATCCTCACTCACTCGGCGATAGACAACGAATGCGTTGTTCCACGCCGGTTTTCTGTGAGGCTGTGGTATCACTCAGGTCAAGCCGGCCCATTCGTGCCGAAGTATAACTCTCTCACGGTCAGGAATTAATTTAATAAAACCTTATGTATCCTAAATTGTTTACTTTTTATAATTATTTTAATGAAAATCTAATTTATTTCCTCATTTAAAGTAAGCTTAATACGGTATAGGATACCGAAAGAAAAGTGTCTTTATTTTAGTTAAAATTGTATTTTTTTTAGCATTTTCTAGTGTTAGCATATTTAATAAATGACATAAATACCTATGTAGCGACATCTATCGAGCCAAATACCAAACTAAACGGACGAATCCTGAATCGCACAAGCATCATTGGCAACGCAACTTGCATATATGTACCTACCTATACAAAACCCGCTATCAACCTGCACACTGTAGTCCGCCAAGCAAAACACCCGTCAGGTCGGAGTAATCACCCTTTGGTTAGAGGGACAACTCACATAGTCTCCCTAAAAATATTAAAATACTTCCTACCGCTCATTCTCGTCCCTTGTACCGCTTACTAAGAGTTTATTGTGTGAACGTACCAGCGTTTGTCTAAGAGCTAATTTCCTCGGAGGCTCAAGGACGAATGATCGATGCTTCACCATTTTTTATGCAAGAAATATAAGCGGAATAACGACCCCAATAATTTCCCATCTTTGGTAATACTTTTGGGAATAAGCAAAGATAAAAAAAGTCTTATTCAAAATAATATAAACCGTTCTATAGCTATAGCTATAATAATGTTGAGTCTGTCTGTGTGAATGTGTCAAAATGAGACAAATCAAATTATCTGAGGTTTATCATTTATATATTTTTACGGGTGTTATGGAATTAGTCTGAGCGCGACTGCTAAGAAATCCTGGCTTGGGGGTGGGGATCCTCAAGTCCAGTATTATTGGATTTTTCTAGGAAATTCTCCAATAAGCTCGCCCTCTATAACAAGGAACCTAAACCTTCCGAAAAACTGTGTGTGTATAAGTACAACTCCAAAAGCCTAAAGAAAGGAAGAAAAGAAGAACCTTTCCAAAGAATACTGGAATATGCGGTAAAAATTTGGGAAGGCGATTTCAATAACTCTCTTATCATTTATAAGTTTAATAGTAGATTAATAATATATGCATATGGCAATAGGCTCGCCCCCTATTACATGGGACCTAAACATACCGGCGAACTGTGGGTGTACATTAGTACGCCTCTGCCTAACCCTTCGGGGAATACAGGCGTGATGGTATGCTATGCTAATATATGCTAAATAATTAGTAATTTTAAAAAAAATTGCGCTTTATTTCATGAATCTATCAGCATTCATTGGCCAATTGCCTGAAGCCACTTCAAAGATATTCATACTTGATTGGAACGTTGGTATTTGTAATTCAAGTAGTCTGCACACAGGCTTAGGGCCAATAAGTTTCAAGTTTATTGCTTCCATGATTATGTTTGACGGAAATATTTTAGTCAGGGTTACCTAACTAAAATATTATCCTCAAAAGAACAGAAAGGATCCAAGATGTAAAGTGTTTCGATACCTTGTGTATCATTTTAAACTATTCAAATTGTAGGAATGTTTACATTTCACAAATGCGAATTGAAAGAAAAGAAATTAGCAACAAAAGACAATAGAAAGGAAGCAACAGACCGGAAAGAGAAGAGAGAGAGTGAAGTATAGTAGAGAGTATAGTAGAAGTTTTTCACCTTTTTGCCGTGGATAAAACTCACCCCGTCACAGTAGAACCCCTGCAACGATAGATGACGCCGGTTGGACCAGAAGGAGATAACGGAGATAGAAGATAGAAAAATATGGCGTAAGGCGACAGAATTTTGAAATGTGAGAACTCTAATACGGTTTTTTTCACAGTTTAATTAACCTTAAAGTAAATTCTAGGATGATTTGTTCCATAATAGAACTTCATCAAAACAAATTGCTATAATTGGCCACAGCCGCAAAATATTCAAACGGTACTCAGATTTTCCTCGTCATTTGTTGCAAAACAAAGACCAAACAACAAAATAGGCCGCCTTTGAACTCCGTTCGTGCGAAAATTTGGCTTGTCACCGACTAATTAATCATATTTTCTTTGATAGAATATTGAATTGTGTATTTTCAATACGTATTGCGATTTGAAATATTGTTGTACGTGTTGGGTATCAAAATGGATTAGACTGCTACGCAAATCAATATGGTGGATTGAATAAATATTATTTGATGGATTCTTTGTAGCTCTATTGTATCTGTTTTAGTTCGAATAAATAATAGGTATATATTTTTTTAAGTGACTGCTCTACTTTACTACTTTGCTTAGTGACAGATAGATGTCTTTGCGAGGCTGTTTAGTATGAGGTTTTGGGTTTGATTTCAATTTGAAATAAGTTTTTTATTTTCCTATTAGAAAAAAATCAGGGTTTTTTTATGAGATAGGGGGGCAAACGCGCAAACGGATCACCTGATGGTAAGCGATAACCGCCGCCCATGGGCACCCGCAACACCACAGGAGTCGCATGTGCGTTGCCCGCCTTTTAAAAGGGTTTGGGCCTCCGGTAACCTCCTTCACTCGGCGGAACACAATGCAAGCGGTGTTTCACGCCGGTTTTCTCTGAGGCCGTGGTATCACTCCGATTTTCGAATTTCCGATTTGATTTGTTCCCTGTTAATCGAAACACATTAACCTCATTATAGATTATATACCTCTGCCTTAAAAAAAAACAGGCGTGATGGTATATATGCTATTAATACTAAATACATACCATAGTTTTGGGACAAAACTTTGTAAACAAACATAAATGCAAAATTACTTTTTAAAAAACGTGCGGAAATGCGCGGTCCTTTTAAATTTTTTCTTTAGGTCGTTTCAACAAAAAGTGCCTTTTCTATCCCTCTATTTATTAGAAAGAGAGTGAAGACAAGGAAGATTTATCTTTATTTTGTACGGTTTTTTAACGTTTCAGGTTCTCGCGGAATTGAGGTCACGAAGTCAATTATCAATTGCTGGGTTTTTTTATCGTCCTTCACAATATTGATGCTAAGCCATTAAGTTTATTTTGAATGTTATTAATGTATTCTACTTTTGTATAGTAATAGTGTCTAAGAGGAAAGATTTGATTGTTTGTTTGCATTGAAAAGTCTCTGAAACTACTGAACCGAATTGAAAAATTCTGTCACCATAAGAATCCTACATTATCCCTGATGAACATAGGCGATAGACTAGTAGTGTCTATAAGAAAAAAAAAATATTTTCACCGACACTAACGCACACAATAAAGAAGAGAACCTGTACGATTAAACCTAAAGTATCGTAATCGACACTTAAAAAGCCTAATAACATACCATCACGCCTGTATTCCCTGAAGGGTTGGGCCGGGCACAAATTCCTAACTCTGAGCTGCTACTGGGAATTTCATAGAAAAACCCAATAACACTTAAAAAAAAAGCCTAATACCTATAAAAAAGGCAAAATCCTAATCACAACACCACAGATAAGAACTCATTTTAGTTTTAACACCTATGTTCCCCGAAGGATTGGGCATACATATCGGTACAAATGTACACACACAAACTGGCAGCCTCTTGATGCCAGTACTATCAGAAGTATTACTAGCGCGATCATCTTGAGACCTCAGTTGTTTAGTCTCTTAAGCGCAGTAATTCACTGGCTAAGTTATCCTTCTGACCGGCAGAATATTTGGCTCCTCCCATGATTTTTTTAAATTGGGAATCCGTCAGAGAGAACTGCTTCATTAGCCTAGTGGTCCTGTGCGCGACTGCTACGCTAGAGGTCCTGGGTTCGATTCCCAGGTCGAGTAGTGTTATTGGGTTTTTCTATTACCAGTAGCAGCTCAGAGTTTGGAATTTGTGCCCAGTTAGGCTTGCCCTCTATTACATGGGTCCTAAACATACCGGCGAACTGTGAGTGTACAAGAGTACGCCTCAGCTTAATCCTTCGGGGAATACAGGCGTGATGGTATGATATGTTATTTTATGAATCCGTTAGAAATCTTCTATGAATTTCATTCGCCTAACTATACCGTAATTATAAGGTTCACAATACATTATGTCGACCCCGCTGTGTCCCCTCCATTTGTCACTGCCATAGCTCTGGCCTACCAATTTTGAGCGCCAATAATTTAACCTTTTACATCGGGGCGTTGATGACGTTACTCGGTTCCGGCCGACGTCCCGTGAAGCTGGCCCGAATTATTTTGTTTGTGTAAATATGTTTGAATCTTTGACGTTTGGAACTAAAGTCATGCGAAAGGGATGGGGAAACAATACAAAGGTAATTTTTATTTAATTTCGGCATTTTCTTTAAATTAGAATGTTATATATTATACAATGTATGGTTTTATTATAGTCACTGCTGTTGTACATGTACTCTTCACTACGTTTCAAGTTCAACTACGAGAAAATATATATGCGAAATCAAGATCCTCACGGGTTACATCCGGGTATTAGGAGACAGATTTAACTGACAGACAGTTTTCTCCCTAATCTCATAGTATATAGAATTGAATTTAAGATTATCATCTTCAAATACAAAACTCAACTCAAATCGTATTAAGTTACGCAACATGAAATAATTTTGACGACGTAAAAAAAACTATAGCTAAAAACGAGAACATTTGTTGAGCCACGAGTTTTCTATGAGGCAGCTTATTTAATCCGTGATTTTATATAAGTTGACTTGTAAATGCTTTTTGCGAGCAATATTCACGGGGTCCTGCAGTGATTTCCCCACTAACTCGATTTTTGCCAAGCAATTTCCCTCTAAAACAGTTTAATGCTTCGATTTCATACATGAAATAGGTGAAACTGTAAATAGATTTTGTTTTATGTACTGTACGATGTATAAATCGAGTTTTTATTTGCTAGAAATTGATGGCTGATTGTGAGTTGCTTAATAGTTTTTACAGATAGTGCAACTAGGTTTCAGAAGTAGGTAACAATTTTAATCATTAGATTTTTTTACTGACTGAATTTGTTACGCGGTTGGCTTCATCGGGATATGTTTTAAACTAATTTAATAACAATACATTTTTACCGTAGTGTAGTTTTATTATTTGTTTTATTTAATAGTACAGAGTAGTTCTAATAGATGGCGTTGGTGTTTTGCGTAGGATTTACTTAATATAAAGAGCCACCGTAACAAGATGAAACGTACATCAAATTTTAAGTAAGGCCTCCAGAAATACAACCGTGAAAAAAGCATCCAATTTCATGCAGTAGTTTTTGCGTGATGTGTGTATACACGAGACAGATAAACTATTGCTCTTATAAAAACCTCAATAAATAATCTGATTTTATTTTATTAGTATGATAATAGATATCTACTACTACTGTTGGGCTTTAAGCAAATTTCTCTGAATTTGTTTTAGTATTTCGTCTCAAAGGTCGAGCCAAATATCTATTTATCGAATAAATTATCATTTATTATTGGGACCAAGAACCTTATCATGTTAAAACCTCTTTACCAGATTTTTACGTGGCTCTAAAAAACCCAAACACTCATTTGCAGTTCGTCCATGAAATGTAAGGAGTAAGGATGAACGAGGCGCAATGTTTACAACGGCAATTTGTTCCTCATTTAGTGTGTGACGACCCTAATACTTCTTTATAGATGCTTAATAAACTGAGGCTGGTGTTTTTATAGACAGCTTTGATTTACGTGTAGGGTGTAAAATCTGGATTACTTCATTTAGTTGATTACCTTTTTTTCTGAAGATAGGTGAAATTAATGGCAATAGGCTCGCCCCCTATTACAAATGGCAATAGGCTCGCCCACTATTACATGGGACTTAAACATACCGGCGAACTGTGGGTTTACGTTAGTACGCCTCAGCCTAACCCTTCGGGGAATATAGGCGTGATGGTATGTTATAGGTGGGGTGGGATGTGGGATGGTATGTTACAGGTTTCTGATACATACTCGGATATTAGATATTGAAATTAAAGATTAGATATTCACGGCATAGGTATAGGCCACAGGGACACAAGTTTGTAGGTTCATAAACTTGTATGAACACAGGATACAGTCTACGTAATATAAGCGGTTACCGTAACCTCTATTTGATAAAAACTGTAAAGTATTGTATCGTTTTAAAAAACATAACTAATTAGATTTATGCTACATGTATTGCGACATTTTTAAAAACCTTTATAAATTTACATGTTGTTTTTTTCCAAAATCCAAATCTATACTAATATATAAAGCTGAAGAGTTTGTTTGTTTGTTTGCTTCAACGCGCTAATCTCAGGGACTGCTGGTCTGATTTGAAAAATTCTTTAAGTGTTAGATAGCCCATTTATTGAGGAAGGCTATAGGCTATATCATCACGCTACGTGGACGAAGTTGCGGGCAGAAGCTAGTATGACATAAAAATATGGCAGTAAATATTTCATCCATTGCATATTTTGTAGCTTCTAATATACACCTATTTTGCGCAGTAAAACTAAAAGCTTAGATTTATAAAATCAAACGTAAATTACACTTTGCTTTCCACTCTAAGTGATACATAAACGATAAACATCAAATATACCAGAAAGTGTTTACGTTCTATTAAGTTCTTTGAAAAACACTTTGATTTTCTTTAACATAGATCATCACGCCTGTATTCCCCGATATGTTTAGATCCCATGTAATATTGACGGGAACCTATTCCAATTAACCAGGCATAAATCACAAACTCCGAGCTACTACTGAGAATTTCATAGAAAAGCCTAATAACACTTTGCACCTGGGAATCGAACCCAGGACCTCCAGCGTAGCAGTCGCACTCTGGAACATTAGGCAAATGAGGCAGTACTCTGTGACGCATTGTCAATTTTTAATAATGAACTATCCCGTGCTTGAAACGACGACGGCAAGCAATATGAAGAAACTTACAGGCCTGAGAGATTTTCTGTAAAATCTGATGATAACATAAAAAGAACTCTATTAATATATTATTAAGTTTGAAAATAGGATGAACAACGTTATTCTCCAAACCCACCATAAACTTGGAATCATTATTATTTTAACCTTTCTAATAATAAAAGTTGAACCAAGTTATTAATTATGTCCATAAAATGCGCCAGTTGTAAACGGTAATCATAACTTTCAGAGTTTATATGTAAGTAGAATAAGGTTCTAACTTTGTTACAGTATTCTCAAGCAAATAAAACAACAATTAGGTACTAAATGTAAATTTCTCTAAAATTATAAGCATGAAACTTGGTGTACGTACTGAAAAAGAATTTAAATTTTAGTTTTTATTTAAATTCATCTTTATTTAAACTCTTAAGATTATTTATCATCAGTTCATTTACTGAAAGTTGTAATCACTTCCTCGCTGCTGGGTATGAAGTAAGCCATCTCCTTTTAAACAGATAGTAATTTACCTTTGACAAGATCCAGCAATACATCAGATTTGATAAACCACAAGTCCTCGCAAAAGAAAACCGATTCCTACTTAGGATGATTCGTGAGGCTATTGAAATTAAAAAAACACCCAAATTTCAATAGAGAAGATGGTTGGGTCTTACCAGCTGCTTGGAACCCCATTATAGAATCTATTAAATTTAAATCCAAGCCCAAAACTGCAAGAACAAAAGATACGGTGAGCTCGTTCTGCGTGAATCGGATCGTTAATAATTAACAAAAATGTAAGGTAGCTGTTAGTAATTTTAACATTAAGACGTCCCAGACCTCTGTCTACCCGTGACCATGGATGTTGTAAACGTAAAGGATCCGAAACGTCGGGAATTAAATAATATCAATATACCGTTTCATTTCAGTTCAACAGATAGTAGTTTAAGATTTTGTACAACAAAAATTCGATCTCAAATAATTATGAAACCATTAATAATTGAAGTGAATTTTGGCTTCCAAGTAATAAGTAAGGCGTAATAGTCTTCAACTAATTACAACTTACCAGTATAGAATATTATAGCGTATAATAATTAATGTCATAGTGGTTACGGTAGTTAGGAGTGTAACTTAGTGAACTTAAACCATTCAATAAATCTCGCGAAAACTAAAGCTGTGTAGGCATCTCAGCAGATTATATCGGTTCTTAGTAGAAATCAATTAGAAATATCTTTTACTTTCCCTGTGTTCAAAAGTTTTCAAAATATGAGATTCTGTTTTCCACAAGATCATTAAAACAAAAATAAGCATTCGATAGAGTATTTTTTATTTGGAATTTGATGAGAATTTTTTCCACAAGTTTGTTGAAAAAGAAAAATTTATATTTTATTTTATTTATGAATTTCCTATTCAAAAACTTGGAACGATAACAAAATAAGATTAAAGATATATATTAATTTCTAATAACCACATACCGTTATTTTTTCTCCTCTGTGAAGAATGTGCGCATTGTATTCTTGTATAAAGTATGTTATTCACATTTAACACAATCTAAAGATCTTTTAAAATACTGTTTTGTAATCATTGAGTTCATTATTGCAAGTACAGTTATTTTTCTCACTCTAAAATTATTACTATTGTTTAAAAATATTGCTATCACAATCACTTTTGCTACATAAAGTTCAAAGTTCTAAATCTATACTTTCGTAGCACTCTCGCGTAGCACATTCGTCGGCGGCCGTAACCGGCGTACTCCGTAGCGACCGACTATCAACTGCCGCTACGAGCTGACTACGCCGTAGTACTCGGGAGCGTTGACAATTTCGTTTTATTTCGCGTATCTGTTTTCATGATCTTGTTACTGTTGTACTAAATATATTTTTTATGTTTTCATAGGAGGCTGAATGATTTAACTTAGGGCATCATAAGTATTGTTTATTTATGAGTTTGATTTTAATCAAGCCAAAGCTACTTACGCGAGTAGCAGATAATTATATTTTATCATAACAATTATATGCACAAATATTATTTTATTTTTTATAATTTTTTAAAAATAAGACTACACGGCTTTAAGGAAAAGGTTTATCACGTGAAACAAGAAGAATAAAATATGTCCTGGTGTCTACGGAATGGAAAAATTAGCCTTTCTTTTTTAAGATGGGGTTCCATCTTTAGCGGAAAATAAACCGTAGAATGTGATAAAACATATTTCAAATATTTACAGACCAAAAAAGAGAAACAAGTTTGCTCAATCCGAAATTGGTATCTAGTAATATAAAAAGATTCCATTTCAATTTAAGTTATACTATATAAATACAACTAATATAAGTAAAGTTTCTCGCTGTAGTGCTTAACTTTACTTATATACGAGATGTTTTCATCAAAAATATTTAAAGCCCAAATTATTCCTCTACTTCCTCTAGCCCAAAATATTCAAGGTTTTCAGAGTAACCTGGCGCCACGTAGCCTCGGTAACTGAAGGTCAGATACGAGTATAAAACTCATTATTTCAGACTTACTATAATAATATTACAATACTGTTTAGCATATTAATGAATTGGCAATTTTTTTTTCGATTTAAAAGTAATAACGGTGCGTAAATTTATCCGCTACGAATAAGTTATGTTAATGAAGAATATTTTTGGAATGATTAAATTATAATAATTAATGATGCACTTGCTTGGGTCATGAGGTAAGTACTTGAGAATGTATTGTAACATTGAATGTTTAAAAGAATATTATATTGGAATATTTAAAGGTTCTTTAAAGGGTATAAGGAAGAAGGACATACGGACATACGCCGATCTCATTGTGCATGCCTGTAATTGACTTATTTACACAGGATAACAATGAAATTTAACCCTTCTGTAAAAAAAAATTAAATGAGTTGTTGGTGTGCCTTATAATAAAAAAAAATAGAAATAAAAAAAATCTCATTGGCAAAGTCCTTCAAAAACGTCAGCTGCGCAGTACTCGCAACCAGCATGTATATATGTATGAGAAGATGTATGAATGTGGCAGAAGCAAAAGAAGTATGTAAAAATCGTAGCAAGTGGCGGTCTATAGTATCTGCCTACCCCTGTGGGAGAAAGGCGTGAATGTATGTATGTATGTATTTAAAGGGTATATTTTATTCCAACAGTTAGATTAATTACCCATGAACAATATTTTTATATCTGATGTGAGCTGATTAAGAAAAAAAATCAAAATAGACACGAATTAAAAATGGATTAAAGTCCGCGCTCCCAGTGTTGCTCACCCACAAAACACGGTGAGTGATCACTGGCAGAATTAAATCGTCAGCTGTGACTTCCCAGCTTCATTATAACTTTCTGTTAGGCCGACGACAAGGCTACGTGCCGGGAAAATAATCGGTGGCATCTCAATTCGCTTTCACCAAGATACTATATATACTAAAACATAACATACCATCACGCCTGTATTCCCCGAAGGGTTAGGCAGAGGCGTACTAATGTACACCCACATGTTCGCCGGTATGTTTACGTCCCATGTAATAGGGGGCGAACCTATTGCCATTAACCGGGCACAAATTCCAAACTCCGAGCTGCTGCTGGGAATTTCATAGAAAACCCCAATAACACTTTGCTCGATCTGGGAATCGAACCCAGGACCTCTAGCGTAGCAGTCTCGCTCAGGACCACTAGGCTAATGAGGCAGTTCTAAAAAATGTGACATTTACACAAACGAACGACATTAGTTGTATGCCATCCAATGTTTTAATGTTATAACTTTTTATCAAGCCGTGTTTGAGTGGCGCTTATAAAAAAAGTTACTTTCGAGTTGTTTGCTTACCATTTTTAAGTGCTCTCCAAGTCACATTAATGTCGGTTCAAATAGGTACCAGAAGGCAAACTTGGGTAATTGTAAATATTTCTAAGTAGGAATAATAATTGTTTATTTAAATAAAGTGATAACAATATCTTACAATTAGAAATAAAACGGAACGAAAGAGGCGCATGAAATAATGATATAGTGTAACCCCATAAATGTTTCATTTAATTATGTCAAATTGACTATTTATTGGAATTATCTAAATCCCTCTTCAGACAAATAATGATGTTTTTTGAATGATAAATGTAGCTTGGGAATTTTTTATGACACCAATAACTTTGATTTAATGTACAAATCAAGGTGATTGATATTGATTAAAAAAAAAAAAAACTAAAAACTTAAAAAATATTTGACTGTAAATGATAGAAAAACGGGCTGAAATTAGAACTGCTAAATCGATGAAAATTAAGTCTTAGATACTCGGTTGATCACTACAGACGGGAGTAAATCTATACTAATATATAAAGCTGAAGAGTGTTTGTTTGCTTGTTTGTTTGTTTGTTTATTTACTTGAACGCGCTAATCTCAGGAACTACTGGTCCGATTTGAAAAATTCTTTCGGTGTTAGATAGGCCATTTATTGAGGAAGGCTATAGGCTATATATCATCACGCTACGCGGACGAAGTCGCGGGCAGAAGCTAGTTATTTATAATTTTCACAACATTGTGGTACGTTTCTATTGAATGTTGATATAATACTAAAGGTAACTTTTCCAACTTTAATTCTTTTGTTGGAAAAAAAACAAGCATTGATATTAATTAGCGTGACGTTTTTTACTGACTACAAACTACATCTACATTACTCTCACCAAAGAGAAGTCCAAACATAAATTACAGCTTAAATCTCCTTCTTGGAAACTCCGGCACGTAATCCATCCTCAAAGCTGGCCAAACGGCATCTCGAATGTTTGCAATCTGTTCTAGGAAAACTTTTGCTCGGCAAATAAATCATAGTGGACAAACATGAGTTCCGGCATTAGATGATAGATTTCAATTGTTTTTTGTTGGTAGAATTTGGTTACGTTTTCCTAGAAACCAAATGGAATAATAAATTATTCCGTATTGTTTCAGTACGGAAGTCTGAATGCATAAATCTCTAGTTGACAACTCCTTTCTTTTGACCTATATATTGAGACATAAATATAACCCACTGAATGCAAATGCATGAATGTTATTTATGCCTTTCGATTGATTCCTTTTTGTATTTACCGTCCTGCCGAAAATTTTGTTTTTCTTAGCTTTCTTTAACACAGAAAAAAATATACTTCATATTATAAGAACAATGACTTAGGTTAATACGTATCTATATAATTGTTTGCATTTTATTTAGTCGTAATAATGTACATGCCATTTTTTGTTTATGTATAATAATTTAGCATACCATCACGCATGTATTCCCCGAAGGGTAAGGCAGAGGTGTACTACTAATGTACACTGTTCGCCGATATGTTTAGTTCCCATGTTATAGGAGCGAGCCTATAGCCATTATCCGGGCCACAAATCTCAAACTCTGAGCTGCTACTGAAAACTCCATAGAAAACCCAATAACACTTTGCTTGACGTGGTTATCGAACCCGGGACCTGTAGCGTAGCAGTAACGCTTGGGACCACTAGACTAGTGCGGCAGTTTAATAATATTAATAACATACATAACACTACTGCCTGCCCCATCCAAAATACAAGCACGGTATTACATTTATCTAAAATGACAGTCATCTAAAATTTTAATCAGGCTTACATACAATGAAACCGAATTTTAAATCAAATTACACAACGATAAAACGAACGAATATAAATAAAACGTTGGTCCGCTCACACAGAAATCAGTAATTCTATCAACGCACATGATATCAAAAGGAATAGCTAATATTCAAATAACTCGTATCGAAACCATTCCATTTTATGTCTATAACCCAAACCGCCAATTAGGAATGGATAAAACGTCAAAGTTGGAACATTTATTATTAGTTTTATCTCTAAAAAGGATTTTAGAAAATAATAAGTGAAGTAGTTAATCATATTTTCTGGATAATACATTATTCGGTTTTATAGATGAACGGTAAATGTTAATGGGTTATGATATTGCAGTTGAAAGACTTCTGGCACTATTTATAGTTAAATTTGACCTTTCTACTAGATGTAAGGTGTCTCTTCTAGTTGCCGTAATCAATGAATGAGTTTATAAAAGCCATATATATATAGACCTCGGCTATAAAATATATTAGGCAAGCGCAGTGTGGGACGCCCTGCGACACGATGGGCTGACGATTTGAAGAAGGTGGCTGGCAGCGGATGGATGCGAGCTGCCCAAGACCGGGATGGTTAGCGCTCTTTGGGGGAGGCCTACGTTCAGCAGTGGACGGCAATAGGCTGATATGATGATGATGAAAAAATATAATTTCCAGCATAAATATGTTCATCTTCTAGGACCAATCTATCTATAACATAATTCATTTAAGGTAGTTTAAGGCATTCATTCATTCGGTAGTTAAAATGTAGAAATGTGCTTACTACTACTATGTACTACAAAGAGATTTTTTAATAATTCTGTACTCCTGAAAATACGTAAGCGACCCATACAATCATGCCTTTTTACATAACATACCATTACGCCTGTATTCCCCGAAGGGTTAGGCAGAGGCGTACTAATGTACACCCACAGTTCGCCGGTATGTTTAGGTTCCATGTAATAGGGGGCGAGCCTATTGCCATTAACCGGGCACAAATTCTTAACTCTGAGCTGCTACTGGGAATTTCATAGAAAAACCCAATAACACTTTGCTCGACCTGGGAATCGAACCCAGGACCTCTAGCGTAGCAGTCGCGCTCAGGACCACTTGGCTAATGAGGCAGTTTCCATACACTCATGCCTTTTTAAACAAGGGAAAACTACAAAATCTTACCTATTACTATAATTGTTTAGTACTTTGTCACATACTCATCATGTTTCTATGATTTTTTTTTATTTTCATTTTTACTGTGAAAGCCAATTTTCCCTGACGTTAATTAAGCCATTTTGAAAGTTAGCTCAGTTTAAAAGCATACGTTTCAAACTTTAAAAGAATTCCAAAGTTATTCTTGTTAGTTAGTTCAATGTTTTAAAGGCATTTAGCTAATTTCAAACTGAGTTTTAATATGAAACTGCACATTTATCAAAACTTTCGCGATAGAAATTGATCTCCAATATATTTTCTAATCCATTATTTTAAATATACAAAATTATAAAGAGTTTTAGTTTTTTTTTTCACACCTCAGGATCACCTGATGTTAAGTGATAACCGCCGCCCATGGACACCCGCAACACCAGAGGAGTCGCAAGTGCGCTGCCCGCCTTTAAAAGGGTTTGGGCCTCCGGTAACCTCAACTCACTCGGCGAAACACAACGCAAGCGTTGTTTCACGCCGGTTTTCTGTGCAAGCATGGCTCTCCCACGTGATGAAAGTCAGCTTCGAACGTAGTTAATAATTCCTTTGTATAAATAATCAAACTATTACATTGTCCCACTATTGCGTACGTGGGTATCCTCTCAAGATATAAGGGATTAGGCTATAGTCCACAACGCCGGCACAATGCAGGTTGACAGAATATAGAAGCCATTAACAAAATCTCTCAGGCATGCAAGTTTCCTAACGATGTTTCTCTTCGCCAATTAATACCCATATGACGAAAAGTCAGAGGTGCGTGCCTTGCATTCGAACTCGAGACTAGAGTCAATCCAATAGTCATATCACTAGGCCATCACTGCTACCCCTGTATATTTATTAAGTTTCTAATAATGCATGTACTTATTTTCAAAAATATTTTCAACAGCCAAAACCATATTAATTAAATAAGTAGGCAAAGTAAATTAGGTTGATTAGATCGATGTAAAATATCCTGGATTATTAAGTTGTAAAAGTATCACTTTTATTTGTATACTAGCTTCTGCCTGCGACTTCGCTCACGTGAAACTATATCAGGAGTAAAAATGTAAAACCAACATTGATGACCTCTTCTTTGTATGGGCCTCTATACATCAAGGAGTTCAAGCCGTATCTCAGGATTCATTTAATTCATTGAGATAAGAAGTTTACCAGTTTTTAAGTTGCAACATAATATACTTTCTAACAGTGATAATAAAATTAAAATCCATTCAGTAGTTTTTGCTCCAACCCGTAACAAACAGACAAACAGACAGGAATTTTAATAATCACATTTTCTGATTCGGAGACGTTTATATACCATAACCCACGTGTTTTTTTTTAATACCTTCAATGTTCAGACACAGCTTTTTTACATTTTTTTAACAGTTGAGATTCGTTCATAATAATTCTTTATGACCAATTATATTGGTTGGCTATGTTACAATAAAGTTATTTAATATTCCTATAAATATTACGTTTCAACTAGTTCTCAAACACGTTACAACGGATTCAGAAATATTTCAGTCAATCTTCAAACGTGTGTACTTGTTTATAAAGTGGTGCCAATATATTAAAGGAACTAACGGTGTCAAATGGGCACTTTTAACTCCCAAAAATAAAAGACCTGGCACTAATAACTACAAACTTACCGTCACATTATATGGATAAGACTCATATCTTACTATTCTTTAAATTTCCCATTGGAAATGAGTTGTCTTATTAGGTTTAAAGCTATGAAACTTTCAGTTATTTGAACTTTAACCTTAATTTCCCACGTGTAATGCATATGATTCTCTACTTTGAGTTAATCTGAGATTTTTATAATTTGAAAATCTTTTTCAATTTGAGTTCACTACGTGTATAAAATTATTAAGGCTCTAGACTAAAGCATTAGGACAATAGATATAAGTAGGTAATTGTTGGAGAATTTATTTTGCTATTTTGCTATGTACAATTTTAAGTTATTTTAATTCTTAATTTTTAATTTAAATTTAAATTTTATTATTATTTTTATTTTTTTTAGGAAATTGGATAATTTAATTTGGAATCCCATTGTTATATGATTTAATGATTGAAGTATTTTATATAATTATATTGTAAAATAAACACTGATAGACAAAATTGTAAGCGACTACTTATCTGTGAACGCCGTGCTCGTCTATAATTGATGTAATCATAAGTATTGTAATCTTTGTGATGGTTCTTTGCAAATGTTAATGATTATGTTGTTGACGTGCCTTATTAAATAAATAAAATAAAAATAAATAAAGCTCGTGAAAATATTCTTCTTAGCAAAAGTAAAATATTTTTCATGAAAGTTAAATTTTTATACCTAGCTAATAAAAAATATTAGTACACTGTAAATACAACATTATTTAATGTCAAAATGTATCTAAAGTCTACACATAATAACTTAATAATGATATAAACATAATGCCTCATTAAGGCATTCCAACTCAATGAACTGAAATACATGTCATTATGATTTTGTTCGAGTAATATTTTAAAATAAGTATTATATTTTATAATATAGGTACCACAAGCCTATTTAAATATGTTGGCTTTTAACAAAAACATAAATGGTTTATAGTTGAAGCAATCCAAAATAATGCTTCAGAGAATTACAAAATCATTTTTTCAATAGGCATCAAGTGACATACTCGTACTTAATCTTTGCCTATATTTTTATTAAAATATTCTAGCTGTTACGAGCGACTTCGTACGCGTGGTATTAAAAAAAGTTGCCTAAGTTACTCCTTGTTATATCAGCTATCTGCCAGTGAAAGTCCCGTCAAAATCGGTCCAGCCATTTCAAAGATTGGCCGGAACAAACAGACAGACAAAAATTGTAGTTGTTGTTTTGGTATAGGTATGTTACGTATATACATCCAAATGCAATTAGGAAAAAGCGGAAAATTATATTTATTTGTATAGATTAAAAAAAAAGAATGACACACACTAGGGTTTTATTACATAGGTAACGTGGTTGCGTTTACAAACACAAATTCTCAGATACACAAACGCTCAGACCGTACAACTACCTGTTGTAGACCATACAAATATTTGTTCCTGTGCATAGGAACTCACTACACGTGTCGCAGAAGCTGATCGTTCAGCCGCTACGCCAAACATGTCGTCAAATACTAGTTTTCTCTCCTGCATGCGTTTTAATGTTTTTTTTGTCACATACTTTTTCAGGCACGCCCACAACAATTCACCAAAGTTTCATCGCAATCGGATAAATTATTTAGGAACGCATGTGAACTTATAGGGGACAAAAAATTCATTTTTATTTATCTTATACTAATATATAAAGCTGAAGAGTTTGTTTGTTTGTTTGTTTACTTGAACGCGCTAAACTCAGGAACTACTGGTCCGATTTGAAAAAATCTTTCAGTGTTAGATAGCACATTTATTGAGGAAGGCTATAGGCTATAATATCATCACGCTACGCGGACGAAGTCGCGGGCAGAAGCTAGTATAGTTATATAAAATTACAATATCAAGACTTTATAACATAAACATAACATACCATCACGCCTGTATTCCCCGAAGGGTTAGGCAGACGCGTACTATTGTACACCCACAGTTCGCCGGTATGTTTAGGTCCCATGTAATAGGAGGCGAGCCTATTGCCATTAGCCGGGCACAAATTCCTAACTCCGAGCTGCTACTGGGAATTTCATAGAAAAACCAAATAACACTTTGCTCGACCTGGGAATCGAACCCAGGACCTCTAGCGTAGCAGTCGCGCTCAGGACCACTTGGCTAATGAGGCTGCAAGACTTTATAGTATTTTGATGTCACTTACGAACAAACTAAAATTCAAACTAAAATGTTTCAACAAAAACATTAAATTAACTTCACAATCGCCGTGACGGAGGCGCATCTGTTCTTTTCTCACGGGTCGAGCCGACCTACTTGTGACGTCATCACAGGGTGAAGTCACAACCAGGTCACCCAAACAGCCCGAAGCTAGAAACATATACAAATAAACACAATCCTACAGGGAATTCGTACGAGATGATCAGAGAAAGAATAATGGAATTTATTTAACACAGGCTGACCGATACGATGACATGTTCAAATTTTAATGAATCATATAAAATTCCTATAAATAAAGAGATGTACAGTGTTTGGAATTACATAATATACCATCACGCCTGTTTTCCCAGAAGGGTTAGGCAGAATCGTACTAATGAACATCCACAGTTCGCCGGTATGTTTAGGTCTCATGTAATAGGGGGCGAGCATGTTGCCATTAACTGGGCACAAATTCCAAACTCCGAGCCGTTACTGGGAATTTTATAGAAAACCCCAATAACACTTTGCTTGACCTGGTAATCGAACCCAGGACCTCAAGCGTAGCAGTGGCGCTCAGGACCACAAGGCTAATGAGGCAGTGGTTAAGAATTATTCCATCTATAATAACCAAATGATTAACCTTACTATTACGAATATTTTGAATACGTTTAAGTAGATAAAATAACTAAAAGAAAACCGGCTTCAAAAACAAATAATTTCAGCGTTATTGCCGACGATTTGGTCCACCAAACCATTTCACGACTACACACTTTCGGATAAAAAAAATATTTCCTAAATCTGTTTATAAATAACGGAATAATCGCGTAACAAACATACAATCGGATTAAGAACCTCCACCTTCTTGAAATTGGTTAAATAAATAGTCAATCCAGGTGTTCTCAAACGATGTGCTTACCAACGAATGGGATTTCATTTTTATTTATAGAGATAGAAGATTATTATGAGATTATATACCATCAGGCTTGTATTTATCACTTGGTTAGGCAGAATTGTACTCACTGATTTTTTTTTTTATTATTCCATTTATTTCAGGCGACAAGGCCCATAAAAAAAATATATATAATACAATAATTATAACAATTAATAAATAATAAAACATAAAATACTATAACATACATAACTATAACTATAAAAACTATCACTATTTCGGTGTGTGTTGTACGGCGCTAGGGATGCGGCTTCGGAAACGCCTGAACACTACACCTCTCGGCCAATACTCCTCCTTCATGAAGGACGATAGATGTTCAGTTGGTACTCTAACCACAAAGGAATTGAAGTTCACGGTGTGCTTAGAGTCCAACCGCTCGACCCTCAGAGTCATATTGCTTTTCACTGCAATATACTCAACGAGCTCTTCAGCCTTTGTTGAGTAATGCAGCCTGGATACGTAGAGCGGGGTCACTGGTACTGCAGGGCGCAGTAGGTGTCTCGGTCCAGTCGGCGCGGTCCCGCACTTGTTCAGACATGTTGGCTTCCTCTTTTTCTTCTCCACCTTGATGAAGCCATCCTTGTCGCCCTGGTCCTTCTCGGGACCCATCGGTTGCAGAACCTTTTGCGTAGATTCACTACGGCTCTGCTTATCCCCTATTTCAATTTGTCGCTTACTCTGCGACACAGCAGGCTTGCTGGTTGCGACAATAGCTGCGTAGGCACGTTTTGGGGTCGATGTACCTACGTGTGACGTTGCCTCTATCGAGGCAGGCTCGGCGACGGCGCATTTTGCTTGGCAAGCTAAATCGGCGGTCGGTGACACATGACCGGGACTTGCCGATTCAAAACTGCAGATGGTGGCATTTCGCGCCCCGCGACGAGTGTTCACGTTAGAGACGTCAGGTGACCTACTTGTTAAAACAGTGTTCCGTAACGACACTACTTCAGCACGCAGTTCTCCTATGGTGTTGTTAGACACCTCCAACCTGGACTGTACTTCTGCCAGGCTCGTTTTCAGGGTCGTTATGTCCTTCAACAGCCTGGTGACGTCGACGTGGTCGAACGTAACGGGATGCAGCTTATGCAGATCCTTCGCCACGAAAGCAGGCACATCATCTGGGTCAACCTCCTTTAGCAGGGTGATGATGTCCTGAACGCTCTTCTCTGTTCCGTCCCTCCAGCGAGAGAACGTTGATAGAATAAATGAAACTTGTGAATGATAAAATAAATCGGTTCGAAATGAATCGGTTTCTTCTGGGCAAGCGCGCTCCATCTTTGGTCGCAGTGTCGCTTAACTTCAGGCGAACTGGCAATCAAGGGTAAGCCTATCCAGAATAAAAAAAGAATAGGTAAATAAATTAATTGTGACCAGATGAAAAACACTAAACAACAAATAAAAGGTAACTGTTGCTTGCAGCGATTTTTTAAAGGAGTATATAATATGGAGTTTATTGCTATCTCTTTCACGTAAGACCTAATTTGGAACTGTCTATGTAATACTAGCTTCCACCCGCGAGTTCGTCCGCGTGGAATAGTTACTTAGTCTTAGCGTGATGATATATAGCCTATAGCCTTCCTCAATAAACAGGCTATCTAACACTGAAAGAATTTTTCAAATCGGACCTTTCCTGAGATTAGCGCGTTCAAGTAAACAAACAAACTTTTCAGCTTTATATATCAGTATAGATTTGACATTTCCACAGTACCTGTATAATATATGGCTCAAGAGAAATAAAAAAAACCTAGTTTGAGTTTCGCCGGATAATTTTAGGCCCTATGTAAATTATACGAGCCTCTTCCATTTATCGGGCCCAAAGAGCACTGAACTAGCGTTGAAAATCTCATTCACTCACCCGTACCCAACAAAACAATCAAATTTAGGACTACATTCAACAGTCGTACCTAAATGTGACCAATCCTACCTCTAATATCTACCTAAATAATTTTACAAAATATTTTTATAAATTCATAATATTTTATCGAGGTCACTTCATCAGATTAATAGTAGGTATAAGCACAAAATTGGGGATTTATTATCAGAAAGCCCGAGAAAATAAAACACTGAAACTGAGAAAACAAAAAATAAAACACATAATTTGACAACACGTTGTTCTACGCCCTCTTCGATCCCCAAACGGAGCAATATATATCCACAGGTATTTGTAGTATTCCAGGGCTGGGCGGTTTTGCATGTAAAAAAAATAATTTGTAAACGCACCCACGATACAGGAGAAAATCCTAGTGTAAGGCAATTTTGTTTAAATATATTTACCATCCCTATACTAATTATATTATCTTTAGTTCCATATGAGCCTGAAGCGACAGCGACTTTCATTTATCCAACAAACAAACTGCCTATTTCTAGATCCTTATTAATTATAACAATAAATATTATTTTCCTCAACGAACGTAGGTACATCTTATATTTGGATAAAACATAGCCTGTATTAATTAATACCAGATTATTTGCGGGAGGCTTTATTTCCCTCCTTTTATTTTCACTACTTTCTTTCTTTTATTTGCAATAGTAATCACATTATTCCGTGGAATTCGTTTACACGATATTTTGCGGAGCAAAGCTTTTTATAGAGTGGATTAACCGTTACTTTCACTATTGTCTGCAGGAAACGTTAGTTTGAACTATATAACGTTGATGCCAACTCGTGTGTACATCCATCCTCTGAGCCTTTTCCTATTTTGTTGGGGTCGGCTTCCAGTCTAACCAGATGCGGCTGTATATCAGTATTTTACACGAAGCGACTACCGTCAAACCTTCGCAGCCCAATTTCTGGGCGATACCAACAATCGAAGGATAGACCGGTTGTCCTTTCCTGACTACCATTAACGATAGTCATGGGTGCCCGTATGACATCCGGGACCTACGGTTTTACGTGTACTCCAAGGTACGGAGACAACGTGTTAAGAAATTAAATGATCACTCATCCACAGACTGACCGCAGCGAGCGCAGTTTAACCTCGCAGATGAGTTGATCAGCTTATTTAATTAGTAGTATATTTATGAATGTACGTACCTAGGTACACTAGTACGCCTCTGCCTAACCCTTCGGGGAATATAGGCGTGATGGTATGTATGTATACATACCTAGCCTTATTCTAAGGAACGTCAAAGAGCTGGATTTTCAGCTGTATACAATTTGATGCCAGCTGCATTCCTTAAATCGTCACTCCGCCTAGGCAGTGGAGGTTTTACAGTACCTACGCTTGCCTAGACGCGGTCTCACTCTAACGCCACAGTTGTTAGTATTGCGAGGTAGATGCACAGCTCATTCACTTCAGAGTGCTAATCCTATTAGCTATGTCAACTCCTCTGTTTCGGATAACTTTGTTGCAAGACTCCATGCATAACGCTATTTGTAGCTCACTGTGCGGCTGTAAAAGTATGCCCGCCCGCCCTTATACTTGAAAATTTTACTCACGCACTCTTTGTAAGTCGCTTATCGTAGTTTATTCTTCTTTTTAATGCAGTCGCAAGTTACTTACATAAATTTTACGAAAGCAACTTACAAGTGTAAGGGCGGCCAGTCTCATCGTAAATGTTTACGCTTCAGCTCTTTAGTTTTTATTCAATAAGCCGTACGCATCAAAGAGTGAACCACTGTGAAATGGGTGACCTGAAAACCGAGAGATTATGCCGCAATATTGCGTTAAACTGATTATATATATATGTATATTTATACCACAAATTTTCTAGAGGTAGCAAATACAGTGAGTATCTAACTATTGAGTTGATTAATTCAGCAGTCCAAAATTACTGGGGCGTGATTGTATAATTTGGCGTCCTATGTAGTCCTAATAATATTTGCAGGTCTTACACAAATATAAACTCAATGCTATACACATATAAATTAATCAGATGTAGACTAGATAATTATATGTAGTATAGCCTATATAATATATGTTTTAATATCACCTACACAAATATTTGATTCTAGTATGTGGCAAACAAACACGTGGCACTTTTGAAAGAAAGGAAAAAAGGATATTATGACTATTAGGTAAAATAAAAGCTTTATAAAACATCTCGTACGACTTCGGAAGTATTGCATGTGCCATAGTATTATATTTACCTAAAAAAAATTAGTTGCCGTAACATACCATCACGCTCATATTCCCGGAAAGGTTAGGCAGAGGCATACACCTACAGTTTAACATACTTTCTATGACAGCATCAGTGGACTTCATAAATACTACCGCCTTGTTTCTAAAGGATGATTAAAGACCAATTAAAGTTTAGAATTGTTTTATTTTACGTTTCAATAAATTAGAGTGGGATGGAACCCCTTAATCTTGATTGGAGCGTTTGGTGAAGAGCTGCCTCTTTTGTATCTGTGACTCTATCGCTGGTCAGCCGTATTGAAGTTAATTGAAAAACCCGATGGGGATCATTCACAGGGCTATGCCACAATATGGTATCGTGTTTTTTGAGGTCGTTAGAGAGATATGCCGCTCTACGTGTTATATAGCGCCTATTCTTCTCTCACAACGCAAATATGATCGCTTTTATATGGTTTGCGTTTCAGTTAGGTACGTGTTGATAGCGATAGCAATTTTCATATTGTTTGGCTTAATATGGATACATTGTATTGTTAGCTTTCTTAGCATATTAATATTTTATTTTTATACCTAACACAGAATATCATTACGCCTGTTATAAGAATGTGTGGTGTTTTAATACGAATGCACATGTGGCCTCCCTGGCAACCTGAGGTTATTCGTGAATACTTTTTTTACAAAATTTCGTTGTGTCATCATTTAGTTATTTATTGTTGTCCCCAACTATTTATAAACAGGACTTGTAAATGTGTGTACATTGTAGCATGTCTAAGTGGACACCTAGTTTTATATACTTCGACGATGTGTGTGTTTTCCACATAGTTTATTTTAATTTTTTTACATCGACCTCTTCCACTTAGACATAAGCCTTCAATGTTCACACAAACTGCTATCGCAATATTGTACCTGTGTGAAGATTGTAACTTTATTTATTTTAAAAGAGTGTCCATGGAGTTTCTTGCCGGATTCTTCTCCATAGGATCAACCTTTTGGAACCGTGCAACTAGAAGCATAACGTTTCATAAATGCTTGTAAAAGCTTATTTGAAATAAAAACATTTGAACTTGAACTTGAACGTTACTTCAATAGTTCGCCCAAATGTTTTTAGATGTATGTACATAATAGTGAACGAGTCAAATCCCAACACCGAGCTTATACTCAGAATTTCATCGAAAAATTCAAAAGTTCTATATTCGACGTCGGAATCGAACCTATATTTAATATACCTACCTATATCTTATAAAAATGGAATTTAATAAAAAAATATATATATTATGTAACAAACAATACACTTGTGAGCTAATATGTAGTTTTTATGAAACACATATTATTATACATAATGCTAGCGCAGAATTTAAGCGATAATCTAAAAGTTAATACAGAAAATACACTCTAATCTGAACAACGTAATGCCCATATTTCTACCGAGATAAAAAATAATAATAATAAGCGCGTATTCTATGAATAAGAGCATTGCGTTGTTGAGATAAAGGTGAATGTCGAGTCTGCGCAGGATACGAGTCAGGCAGTTTGCGTAAGGATCAATTCATGCTAAAAGCCTTACAAAAAGCGGAAGAAAAGAAATAAATAGAACATACCCTCTTATTTTTCTCTCAAACACCACGGTACCAACAAATTAGGTCACCATAATTGTGTTAAATGCAGACTCCTTTCTAAAATATACGTTAAAATAGAGTTTCTTATACCAGTCACTCAGTGTAACGATGTTGTTAGCACAATTTGTGACCACTGGCTGGTTGCAAAAGTCAGGAAAGTGCAGCAACATCGAAGAATAAACCTCAGTGGTTAAAATAAAAGCTCGCTACGTAGAATTAAAGAAAATGGCGTAACTGGATTTATGTCGAAGAAAAGACGATGGATTTTAAATTATTTTCGAAATTGGTTTGCAACGTTGGGTTTATATATTATACTAGCTTCTGCCCGCGACTTCTTCAGCGTAGCGTGATGATATATAGCCTATAGCCTTCCTCAATAAATGGGCTATCTAACACTGCAAGAATTTTTCAAATCGGACCAGTAGTTCCTGAGATTAGCGCGTTCAAGTAAACAAACAAACAAACAAACAAACAAACTCTTCAGCTTTATATATTAGTATAGATTTTCCAATATACCTACCGCAGTATAAAACAAAAAATAAAAATATTTCGAATAGCCTAGTGACATAAGTGTTGGACTGCCCAGTCAAAGGTCTCGAACTCTCGAGTACGAATCTAAGGCACGCACCTGACGTTTGGAAGTCGTCGGCGTGCCTGACGTGTTTCGTGAATAGATAATTCTACCTTTGAATCAACTTCCATGGTTCCATCATTCTCCTGCCTCATACTTACAAAGCCGGTGAGTTTGAGTGTGTACGTGGTACCTCGCCCGTTTTCACGGAAAGGATAGGCATGTTTGAATCCTTTGTAATAGGGGGCTAGCCTATTGCAATTAATCGGGCACAACATACTCCGAGCTGCTACTGATAATTTCAAATCCCAATAACACATCAACCAGGGAATCGAACTCAGGACGTCTAGCATAGCGGTCACACTTAGGTCCATTGAATAATGAGGCAGCAATTATTATTATGTAATTATTATATTAATAAAACCTACTTTTGTTAACTATGTAAGGATATTTCTTGTCACTAGAACGAAAAATCCTTAACAACTAGAAAATTCTACTGAAGGAAATGCGACTATTTCTTGCAACATGAAGGAGAATATTTCTGTATGAGCATTATAATACCCATATCCAGATAATCTCCACGACTCGAGTGAAATATATTTTCATGAATACTATGCTTACCAGATAAAGGTAGCAGCATACTAGACCGTTATACGTGTTTAAAAGTCTAATAAAAGTAGTTTGACTTTTCAAAAGTACATTTTTTAATGCTCTAATTATTGATATAATTCATTTTGATTTTGACGTTTACTTTGAATATTGTATTTCTCCGTGTGTTTATTTCAATAAATACCATAAGCTAACAAACTCTGCCGAATATTATGTAACCAAACTAAGCTGTCATTAACTGTATTTGTTATACACCATTTACGGCCAGATTATATAAGAAAACTGTTAGTAAATTTGCTTACTAGAGATAGGATTTTGACATAAGGCGACGAGAAATATCCATTTTGACATTACTTGTATGGAACAAGTAATACCAAAATTGGCAAAACTAGCTTATGCCCGCAACTTCACTCACGTGGAGCTATATTAGGATTAGAAATGGATCCCAAAAATAATTGAATAAATAACCAACAGCGATGATCTCTTCTTTGTATGGGTCTGTATACATCAGAGAAGTCAAGCTGTATTTCAGGATCCATTCAGTTAATTGAGATAAAAAATTCACCAGTTGTAGCATATACTTTCTAACAGTGATAACAAAATTAAAATCTATTTAGTAGTTTTTGCGCCAACCCGTAACAAACAGACAAATATAAAAGAAAATTAAAATCACATTTTTGGGTTCTAACCTTATAGACGTCTTGGAACCCAAAAATTTAATTTCTTCAGTGTACAGACAGAGCTTGTTTACGATTTTATAATACATAGTAGTTGTGACATAATTACAGTCTAGTTTGTAGCAACCTTAAAGCTGCACGGACATCTTGGAACCCGCGCGATTCGCATCTCACGTTGGAAGATATTTGCATCTACCTACTTATGTTCGGGTGTTCATTCGCGACTAGAGTTGAGTGTAATAATATATATGCATGCGGTAGATAGAAATGCAATTATATTTTTTCGTCCCTTGACTGAAGGGATGAAAGAATTTACGTGTAAGGAAAACCAGTCTGTGACATTCCACGTAAATAATGTACGACGTAAACTATGAAAATGTATGGGATTGATACCCATCATGCCAGTGAAAAAAAAGTTATAGCTTCCGTGACGTAATTATATTGATAAGCGGGAACTATCGGTCGGGTCTCGAAATGGCCAAACCATCTACATACATACTACTTCTTCTAATTACATATACTACTAATCTTAAAACTGCATATTTTCATGTCACAGCACGTCAATCTTCCATTAAACCCGTAAAAATATATATGGAAATAATAATATATCAACTTTAACCCACATCCAACTTCACAACTTGGCGGTAAAACTTCTCCCTATCTTTACGTCATCGTTCAGAAATCAGCTTCGAATAAAATTCGTTTTCCATCACCAAAGAGACCGTATTCAAAATTCAATAAACCTTTATTCACAAATTTCACGTCTTATAAATATGTATTTGTCGTTATCATGTTGATGTTATTAAAGTGAGATGACAATAGAGATTTGGGTAAGTTCTTTAGTGGATAAACAAAGTTTCTAGAGGGTTTATAATGCTTTTATTTGCGTACTCCTCTGTTATTAACTCATGTTACGCTAACCCACTTTCATGGCCTATATTTTTGAGTATGTTGTTACGGGTGTGACGTAAATGGTAGTAAAGAACGGCTTCCGCATTGTTTTGAAATTCGAACCCACATTTTGTACGTATAATATAAAGTAAAAAGTATTTCACTTATCTCTCTATAGAAATTGTATGTTTTAAAAACTTTTTTGGCGTATTGAAAATTTTACGCAAAAATTTCATAATATGAGTAACATAACATACCATCAAAAACAATGTACGTGTCGATTTGATATTATCCAGAAATTGGGTTGCGTAGGTTTGATTGCAATCGCTTCACGTAAAGTATATCCCATCAAAAACAGTCTGTAAAAAACTAGCCAAGTCTCGATGGAGCTGCTTGTTTATCTCTAAAAAGTAATGAAATCTAGACAAAGTCGTGCCAAGTCTAAGGTTCCTTACTGCGATTTCTTTATTATTTATAGTTAATGTTGTGTAACTTGGCCCTTGACTTACCCAGTAACGTATAAAGAATGTTCAAATTATATTCTCAACCAACATTCATACTACGTAATCCTCTGTGTACAAATGTGTTGAACATTCACCTTTATATTTGAATTTACAACAAGGGTACAAGTCAACGGCCAAGTCACTTTCACTTCTTTTTGTAGAAACGTGGGCTTATTAGCAGTAACTGGCATTTTCAGTAAAGCATAATAATAATCCTTTGACTGCCTCAATAGCCTAGTGGTCCTGACTGCGACTGCTACGCTAGAGGTCCTGGGTTCGATTCCCAGGTCGAGCAAAGTGTTATTGGGTTTTTTCTATGAAATTCCCAGTAGCAGCTCGGAGTTAGGAATTTGTGCCCGGTTAATGGCAATAGGCTCGCCCCCTATTACATGGGACCTAAACATACCGGCGAACTGTTGGTGTACATTAGTACGCCTCTGCCTAACCCTTCGGAGAATACAGGCGTGATGGTATGTTATGTTATGTTATGTAATCCTTTACTGGAAAATATCCTAGTTTGGTTGGGCTCTTGTGTTTTCTAATCAGGGTCACCAGGTACTCCAGATCTTCGATTATCCTAGGTTTTATAGTTTTCCCTTTATGTGGCCATTAAACCCTAACTCTACTGTACCAAATTTCAGCTCTCTGAGATTATGGGCAGTACGAGTTCTATTTTGATGATCATGAGTGAGTGAGTGTCATAAATGCGAAACTTTTCTTTCGCTTAACTTCGGAACTAAATGACCTAAAGACTTGAAATTTTGGATTTTAAGTATGTGATTATAGCTTACTGGATGACGAAAATTTCTGCGTTCTGGTCTTATCCAGTCATTTTCAGGCCCCTATTTGAGAACCTCTCAAATAGGGGCCTGAAAATGCGGCGAAATGGTTCCAGTAAAGGATGGTACGGCAGTGTTTGCTTCGCGCTCGTCTTGGCGGGGGCACTGTCGTGCCCCCAGATACTCAGCATCTGGTAAGACTGAAAGTCGACCCCAACATAGTCGGGAACAGAAATTATTATCGTATATCGTACTCACAGAAGAGAGACAAAAAATATACCTATCTCTTTCCAGTCGAGGATTATTCTGCACGGCGCATTGATATCGTAATACCCTACTTTTCTTGATGAAGTAATTATCGTAAAACACATTATGAGTGTAAAGCTTGTCATCGAATATTGAAGAGCTCATCAAACATTCACGCGTCTGTGTAGGTATGTGTGTGTTAATTACCGAGTAGGTACAAATAAATTTACTTATGTATGTCGTAATTTTACGCTTTTAATGGGGAATTCATTTGCAGTTGTTATTTGATCACTTTGTTTAAATCCACGTAAAAGATATGGCAATATTTTTCATTACATTCAGTAGCGACTATCGCTAATATTTATTTCTATTAAACCTACGTACCTACTTAATTAAACTACCATCACACCTGTATTCACAATAAGGTTTCGCAGAGGTGTAGGTACTTATTTATGTCTCATGTAAAAAAAAAGGAATGCATGCGTTAATGCAAAATATAAAAAAAAATTGAACATATTTTTCGAGTTCCCCTAATAAATAAATCAACAATCTCATTACACTTGTTTCAAATACATCGTGTTAAGGGCGGATTACACCATAACAATACCATTAGCAAGATGAACCGAGTGAGTTGCTAATCACCAACTTAGTGCGAACGAATCATTTGTTACCTCCGCCCTTTGAATTAGTTACGTTTTTCCTTAACGTCAAGGTAAGCGACATGGTTGGCTTCTCGTAAGGTAAAGGGCGGTCTTCGGTCATGGCGTAACAAACTTAATCAATACATATAATAAGATTGTAAGCCGAAAGATTCGCGTGTCATTTTCTAAATTTAAAAAAATGTGGGGGCGAGGTCAAGAAAAAGGTGGTTAAAGGTTATTTGCGAGGTTGAATAACTTTTATAATAACAATTTAAAGTCTATCAGTTAGAGGGGTAACTTTATTAACTTAGATTACCTACGTTAACTGTCGCTCTATGAGTATTCAAGTATCAGTAAATCAAGTAACAGTCGTAAATCGTTAATAAGCTTAATAGAAATAAATCTTGGCATGGATTTAAAGAAAAGTCAAACCAAGAATGACAATCCAATGTGCGCAATCCCGTTTTTTTTTTAAAGTATCTTTTATCCATGTGCAACAATTGAAAATGCGTATTTCGTCTTACCTCAGGGAACACAGTAAAGTCAAATCTATATACTACCCTGGGTCATGGGCGGATAATTTATGAGAATCGCCACTCTACAGGAAAAGACACTAGGTACTTACCTAAATAGAGGCACATCGCAAAATTAATCAAACAACAAACTACTACCACCAAACTAACAGCAAACTTTTCTACAATAGGACAGAAACTCTATACAAAAGCTGTCAAAGTGTCAAAGTTATTCTGATGATAAAGGTTCTGTCAATTATTGGGAAAGTAGCCCTAAATTCTACTAAGTAGAAGTTTTTTTTTATATTTTATATAATATTATTTGTATAATAACTAGTTAAGCCTCATTGTCTCGTAGTCCTAAGTACGACTGCTAACGCTCCTGGGGACGAGGCTGAACGAAGAAGAGGATTTTGTATGAAGTTCTCAGTACCAGCTCAGAGTTTCGATTTTACTTTTAATGGCAATAGTCTCGCCCATTATTACTTAGGACCTTAACATACATGTAGGTGTAGGTACATTAGTGCATCTCTGCCAAATTTTTCGGGGAATATAGGCGTGATAGTATTATATAAGTGTTATGGTTAACAATCGGAATTATGGAACCACCATTTTTTAACTTGGGAGAGCCATGCTTCGGCATGAATGGGCCGGCTCGACCGGAGTGATACCACGGCCTCACAGAAAACCGGCGTGAAGCAGCGCTTGCATTGTGTTTCGCTGGGTGAGAGAGGTGTCCGGAGGCCAAAACCCTTTTAAAAGGCGGGCAACGCACTCGTGACTCCTCTGGTGTTGCGGGTGTCCATGGGCGGTGGTTATCGCTTACCATCAGGTGATCCGTAGGCTCGTTTGCCCCCCTATCCCATAAAAAAAAACATTTAAAACCAGTATTATTATCCCTAAAAAAAATATTCTTAGAACGCGTACCTTCCTATTATTATGCAGAAAAAAATAGCTGACATGGAAGCGGGTTCCTTTTCGTGTTCATTAAAATGTAATTTAACTGTCCATCCAAAGGTTATAAGATTACATCATGTCATTTTGAAGGCGAGAAAATGATGAATTGCTAGCTGGGTTCCGAAACCTAATTATGGTAAACTTCCGTAAGTCCGTAACTTAGGAACGGCAGATTATACGTGACAAAGTGACTGATATACTGACAAAGAAGCAGAAGTAATAAATCAATCTTGGTTTATTATGGTTTTTTTGTTCACCACTTTTATGATAAACATTATATTTCTGGTGATAATGTAGTGTAATAGGGTATTTTACACCATGTAAGAAAAAATATAAAAATGCATGTTTATGATAGATTTTTAAAAAAGTAAACGAGAAACGTTAGTATTTATTTATAAAAACGCTATGTAAATTTTATAATTCAATTTCAAAAATAGTCTTTTTTAATCTATTTTAAAACGCCATCCGCCATATTGGATTCAGACGTGATGTCACTCCGATAGTAACTTGACGTTACTTGGTCTTTTGCAGTTGTATTGTTTACTAACGAAGTGACGTCACGACCCGAAGTAGCATGGCGGCTAGCGTTTCCGCGCGAAAATTCAAAATCATAAATTAAAAATAGTTTTTAAGGCATTTTTCGGTTTTATAAAACTGAAATAAAAATTCTACTGGTTCATTACGATCTAAGGATTAATTTAAGACAGTTTTCAAAAAAAGGTGTAATACCCTTTTTGATGTAACATAAAGTTGCAATAGCCCAAGCGCGAACAACTATCGAATTCTTATCGTAAACGAATGATTTTTTTTTCTACTACAAATCTCATACATACATACATATTTTCACATCTGTCTCCCATTGGGGTAGGCAGAGACTACACTTGCTACGATCCTGGCACACCTCTTTCGCTTCATCTACGTTCATTAACCTCCTTCTCATACAAATTATTCTGGATTTCGATACGAATACGTTTTCGAAAGTGTTCGTGTTCGTTTCCCTGTGGTCATAGATCTTAATCTATCCAGGCATCTCGTTACTTATAAGGAGATGCCTGGATATGCTTAAATTTTATCTGTGTGTGTGTGTGTTCTGTTATTAGGGCTGTGTTGCTAGCTGCATTTTATGCAACCATTTTACTATGTAGTCTAGTTTAATTAGTTTATTAAGCCTATACTTGGATTTGTTGGGCGTCATACGGACGGAAATAAAAACTTTTTCTTTTCTTTCTTTTTCATAAATTATATTAAAGTATTTATTTGAGACTATTATTACAAGTACTTTTGTCAAAACTGGTTGCACAGTTCCAAATATTGGGCATTATGAAAAAGAGCAAGAAAGTCTACAGCCACAGTCCCTTCAATAACAAAATGCTTGACAATAACATTAACATACCATCACGCCTGTATTTCCCGAAGGGTTAGGCAGAGGCGTACTAATGTACACCCACAGTTCGCCGGTATGTTTTAGGTCCCATGTAATAGGGGCGAGCCTATTGCCATTAACCGGGCACAAATTCCAAACTCCGAGCTGCTACTGGGAATTTCATAGAAAAACCCAATAACACTTTGCTCGACCTGGGAATCGAACCCAAGACCTCTAGCGTAGCAGTCGCACTCAGGACCACAAGGCTAATGAGGCAGGTTGACAATAAATTATGACAAATTAGTTGTATTAATGTGAGACAGTCAAATAGGGTGTCGGAACAAACAAATTCGACACAGAACAGTCAAATACTGTCATTGCTTTAACTGTTTTGGAAGGACCTTAGAACAAAATTACCATAACTTTCTATAAGCAAAACAAGTTAGGAGCAATTCATCAAATATACGTAACTATAGATCAAAAAACAATATGCTTCAGCGCAATATTGCTGAAACTACATAAAATATCAGTTACGAAATTCTATCTTCAATTGTATAAACTAAGCTACGGTGGAACACCGTTATAGCGTGGATGATAAAGGGACAGGCGTGTTTTCGCGGTAATGTTTGTAACTTTCAGCCCTAGACAGAAACTATTCCTTACTGTGCCCTCCGGGTAAGAGTGACACAAGAAAACACAGAAGGAAAACTTCTTACCGCATGTGAAAAAATACCTCTGTTTTATAGAATAGGTACCTATATTTATATAGGCATCGATCCTCCTAGCCTTAGCCTTTGCTCCTAGCCTTTGATGACACATTTGGCGTAGCGGCTATTGCGACACTTATTGTGGGTTCGATCCCCATTTTGGGCCTTGGGCATTTGGGCCCCATTTGTGGGCAAATATTTGTATGAAGATGAGGTAGTTGTTCCGGGTCTGGGTGATTGTGTATGTGTGAATTTGTGTTTGTAAACGCACCCACGATACAGGAGAAAATCCTAGTGTGGGGCAACGTTTTATTAAACTTAGAAGATTAAACTAAAAACTAAGCCTGCCACCAGAATGTCATCAGACTTTCTGGAATTACAGATAATTTCTGGGCAATACCTACCAATATCCTGAGGATAGACTAGTTAGCAACCTTTTTGGGCTTTACCAACTATTACTGATGTTCTTTATAAAAACGGAACCGATGCCTCCTCGGTTGCTAAGACTCTGACAGTCTGCAGTCAGTAGATCCATAAGCTTTGTGATACCAGAGGATAGTGATGAAGGGCTGTATGATCTAGAAACTTCTGAAATTTTCCTGTTTCGTGGCCTGACGAGGTACCTACTGTTATTTTTGTGGTATATTACAGTGTGAGGGCGCACCAGTGTGTGATATTTCATTTGCGTAAATATATATGGCCTGTTTGTAACCAAGTTATATAAGGTGTGAATATTACACTGAGCTTACGACAGGTCTAGTAAGATATGATATTGTGACGTCATGGACTTTTTTAGAAGTCATGCTGATAGAATATAATAAAAAAAGTAAGTAATGAATGTACCTACTTTTTTCTTTGTGAAAGTAAGTTGCCTTCTTGGAGATGAGATTATAAAGATAAATGGATCTTCATAGGCATTGAGGCAGTTAAGATTTGATTTGATGGTTTTATAACATTGTTTCACCTGATGACAAATGTACTAAAAAGATCTTATTAATATATGCACCCGACATCGAGAACTAACAGAGTGGCTAATATTTTTTAGAACTTCCAGGTTCGCTTAAACTTGTAAGAACGACATCACGATTGAATTGAATCACTTCGTATTTAATTAATACCAATTTACTGCGACAAAACTTGCCGTGGGAGAGCCATGCTTTGGTATGAATGGGCCCCCTTAACCAGAGTGATAGCCTCACAGAAATCCGGCTTGAAACAACGCTTACGTTGTGTTTCGCCGAATAAGTGAGGATACCGGAAACCAAAACCCTTTTAAAAGGCCGGCAACGCACTTGAGACTCTTCTGGCGTTCTTCTCTTCGGGTGTCCATGGGCGGCGGAAATCACTTACCATCAGGCGATCCATCTGTTCGTTTCAAAATTTAAATCTGTAAAAAGTAGTTTTATTTTAAGTAGTTGGCAATTGACCTGATATTAAATAATCACGTTGTCTCAGATTTTTTCTGTTCTCTTATCAATATGTTTCTTTACTTACCTACTTTTACGTTGTATATTTTTTTCTTTATTTCTAGAAAGTCTCCCCGTTTTATTTTAAAGCAGTTTTTATTTATTCCCAAGAGAGTAATGTAAATAATGGATTATACGAAATTGTATCTACATTCTGCGTACAAAACAGTAAATAAAACTTCAAAGAAATAGGCTTTGCATTGTTTAAGAAGGCATTATAAGACTGTTGAGTCTTAGAATACTTTACAATTTATATTTCTAGATCTAATTGTAAAATAAAACGAAAAAAATATTGTTTACATAATTAGATGCTTTATAAAGTACTTACGTATTTTCCTCTTCAGTTTGTTTGTTTTTAGAATATCAATAAGCAATATCTTATTGAGAATAAAGAAACGTTGGACGCGAATTTGTAGAACGTATCCAACACAATCTGGCTGAATGTGAGATAGTATTCATAATAATCCAGCGACGTTTTTCAATCCGGCGCTCCGTTTCATTGTGGGAGAGCCATGCTTCGGCACGAATGGGCCGGCTCGAAAGGAGTGATACCACGTCCTCCCAGAAAACCGGCGTGAAACAACACTTACGTTGTGTTTGCCGAGAGAGTGAGGATACCGGAAGCCCAAACCCTTTTATAAGGCGGGCAATAGACTTGCTCCTCTGGTGTTGCGGGTGTCCATGGGTGGTGGTAATCGATCAACCATCAGGTGATCCGTCAACTCGTTTGTAATATGGCATATTATACGATATGCATTCGATGCGACGACTGCACGATGTCTAACAAAACACTCGTTGATTTTCTCGGTAATTCATGCGTTATATTGAATAGGTAACATATCTAATTAAGTATTTCTCGAACAGTCCCTGACTGATCACAACCTTTACCGTGTGTCCTTGACTTCCTCTTAATTTCCCGTGGGCACCATAAAAGCGACGATAGCATTATTTCTGAAGATTGAACAAATAACATGGCGGTGTACCAAAATTAAGCAGGTACACTTGGCAAGTACTATATGTTATCCATAATTTTACTTGTATCACAATAAACTTTGTGAGCCTAAAATTAGGCAATGTCCAATCTATCCCCACACAAAAATTCGTCATGATTGGTTCAGCGATTTAGTATTAAGAACGTAACAAATGATCAACATCGCCTTAATCCGTGTCCGATGCGGACTTGTTGAACGTTAGTGTTTCGACTTGAACAACTTTAAGTAATTGAATTGTTTCCACTACCATGTGTCCGCTTTACACTACGCGAACTTTACATCTCGTTTCGAATCTCGAAACTTTACATTTCAACGTAATATTAGTTTAAAAATTTCCGGCATGCCTATTAATCGTGTAAATAATCTTCTTTTATGGGATTTATAATTAATAATTATAAATTTTCTAACTTACTGTCTACTGAGCGCGACTGCTACGCTAGAAGACCTGGGTTCGATTCCCAGGTCGAGCAAAGTCGAACCTCGGACTCTGCAGGCAATATAATCAACTAGCGAAATCGGCAAGCATTGATATCAGTGATCCGCTGCCAAAATTTTAGAAAAATTTGAAGCAAATATTGTTATCTTAGTGGTGGATCAACTTGTTGAAATCATTGTTTTTTTTCTTTTTTCTCTACCTTAACTTCAATGTTCTAATTTATGATAATGTAATGTACTTATGTATAAAAATTAATATTGTAATGCATGTTTAATGTAATAATGTATTGTATGTATAATAATGTATTGCTTAATTATTTATAATAATGTGTCTCGTAGGGACAAGGATGTAAAATTAAAAGCGAAATTTTGCTAATTACATTTTGCCTTTACTGAATTACAAAGGTTTTGAGCGTACAAAGTTAAGGTTGTATTAAAAGTGAAAGGGTGGCTGATAATAAAAAAAGTGTTGTCACAGACAACAAATAGAACAAAAAAAAGAAGACCACAGACTAAGCTGTGGCGCGTGTTGGCGAGCCGGAACATCTTCCCCCCCGTTGAAAGCTGGTCTTTCAAGCCTTGTTGTCGTCATCAGCGGTTAACAGGGGACACAGTCGCACGAGGGGTCTTCGGATGATGCCGCGTGTGGTTTTGATCTCAGCGACTCGGGAAATGCCATCAGGTCCAGGAAATAAACGAGTCACACGTCCCAGCCGCCAGCTTAATGGTGGAATGTTGTCTTCTTGTAGCAACACCAAATCTCCAACGCTGAGATTAGACATATTGGTTTTCCATTTGGTCCTTTGTTGCAATTCTGCTACATATTCTCTCTGCCATCTTTGCCAAAAATGTTGATGGATTTGCTCGAGGCGTGCATATCGTTGCTGTTGATGTTGATCAGGGTTTTCAAAACTAGGAGCCGGTGCTGCGACGAGTGGACGTCCAATTAAAAAGTGCCCTGGGGTAAGAGAAAGGCAGTCGTTAGGAGAGGATGAAAGAGGATAAAGGGGACGGCTATTAAGAACAGCCTCCACCTGCGCAAAAAGAGTTTGAATTTCTTCGAAGGTTAAATGACTGTTGCCCATTACACGCTTTATATGAAATTTGGCAGATTTTACCCCGGCCTCCCAAATGCCACCAAAATGAGGAGCGTAAGCTGGTGAAAAAATGAATTTGATGCCATCTTGAATTGCATAATCACAAATCGGCCCTGTGCTATTTTTCAAAAAATTTGCTAATTCCTTAGAGGCTGCAACAAAGTTGCGCCCGTTATCGCAAAAGATTTCGGCTGGCTTGCCTCGCCGAGCTATGAATCTTCGCAAGGTCATTATGAACGCATCCTTAGATAGGTCACTGACGGCCTCCAAGTGTAAGCATTTGAAGCGCAAGCAGACAAATAAACATAGATAACACTTCTGTGTCTTAGCACCTCGACCCTTGCGGTTTAAAATAATAAAGGGACCTGCGAAGTCCACGCCAACTGAGGAAAATGGGAAATCAGGCATTATGCGTTGGGATGGTAAATTTCCCATTTTTGGATATGTAGGCTTAGCATTGAGACGTCTGCATCGAACACAATTGTACACAGTACTTCGTGCTAGGCGTCTGCCGTTTGTAGGCCAAATATATTCTCTTACTGTAGACAATAACAATTGAGGAGCAGAGTGCAGGGTGCGTATATGTTCCCTTTTAAAGATTAATTTTGTTAAGTGATGAGAAGAATCAAGAAGAATGGGATGTTTTTTGTCATAATGATAATCAGAAGCATCAATACGGCCACCAACTCTAATTAAATTGTCCTTCATAAAGGGGGACAAAGATAAAAATTTAGATTTATTGTTAACTAGTTTGTCTTGAAGAAGGGCCTTGTATTCATCAGGGAAAGATTCTTGTTGGGCAACCAAACAGAGGTAAGTAAAGGATTCATTTAGTTCTCTTAAAGATAATTTTCCAGATATTTTTTCATTTTTGTTTTTTAGGTTGTGTATGAATCGTTTTATATATGCGATTATTCTTTGAAGTTTGTTTAGATTTGAATAGTTTTCAATATGAATTATAGGATTCAAAATTATGACATTATTTGTTTTGATTTCAGGTAATTCAGTAGGAATACTTGGAGATAGTGTAGGCCATTTTGATTGGTCTTCCTGCAAAAACCTAGGTCCAGACCACCACAGTTCAGATTCATATAGCAGATTGCCATTCATCCCTCTAGATATGAGATCTGCGGGATTTTCTGCTGTAGGCACGTAACGCCAGGAAGTTGGTAGGGTTGTCTCAAGAATTTCACCAAGGCGATTCGCAACAAAGGTTTTACATTTCATAGGATTGCCTTTCAACCAACCAAGTACCACACTAGAATCGCACCAATAGATTACCCGCGTGGGTTTTGAACGCATAGCATCTAACACAGCCTTGGATAATCTAGCAGCAAGGAGAGCAGCGCAAAGTTCGAGACGAGGGATTGTCGTTGGTTTTAGAGGAGCAACCTTGGATTTGGCACATAGCAGTCTAACAGTGACATCATCGTTGCTGTTTATAGATCTCATATAGATGCACGCACCATATGCTAACTGAGAGGCGTCACTGAAAGAATGCATTTCTACTACAATAGGTGAGTCACATATTGCAGTTCTGGGGATTTCAAGGGTTGAGAGTAAAGGCAAGTGACGACTAAAGTCGTCCCAGGCCTGAATAATATCTTGTGGAACTGGAGCATCCCAGTCAATCCTTTGTAGCCATAGTTTTTGTAATATCATTTTTGACTGTATGATGCAAGGACTGAGAAGGCCCAAAGGATCAAATATTTGAAAGGATTTTGACATTATGTACCTTTTAGTTATATTGATATGATTTTCAGAACTTAGTGTTACAGGAAAGTGAAAGCAATCACTGGAAGGGTTCCAGCCAAGTCCGAGGGTGCTTGACGACTCGCTTAATGTTAAATTATCTTGTGTATCTATGGCATTATCAAGAATATCAGGTAAGTTTGTTTTGTATTTTCTTAGTTTGAAACAAGCTGAATTTAGGATTTGAGAAACAGAATTTTGTATAAAACGTAATTCGTCCTTTTGGTTAGACCCGGTGATTAGATCATCAATATAAAAATCTTTCTGAATAATAGCCTTGACTAAATCATTATCACACTCCTCACCAAGTTGCCAAAGACATCTAGTGCTCAAATAACTAGCACTTGCAGTTCCGTAAGTGACAGTATTGAGTCTTAAGGTTTGAAGAGGGCTGGACTCCTCCTCCCTCCACAGAATCAACTGTAGATTGCGATCCTCCTCATGCACGTCCACCTGTCGGTACATTTTCTCGATATCTCCAGTTAATAAGTATCTATATTGACGTGCTCTGAGTAAGATGGAAAAAATAGAATCTTGAAGATTTGGGCCCACCCGTTGGATGTCATTGAGCGAGAAACCAGAGGTTGTAGGAGCGGAGCCGTCAAACACCACTCGGATTTTAGTGGATTCACTGGTCTCTTTGAATACTGCGTGGTGGCAAAGAAAATAGGATGGATTTGGATTTAATATTTTGGAACATGAAAGATGCCCTAAATCTGAATATTCTCTCATGAAGGCGACATACTGAGATTTAAGATCAGGATTTTTTCGAAATCGCTTCTCAAGATTTAACAAACGTTTTTTGGCTAAGTTGTATGAATCTCCTAGGCAGTCGGGTGATTCCTTTAGTGGTAATCTGACACAGAATCTGCCTGTATTTAGACGTAAGGTGTGGGTCAGAAAGTGTGTCTCACAAGCCTTATCATTTTCACTAAGAATGGATTTAGGAGGTAACTCTTCGAGTTCCCAAAATTTTGTAAGTGAATTATCAATATTTGAATCATTGAAAGAATTTTGAGAATTAGAAAAATTGCAATTGATTTTTTTAGTGTATGTAAGGGACTGGATGGGACCGGTGATCAACCATCCCAATTTTGAATTTCGCAATTGAGGCCTTGATGGACCCAGTGATTTTTGTTCACTACCTAAAATATCCCAAAACACATCGGCACCAATTAGCAAATCGATGGGTGCTGGTACATAAAAGTTAGGATCGGCTAATGACATGTTTTTAGGTAAATTAAGATTTTTTATATTAATAGGAAATTTTGGTAACTCTCCTGTGAGTTCACTCATAACAAAACAAGAAACAGGAATATTGAACGAACTATGCAAGGATTGAACCCTTGCCAAACAAGTTTCAGTCACTTGGTGGTTTGATTGATTGCCTATCCCAACCACCTTTATAGGATCAATAGTATTAGGAGCAAGCGACAATTTTTCTTTTAAGGATTGAGTGATGAACGATGCTTGACTGCCACAATCTAAAAGAGCACGGAATGTTTCAGTTTTATTTGTTTGAGGATTTGAAACCTTCACCAAGGCTGTAGACAGAAGAACTTGACTATTGTGTTGTTCCTTTGAAAAATTTGCTAATGTTTCAGGACATTTGTCCAAACAGTCTGAATCATGAAGCAAGGTATTGTGTTTCTTTCTACAGATCCGACAAGGACCCAGAAGACAATTACTGACAAGATGACCTTGACGAAGGCAGTTGACACATAATTTATATTTGGAAACTTCATCGAGTCTTTCCGGAATGCTCTTTGATTTAAAAGTAGGACAGTCAAAGATCTTGTGATCTTTGCTACAAATAATGCATACTTGGGTATTACTGCTTCTAGTGACAAAAGACTTTGTCAACCTACTAGATTCCTGCCTATGATTATTACTGCTGGAAGGGACAGAGGCACGAGCTGCTGACCCTTTGTGTACATTATCAGATTTGTTACGGCTAATGGCCTCAAGCACATCAGCACGATTTATTAAAAATGTTTTAAATTGCTCTAAAGTAGGAACATCATCAAATAAGTTACGTTGTTCTTCCCACTTTTGTAAGGTATGGTTGTCTAACCTTGACGTAAGCATGAATATTATTAATATATCCCAATGTTCTGTGGGCTGCCCTAGACTAGAGAGAGCACGAAGATTTTTTGTAACATGATCTGTTAAAAATCGCAATGACCTTTCAGATTCACGGGTGAATGGCTGGATATTAAATAAGGAATTTAAATGATGATTAATCAATAACCTTTTATTATCATAACGTTCACATAATAAACGCCATGCATCTTTATAATTATCAGATGACACCTCTAAGTTAGAAATGATGCGAGCCGCATCACCTTCTAAATATGATATCAAATAATGGAATTTATGGACAGGGGTTATTCGCTCGTTATTGTGAATAAGGCTCAAAAAGGTGTCACGAAATTCCAACCAGTGGAAAAATGACCCATTAAACTTAGATATTTGAATTTGAGGTAATTTAAAACCAAAGCTCTGATGACACTGAGAATCATGTATAGACGGCCTAGAATCATTTTGAATTTGCTGATCAAGAAGGGTTTTAGCAGTGGCAATACTAAGAAGTATGTCATGCTCTATGTTCTCTCTCTCATCAAGCTCCGCATCAATATTTCTAGAATTCAAAACCTCAATTTCACCTTGCAGTTCATCAAACTTACAGGACAATCCCTCAATTTTAGTAATCTTGAGTTTCAGCTCAGCAGATTCAATAGGTGTCAAATCAGATTTAGAATTGATGCCATTTAAATAATTTTTGAATTTTGTTATTTGACCTTTGATTGAACTACGTCTAACCAGTAGATCCTTTATGGAATCATTTGAACCTGATTTATCATCGCGGGTTGCCATTATAAATTATATCTAGAACTAGGTATTTTGAAAGAAATATTGACTTGTAGATCTTAAATATAGACCTATTGCCTGCACTGCTACTCAACCAACTGCTATGGACTACTGTTGAATGTGTATTACCGTTGAAACTATGAATAATTGTTTAATTTGAACAATACTAAAAAGTGGTTAATGCAATTCAACAATGGATAAACATGTATAGGTATAAAATCTAGTGCATTCACCAATTAAATAATAATAAAAAAAGTATTTAGCTCACGCTCCTTATTCCGTGTCACCTGCCGAGCGGGAATCCGGGACTGCACATTGACTGATGACGGCCACGAGGACGCTAACTCGTCACGGAATTCCTGGAATAATCGGCGAAATCGAATGAGAATAAGCTCAGTGACATGTAATGGACATGGAAAAGAAGTTAAAGGGGTATTTGCTAAAATATTAAAACTAAAAACACTATTGGAATGACTTTGGAACAGTCTAGAATGTATATGCAATTTTGGTGATTTAAGTGATCTAAATCATAGTTATTTGGCAAATGGAGGCTGCTATTTTAATTATTTTAATATGCTAACATCGTTTGGGAATGGATTTAGGGTGGATTGAGTGAATTTAGGAATGGGCTAGAAAGGAAGAAAAACCAGGGCACTCATCTGTTCTTTGGACGGGTTGGTGAGGCGCAGTTTTCGTAGCTGCTGCTGCTCATCAGCTCGTAGGATGTTGATGGCTCCAGTTCTTTGTCCAGGGTTGATCTTGGCCCGATGGTTTGCTGGATTGCTGCCAGGCACGTGGCACGTGGTCGATAGCCGCCTTTTGTGGTAGTCGCGCCGTGGCAGACCAATAATTCCGGACTACTTCGTCCTGTCACGGTCGCCAATTCTTGTCTCGTAGGGACAAGGATGTAAAATTAAAAGCGAAATTTTGCTAATTACATTTTGCCTTTACTGAATTACAAAGGTTTTGAGCGTACAAAGTTAAGGTTGTATTAAAAGTGAAAGGGTGGCTGATAATAAAAAAAGTGTTGTCACAGACAACAAATAGAACAAAAAAAAGAAGACCACAGACTAAGCTGTGGCGCGTGTTGGCGAGCCGGAACATAATGTATTAATGTTTTTTTAGTATTTTTGAAGTATTTTTAGTATTTATAACGGCTCTATTTTTGAAGTATTTTTAGTTATGTACGGCTCTTATTTATGTAATACCTACCCAAAGGATACTTTTTTCATTTTGTTAATTTGGACGCTGTGGCCTCCTATAATTAAGAGAATGCATTTTTCAGTACATGTGTAGATGAATCAGTAAATGGTTTTATGTATATCTCTTGTTGAAGGTCCTAACAATTATAAATAAATAAATAAATAAATTGTTATTGGGTTTTTCTATTAAATTCCCAGTAGCAGCTCGGAGTTTGGAATTCGTGCGCCGCTAATTGCAATAGGCTAACCCCCTATTACATGGGACCTAAACATACTGTCAAACTGTGGGTGTACATTAGTATGCCCTTACCTAACACATCGGGAAATACAGGCGTGATGGTATGTTATGGTTACTGAAGGCTTAAAACTTCTGTTCATACTCCCATAAGCCATTATTTGTTGTTTTAATATGAATAGAACTAAGTTTATAGAGTATTTTTTTTTGTACATGTGGAAATTGTTAGTAGTAGGAAGTAGATACCATTCCCAAAAAGTGGTAATTGATCAACTCAACTTGACTGCTATGTTAAAGGATCTGCATTCAATTCCCATGTCGAACAGTGTTAATGGATTTACCTCTGCCTAACCCTTACTAGAATAAATACGTGATGGTATGTTCTCTCTTGCCTTTGCTATTTAATAAGGAAAAAATGCCCTATTAGGAAAAACCCACATTTAACCTATAAACGTCAATCCGCCCCAGGCAGCCCTTTTTTTAGATATTTTAAGATTTTTTCTAAATTAAGGTGTGGTTTCCACGCTAAAGTGACCGTATATCGCCTCTGGCAGATTTACAGTCTACAAAATCTTAGATAATTAAAAAAGGTGACATTGTTATTGAAATACTAAATTACTCCTGTAATTCACGAAACGTTTCAAATCTATTTAAAGTAATGCTCATAATTATCTTTAAATAATTACTTTTAATTTAGTTCGCGTAGAAAAGTTTATGACTTTCTTCGTTGTCAGCCTACTTTATAGCTACGTAATAGTTTCACAAGGTGCTTCACGATTCGGGAATCGCCAACTAAGTAATACCTTTTTAAATAAAAGGGGAGAACTTTTGGTGGGACGCCTTGCTGATTTAATTTTATGAACATTTTCATTCTAATAGTTGTCAAGACCTTATACAACTTGATTCCTACCGGTTTCCCTTTGTAACAATCACTATTAGCTTTACTATTATTGATTCTGCTATTTCCAAATAGGTCAAGGTAAGAAGTTTATACTCCAGATTTTTTGACACTGCCTTCTAGCCTTGTCTGACGGAGATTGAGCTCGCTACCCAAGTAAATACTCAATAGGTTAAACACGGACTCTCAACGCAGTAAAACAGCTTGGCATTCCGTCTTATTTTGAAGTTGGTAGCTAGCCAGGACGATCATTCGATACTTCTTAACGTGGGAGAGCCATGCTTCGGCACGAATGGGCCGGCTCGACCGGAGTGATATCACGGTCTCACTGAAAACCGGCGTGAAACAACGGTTGCGTTGTGTTTCACCGAGTGAGGGAGGTTACCGGAGGCCCAAACCCTTTTAAAAGGCGAGCAACGCACTTGTGACTCCTCTGGTGTTGTGGGTGTCCATGGGCGGCGGTTATCGCTTACCATCAGGTGATCCGTCTCCTCGTTTGCTACCCTATCCCAATAAAAAAAAAACTAGGTACTATCAAGCATGATCATATAGCACCGATATAGCAGACCGCAGGTTTTAAAGAAGATCTCAGTGGAAAAAAACAGCTGGTACTCTTAGCTTTGGATACAATGCTTTTACTTCTGTGGGGTCACATTTTTATGACAAGATAAACAAGAATCTCTCTTTGAATAGAACTAGACCTTTAGACCTTTTTAGATTGGCTTCTAAACTTAAACGCAGAAAATTTTGCAAAGATTTAAGGGGGGACACACAGACACACAAACATACAAATTTTATATATCATATAGATAATGTACACATACACATTTATAATATTAGTACCTAAGGATATATGAAAATATAAGGATATATTGTCATTTATCCTTAGGTACTAATATTATAAATGCGAATGTAACTGTGTATGTCGCGCTTTCACGCCAAATCTACTGAACCGATTTAAATGAAATTTCGTACACAGATAGTATAGAGCCTGAGAAACGACATAGGCTACTTTTTAATGCGAATAAAAAAGGGTAATTTAAAAAACTAAAACCTATAGTCATCAGTCCTTTCCAGAAGGCAAAGATAAAAATAACAAAATTTTGTGTTCAAAGGGAAATACACAACATAGCACTTTCCGATAACTTCACTTCTTATTAAATCAAATTTCTTTAAAATTTAATCATTTTATCCCAACTATATCTGTAGCAACAAGTTCCTAAATTGACTTATAGAACTTCGTTTGCACGACTTGGAGACTTCCTCCGCTGATGGACCAAAGCGAAGCTTACAGTGACGTAATAGTTTTTACTAGGTACCTCACGCTTTGAGCAACAGACAAGTTGCTTTTTCAAACAACGTAGGACTATTCACTCTTCTTTACAAAAAGCTTACACTATCATCATATACCCTTATTTTTCTTTTTTTCTTTTGTGCCCCGTTAATAGCAATAGGCTCGCTAACCTAAAAACTATGTTTTTTTTTTTATGGGATAGGGTGGTAAACGAGAAAACGGATCAATTGATGATAAGCGATAACCGCCGCCCATGGACACCCGCAACACCAGAGGAGTCGCAAGTGCGTTGCCCGCCTTTTAAAGGGTTTGGGCCTCCGGTAACCTCCTTCACTCGGCGAAACACAACGCAAGCGTTGTTTCACGCCGGTTTTCTGTGAGGCCGTGGTATCACTCCGGTCGAGCCGGCCCATTCGTGCCGAAGCAGGGCTCTCCCACGTTCAAAAATGCACTATGTATGTATCTACATTTGCACTCCTAATTATGGTATGTTATGTTACTAGAGAAACTGTTGTTGTGCTTATTTGGGCAAACGCGCAGACGGACCACCTGATGGTAAGCGATTACCGCCTCCCATTGAGACCCGTAACACCAGAGGAGTCGCAAGTGCGTTGCCCGCCTTTTAAAAGGGTTTGGGCCTCACTCACTCGGCGAAACACGACGTAAGTTTTGTTTTACGCCGGTTATCTGCGTGGCCGTGGTTTCAATTCGGTCGAGCCGGTCCATTCGAGCCGCAGCATGGCTCTACCATGGTAAACGGTACGATATTAGGAAATTGACTAAATTATTCTAATAAATCTAATTCATTTTTGTTTAAAAAATAATTAACATCTCGAATATTATATCAGCTCCATCTATATAACCGCAAGAAGACTAGAATCATGTTGGCACCCATAATCAAATAATTATCAAGTATTTAAGCAGAAATACAAATGATTTTTTTAATTAATTTTATTTGCATTCAATTAGCACCGACATTAGTGTTTGCCCACATTATCGACTAAGCCTCTGAAATCGCCACTCATCGATTAATCAGCTGCAAATGACAATGCCGACACAATTTTGATTCTGAATTTACACAGCAATGCATTGTTTGTCGTTGTAATGCGTTTAGCGGACGGCAGGATGTTGAATTTTAAATGCATTGCTGGGGTTTTGTTGTATTTAATTAACACTCGTTGTATTCTGTGAACGCGTAACTACTTAAAGTTTCAGTTTCAGCGTCCTCTGGTACGGTACATACAAATTTTTGTGAGATTGCATTCAATAATATTAGAATGTTACAGTCCAAATTAAATGTTAGTCCTTTTGCAACTGTTTGGTCCTTTGGTACATTTAAAAATAAAACATGGCTTGCTCACAAATTATGAAATTTCGGAACTATAAACCTTTTTTAACGCGGTAAATCCTGAATTGCAGGTTTTTTGTACTGTTCTGTTATACTTACTAATTTCCTGGTGTATGTTATGTTATACGTTTATTTTTGCAACCGCTTGTAATAGGCTTTTATAGTCCGTAGGCAGTAATTAAGGAGATAACATGTAATTTAATACAAACGCGAGAACATACCCACATAATTACTTTTAAGTTATAAACTTCTCCAACATTCAGAGTTCGTGAGAATTTAGGTGATTATGCGGCAGAAAATGTAAGACGCTATACACGTAATTACTCTTAAACTTGAATAACTTTGACATTAAAGCTGAAACAGAAATGGCCCACGGACTATGATTACCTCCAATGAGCTTGTAATTTCAATGGAAATTATAGACGAACGTTTTCTAATACGAGTGTATTTTATATACTTACCTGCGTGTTCACGGTATTTACCTTCGCCTGTTTTCGTACCTTCAATGTAATAATACATTTCAAGTTATAATGTATCTAAAGTTACATTAGGGTATAAATTAAATTAGTCTATAGCCGTCGCATTAATTGCCGTATTTAAGCATTTATATATATTACTAGCTTCTGCCCGCGACTTCATCTGCGTGGACTTTAGATAAAAAGTACCCCATGTGTTATTCTAGACTTTAATCTATCTCTGTGCCAAATTTTATCCAGATCCGTTCAGCCGTTCTGGCGTGAAAGAGTACCAAACATCCATCCATCCATCCATCCATCCTCAAACTTTCACATTTATAATATTAGTAGGATTCAATAAATATATATGCTTAAATACGGCTATAAATAGAAGTGGTACTAGTGTACTCAAATGTACAGTTGCAATCTATCTTTCAATAATACTAGATTAACCGACAATATTGAAATACTTATTGATTTTATTATGTATGGAATTGAAAAAAAAATTACGTAGGCTGTTTCACAGGCGCGCCTTCAAGTATTACGCGAGCGAAGAAAAATGTCCACGAGCCGCCTCTGGCTATAGTTGAGTGGTATTTGATGTGCCTATTCAAAATAACAGACTTGGTGAAAAATATAGCTAATTCCAATTTAAAAACAATTTTGGTGGGAATTGAGTGAAAGAGGGAATCTTTCTCTTTCCCACAAAATGAGTGTTAATATAGAATTTGTATGGAGTACAGAATATTTCAAGTCACATGACATGACATTGATCAGTTCTACTTAACCTTAACTGTATTGTGAGACCATTACAAATAATAATTTTGTCATACTCAACTTCAGCCGTTTAGGCCGTTTCCAGTGTGTTTGCATCCTAAAAACTATTTGAAAGTCACTCGCACCGTCGTGCATTGTTTTATGTAGGTATGATGTACAGAAGCGTCTTCCTTTGACGTGACGACTCTATGGATCTTTTGTTCCGCCGTCGCTTGTTCACGCTAAAACACTGTTTGTCTTTTGCTACGCGCGCGGATAATAGAGCCATGGAATGGAATTGTTAATTTAAAGTTATGTGCAATTTTTAGTGTGTCTTTCTTTATTTGTGTTTTTCTGAAAATCGGCTTAGCGGAATACCTGTATGATTTTAGAACGTTTCAATTACATTCGCATTTTTTATACTTATTATTAGAATCTCACGAAGAACTGTATTTTTGAGTATGTCTTCGTCAAGCTGATGTATTTATTTATAATTATATATATTAAATATTTCATATGTATTACATTATATATTTATATTTAAATATATATATAGTATTTGTAAGTGTATATATAGTATTATGTAAAAATTTACAATCTATTTATCATACCCTAATTTTTGTTTTTTTCTATTTAACCCGAAGGTTGACTGGCAGAGAATGCCTTACGGCATTAAGTCCGCCTTATGTACCATCAATGTGCATTTAAGATTAAATAAATAAATAAATAAACTGTACAATATTGCTTATTACAAATTAGAGCACATTCAACATTAAGGAAAATAAGTGCAGTAATACAATTAATTATCATGAATTAGATATAAAAGGCCAAACCTAACAAGAACTACCATATTTTAACAAACCTAGCCCATTAAGCACATAAATAAGCATTGTAAGTATAAGCAAGTCTAATCTTAATTACACATTCTCGTGACTAATATCACTAATAAACCTAAAGCCTAATCAGGTACAAACTACATATTTATCAACCTTAACTTTGACAATAATTTCTAAATACTAAATTAGACCTTAGGGCCTTCACACAAAGCGACAAATTTTACAAGCAATTTTCCCGATAAGAGTCGCGTTCTACATAAAGTTGTAGTATTTTGACTTTTAATTTCAGATCACGTCTCGCCCTTTTATGTTTTTAATGGTGCAAACAACTCATATATCTGGAACCGCTCAAAAAGGCAATGGGGTAGAACTTCAATAGACAAAAAACCTCGCATGCCACCCATAAACGCCTCGTTAGTCTAGTGGTCCTGAACGCGATCTAGAACCCCGGGTGCCGAGTCTACTATTTAGTTGTGTCAGAATTGTGATTCAGTGACCTCAAAATTGTTGATCTTTGACAGTTTTGTCTACGAAATCTGTAATTTCTTATGTCATTTAGTGCCATTGGACGGTCATTCTGAGTCAATTGAAATAGCAGACTTGGGCCCCAGGTCGAGCAAAGTGTTATTGGATTTTTCTATGAAATTATAGCAGCTCGCTGTTTGGAATCTGTGCCCGGTTAATGGCAATAGGCTCAACCTTTTATTTCACATACGGGCAAACTGTGGGTGGTACATTAGTATGCCTATGTTATGCCTCCCTAAGCCTAGAATCGGGGCTATAGGATCTATTGACACAGTCCCACCTACAGCTGTCGTGTAGCTCCTAAAGCTCACGCTGTGTTGGTACGACATTACGATACGAATAAGCGTCATGTCACGCCGTAGATTTATATAGAGGCCCTTAGTTGCACCGTAATCAACTAAGTTTATTAGCCGAAGGATTTATCAGAGTTCTACCATCTGTAATTATAAAGGCTCAACAAGAGATACGATGGGTAGGAACCGATCTGAATGGTTGCATGTGAACGGTGCTTCAACTATAAAATTATTTATTAAAAATTAAATTAAATTATAATTGGCTGAATCAAAACTGTGGACAAATGAAGACCATTGCTTAAGAATGTCACTGTCAAGGATCCGTAGTCCAGACGATACACACAGAACAGAAGTTTCTTCTCTATCGTTGGTGCGATTCCAATCACAAATTATTACATATACAAATACCCAGACCCGGAGTAACTACCTGTAAAGTGTAGATTATACAAATATGTTTATTGTGTGCGGAGATCGAACCCACAACAAGTAGGGAAGTGAATCGCTGAACCGCTATGCCAAACGTACCGTCAAGTATTTATCCTGATTGTGATATAACTGTGAGCGATAATAATTATGGAAATGTAATTATTATATTCTGCTATAGACAAATTATAAATTTTTACAGTTAGGATTATTTGTATTTCTGATTGTCTCAATTTCCTTAAGAGGTAGAAATGGTTAATTGGTATAACCGTTCTACGTATCCATTACAAAATTAATAGGACATCCTCCTTTAAAGTTTCCAGTATAACATGTTACTTAAATAAATTTACCCGTATCTTAGCCCCGGTTTCGCTACACTAGTCCCCTTAAAACTCATTTACATGAGGTCAAAACTTTGGAGGCTTTGCGGGAAGCCTTGTTACCTACATAAATGAACACAATTGCCCATTATATGCGCTAAAACTTGAGAAATTATTATGTTTAACTATATGGAAGGGAGCTGTACCGCTGTAGTGTCAATTTTAAGTATCCTTTTTTAAGTTTATACGTTATAAAGAGGGTTGACCATTTCTTGTCTCTTTTATTCATCTCTATTCATAAAAGAAAAATAAAACAAATATTTTGCAATATACCATAACTATATTCTATATTCAGATTCATCATCATTGACCCTTTTGTGTTCTCCTGGTCTCCGCTCAGAATAAGACGGGTTAGGTTTGGTTCGGCTGTAATCTACCACAATAGTCTACTGCGAGCTAGCAAACTTTACACACCGCCCTGCCGTCGAGAAAATCTCTCAAACACGCAGATTTCCTCTTCGTAATTTCTCTCACCGTTTAAGATAGTAATAATTAATTGTTATATTAATTCACCCATGATTCCGAAAATTCTAAGCGTTCCTTAAATTCGGATTATTCAAAGCTACTCGTATCACTACTAAAACCGAAATAAAATTTAACACATCAGAATATATTTTGTTCACTAGATCCAATTCCATATTACGAAGCAAACGTCATTACCTTTATTATAAAGAAACAGATTCCGAAATATTTCGATCATAACGTATTTTAATAACAAAAGCTTCACTTTTAGAACAACAATGAACATTTTGATGAAAATAAATTTCAGAGACTTGACCCCAATCGCTTGGGAGTGTTTATAAATTAACGGCTTTCAATTTCCAAGGACTTTCGTCGAAAAATAATTCCGGTTTCTGTTTACGTCTTTTTGGTTGAAGAAATTTACGTAGATAATATAATGAAATTCATTTTAACCGACTAAAAAAAGGAGAACTCATTTCGTCTCTTTTTCTATGTATTAGCATACCTTTTTTGATTTTTGTTTGTTTGATATAGTTGCGATGGTCGCATCATTATAATGGATGAGGGTTTATCCTTGACCTCAAACATATAAAAAAAATTGAAGTCAGACATTGTATTTAAGAACTAACCCAACCTGGGTGCCGAGTCTACTATTTAGTTGTGTTGTTGTGTTGAATTGTGATGCAGTGACTTCATAATGGTTGATTTTTGACATTTTTCTCTACGAAATCTGTCATTTCTTATGTCATTTAGTGCCATTGGACGGTCATTCTGAGTCAATTGAAATAGCAGACTAGGGCCCCAGTGGTCTAGGGTACTAGTGGACCTCTCTCCACGTACCACTAATCATCATATCAGCCAAAAGAATTCCATTGCCAAACAAAGGTATTCCCCAAAGACTGCAAGGGCCGTTCATATGCCATCCAAATTTATCCAATGACTTCCAGCGACCTTTACTAGGTTATCTGTCCATCTCGTTGGAGGTCATCCCACATGCGTCTTTCGATACATGGTCTCCACTCGTGAACCTGCCCCAGCAGCTATCCGTTCTATGAGCTATGTCTACCACTAATAACAAGTCTTTATTACATTACATTACATTACATCACGCCTGTATTCCCCGAAGGGTTAGGCAGAGGCGTACTAATGTACACCCACAGTTCGCCGGTATGTTTAGGTCCCATGTAATAGGGGGCGAACCTATTGCCATTAACCGGGCACAAATTCCTAACTCCGAGCTGCTACTGGGAATTTCATAGAAAAACCCAATAACACTTTGCTCGACCTGGGAATCGAACCCAGGACCTCTAGCGTAGCAGTCGCGCTTAGGACCACTTGGCTAATGAGACAAGTCTTTATTTATTGTATGATACTCTGCATCTTAAGAAGTTATTTATAATATGTATTTGGATTTATCGGCATCAAGAATAAATTCCTATACGTTCGCCTTGAACGTCTTTACCTTGAACGAACTCCAGAATATAAAAGCATGTCAGGTATGTACGTCGGGTCCGAAGGCTAGGCACATTCCTACATATCTCGTAAGAAGTTTTGCAGATAGCTAGATTAAGAATGTCATCTATAACTATATAATACACCTGTTATAGGTTAACCATGTACCTAAGATAGGTTTAGAGTTTAAACTTCTTATTAATCGGTATTATTATCATTAACATCAGCCTATATGTGTCCACTAACATAAGGCCCTCCTATTCAATACCTACCACAGATCTATGTATAACATTTAATTGTTTAAAATAAACTTTCAGTATTATAATATAATTATTATTATTTGTATTTGAATAGGTGTATATTAGGCTAGGTATTTATACATACATACTATCAATAAGTCACATAACTGATAGCTTCATGAATATTTTTTTTATCATATTGTTATCATACGTATTGCTAATTAAAACGTTTTAGACATTTTTTACGAATTGTTGACGGAATTATACATTTCCAGGTTCATATTACCTTTATTCAATACTCAATACTCAATTCTTTATTGCATTCCATAATGTTTTATAAAGGTGGACTATAGGTATTCAATGATTACATTCCTTGTACATCCCCCGTGATAATGTTTCCTGTTACCACAGTACAGGTCTACTCATTTGAGGGGTTATTAGCTAAACCACAATGGAAATTAGGCGAGCCACAGTAATTATACTTGGTAGAGAGTTAATTCCTCTGAATTTAACATTTGAAATTGTAGTTAATATCTATGCATTTACCAACTATGCTTGTATGTATTTTTCTGGGTTGTAAAATGATTAGTTTCGTTTCATCATCGCAGAAAAAACCTAGCGTTCTCTTTGCACACGAGTTACAAATTAATTAAAACTATTGTTATACATAAATGAACAACCGTATTTATAAATTGCATAATAAAATAGCTTATAGCTTTCCTGCACACCGTACAGAATAAAATATTCGCAATGGTAACGTACCTACCGTTTATTTACAATTTAGTCACCCTAGAATCTTTAGTCCATGGATCTGAGGGTAGATTGCTTAGTGTAAAAAAGTGTGAGAAGCTTCAAGTCGTAAGTGTCATTTAAGGGAAATGGGATTGTGATGCTCTTTCACGATAACATATAATGGGTCCTATAGATTCGCGTTTATACGTGTCATGGTACTGTAGAGACCGCTTCAAGAAGGCAACAAATATTACGGGTTGACTGGCTGGTTAAAGAATAAACAGTTTGAAATTTTATATCTGACGTAGAAGTGTCTAGTCTGCGAGTCTTGAGAGACTCACTTGTATGAATTAGGGATTCGCCCCGTAATCTATATACTAATATATAAAGCTGAAGAGTTTGTTTGTTTGTTTGTTTGTTTGCTTGAACGCGCTAATCTCAGGAACTACTGGTCCGATTTGAAAAATTATTTCATTGATAAATAGCCCATTTATTGAGGAAGGCTATAGGCTATATATCATCACGCTACGCGGACGACGTCGCGGGCAGAAGCTAGTAAATGATAAAGTTCAACTATATAACTCCTTTTAATTGTATTGTAAGCTCGGTACCTCGACATGTGATGCGACATGTGAATATGTCTGCAAAATAAATCAGCTTAGAGCATCATCCTTGCAATTTTTATGTGAAATGAATTCTCAAGGCTAAAAGAAATTGTTTTATATGTTATCAATAACTACCATTTAATGGCTACTGAAATAAATCAAATAGTTTGATTGTCCAGGCCAGTTTGTGGTTTTATTTCTGAAAATTTGTACAAGAAACATCATGTTTTGTATGTATTTCTCATATTATGATTATTTTGGTGATTTTTTACAACAATGTCTTATTATAACAGATAAATTATCAGGTCAATTATTTTTGGTAGCTGTATTGCTCCGTACTGAAGTACAATCAAACAGATAACACTGCTTAAAATGTAAGTGTTTTGGATTTTATTCTGTAAACTTATAATTAAATAAATAAATACCTCATGATTTGAATACGTATGTACTCGATTAAATGCACTTAAGTCAACTTGAGTTTGAATTTATAAACGCATCGTTGATTAAGTCTGACTTTTTATTGAGGGATTCCGATCTAGGACTTGACGAAAACTTTGCATTAATGCACTTTATTAATCATTCAACTATGCTGAGACCAATAACCTACTTAACCATATAAATTTTAGGATCCATTTCACTACCCTGTTTAATGCCAGATAAGCTGTTTCTAAATTTTATATTTCATTTAAAACCCGATATATTATTTAAAGTATTTTAACGGATAGGTGAGAAGATTTCGAAGAGTATTTTCATGTAAAATAATAATTACGATTAAAATATTTGCCCAAAATACTAGTCTAGTATTATTTATTCATTCATATTCATTTTAATAAAGGGTCTTTCAACAAGGACGTGTCGATGTTTAAATTAAATAAAACAAGCTGTATGTGAGATATTAAAGTAATTATTTTTTTATTTAAAAGGCCCCATTTATGCAATTACTTAAGAAATATGACTTCGATTAAATGTCCACCGCGGCTTCAAACGGTGGCACGGATCCGAGATATCCACATTTCACTGCTGCAGTTTTCACTGCATTACTCTACTGCGATCCGGCTGAACTTACCATGATGATTTGGCATCAGTAACTGAAGAATTAGCAACGCATTTGATAGATGCCGCCAAAACAACATGGCCGCCACAAACTGTCAACATCGACCCGCCTTATTTGAAAGACCCTATACATTATTGTCGATTTTGATAGTAAAATACTTTTTACTCAGATTGAATTAAAAAGGTTATTATTTGACCTGACAGAAAATAATTAAAATATTGGCTCATTTTAACAAAAAATAACAGTTTTGACAAAAACAATGTTATACCTACTAATGATTTCGAAAGGCATATGGAATTTCAGTCCTTTGATAAACGTATGCAATAAAATAATAGTTCCGAGTGGTTGAGGTAGAGTGTACTTATAAGTATATACCTGTTAGAGATTTAAAAAGGTGGCTTGAAAATCAGCGGAATGGATAATCTAAGTTTCTTAGTTATTACTGAAAACATCACATTGGTATAATCTGTGCCAATAAACTGGAAGTCCCTAGTGACACAATGTAACAAGACTTTTGTAGACTAACTGATTATCATACCTACTACTGAGCCTCTGCATTTTCATTCCAAACCACTCTGTTTTCACAGTTTCCGAGTTCTGTTTTGCTTGGCTTAGTCTTTTGTAACAAAAATATTTATTTGAAAAACCTGAGCTGTTTTCGTGGCCCCTACCTGAGAAGGGTAAGTTAACACTACAGTGCCTCGGCTTTTGTTCCACGTTGAATTGTTACCGGCTGATTGCGAGGCCGACACACACGAGTTGTGTATATAGAAAGTGTAGTGCTGTACATTACAGTACAACTTAATACCAGGAGTGTACAATATGTTGTGAGGAAATAATATACCAGAATAATAATTGCAAAGGGATTTTGGATTTAATGGTCACACTGAGTTATTGAATAGTCTGACTAAATAGTTAATAATTAGTTATTGACTAATCTGACTGGTTTAACTAACATGGATTGACTAAATTTACTGGTTACGGGTATTAAAGGGTACTTATCATAAAATATTGGTCTTCATATTTTTATAGTGGTCGCAGTTCTCTCGAAAGACACTACAGCTAGTTAGCCTTATTATCCGTAATACATATCGAATACGAGCTTTGGCCGTCGCGACAAAGATCGCAATACTCTTAATTTAAGAAAATAACACGTATTGTTTTAGTTAGGCATGTTTAATTAACCATATTTGTATTTTTAATACATTTTATTTAATCAAAATGATTTCAATATTTATGCAAGCAACTTATATAAGCTTTGACCTATATTTTGGCACAACCTATAAGCGTGGTCCGAAGAACCAAATAACTATACATATAAATTATGTTTACATTGTACACCTCTGAATACAATGTAACAGGAAGCAGATTAATTGGGTCCCGTAGAGCTTAAAACGTTGTGTCGGAAATTCTCAATAATTCCCCGGAACTGTTTGATTCACCCGTGTCTATGTGTGAAGGAAATTGCTTTGTATTGCACTTAGTATAATTTGATTATGACATAGTTTTGTACACGTTTGAATTGGAATGTTATTTATATAGGGTTAATTTAATGCGATAATTGAAAGTGAAAACGTGTTTGGTAATTTTGATACTAAAATATTATCTTTTAGTATTTATTCTTTGCATTTTCCAAGCTAAGATTATAAAATTATTTTAGTGAAGGTAAAACTAGACTTGCGGATAGGATTCCAACTTGCGTCTTTTGGTTAGATAAACCAGACGTTATAACCACTATGCCACCGCTAGTCACACCCGCCTTGTCGGCCAATGTGAAGGCAAATTTCGACATGGCGGGTAAAGCGACTAGTGTATCTAACAGTGGCGTGCACTGGGTCTGATCTTAGGTAAGGCAGTTTATTTTTATTGATTTTTCGAATATCCACACCACGTGACGTCATAGCGAAAGATCGAAATTCCGGTCAGAATGCTAGTCAACTGAATGAAAATACGCTCCCCGGGGGGAATGCTAACGATACCTTATAAAAAGAAACAAATTATATGAGAACAACATCGATCAGCCTTTGAAAAATTTTTCTATTGCGATCTACTTTAGCATTATGCCTTTCAATATCTAATCGAAACTGGCTGTTAATACTTGTCTCAATACGAGATCTACCAAAAGTATTTAATTTTAAGCAAGCCTTCAGATTTTTTTCTGAGTTGTCATGCTTCTTTGCCGCGGAATAGAAATTATTTAAATCTGAATATCCCGAATCCGTCCACACTGTATGGTAATTACTAAACAAAATGCAAGGGAAACAAAATAATTTACGTGTGTGTACACAACCACACAGCCAGGCATAGGTTTCATAACTTTTAATATGAAACTTACGAGTTAGGTAATACCTACATTTCCTTTTTGTTGGTTTAATTGTTGTAACTCGGGTACACACCTACCTTTAGACACAATTTGGGTCCTTTCACTAAATTTTAGTTGAGAAAACTTACTATTTTTAATTTTTAATAAACACACATTGTCAACACAAACATCACAATCAAATAACATTTTACGAATAGACTCGTAAATGCAAGAACTACAGTTATTATAGAAAAAAACAAATAAACAACGATATTTACACTACAATTACGTTTCAAAATGAAAAAACTTGCAAGAAAACCATAACAATTACTCGCATACACAAGATAGTAAACACCGCTCGTCACATGAAAAAAACAATATGGAGTCATAAGAAGAAAAAAATAATTTTTAATATTTGAACAAATAAAACCTTTTTAAACAAAAATGCATCATTTTCTCTACGTGATTAGGTAGGAAATCCATCAATAATACTTGGCCGCATTAAGAAGACGAAGACTTCCGATTTATTTACGAGTGTCTCCCGACGACTCCCGAGCCTAGTCGGAACAAAAACCGCGGGCCATGCGGCTGAAGTTGGTCACGTTCCGCCCGTGCAATTCATGTATGTGTGCAGTTCACAGACACAAAAATCTAATCGAACTATCACTACATGCGAACGTTTTTTATTCGCCGTTTCCAGCCGCTGCCAGCCGCAGTAGTTGACATTAGGTACATTAATTTGTGTAAAGCGCCTATCAGTAAAGCGCGTTGTGAATTGTGAGATTATTAGGTGTACTTGCGATTCGTTGCTATTTTGGAGCGTTTAGGAGTTTTCTAGTAATTCCACGATTTACGGATTTATTAATTATACTTTAGGTACTTATTGTATACTCTTTGATCAGCGAAATTATCCGTGACTGCTAGGGTATGCAGTGCTTTTTGCATCATATGCAGCGCACGCGCCTGGTATCTAACCAGAAAGTTCGAATGCTGCCCGCAATTCGAATTTTTCCTTCACTAAAATAACTTTAAAATCTTAGCATGGAAAATGCAAAAAAATACAAAAAGACAATTAAAAGTTAAGATGTCATCGTACGACATTGAACTAACTGCAAAGTAAGTCATGTCGGTGGAGAAGCAAACTAACTTGCTTTTCAATAGTTGTCACTAGCGACACCTTTAAGACGCACGGCAGGTTATCATCCCTACCTGGTTGATGTTCCGCGTATTCGCACACAGCGCTTTAAAAATTCCTTCATAATGCGCACAGCTGGGCAGTGGAACTCCCTCCCTGCGTCTCTATTTCCGAGTGCATATAACCCGAATTCATTCAAATGTAGAGTGCATAGGCATCTTCTGGGTGCGCTCGCTCCATCGTCTCGGCTTCATCATTGCCTCGGCAAGATTGACGTCAAGAGTAAAACCCATTATTAATAAAAAAACACGTTAATTCAGAACGTGAAGTCAATTTTCGACATGGCTGGTGGTGATCGCGGTGGCTTAGAGGTCATAGCATAAGGTGTATTTGTTATTAGTTCAAAAACGCTACATAAAAAAAAACAAATTTCAGGCATTCATTCGTCAAAAGAGGATGTTATTTTTTATTTCTTAATTACGTTTGGTGTTTACATTCTTACTTACATTCGTACTTCAGTGTTTTTTCATACAGAGCTACTTGTGATCCATCTAAATAAATATACAATAAGCGCTGGATAGAGAATAATAGTGAGCTACAATATCAATACACGAACAACAAAGGCCAATCCTGTGAAATTTTTAGACTAGCATTATTACTGTGGGTATTTTCGGGCACGGACTTAAAGACCAAAATCAGATGCTTATTTCAGAAATAGGGTCTCTGAAATATTCTAACACAATAATGATGATGGTTATGATGTTTAATGTGTCTTTGTAGACATATTTACGACCACAGATAATTATAATTTAGAGTACCTACGGCATTTGTCGTGGTTTGTTGTTTCGGTAAGTACGCATATGACACTAACGGCTATGTAATTCGTGATGTATTTATAAACGTTACTTTATCAAATTATCCAAGTTGTGTCTATACTGCAAATCAGATTAGTCCAATTTATAGTCATATTAACAGCGTCAATGTATACATCATTCAATTTGCTTATGCAATTGCAATTGAAGGATGACTAACTAAGGATTTGAATTTAATGCCCTAGCACCGCGTTTCAGGATTTGCCATTATACACCATATAAAAAATACGACCACGACTGTATTCCCCGAAGGGTTAGACAGGGGAGTTCTAATGTGCATGTAATAGGGGCGAGCCTATTGCCATTAACCAGGCACTGATCCCAAACTCCGAGCTGCTGCTGAGAATTTCATAGAAAAACCCAATACCACTGCTCGACCTGGATCTGTAATGTAGCATTCGCGCTTATGACTTGGCTAATGGGACGTAATATACGGTTATACACTACATTATTGTGGTATTCTAATCTGGAAGGAACCACTGAGGTTAGAGTTCATGTGATGGGCAGCTCTAATTAAAACTCCGCAACCCGCAAGTAACAGTGCCAGAAAACTATACTTATATATTTATTTTAAATATGGGAAGTTCCATCAATCCGAAAATAAAACATTGTATCACAAAAATGATGATAGAAACTCTCAGAATATTTCTGTTCTATTATAGGGGATGTCGTTATTGAAAGAAAATATTGGCTAAGCATAAACATACAAACAACCCTGCGGCTCAGTATTGAGTTTCGTTAATCCACTTTCGTTTAGGGAAGCGGCCATTTGACATCCTGCTTCATACCGTATAAAGGTCTTCGTTTGATCCGCCGTTTTATTTCTCGCTTCCGCTATGAAAATGACATTATAATTAGATATCATTTTCAGAGAGAGAACGTTTATCACAAAAACTCCATATATTGTAAACTATTCATACTTTTCAATCGGATTTAAGGACCAGATATTGTTAGCCGAGTTAAAATTTGCTTTTAAATTACAATAATTACATACTTAATATAATTATTTTGTACTTAAAATTAAGACTATTTTCGTAGACTGATTAAAATTATATGAATGTTGTAATTGAAAACAGAATTTCTAAGTGCCTTGAATTTGTAATACTGAATTCTTAACTATTTGCGTATAATATATAAATAATGAAACGCTACTTTTTTATCGATTTACCTAATAAAAAAAATACTGTACTTTTCAGCTTTATAGTTGAATAATATATGCCCTAGGTCACAGAGACATACAAGTCGTGCAAGCTCACTGAATTTATAATGTGTGTACATACATACTGCGTTTTATTTTTATACTTGGATAAAACTGTACCTAAGCTTCAAAAAAAAGTGTAGCTACGAGCAACTCTTACCTACTAGTAAATGTTTAGGTAAAAATAGAAAGCTGATGCTGATGCAAACCGGACCCAGGATCTCATGCTAAAAATGTTGGTGCAATTGACCACACAATTGAATTTTTATATTTTTACCAATAACGAGCCAGACAATTGTGGTATACTGCGTGTTAATATATTTTAAAAGGTACCAACTAATATTGAGATAATTCATATATGCTACAACGATGAATAAACAATTAATGAAATGAGAACCGTGTAACTAATTACCATCAATAATTCTGTCCAATACCGTCCATTTATGTCTTTAAGCAAATTAGTTCGATCGCATGTTTGTAACCTTTTGGGGCTACCCATAAAATAGTTTGCAGTACCTAATTATTTTAACTGTATTGCTGTGTTGTGGTATTTTATTGCGGTGAGTGGACAATCATTTGTATATTCGTGAAAATTAATTATTCTAGTAGATAACATATCTAGTACTAGATCAATCAATAAAACAAAAAAAAACTTAGCAATCATAATATGTTTTTTTTTTTTTTTAGTTAATAATAAATATTCTGGGACATTTTTTTTTACAGAGCACCATCTAGTCCCAAACTAAGCAGAGCTTGTACTATGGGTACTAGACAATGGATATAATACTTATATACTTTTTTTTTTGTAAATACATACTTATAATACATAAGTAACACCCAGACGAACACAAACACTTATATTGATCACATAAATTTTTGTGTCCTGTGGGAATCGAACCCACGACCTCATGGTCAGCAGTCCGGTACTGGTACCACTAAACCACAGTCATTTTTAGGGTTCATTACTTCTACCATTTTTAAAAGAACTGTTATAAGATTAATTATTGTTAGGATGTCAGGACCAACACTAAGAAATAGGGCCATTTATATGTCACACATTTTGGTACTCAAAAATACGACAAAACTTCAGTATGATTCTAGTTACACAAGTAAAGGAAAAAATTTGGATGTTGTAGTTATTTGTTGATCGATTTAAATGCCTATTTAAATACGATTCTGATTTCTGTTCGGTAGAAAGCACAAAATTTGGAGCACGGAATTTTAGCCCATTTAAGCTCTGACTCTTACATATACACGACAAAACTCGGTAAAAATCCCGCATACCTGTTGGTAGGAAATTATGAAGAAGATCCTATAAATCGCTCTCCCATATAAGACTAACACCAAACAGTTGCAATTTTCACCAATCAATTAATTCAAGAGGAAGGTTATAGGCAGTTTAACACCACGCTACGGCTTCTAGGAATAAGGCAAAGCGATACAACCAGGAATACTCAATACTCAATACTCAATATTTATTGCATTCCACAATGTAGTTCATACAATCAGATGGTAAATTTACAATAAAATAGTTCATTATGGACCCCGTCGGGCACGCAATGTAGGAGAGAGGAAGCAGTATATTATTATTATATTTATTTATTTTTTACTATTATATTATTTTCTATAATTATTTATGATTTTGTGTATTTATGTATAGCATTAGATTAATTAGGGAATAATACTTAGTATAATGGTTATTATTGATGATATGTCTTTGTACGTGGGTATATGTTGATATATGTGCATATTTTGCTTTAATTTTTGAATTAATGATTTTGTAAAAATTATTACATTATATTTATTTGTAAATAAGTATGTATGTATTGTTTATGGTATTATTCATATGTTTTATTAATTTATTTGTCCTAATTCTTTATCGTTTATATATTCATTTATTGTGTAATAAGCTTTTTTAATAAGTATTTGTTTTATTTTATTTATAAATTTTGTCTCACTCGTTTCGGTTTTTATAGATTCTGGAATTTTATTATATATTTTAATACACATTACGTATGGACTGTTGGAATGTAATGTCATGCGGGAAGAGGGAAGCATCAGCATATTCTTATGTCTCAGTGATCGACCAGTATGTTTATCTTTGCGACGCGTAAAGAATGATTTGTATTTTCTTACAAATTTACAAATTTCGTAGATGTAGATACAAGGAAGAGTAAGTATATTAAGTTTTATGAAGAAGGGTTTGCAACTATCGGTTTGGTCTATATTTGTGAGTATACGGATTAATTTCTTTTGCAGGATAAATAGTGTAGGAGCGTCAGTGCTATTTCCCCACATAATTATGCCGTAACACAACCATGCGTGTGCGTAGGCATAGTAGGTAGATAATGCTGTATGTAGATTAGTTGTTTTTTTAATTTCGCGGAGAGCATATGAAAATTTTGAAATTTTTGACCGTATGTGTTTTACATGAGTTTTCTAGCTAATATGCGAATCTATTGTAAGGCCTAATAATGTGAAGTCATTGACAATTTCTATTTTCTTTCCATTAGTGGTGAAGTTGAGAGAGAGTGGGGATTTTTGATAGGGATAGTAAGTCATTAATTTGGTTTTGTTATAATTAATTTCTAAATTATGGTCATTCATCCATTTAGTTGTTTCGTCAAGTATGGAGTGAAGCTGTTCATTTAAGTTGATATTATTATGACATGAAGTGAGTAGGGATATATCGTCCGCAAATAAGACACACGGTTCCTTCATAATCTTAGGGAGGTCATTAATATAAATTATGAATAAAAGGCATCCGATGACACTGCCTTGGGGAATAGACGTATTTATAATTTTTCTATCCGATCTCATATTAGTAATTTCTTTGGTATCATAATTGTAGTATTCAACTTCAACATACTGCTCTCTATTTCTTAGATATGACGCGAACCATTGGTGTGCTGTTCCACGAATACCTATTCCATATAGTTTTTCGAGGAGGATGTCAAATTGTACTCTATCGTAAGCCTTGGTCATGTCTAAGAGTATTGCAACTGCATATTTTTTGTCATTTATAATATTTAAAACTTCCTGTATAAATTTATAAACCGCTAGGACTGTTGATCTTTGCTTACGGAAGCCGTTTTGTTCTTCACCGAAGATTTCAAATCGTTCACAAAAATTGTAAACCCGATCACACATCGCTTTTTCAAAAACTTTTGAAGATGTGGGCAAAAGAGCTATAGGTCGATAGTTATTGGGGTTAGTTTTGGAGTTTTTCTTAAATATAGGTTTGATTACAGCTTTCTTTAGGAGATCGGGGAAAGTACCACTCTCAAAGGACTGGTTTATTAAAACACAGAATGGTATTGCTAGTTCGTCTGCACATTGTCGTATCAGAGAGGGTGGTAGCTCATCTATTCCATGACTATTTTTATTTTTGAGGTTCTTTATTATTTTATGTGTTTCACGGTAATCTAGTGGTCTTAGGAAAAAGGTATTTTCTGTAGGCTGGAGTACAGGTCTGCCATTATCGTGTTGTGAAAATACATGAACACCACTGCTTATACTAACACGATACGACTATAATGTTTATATCATAAAGTTTGTGCAAGCAAATTGCCTAGTGCTAAAAAAACGACACTTCAAAACCACATTAACTAACTTTTTTTGCAAGATTTTCATACGAGGAATATACCAACTAAACTCTTTACCCCATCTTGTTTTCCTCTAAGCCCCATTGGTTGCTCCAAACTTTTCAATATAGATCCCTTGGCGACGATTTGCAGGCGAGACGCGTTTCTCGCCCGAGATTTTGAGTAAAATGTGCAAGTACAAGTCCCTTTCAATAATTTATTTACTAGATAATTATATTGTTTTTTATTATTATGATCAAAATTAATCCTACAATGGAAAGGTAAAACTGCCAAAGCTCTACTTTGGCAACTTAAAGAATCATAAATACATTGTATACATACTGGTTTCTCACACTTACGTGAATATTAGACATTGAAATAAAACTAACTGCCTCATTAGTCTAGTGGTCCTAGACTGCTACGCTTGAGGTCCTGGGTTCGATTCCCAGGTCCAGCAAAGTGTTATTGGGTTTTTCTATGAAATTCCCAGTAACAGCTCGGAGTTTGGAATTTGTGCCCGGTTAATGGCAATAGGCTCGCCCCCTATTACATGGGACCTAAACATACCGGCGACCTGTGGGTGTACATTAGTACGCCTCTACCTAACCCTTCGGGGAAAACAGGCGTGATGGTATGTTATGTTATGTTAATAAAACTATTTTTAACAGATTTTATCAAGCTGTATTGATATTATTTAATTTCCGTCGTTTTTAATCTTTTACAATATCTATAGCCTAGTAGATATATTGTTGGACGTTTTAATGTTACAATTACTAACAGTTACCTTCCATTTTTGTTAATTATATTAGTGATCAGAATCGTCATACGAATTTAAGAATAGAATAAGAATATAATAGAATAAGATTTATTTGTATAAACATGTGTATGCATACAAAAATATTACTAAATGCATGCAGGATGTTACAAGATTTTCATAGCTCAAACATGTTTGCCACATTATATGGCGTACAAATATTTTTAGGTAAGTATTTATAAAATGTCAAAATTAATATATAAAGATATACAGTCCAAAGAATACTTAATTATAGTTCAAACATAATATAAACAGTCATTATCTAGGTATTGCTGAAGATAAAGTTTATAGTTTTATAATATTGATGTAGATGTAGAACAATCAGATAATTAAATTACATTATAGTATCCATTAGGAATTCGTTGACATTATAGTAGGCCTTTATGACAAGATATGACTTAACCTTTTTTTTGAAAGCTACATTATTTAATTCTTTCCATTGCTTTGGTAGTTTATTATAAATGACGGGTGCCATGCAAAAGACGCTTTTTTTTGAAGAAGTTTCTGGGTTACGTCTTTATTGCCTCAGTTACTCCCTTGGGGAAGCACAGTCGGTGATTCGATCCAATCAAACGATTTCATCCAGCCGGATATATGTATTTACCATTGCATGATATTTATGTATACAGGAATATTTTTTAAGCAGTGCGCATAAAAATTTTGGTAGTTCAGTATCAGTAATAGAACACATTCCCATTATTAGTTCAAAACTTTTTTTAAAATTTTTATCCGGCTTGAAATCAGCAAAATATGGACACATAATATCTATTCGCAATAATAACAATATGCACGTGTGCCAGCCGACTCACGCGCCGGTGTACAGCTGATGTAGGTACTAAGGTGCGCGCGCTTTGCCGTGCGCTAGCGAGTAACCATAAAATCAGTTTCAAAGTAAACATCTTTCGTTAACGATAACTTCGATATTTTGTACTAAGACATATCAAAATAACAAATAGGTGTTCAATAAAAGTCGTTTAAGTATCAATTGTCAAAGTTTGCGCACTGAATAAAAATTATTCCGGTATATTGATAGGTACATAAAGGTGATCATGTAATTATATAAACATTACTGCTATTGTATTATCTTTAAATAAATAACACTCTTTATAATCTCTGTGTAAAGTTCGAAACCAGACATAAACAAAATTAATTTTGCTTATATTGTAAAACTTTTCGTATTCTTTAGTAAAATTTTTGTGTGGAAATTAAAAATGAGTAAGGTATTGTACAGATACTTTCCCACTTTTACCCACCAAACATGACAAGGGGAAAAGTTTTAGATGAATTATGATTTTAAGAGTTTCAAAAATACTTAATAACAATTATTTTATAAATAAATTCGCATAATATCATTGCACCACCACAGAACTTTAATCATAACGGCATTTACTAATTTTACATGTATCATCATTAGTCCCTACGCGATTCGAGACACTTCAGTCGGAAGGTTCATTTTCTCAACCAGTTTTTGTCGAAAAAGGTCGTTGGACCCGTAAACTAATTCAGAGCTCTCCCTCGTAACCTTACTAAAAGCATAAATTACATACTGCTAGTTTTTACACAATTACTCACCTCCTTTCTGTGACAGCGTGATGATTTACGAGGGGAACAAAACATAGATAAGGCACTGGAATAACGAATGGGACCTATCAAAAAGGCATTATGATTTCTGTATGGTTCTATTTCCGTGGTCTTTGGAGCCGCGTACGACTAATATATTTACATACTACGAATTCTTCTAGCGTAACTATACCGTAACCGTATATCACAGACCACTAATGACATTAAAGTTTTTATTCAAATAGACTCCACAAGGGACGATTTATAAATAATGGTATGACGCACTCTTCGGGTCAACCTCGCCCCTACCATTTTACCACAACCGGCTTTATTTGTATAGGGATCAAACCTACTGCCATTAACTGAAACTTAAAAGCTGCTACTGAAAATATCATCAATCATAGAAAAACTAAATAAAATTGCTCGACCTAGGGATCGAGCCCAGGACTTCTAGCATAGCAGTCGCGCTTGGGACCACTAGAATAATTAGCCACTTGACTAATTCAATTTCATCAAATAGAAGACTACTTAACCAATTTAAACGATTGAACATCTACTATAGAAGCTGTCTTAAAAAAACAATAGCGTCTATGACGTTCTTCTATTTACATAGACAATAAAATAAAATTACTATTAAATAATAATAATAAGAATAAACTACCAAATTAAAAAAAAACAAGAAATTGATAAGGAATACCTAATAGTGATAAATAAAATTAGTATCTACATTAAATATCATCTAACGAACGACAAATAATATTAAAAAAAATTAAGCATACCATCTGTACACAATAATATAGAATGCGACAAAGTAAAGTTTTTTTATACTGATTATTTTACGTTGAATAAGTTATGAAAAAAAACCTTTCAATTACAATCGTAGTAACTTTGTTAAAGAACTCGATAATGAAGATAATGATTTTGTGTTCTTTTCAAATGAAAGTGACTTTTCTCCTATCTATTAAATTGCGGTTTCAATCAAGAATTAGAATCTAGATTCAATCAATTGATTATTTATCGAAGATTACCAAACTTACAGTTTATTATTGTGGACTGCAAAATCAATGCGATAAAATAGGTAAATAATACAGTACCTACTACCTACTACATAACAAATTATTTGAAAAGTTATTTAAAAAAATATATTTATTTAAATAGAAATGATATAATGAAGTGTAGTAAAATTAAGTTAATCGTTAATATTAAAATTAAAATTTTACCGTTATAAATTTATCAAAACTTCTATCTATCATCTACTTTAAATACATTCTGAATTTTTTAAACTAAAATCTCTTCTATTATAAAAATGTAAAAAGGTGTGTCTTTACATTGAAAATAATTAAAAAAGTGGGTCAGGGTATACAAACGACAAAAAAAAAAAGATTTTATACAAAGAAGAGATAATCAATGATGGTTTATACATTTTTACTTCTATTACTCGTATAGCTTCAAGAGAGCGAAGGCAAAAGCTTGTAGTATATAGTATTCTTCGTAGTGTCTTCAATACACGGATATCAGAAAACATGTTATTCTCTCAATTCTATTTTCATTTTATCATGATCGATAATTCTATGCAAATATAATTCTGCGCCCTTAAATTGTTGGCGCGTTTTCCTCAAAATTGAGGCGAGGCGGAGTGAGTACGTCACCATAATAATTCATCTAAAACTTTTCCCCTTGTCATGTTTGGTGGGTAAAAGTGGGAAAGTATCTGTACAATGCCTTACTCATTTTTAATTTCCACACAAAAATTTTACTAAAGAATACGAAAAGTTTTACAATATAAGCAAAATTAATTTTGTTTATGTCTGGTTTCGAACTTTACACAGAGATTATAAAAAGTGTTATTTATTTAAAGATAATACAATAGCAGTAATGTTTATATAATTACATGATCACCTTTATGTACCTATCAATATATACATAAATATCATGCAATGGTAAATACATTTATCCGGCTGGATGAAATCGTTTGATTGGATCGAATCACCGACTGTGCTTCCCCAAGGGAGTAACTGAGGCAATAAAGACGTAACTCAGAAACTTCTTAAATTCGTATGACGATTCTGATCACTAATAATTAACAAAAATGGAAGGTAACTGTTAGTAATTGTAACATTAAAACGTCCAACAATATATCTACTAGGCTATAGATATTGTAAAAGATTAAAAACGACGAAAATTAAATAATATCAATACAGCGTGATAAAATCTGTTAAAAATAGTTTTATTAACATAACATAACATACCATCACGCCTGTTTTCCCCGAAGGGTTAGGTAGAGGCGTACTAATGTACACCCACAGGTCGCCGGTATGTTTAGGTCCCATGTAATAGGGGGCGAGCCTATTGCCATTAACCGGGCACAAATTCCAAACTCCGAGCTGTTACTGGGAATTTCATAGAAAAACCCAATAACACTTTGCTCGACCTGGGAATCGAACCCAGGACCTCAAGCGTAGCAGTCGCGCTTAGGACCACTAGACTAATGAGGCAGTTAGTTTTATTTCAATGTCTAATATTCACGTAAGTGTGAGAAACCAGTATGTATACAATGTATTTATGATTCTTTAAGTTGCCAAAGTAGAGCTTTGGCAGTTTTACCTTTCCATTGTAGGATTAATTTTGATCATAATAATAAAAAACAACATAATTATCTAGTAAATAAATTATTGAAAGGGACTTGTAGCATATCACAGTTGGTCATATTTTATCCGAAGTCTTTCCTGCACTCACATTTTACTCAAAATCTCTGGCGAGAAACGCGTCTCGCCTGCAAATCGTCGCCAAGGGATCTATATTGAAAAGTTTGGAGGAAGCAATGGGACTTAGAGGAAAACAAGATGGGGTAAAGAGTTTAGTTGGTATATTCCTCGTATGAAAAACTTGCAAAAAAAGTTAGTTAATGTGGTTTTGAAGTGTCGTTTTTTTTTCACTAGGCAATTTACTTGCACAAAGTTTTATGATATAAACATTATAGTCGTATCGTGTTAGTATAAGCAGTGGTGTTCATTTATTTTCACAACACGATAATGTTACTTTGAAAAGTAATTGTCAAGACTTTTGACTTTTTATTCATAACAACACTTTAAACCCTCTACAGGGAAATATTATAAAGTTGCACTGAAAAACCACCCTTATTGCGATGATACGGGTCGTATAAGCTGTTAAGTTTGCCGTAGCTCGTGCTGCTTGAGAGATTATCTTGACAGCGGCGTGTGTAAGTTCTGCCAACCCAATGTTTTTTTATTTTTTTATGGGATAGGGGGGCAAACGAGCAAACGGATCACCTGATGGTAAGTGATAACCGCCGCCCATGGACACCCGCAACACCAGAGGAGTCGCAAGTGCGCTGCCCGCCTTTAAAAGGGTTTGGGCCTCCGGTAACCTCAACTCACTCGGCGAAACACAACGCAAGCGTTGTTTCACGCCGGTTTTCTGTGAGGCCGTGGTATCACTCCGGTCGAGCCGGCCCATTCGTGCCGAAGCATGGCTCTCCCACATGAAATGTGATGAACTCATACCTTCTTTCATTCTTTAAAGCAGACATATCCAGCACTGACTACTTACATATTTCAATAATTTAATCTTATTTCAGCACAATCGAACAGGGCAACTATTTCACACGAAATACGAAGTAAAAAGAGGTCAAGCCCTTAGTATTCGGCCTTTTTATCTTCTCGTACTGACAGTAGCTAGGCAAGTGACCACCGTCATCCTGTAGGAGGCGATGGGGTGGCTGCTACCGGTCGTTGGGTTGCCAACATTTATAGAACAAAATTACCTATCTCATGGGAAAAAAAACATTGTAAACATTAATAGTAGGTATTTAAAAGCGTGAAGTTCTTGCCGTGTCTTTGGGTATTTGGATTCAGATCCAAATACCCAAAGAGACGGCAAGAACACAGATTCAATTACATTTAAAATCTAGACTCCGACTTTATTAAGCAAGTATCTGACATGTGCTTCTTTCTTCTCTGCCTACACTAAAGGCATAAGTGATAGATTACACTTATGCCTTTAGAAAACATAGAAATCCCTCTCATTATGAGAGGAGACCCGTGCCCAGGAGTGGGACATATAATGGGTTGATTATGTTATGTACATAGAACTATACTTTGGCCACCTTTCGGTCTTGTGCAATTTTATAATCGGATTTCAGACTTCAATACGTTGATTGCTGAAAGCGAAAGTCACACACGATCTAGCAGCTCCAAATTTGTGACTGCGTCTTTCCAATCGGAGATATAAATGGAAACGTGAATCGACAGACTCGGTACTGCCGTTCAACTTTGAATTTCAACCATGTTTCAAAAAGGAAGTGGATTCAATTCGGCCGAGATAAATTTTATAGAAAAACCCAATAATTGCGCGACTTAGCAATCGAACCTAGAATCTCTGGCGCAACAGTCTACTAGAGTAGTGACGATTTTTTTTAATGTATTATTCATGGTGAAAAAATAGCTTTTTGTAAAGAAATTAGTTCTTTTGCCTAGCCTCTTTCCATTCATCACCATTGAAAACATATTACCGCCATATTAGACCAGTGCACCCAACATCTGAGAAAATGATGCCATGACATGAAGACAAAATAATCACAGAAAAAAAAACTAGACGACTGTTTTTTGCTTTTTTATCTTTCCTGGGCCAGGATTCTTAAATTTTATGGTTTAAGCCATCCTAAATATTAGGTCCTTAATATAAAACGCCTCGTGATAAAATTTAAATACGGACCATTTCACACATTTTTACAGCAGGCCCCAAAATCGTAAAGTATCCCAACATTTACTAAGGATATTACATATTATGTGAAACCACTTACTTGAACAAATATGTTGGTGTGACCCCGCATATATATGAAAATTTTGAACTTAAATCTTAAGCCTTTAATGGATCCATTTTAAGCGTGAACTCAATACTGTTTCAATTAACACACTGCAAAAAAATTTGGAAATTTTACGCTTAAAGTAATTGTACACAAAAGAATATTGCCTAATAACAAAAAAACACTGTGACCACTTTTTATGTTTTCAGATTATTTTATTTTTGAAATAAAGCGTTTCCTCCTTTTGCCGGAAAATATTGTATCAGCGCTTATTCCATCATCACTATCCAATAGTTATATAGGTATTGAAATGAACATCTTTATTTTTTTATAAGATAGGGGGGCAAACGAGCAAACGGGTCATCCGTTTGCTCGTTTGCCCCCCTATCCTATTACTCGTTTGCCCGCCTTATAAAAGGGTTTGGACCTCCAGTATCCTCACTCACTCGGCGAAACACAACGTAAGTGTTTTTTCACGCAGGTTTTCTCTAAGGCCGGGGTATCACTCCAGCCGAGCGGGCCCATTCATGCCAAAGCATAGCTCTCCCACGGTAAGTCCCACTTATATTGCAACTAAACATGGCGTTATCAGCGAAGGGAAATTATTCATTTTCTTTTATCCGTCTGAAATCTGTGCTAGCATACTATATCAGTAATGGTTAAAACAAAATATTCTACAAAATACCTGCACTAAAAATGGACTCCATTTATTCACAAAACAAATATACAATACACACAATCTCACACAGTGTTGGCGCCAAAAAGTTTCGACAGCACACTTCCGAAAGATAACCCACACTTCAATTAATGTCCGAAAAAATAAATATATCTCTTCGTAATTATCTTTTCTTCGCCATTCAAACTTATGGAGAACAATAAAAATATGCAATAAATACAAAACTACAGCCATTAAGATAGATTAGAGTTGAACAAACTTATTGCGTGGACGATACTGCTGTCGGTGGCTGATCAGTCCGAATTGTATGTTTCCCATGGTAAGAAATGGCATTACTTTTAAAAAGCGGATGAAAAATTTATTATCATTCGCATTAGCAGGAAAGCAAAACAACGTGCAACGTAAGAAAACCTGAATAATCTATAAGAGCTTCGTGTACAAGCGTATAGAAAATAAAGTTAATAAGATAAAAATATTATTTTTACATTATGACATTAGTTTATATTCATGTAATAATCTTCCTCACTTCTCTTCTTCTCTACTATTATAAAATTGTCAATAAGCTCTGTCATAAAAAATAAATAATTGGGTCATAACCCACTTCTACATAATATTAAAACCATATATAAACGTCTCCGAACCCAAATATGACATTTTTAATATTCTTGTCTGCCTGGGATAGGCGCAAAATCCACTGAATAGATTTTAATTTAATTATCACTGTTAAAAAGTATGTGTTTCAACTTAAGAACTGGTGAACTTCTTATCTCCATTAAATGAACCTGAACCCTGATGTATACAGACCCATACAAATAAGAGATCATCACTGTTGGTTTAATTAAACTATTTTTGCGATCTATTTGTTATTCTAATATAGCTTCACGTTAGCGAAGCCACACGCAAAAACTAGTCTATTATATAATTATGTATTAGACTAGTTTTTGCCTGCGGCTTCGCTCACGTACCTCTAATATAATTATATTAGAGGTATAAAAAATACCTGCTTATCATAATTGCCTTACAAATATGTTAAGCCGCATTTGATTTCCACTGAAACGAGTCTTGAAACTGAATTTTCATTTCTCAATGTATGTAAATACTAAAACGCAATTTTCAAACTTATTTACATTCAACGCCGCAAAACATGTTGTTCGCTCGATTTTTTATTATCGACCACAATGTCATCATTAGCTTGAAGCAAATCTAATTCCTTTTCCCTTTACATAGTAGGAGTACCTATTTATAAGCACCGCAGCAGATAACATGTTAACAAAATTAACGAAGCAATATGTTCAATAGAATAGAATAGGTAATATCCTTTATTGTACACCAAAAACGAATGTTAAGTATAAGTTATCAATCATAGAATATGGAATCATACAATATTTACAGTATAACGTTTAATGTAGTAGTTGGAGATGAATCTGTGGAATACTTTTATTTCAAAGGGGTGAAAACTAGTGGAACACGTAATATGGGGTTAATGGAAACTCAACGTATTTCTAGGTAAGATGCGAAACGTGAGAGCACGGGAAGACTACAAAAAATTCAGAAAAATCTATGACTGTTAAAGAAGTCTGAAAATATGGATTTTCTTATTTGTGACTAAAAGATAAACATAACACATAACATACCATCACGCCTGTATTCCCCGAAGGGTTAGGCAGAGGCGTACTAATGTACACCCACAGTTCGCCGGTATGTTTAGGTCCCATGTAATAGGGGGCGAGCCTATTACCATTAACCGGGCACAAATTCCTAACTCCGAGCTGCTACTGGGAATTTCATAGAAAAACCCAATAACACTTTGCTCGACCTGGGAATCGAACCCAGGACCTCTAGCGTAGCAGTCGCGGTCAGGACCACTTGGCTATTGAGGCAGTTAGCTGTTAGTTAGTTTAGCAGACTAAAAGATAAGAGCAATAATATAAGATTAGCATAAGTAGTTTCAGTCCCTTTCTCTTTTAGTCACGGAATAAGGAAGTGTAAACAATTGCGATAAAGTATTTTATGTATGGAGCGGAGTCATGTGCAATTTGTTTTATGTATTGTTTGGAAGATGGAATCAAATATTTTCTTCTATGTTCATGACGGAATACATACCCTCTCTGGTGCCGATCTTAGGTATGAAAGTGGTAACTAGCTAGCTTCAAGGCATTAGAAATTATTCTTACAAATTATTGCGGAGAAATTCGATTCTCCAATTATGAAGGCCTTCGTTCGGATCTTGATCGAATAACCTCTTAGTAGGTTGTTCGATCAAGCCCTGAATGAATCATCTTACTTTTAATTTATAATAATTATATTTATTCTCTTTTAATTTCCTATTAACATAGTTTATAAGTCACATTTTTACTAACAAAATGGACGATGTCTGAAATAAATAAATAAATTAAATTAAATTAAAATTAAATTAGAACTTCCTACCTCAAATAGACTTCTAAGCCAGAGGTACTGAGTTCGATTCCCGGTGTTATTGGGTTTTCTACGAAATGGAAATTGGGCTCGCCCACTAATTATAGTCCTAAAACATACCAGCGAACTGTGGGTGTATTGCCTCTGCCTGACCTTTTGGGGAATACAGGCATGATGGTATGGTACACTCCTGTCTAACCTTTTCGGGAATATGACGTGATGGTATATTATAAATATTTTGTTTAAAATAAAATTCATTTCCAGGAATCCTTTTTAAAGGTTTTCGTAGAACCAAATTTCAATTACAAATGGAATAGATCGTTATTGATTTTGTGTGAACTTATCATACCTAACTTTTTGTGATTTTTTTGCATTTTTCATGCTAAGATTATAAAGTTATTTAGTGAAGGAAAAATCCTGCCTGCGAGTCGAATTTTTCCTTCACTAAATAATTTTATCATACCTACTTGGAAAAATAATGGGTATGTATTTATTTCAAAATAGTAATATTTGTTTAGTAGTTAGTAGTAATTCTTCTGAATTGGTCCTTAGTTTGATGCAATGGTTTTATTTTGATAATGTGGAAAAAAAAATGTATACCTACTAAAACACTCACAAGCATACAAGGATACTTGCTGAAAAGATGAAGAAAAATATTCAAAGATACAGATACATATATCATCGTGCCTGTATTCCCCAAAGGGTTAGGCAGAGGAGCACGAATCCCAAACTCCGAGCTGCTACTGAGAATTTCATAGAAAAAATCGATAAAACTTCGACCCGGAAATCAAACCCAAAACATCTAGCGTAGCAGTAGCGCTTAGGTCCACTAAACTAATGTATTCAAAGACTGATAAGAAACGTAAGCAAATACTGAAACGAAACAAAAGATACTTTCTATCAAAATCAAAGACATACTGAAGACCAAACAATTGAGAATCGAAAACAACAAAAACTTTGAAGTTAATACTTAAAACTTTCCTCGTTTCCAAGAAAAACCTCTTCAGACTGTGATAACATCATTGTTGTAACTTTCTCTAAAATTTTTTGTATTTGTTTTTAAGTGACTTCAAAAAGGAAGAGGTTCTCATTCTAACTGTATTAATAAAATTTATGAATTTATCGCGTTGTACTGATATTATTCTTCACTATCCAACGTTTCGAATCCTGCTGTAAAGGATCCGAAACGTTGTGGTTACGATAAAATCCATATAGTAGTTTAATTTCCAAGACTAATGTCCACTTGCACCAGCTTCTTAAATATGTTTAAGTTGCATTTAAACACAAGTAAATTTGGGTTTAAGTACAATTTAAACAAATTTAAGAAGTTGGTGCAAGTGGTCCTAATATTCGCGTAAGTGTCGGAAAAAGTACCTGTGTTAACTTTATATGGTATGCGGTATCTTTACTGATTTGACTCGATTTCAAAACTTTTTCTACTTGATAAAAATAACTATCAAGACATTTCTAATATCAACATCAAATACATGAAATAAAACTACTAAGTATTTAATTCCCGACGTTTCGTATCCTTTACAGCATCCATGGTCACGGGTAGACTAAATGGGATTACTAATAATTAACATTATGACTTCCAACATCTCAATCTGACCATGACCATGGATGATGTATATGATCCGAAACATCGGGAATTAAATAATATCAATACATTACATACCATCACGCCTGTGTTGCCCGAAGGGTTAGGCAAAGGCGTACTAATGTACACCCACATTTCGCCGGTATGTTTAGGTCCCATGTAATAGGGGGCGAGCCTATTGCCATTAACCGGGCACAAATTCCTAACTCCGAGCTGCTGCTGGGAATTTCATAGAAAAACCCAATAACACTTTGCTCGACCTGGGAATCGAACCCAGGACCTCAAGCGTAGCAGTCACGCTCAGGACCACTAGGCTAATGAGGCAGTTATATCAATACAAAGTAACAAAATCCGTAAAAAGTAGTTTAATTTCAATGTCTAATATTCGCTTATGTGTCAAAAATCAATATCAAACACATAGTTGAATTTGTGTCCAGTTAATGGTAAGATGGAGTGACGATTTGCGAAAGGTTGCTGGCGGCAGCTTAATGCGATAAGCCGAGGACAAGGTGAAATGGCGCATATAATTGGGGGAGGCCTACGTCCAGCAGTATACTAGTATAAGCTAATGATGATGATTAGCAATAGGGTCACCCCTATCCTATGGCATAGGACCTACAATACGAATGTAGGTAGAGTATATTGGTACAACCAATATACTCTTTCTGTGAGAGGCGTGATGTTATAAAGATATCAACTGTATTTTATTGAAATAAATTGCATTAGTATCAAAAAGTATTGGAAATTTCCAATGCAATACGAATTTAACAACTGAATTCATTTCCAGTCGTGTCGATGCACTTGTTTCAACCAATTGACTCTCACAATAAATAAAGCTGTAATGAATTCGTATTGATTTGTACGTTCATAAATCAACGAGGAAATAAAACGTATTGTAAAAAGAGAAATGTATAAACTCCACTTGTTTCAATATATAAGAAACCTAAATAAATAAATATTCTGGGATATTTTTACACAGCACCATCTAGTCCCAAACTAAGCAGAGCTTGTACTATGGGTACTAGACAATAGATATAATACTTATATACTTTTTTGTTTTTTTTGTAAATACATACTTATAATACATAAGAAAAACCCAGACGAACACAAACACTTATATTCATCACATAAATTTTTGTGTCCTGTGGGAATCGAACCCACGACCTCATCGGTCAGCGGTCAGCAGTCGGTACTCGAACCACTACACCACAGAGGTCGTCAAACCTATAAACAGTTTCTTTAATACGTTAAGATTATTGTAATCTATCTTCTGCACGCGACTTCGTATGCCTGGACTTGAGGATTGGGTCCAAACTGAATAAAAAGTTGCCCATGTGCTTAAGTGATTGAATAGTGGGCTTACCGTCGATATTTACTTATTGTAACTTCGATTCGACTTAGTTTATTACACTCATATTTCATAGAAAAACCCAATAACACTATTCGAATTGATAATCAAACCCAGGACCTCTACCGTAACATATGTGCTCAGGAATATGAGCTAATGAGACAGAATAATGTAGGCCACTCACTCTAACTTATGTCCTCATATGTGGGTACTTACGCCACAATTACTGCAAAGTTTTGCCAAATGCCGGTCGACCAAGCCGCCTATTCTATCCCCCACCCATAATTGCTGCTATGTATTATTGCCATAAGATAAATTCAGGAGTTTAAACGATTCGCAATCGGAGTCGTGAATCTGCGACGTGACTTGAAAGTCTAAAGTTGACTTCCGCAGTACTTCGAACACGTGTATTAAGTTTACACTTCAGTACCTAATACATTGTTGGTGTTATGGGTTCCGTAAGTGGGATTGAATATTGCTTCAGTTTATAGGGTCGTTAAGGATGAAATAGGTCTTAAAGTCCCTACCTACTGTCATCTGTGTTGGTAACACGGGGTTGGGGTTTCAATGTAAAATTATTATTTTGATAAGATTCATTCAAAATAATTACGTTTCGTAGCTATAAATTATTGCAACGATGGATAAGTTAAGGAATTTATGTGCATTGCTAGATAGTGTTTCCGAAAAATTTCAAAATAGAAAAAAACATACAAAAACAAAACTTGTTATTACCTGATTCATCCAATAATTGCCGATCCAATTTGACGGTACCTCCCATTTGCGTAGTGGCTGAGCGATCCGTTTCAGTGTCACGTGTTGTGGGTTTGATCCCCGCACGCGACAGAGGCTTATATGACCTGCTAGTTGTTTTGGGTCTGGGTAAAGTCACAGTTTATCATAAAACAATTTTTCCATACACGAGTGTGAATTTGAAAATACGTGTTTCGTGTGCCAGGCACAATACAGGAGACCATCGAGTCGCGTCACGTTTTTTAAACAACATAAAAATATAGAGTTTTTTTAAACAACAAAATGTGTCGAGAATTTTTAAGAATGAGTTTCATTGCCCCGTCAACTTATCCAGAGTCCATCACGTTTGTCTTGGCTCTAGATAGACTTAATTTCAAGGTAAACTAAAAAATAGAGAAATACTCCCATCGTTGGTGCGGAACCCTAAGGTTACAGTTTACGAACGCTGGCTGGAGTAAAATAAAGAGGTGAAACCTACCCGCCGCGCGTTAATGGATAGCCGGTACGTACATAATGTAATCTACAAGAAATATCTTCTTACGAAACTCGTAGGTTGAAAATGTAAAGAAAACAATATATATTTTAGAGGGAACTTGCTTTAGTACGCTTGGAAGCTTGGGATGCTTTTACTTGTTTTCTTTTTTAACTCTAGCGCAAGTGAACCACCGCCATTAGGTCAGGGTGAATTCATTATATTATAATGGCGAATACATTATTTCTAACTTCTCGTACCTATGGGGTTTAAATTGACACTTTAGATGAATCTCAATATGTTCCCGGACTCTTGGTTACACCTCGTGCTATATTTTTACACCATTATCTGACCTCGCTTGATACAGGCTTTTCATACAATGAGAGACCAGCTTATCCTGGCTATGGGTCTTATATGGAAATAACAAGATGTGTGTACTGTACAATATGTTGAGGACTGATCGAGAACTGCTTGGGCAAATCGTGATACGCGGGAGAAAATAAATATAAACATCAGTCAGGTTAGGTTACAGCTGTGACCACAAAGTTCCAGAACGGAATTGTAGCCATTGTAGTATAATACTTAATGAGATTAGGCACATCCTGAAATAATCGGCCATATTACGAAACGCAAATCTCTGTCTGCCCAGTTAAGCCATCAGCCCACGAATTACACGGACACGATACATTTTATGTGCTTCTCCTGTGGTTGAGGCTATCTATCGTACGGCGAATATATTCACGAGACCTACTGCACCATGCAGAGGCGCAAGCTATCAATATTTATAGTTTTTAGGCACTATGAGTCTTACATATCACGACGCCACCGCCGTAACTCCTACATCGGCGGTCCAAACACAGCTATGATACGATGTTCCATCATGAAGTTCCAGTTCATATCTTCCGGCTCCATCATCAGATCAGTTCGACAGTACCATATTATTGTATTGTCATCAGAACTATATACAGCTGCCAATTTTCATGACGCTACGATCCTTGGAAGATGGTTAAATTAGTTACCTTAGATTCCATTACATAGTTACATACACGACGACCTAATAAAAGCGTGTTAATAAAGTAAAACATTGACTTGTAAAGGTAAGTATCGTTAAAAGATATATTTACAGAAATAAATATAATTTATCATCTGAGTGCGTCGGTATACCAAACTTTAAAGTATCACTTTAACAATTGCTATAATATTACCATCAGTATTATTCACGGTTAAACTTCTACACTTCAATTCGAAAACAAATTTAAATTCTATTCAATACTCTCCAATTACGAAGACAAACCTGGGGACTAAGCGTCGATTATAGGTCGAGACTTGTCACTGAAGTATTCCAAACATCAATTAGGTACCTATGTAGTACCCCTTATGACCGGAACTAGTATGAATAAATGAATGAACCGGTGAATATTTATGAATGTCACTGTTATTCCGCGATCATAGCGCGTTAGGGTTCGAAAGATATACATAGATACCATATCGCATAAGATAGACAGAATAATAATTATGTTTTACTTACCTATTGTTACAAATAACTACTGGCTCTTCATCACAGTGCTATTCGCATTAATCTCGTTTTTACGACTCCAGTGGAAATTTTGACAATTTGACAAAAATCGTGATGAATTTCATAAAAAATACCTATTATTTTGTATTAGTTTATAATATTGAGTTTAGTAGATTTCTCCGTTTTTATAAAAAAAAATAACGCAACATAACCTACTATCACGCCTGTATTCTCCTAAGGATTAAGCAGAGGTGTACCACACTCACAGTTTGCAGTAGGTATTTTTTAGGTTCCATAAAATAGTTCGCAAGGCTACTGATATGAACCGACCACAAATCTTCACCTCGAGGTGCTAAAAATTTCACAATAACACTTTTCTCGGCCTAAGAATCAAACCCAAGAACTCTTGCTCAGCGCTGAAAAACACTAGAACGACGACCAATAGGCCTAAAAAGTACACCTTATATATCCAACCTCCTTACTATCTTCACATTTAGAATTCAAAACTCTCTTACACTTACCTACTCCTACATAAAGGTGTTGAGGTGAGGTCGGATCTCTCACGTAGAGAGCGATCATCCAAAATCCAGGCGATTTAAATAATCTGGCCACCTTTGACCCCGCGACGAACACTTCGGATCCTATTAAATTATGTAAACTGGAACGCTTTCCAATCTCCCTCCATTTCCTTTCCAAGTCGCCCACACATTTGAATTTCGAAAACTACTTTTAAAAACTTGTTTTTTATAAAATTATTCTTGTATTAAAAGCATTGTGTTTTTGTTTTTAGCGTTCCGTACCTCAAAAGGAAAAAAGCGGTACCCTTATAGGATCACTTTGTTGTCTGGCTGTCTGTCACGACCCAAGGTAATCAAAACCTACAAGGTAGCTCCGGCGACCTCAGAATCTTGAAATTTGGTAAAAAGCAACGTCTTATAGCAAAGATAAAGGAAAAATTGCGAAAAGCATAAATTTTTAGTTGCATTATATTATAATAAAAATATTTTTAAGCACGGAACCCTCGGTGCGCGAGTCCGACTCGCACTTGGCCGGTTTTTTATATCGGATAGGATTGCTTGACCGCTATCATGGTCGTAAGAAGAGAGTTTCAGGGGTAAAACCACTCCTGCAAATGGCTTTTTTCTCTAAAAGGCTTGGGTTTGGACTGCACGAGAAATGAGTTTGGTATTGTTATGCCAGAGGTTCTGGGTTTGATTCCAGGACTAATGAAACAGTAAAAAATTATCTAACAAAATGGTTTTACAAAATTATTACTGCCAATTATATTAATTGAAAATGCTAAAGAAGGTACTATCCTGAAAGCTTATAGCAAACTATGGTCACCAAACTGAATCAATAATCATCTGCATTTCACCTAGATACCTATTAATTCTATTGAATACTAACATCAACGCCTATTTACATGAAATTACGGATGGTTGATTACGACTGATTAATGTGAATAGCGGTAGGTAGATATAGTTCGACTACCCTCAACAAATTGTAATTTATTTGTCAAATGAAAAGTGGCCATAATAAAGTTTCATACATCGGAAACAATCCAAAATAATGAACAATGTTCATACCTAAGGTTTTACGTAAGTGCGTTTGCGCGGTGATCAATTTTACGATCAAAACGCGTTGAGAAGACAGTTGAGTTCTTTAGCAGTGGAAAGGTTCTAGATATGTATTTTCTAAGGTGTATTATAGGAAAAATACTGAAAGGTAACTGAACCGGGAAGAGAATTAAACATCAATATGTTCTCATTCCTTCACTCGTTCACATTTTTACCTAAAGTATCATCAGTCATATTGTGGATAAACTGCCAAAGCTATCGGAAGTCAAACTCAGCACAAGGCGAAGTTATTGGATAGTTTCCGATATGAGTAAACCGATTAACGCCAGCTGGTGTAATATTTCAAAGTGCATCCTAAGTTATTTGCTATTCTCAGGCGATTCTCGAGCAAACATTTTAACGAGGATGTCCCAGTTGGGCGCCAACGACAAATTGACGCCCAAACTGGGCCAAAAGTTGTTAATAGAGGGTTATGATTAATTAAAAACATTATCAGCTCATCAACCCATCGCATTAAGTGCTTTACAAATACCGTCAAAAGTATCCTCATTTTCAATTAAACCGTTTCGTTTTAGGTATGTAAATTCGACCCACAGTTGACCTTTACGATTCTTAAAATACTTAAACTGACTTAAATAAGGGGCGTCGCAGACGATCCTTCAAAATATGAAGCTCATTGAAATTCCAACAAGATCCCCGGCTTCAATGCTTGCAATGTTCAATGTTCCTTAACCTAATACCCCGCCTATTAATTTACATAATAGTTCGAACTCAATTCAAATTTATCTTAATTATTAAAGGAGAATACCTATAGTCACTATGTGGGCTAATGATTTAAATTCTCTCATAATTGAGTTCGGGAAATTTGTTTCCTGCCCCGTAATCTAACGCGACTAACATGCACGCCACGAGATAATTTTGTCGTAGCTTTACTCGTACTGATACTATGGCCGAGAACGAGATCATTAGGGCGTCGGACTTGCGATCTCAATATTCTTGAATTCAAAATTATAATGGGGTTCTTAAAAAAAGGTCTGATACAATACGCATTTAACATCGAGAGGTTTTGAAATAAAACTACTTTAATTCATAAAAATGTAAAAATATGGTGTACAATAAAGAATCTCTATCTATCTATCTATCTACTTTTTACGAATTTTATGGCGATGAATTGATATTATTTAATTCCCGATGTTTCTAATCCTTTACAGCATCCTTGGTCATGGGTAGAATATACGCGATAAAGTCTATAAAAAATACTTTGACTTTGTGTCAAAGTGTCAGAAATCAGTATACCAACAGATTTGTTAAGTAAAATGTTTCTTTCTTTCTTTTCAGGTAAGTCTTGACATTCAACAAGCTACTGCCTGTCGGTATTGACTTGATACAGCACTTCATTTCGAAATTTCTATTAGTGTCTACTCTTTTTGTACCTATTATTTACATTGGTGTCTGTCTTCTTTTGTTTTTTAAATTAAATTGGCCCATAATACAGATACGTTTGAAATGTCAAAAAACTACATACTCGGTACCAAATAGCAAGTCTTATGGAGAGATTCGGCAAGCAACTCCATACTGGCTACACCCTTCGCCACTTGATACCATAAGACCTTGTTCTAGGAAATGGCTCTCCTGTGAAAGTCAAAACACCTAAAGACTCCAAAGTAAAGATGATCGCCAGCCAGTCAGATCCCATGAGATCTTACTAGCAAGTCAGATATTTCGCCGCCTCTTACGAGATCTGAATGGAAGTGAAGAATTGAAAAACCTACTCAATTATTGATGTTATTTTTGGCGGTTGACGTACGTTGATATTTTGTAATCTTTGATAACTATTGCTGATACCTAAAAATATCAATAATACGTAAATATTTTGTAGATAAAAACGAAAACATTACGCATATTGCTAAAAAAATATAAAAATATTTGTACGTCCATTTGAATAATGCCTGGAGCATAAAAAATATTGTATTACTAAGCGAAATAATAGGTATTGTGACGTCATTATTTTGCGCATCGTTATATCGCGAGATGTAAATGATATCGTTATTCTAAATCTACTTGTCTAGCTTTTTTTAAATGAGTCTCAGTCTACTCAACGTCTGCTTTTTAACTTAAATATTATTGTAATATAATCAGTATTGCCAAAGATAGCTATTTTTTAAGTGAATCATCCATAATTACCTATAACTTATTTATATATTTTTTTTAATATGTCAATAAACATACTGCCTTATAAGCCTAGTAGTCCTGAAAGCGACTGCTACGCTTGAGGTCCTGGGTTCGATTCCCAGGTCGAGCAAAGTGTTATTGGGTTTTTCTATGAAAATCCCAGGAGTAGCTCGGAGTTTGGAATTTGTGCCCGGTAAATGGTAGTAGGCTCGCCCGCTATTACATGGGATCTGAACATACCGGAGAACTGTGGGTGTACATTAGTACGCCTCTGCCTAACCCTTCGGGAAATACAGGAGTGATGGTATGTTATGCTTAAAATTAGTAACCCACCGGTATCGGGAGCAGGGACCAAGCTACCAGTGGCCGGAACCCCAGAGAGAAACCTAACAAAACAAAGCCCAAACTGATGAAACTTTTCCTAAAATTAAATTAATTTTATTCAACATAAAGCGTAGAATTTCAACTATTGTTGTAGAGAGATTTTATTACGTTTAGCTTACGCCTAGCGGTTACAAGCGCCCGCAAAAAAAAAAACAAAGGAAATGTACCCTTTTTTCGCGCAACAAATATAATTTCATAGTGCCGGAAGAAAATGTTTATTTAAATTTTTCTTTTAGTGCTTTGGGAAGCTGCCAGACTTTTTGGTAGTAAAATGGTGGGACATACCTCGCATGAGAATGGAATTGTTTATGAAATTCATCTATTTTGTTTGTGAATATTTGTCTAGCAAAAATATTTAAATATACCGGATGACTTTAAAAACGTGGGACAAATCACAGTGAGACAAAATTTTAATTGTAATTTCAATGATCTAAATTGGACAAAATTAGCCTTATTTTTTCTCCTACATGGCGCAAACTCCGATCAATTCATTATGCAGATAGTTCCTATGTGAAGTACGCTTTGTTCTTACTTTCATTTAACATATTTTTTTCTATTCATGAGAAAACATAAGTTACTATCAATGTGGGGCGCACATTGATAGTAAGCTTATTATATATACTAGTATTCTTGTTAACCCCTCGTGCTAAGCTAAAACGCTTGTGTTACGAGTACGTCGCTAGTGCAATGGGTGGGTTTCGAACCGGCAAGCACATGATCACAAGTACGACGCCCTAGCCATTAGGCTACCGCCGCTTTACGTCTTAAAGGATGCCGGTGGGCGCGATTTTCCTCTCAGAGTGAGAGGCTATGGTCCAGCACTCTAGCCTACTGTGAGTTTGCAGACTTTACACACCCTTATGAAGTTGGTTTTATTTCTTTTTTTATTGTATTGTTCAAAATTATGTGTTAGATCTTCACCAAATTTGCATAGTACCATCAGGAGTCGCAATAATTGACAAAATTCGGTGAACATACATAGATAAATACGTACAGACGAACATAGAACTTCTTAGAATTTGTAGTCTGTTTTAAAAAATATTATTATACCTAGTACCGTAAAGCTTTGGCTACAATACGTCAGATAAACGTGGCATGGATAATCTAAATTGTACAGCCATTTCCGCGCGGCCCGCCAGAAACAATTGCTTACAAAATTTAATAAACCACTGAAGTGCCGCATCAGTGGCTATTATTCACAATAACTGGCTTAATCAACACTCGTGCACTTGATAGCGTCACGTATATTTCATAAAATGGTCGGCTTTGTGAATTACGGGCAAAGTTGATTTAAATGTAGTACAGAAATCAATTTTCATTTTGTTTTCAAATCTTACCTAACTCTACTAATATAATACAATTTTAACTGGCAGATGTCGATATTTATAAGAGTAATAAAAGACAAAACAAGAACTTTAGAATTTACGTATGTATATTTATATGCACTAACGCAAAAACTAATGCACGAAATTAAATGCAGTTGTATTGCTGGAACTGTTACATAAAATTTGGTACATATTTCATCTTTATACGCCGCCTACAGTTATAATAGTTAAATGTGTTTGGGATACAAGTAAAAGAACAATAGTAAGAAAATAATTAGCTACCATGTCGTTTTAATCTACCGGAAATAACTGGTATATTACGATATATATATATATATATATATTATATTATTTCGTAATATATCAGTTATTTCCCGCGACTTAGTCTGATTTAAATTACACCTCAACCTTGATTCGCTGTATTGTAAACTCCCATGCAAATTTTAAATAATGTAGCGTGATTAATATTTTTTTTTTCTTTTAATAAAAGCTTACTAGCAATGTGGGTCACACATTACTAGTATTCTTGTTAACCCCTCGTGCTAAGCTAAATGCTTGTGTTACGAGTGGGTTCACGTCGGTAGTGCAATGGGTGGGGTTCGAACCGGCAACCACATGATCGCAAGTCCAACGCCCTAGCCATTAGGCTACCGCCGCTTCATAAATTATTAGATTGTCAGGCTCAAAAAGGAACTTCTAGGGCATAATTCATATTCAGTCCCTTTTTCAATCTGTCTCTTAATCATAATACGTACTATTATTAGCCACCGCAATTATTGATACGTTAAATCAGACCATAATCTTACGTAGAATTACACGACTAATTTCAATCTACATCTCATCGAACTAAAGTCCCTTTTCATAAAATTCCTTACTGACAATATAACAAAAAGATATACGAAGCTCTCGATAGTTCAGTTCACTTCGACGAGATTTCAATTGACAGATTGGTTTGAAGCCACCACTGAATTTCGGCTTTACAAAATCCCTTACCCCATAAATATAAGGAAAAATTCAGCGCCAAATTCTCGGGAAGTTGCCACAAAGTTGATGAATCCTCTTGGCAAAAATACAATTTGCCATTTTGACAGCCTTAGATCAAACCTTAATGCGGGAACTGGGGAACAGAAGTATCCTCGCTGATTGCTAAGTATATTTTTTTCCGTGAAATTGTTTCCTGGTCTTTAAAGGGAATTTTAATGTTAATTTGAGCGCGCTATAGCACCAGTGATAAGCTGTACTCTAGGTGCTTATGTACAAGGGAATTTGTGTTTGCAAGAGAGTTCCCCACGATACAAGAAATTTTCTCCTAGCTAGTGTAGGGCAATGTTTTTAAAAAGAAAGAAAATTTCTCGTACGGAAAAGAACCGACAAGTAACTCAATAGATAGATATTTTTATATGATAGTACTAGCTTCTGCCTGCGACTTCGTCTGCATGGACTTCAGATAAAAAGTAGTCCATGTGTTATTCCAGACTATAATCTATCTCTGTGCCAAATTTTATCCAGATCCGTTCAGCTGTTCTGGCGTAAAAGAGTAACAAACATCCATCCATCCATCCTCACAAACTTTCGCATATATATATATAAAAGAAAGTCGTGTTAGTTACTTCATTTATAAGTCAAGAACGGCTGAACCGATTTGGCTGAAAATTGGTGGAGAGGTAGCTTAGAACCAGGAAACGGACATAGGATACTTTTTATCCCGTTCCCGATACTTTTTATTCCACGGGGGCGAAGCCGCGGGCAGAAGCTAGTTTATAATATTAGTAGGATGATGGTCGAGCAACATAATAAGTACCTATTGGGTTTTTCTATGAAATTCTAAGTAAGAGTAGCAGCTCAGAGTTTGAATATGTGCCCAGTTAATTATTTATTTATTTTATTTTTATGAGGTATATAATAGGTCCTATAAAATAATACAGAGCCCCTCAAAACTGTACAAACAGTTTGTCTGTGGGATCATTAATAATTAATCGTATTAACATTTAGGTAAGTATATGGATATAGTATATTTTATGGTAAGGTATTTAAAAGGTAATTTAAAAAAAAAATATAAATTATTTTTGTTTGGCTCGATTTGTCTGAGGGTAAACTGTTGAATATACGAGTATATGGAATTCGTTTTCCTAAAGTCAACCCGCTCTTAACCCCTGCATAAGTCTTCGAGATTACAAGCATGATAGTACATCTTTTAAAACCGTGACCTTGCCATAGTCTGGATAATAGGTATGTACGTTGGTATTCACATACTCAGAAACATTTGCGCTTACGTCTCACCGGAGATATATTATAATTAAGACAAAGGAACTTGAACTACCCGTGTGTAACTTTGTCTCCCGTCTTAACTCACCAAGGGTACCATTAAACGGATTCTGATGAAGTTTTGAAACCATACGACTTCATGTGCCAAGGAAACTTGACTTTTAGTGTCTGAAATAAGCATTTCCGAAAGGCCACGCAGGTATATAAAAAAGTTGTGGAGAGACAAAGTGCGCCTCCAACCGAAGGGCAGTTTTTGCCTGGCAGGCCATGTACCGATAATTGCTGCCTGCTGTATATAAACACAAGTTGCACGGTAAATATCGCTTGTGCGATTCAGGATTTGCTCTTCGTAGTTCTTATCTAGCGTAATAGATGTCGCTATAAAACGTTATTGTCCAATAGTATTGAAAGCTGATAAGACAATTATCACAAATTAAATCATTTACCACGACTAGAACACAGTCGTCTGAGTGAGCGAAAAATATATTATGTATTGACGGAATGTAAGAGAGTGAATTAGATAGCACACACGCGCATCACCTGTAAAATTGCATACTACTTCTGACAATCACTTACGTGCAACTTAGTACTGTATATTTTAAAGGGGCTCATGAGTAAAGAATAACCAATTAATAGTTAAGGTTACACTTAGTACCTACTGTATATTTTTAAGGGGCCCATGGCAAAAGAGTAATCAATTATTTTTTAAGGTTAAACTACGCTTGTTACGGTGAGTCAATGGAATAGTAAACATTATTTGCATAGCCAAACTTTACAGTAACCACCATAAAATGTAGTAGGTCCCGGTTCTCAAGAACACATGACCATGACCAGACCAGATTTGTGATACCCTCCCTAGTATGACGTCACATACCTATTTTACTTCGTCCAACCGTATAGAATCGTCATCAATCATGAAACAGAGATTTTTGTCTGCTGGACGTAGGCCTTCCCCAATGTGCACCTTTTCACCCTGTCTTCGGCTTGTCGCATCTAGCTACTGCCGGCAGCCTTCCGCAAATCATCACTCCATCTTGCCGGCGGGCATCCTACGCTACGTTTGCCGAGTCGCGGTCTTCACTCAAGAACACGTCTACCCCATCGGTTGTCGCTTCTTCTACAGATGGACAGCCCACTGCTACTTCTGCTTGCTAATTCGGTTTTTTACATATCACATCATAAACCTGAGCCTTTGTCACAGAATGTCACACTTCTCGACTTCCCTTCCCCTAAGAGCTGTAACTATGACCAGTCCTAATAACAAATCAGTCAGTAGATTATCTTACTAGAGATAACATTTTGACATAAAGTCCATACAAGTAACGTCAAAATCCTATCTTTAGTAAGTAGATCTATTGACTATTTTCTAATAGGGACTGGCTGTTAGTGGTAGTTATTCTGACAACAATTTATATTATCTGGATTATTCCAAAACATTTAACCGTTCAATTATACATATCACACCTGTACTCCCCGAAGGGTTAGGCAGAGGCGTACTAATGTAAACCTTCAGTTCGCCGGTATGTTTAGGTCCCATGTAATAGGAGGCTAGCCTATTGCCATTAACCGGGCACAATTTTCCAAACTCCGAGCTACTACTGAGAATTTTATAGAAAAACCCAATAACACGCTCGACCTGGGAATCGAACCCAAGACATCTAGCGTAGCATTCGTGCTCAGGTCCATTAGGCTAATGAAGCAATTTTTCGTTGCAATTTAAACAATCAGCATTAGTTTACAGATGTTTTGCTTTAAAAACAGGTAATGAACTCACTCAATAACAAAATTGCGTATGAGTTCATTGTCCAAATTAGTATTTCTCACTCGTAATGTTTGTTTACGAATGATAATACTCAAAAGTCCTCGGTCCCGAACAATTACTGATAACATAACATAACATACCATCACGCCTGTTTTCCCCGAAGAGTTAGGCAGAGGCGTACTACTGTACGCCCACAGTTCGCCGGTATGTTTAGGTCCCATGTAATAGGGGGCGAGCCTATTGCCATTAACCGGGCACAAATTCCAAACTCCTAGCTGTTACTGGGAATTTCATAGAAAAACCCAATAACAATTTGCTCGACCTGGGAATCGAACCCAGGACCTCAAGCGTAGCAGTCGCTATTTTATAGTAAATACCTTATTAAGTGTTAATTGTAATAGACTCGCCCCTATTATATGGAATCTAGACTTACCAGCAAACTGCAGGTGTATATTTGAACATTTCTACCTATCCTTATCATTTAATGTTTTGTACGGACAACCAGGTAACATAACAAGCTTATAACTTTGTGATTTTTAGTGATACAGTTTTGAAATTTCCTGATACAGTTTTGAATTTTTTTACATAGATTCTTTACATAGAAATACTAGACACATGTCTGGCGTTTTGCATATACCTGCTAAAACTGAGGTTGTGTATTAGTATGCTTAGTACAGTATCAAATATATGAGTGTCAAATGCAGGGAGATCTTTGAAATGGCCTATCGAAGAAAGTAATTAGTGATTGTATTGTCATCGGAAGATTTCTGTAGCCCGCGAAGTTTTTCGATGTTTTATTTATTCTATTCGGGATAGAGACAAATGCAACTAATCAAATATCCTCCTAATCTGTTCTTGAGTTATAAATGGTATTACTAACCCGACTTTGTTTTATATATACAGGTAGTTATGTAAGTATGGAGCAGCAAGACCTAAATAACAAAAACTATGACTCAAACAAGGAATTTATCAAATTATGTCAATGATACGAACCATTTTGTACTCCTCCGTATTGTCTGCTGCTGTGTCGTTCATTGTCCTGTCTAGTACCTATATATTATATCGATAACATAAATATTTCTCAATTATTTTGGTGCACAAATCACACTTTGCTCGACCCGAGAATGGAACCCAGGACTTCTAGTGTAGCAGTCGCGCCCACCTTTTTTTTTTTTTTTTCTTTTTATGGGATAGGGGGGCAAACGAGCAAACGGATCACCTGATGGTAAGTGATAACCGCCGCCCATGGACACCCGCAACACCAGAGGAGTCGCAAGTGCGCTGCCCGCCTTTAAAAGGGTTTGGGCCTCCGGTAACCTCAACTCACTCGGCGAAACACAACGCAAGCGTTGTTTCACGCCGGTTTTCTGTGAGGCCGTGGTATCACTCCGGTCAAGCCGGCCCATTCGTGCCGAAGCATGGCTCTCCCACGTGAACCTACCTAATACCTAAACCTAATAACAATAAATAATGAGGCAGTTATATAAACTTATAGAATATAGTTATCTCATTACCTTATTTGTCTAGTAGTCACAAAAACGTAATACCTATCAAAATAAAACGTAATACAAACAACATTCTATCAAATTCTGTTATTATTCGGATTGAGATACCGTTAATCTAGGCTTCTACCGTACTATTTCGTCTACTACTACTGCACTGGAAATAAACGACCGGAAAATAATTCCTAACTTGGTAAACATTCGCTTACATTTATTTCCAGTAAATTATTTTATTTATTTTTATTCTTTTGCACACATAAATGTACATGGCGGACTTAACGCCGCAGGCGTTTTCTACCAGTCTACCTTCGGGTGGAGCAGAGATAATTGTGGCAGGTGCTTAAGCATTAACTACTTAACAATAAATAAAAACAAACAAACGGTAATGTAAATAATATACATAAATAATATAAATCTACATATATAAGTATTAAAACAAATAATATATAAAAATATATAATATATATACATATATACTTAATATATACAATTCATTGATACAACAATTTTAGACAGAGAACCTAGATTAACGGTATCGGAATCGAATAATAACACACTTTGAATTTTTTTGTATAAGTCAGTTATATATAAATAAGTAGTTCTTAGCTATAGCTGAACCCGGTAGGTGGTGCCGTTGTTGACATCCTTAGGGAGAAGAGTATAACTGGAGGTAGCAACTAGGTAGTACTAGTATTCTTTTATCTGTGGTAGGGCTAACGCGCACTTGTGATTTTTAGTCTACCGATAGTTTAGTCGCTCTAGTAGTCGTGTAAAATTTCATGTCGAATTCTAATCGTCAAATGCGCGCACTGCCATATAACTCCATAGTGAATCCCAGAACGAACAAACTATCGCCCGACTAAAAATCACAAGTGCGCGAGCGCTCTTAAAATTCTTCTTAGTCGTACACTCCTGGCGGAGTGGTCGTGGTTATCGTCTGGTATGGTGGTTGCGGCTTTTGCCATCTCCCTTTCTCTCTATTTGTGGCACTGCGTGAACATTCAGTAAGGGAACACTTCGTAGATGATTTAATGAGGTCTGTCCACCTTGTGGGTGATCGGCCAAGAGAGCGTTGACCTTCTACTCTTCCACCATTAATCGTTCCAAAGAGCCTTCGTTGCATGTCCAAACATCTTAAGGATTCGTACATGCACAATCGACGAAAGTCTTTGTTTGATGCGAAACTCTTTTAGGATGGAAACTTTAGTACGGTGAGCTGTCCATTTTATCCTCAATATACTAGTTAAAATACAACAACGCATTTTCTGATGTAGGTACTTCAAGCGTCACTTATTCTCAGATATTCACTACAACAGGGCTTTGTTTATTCATCATAGTCTACTTTGTGATGGATCCTAGTGGTCATAGGTTATCTTAGTACTGAGGGGTCTATGTATCAATAACGAACATTCAAACTTCCTTTGTTGTATCAATTGAATTGAATGATTGAATTAATCTTTATTGATCTTACGATCACTATACACACTATCGAGTATGTATACTCGATAGTATGTAATTCAGATGTACCAGTATATGAAGTATATTGACAGGCTCGCCCCCCATTACATGGGACCTAAACATACCGGCACACTGTGGATATATTATACCTTATTACGCTTCTGCCTAATACTTACAGGAATACAGACGTGATGGTAAGTTATCGTATGACATAGATTGATGGCTCACGTTTTTTCGACCTTTAGACTCAATAACACCCCTCTTTTTCGGCGCGGGTCGAAAATTGTCTAGCCTCTATTTTCAGGAACTCAATCGAACCAGTTAAGCATTGTTGATCATACCTATTCTAGTTATAGGAGAATAGTTATATTAGATGATATTTAAAATGAATAAAGTGCCTAAATTTATGTTTACCTAATAACGTATTCCTTTAAATCAGAAGCCCCCGAACTGTTTTATATCGTCGACCACTTGCCATATTTTTTGAGTTTAGGTAGACCCCTTTCTTACCTAATTTTAATTTTTTGCAATGTTATTATACCTATTTAGATCTCATGGACCCTATTTTTTTTTTCCCACAGCCATAGACCCCTTTGTAGATTGTCGTCGAACCCTGGGGGTCGATATAGACCAATTAGCACTACTTTAAATGAGTTATCCTTTCATTTAATTAACTGACCTTCCATTTAAATCATTTGATAGTGCAATGAACAGATATAATATGTATTTGATGTCATTGAACTTGTGTTCGGAATGAATAATCGATGAATGTTTTGTCCTTTGACATTTCAAACATCTTTTACTGAATGTTTTCAATGAGCAAGGATTGAATAGAAATCCTACTAAAGCTATTATTTACAAAAGCCCTTTAAATAAAGTCTGACAAATTGAAAATTAATAATTGATTGCTGGAAGCTTAATATAATTTGAAATGACTATGTATCACAATTATTCATATTCGATATCATTTTACAAGAAAATATTAAATAGAGACAAGAGAATAGTGATACAGAATCAAACAATGCAATATTGTTAATAAACTCAATCCTACCATTGTAAACGTGAAAGTTTATGAGGATGTATGAATGTTTGTTACTCGTTTATGCCAGAACGGCTGAACGGATCTGCATAAAATTTGGCACAGAAATAGATTATTGTCTTGAATAACACATAGGCTACTTTTATCCAGGTTGGACCCAATTCTGTACTCCACGCAAATAAAGTCGCAGGTAGAAGCTAGTAATATATTACAATAATCAAACACCGTTAGGAAGAAAATGAAAATAGATAAATATATCAAAATAATGTATTTGTACATTACGGTGATTCCACTCAGCGTCAGAGCAAACATATCCACAAAAATCACTGGTACTTATAAGAGAACTTATTAAATAAATATAACCTATCCTAACATCTATCACAGTAAAATCACGGTGGGTCAAAACCACAATCTAGTTGTACCTCTCCCGTACTCTCGCAAACATTTCCGCACTATCAACTTTGTTCGCTCCTTCGTTCTTCCCGAAGAAGGTCATCCTGGTCGTCTTGACGAGACCGGAGCCGTTCTCCGCCGACTTCCTCCAGTACACCGTCTGCATTGCGTTCCTGCCGGCAATATACCTCGTCGCACTTCCGATCAGCTGTCTTTTGTCCATTGTCGAAGAAGAATATGTTTATCAGGCAGAGTATACAACACAGCTTAGATGCTAGTTTACGAAGTTTTTAATAATAATACGTCGTGTTATACTGATGGAGACTGTTTGAAGTGTGATGTTGTGGATCGCGGCGCTCGCTTATATATGACCGGGAACGTGTTTCGCGTCACTGATAAAGGTAGGTAGTCGGTGACACACTAGTGTGTGTAAACGTTGCAGTTTGCAAGCGCGTGCCAAAGTACAGACTCGTAGATTAGTTCTAACTAGAATTATGGATTAAGTCACCCGTGTATAACGGCCGCAATATAAAGCTGCGTTGATAATCCATTACCGCGCCACCGTAAAGTATTAATTAAAAAAGTTCTACATACCCTTCAATGTATGGAATTTAATTAGAAGTCAAACATAATATTTCTGAGTGACTAGTTAGTTTATTAAACTATTTTTATGATATGCAATTAAAAATAGATTGTATTTGTTTAATGTTTTGTTTATTTCTCGTGTATGCTGAGCAAATAAGAAGTAATTAACATGATAATATAAGTAACATAAAGTACATATTTACTTTATTACATTGAGATTCCTCAAAAATGGTACTTATGCCTCCTTATTACAAAAGATGTTTTAAAACAAATTCTAAGTAGATACCATACATTTTATTTGTTATAAATCGTTCATAAATGATCATTTTATTTATTTCCCAATTGTACATTTATATATTACAAAATTACAAAAAAAATATTGTATTGTATAATTAATGTATTATATAATTTTACGTAGAGTAGTACTCTACATTTTTATGTAGAGAACTGCGATACACTTCGCAGGTATGATTGAAATCTAATAAAATCGGCCCTTTACGAATTATGAAGATAAATTATTTTTAATCAGTCAATAGGGAAAACAATATTCAATCATTGGTTGTTTACAATCAATCGACTTCGGACCATAAACTGAATACGTTAAAAATAGTCTGTATATTGTTGTCGTAACTACAAGCAATTTATTGAGGCAATAAATTACCTTTTAGCAATAGAGAGAATATTTTATTGATACCAGAGTGTGATACTAATAAGGCTATAATTAGTAACGGTATCAGATAGAAATAGCTTATGCATATAATAATCATAGTTAACCAATACCTGCTATGTGCACAAAGTATAGAAATGTATACTTGATACCATAACGCTTGTATTCCCCGAAGGGTTAGGCGGAGGCTATAGGTCGCCGTGTACATTAGTACGTACACCCAAGGTTCGTAGGTATTTTTCGGTCCCATGCAATAGAGGGGCGGAGCGAGCCTATTGCCATTAACCGGGCACAAAATCCAAACAACAAAAGCAGCTGGGTATTTTAACACTTGCTCAATTTGGGAATCAAACCCTGGGAAGCAGTAAAAAAGTACCTAGGTACGTATAAATTGTTGTTAAAATTGTTTATTCAATGTATATTTTACAAGCTGTTTCCAGGACCTTCTCTAATCTATTATAGGCCTTGTGCACTGTAGGATAATGGGGTCCCTACATCAATGATCTATCAGGGAACTTTTTCATAGACAAATTCATAAAAAACATAATAGGAGTGAAATAGGAAATAGGGGGCAACCTTAGACCGCCCTGGGCACTTGAATAACCCCCTGTTACATGGACTCCGGCCACAAATTTGACGACTCCTTTGGCGTAGCGGCTGAGCCATCGGCTTCTGCGACACATGTTGTGGGTTCGATCCCCACACGAAGGAAATATTTGTATAATCTACAGGTAGTTATTCCGGGTCTGGGCGTTTGTGTATGTGAGAATTTGTTTGTAAACGCACCCACGATACAGTAGGAAGCTGGTACTGATTATTATTTGCACTATCTGTTTCTAGGTGACGGCCGCTGAAAATTTTACGTTTGAATATTATCGTGACCAAGGTAAATCTCATGATAAAAATTCCATAACACCTTTTTTATAGTTTGTTTACACAGTGATAAAATTTAATTAGATAACGGGAATTGCTTTATTTACTTTTTAATTAATTGGAGTAATGTTGTTAACGTTTGTGTTTGTTATGTCTGCTGATGCAGTTACTATGTGGTACACTTATTACAACAATACAATGTTTTGCATCGCATTGTGCATGTACATACGATGATTGATCATAGGACTGGTACCAATTGGCTTCTGTCTAAAGGGTCGCGGGTTAGGCTCTTAGATGGTACAAATATTTGTAATACAGGTGGTTGTTCGGTATGTTTGTGTATTTGAGGAAGGAATGGTATGGTATGGTATAGCGGGCTATTTTCCGAACTCCGCGACAGAGCGCGTATTTAGCGTGGGGGTGGGAAAGATTTTTTACTCGAGCCACCCTAACTCCTCAAGAAAGGCCAGCAAGCGATTAATGTTGCTGGCCTGAATCTCTCGGAGAGTACTCGGTTTACCGAGGTGCTTTGCCCATTATGCGGCAACCCTGCGACAATGTGGGAGCATGTGGGCCGCTGTCTCTTCATCCCTCAGCCAGGCTTTGCCCAGAAGGCCTTTGTCTGTGATACGTATTACAGAGAGATGTTTAGTAACGCGTGAAACAACTCTTGCGTTGTGTTTCGCCGAGTGAATAAGGTTACCGGAGGCCCAAACCATTTTAAAAAGCGGGCAACGCACTTGTGACTCCTCTGGTGTTGCGGGTGTCCATGGGCGGCGGTTATCGCGTACCATCAGGTGATCCGTCTGCTCGATTGCTCCCCTATCCCATAAAAAAAACTAAGAATACCGGCAAACTGCATTCTTGACTTCTGCCGAACGCTTCGAGGATTACAGGCGTGATGATACGATATGTTTATGATGTAGTCCATATTACAATTTAAAAGATAGAATTGAAAGAACCTCCTTCTTTAATGCAATCTGTTAGTGATGCAATAAGGCACATGTCAGAGGTCTAAAGATCGCCACATAACAAACTTATCATAGAACTAGTATAACTCAATTAATAGTAGTTTCAATAATAGTGATAACGTTTATTGTTTGTATAGTTTTCCTTTATTTGAGGTGTTTGTATTTTAAATGCAAATAAAAAAAGTGTGGTGCGATTATGATAATATTAGTTTTTTATACACAAAAGAGATAAATAAACTGCCTCATTAGCCAAGTGCTCCTGAGCGCGACTGATACGCTAGAGGTCCTAGGTTCGATTCCCAGGTCGAGCAAAGTGTTATTGGGTTTTTCTATGAAATTCCCTATTACATGCGACCCAAAACATACCGGCGAACTGTGGGTGTACATTAGTACGCCTCTGCCTAATCCTTCGGGGAATACAGGCGTGATGGTAAGTTAAATGTTTGAGATAAATAGATACTTAGTGAATATTTAGTAGGTAGGTAACACTGCGACAATCTTCGTTTTTGGTACAGTCAACAAAAGAGTTAGGTATGCATGCAGCTAACGACATCTGAGGCCGTGAGCTAATAAAGCGTAGACTCAACAAAAATATTAAAACTGACAGCCCTATAAAAAGCACGTGGTATGACCCGTGACGACACAGAATGCAATCTGCTAAATGTCGGTAAAAACACGTGCTACTTCTGCAGCTCATTGACTTCTAGCAGTCAATTAACTTCTATTGACTTCAACTGTTTAATGTAATGTGTAAAATGCACGTGTTTGGTTAAAAAGTGATAAGCGCCCGCGACGTTATGTATAAGCGCCAACAAAAATTTATCGTGGATCGTGTTAACCCAGCTGGTGTGATACAATTATAACCCTCACCACAACTAAGTTAGTCGATGACAGTCGATGGACAATATGGACACGTCACTACATGGTACCTATACCTAATAATTATGTTTACGCGAGTAATTCCTTTTAAGTGACAGCCAGGTGACGTCATCGTTTGATATATTCAAATCCGAGCAAGATACATTTTTGCACGCACTTTCTTAATTTAAAGAAAAAAATTATAAGTAATTTGCATCGCACATAGCCTCCTCTATCCATAAGCTCATCGAGCACCAGGAATGTTCTCTCAGAAACACAGAATTTTGTTTAAAGACACCTACCTGCCTTACTAGACAATAAGATCTGTGTCGCAGGAAACAAAGTACACTTAGACTCTAAAAATATGGCACACACAAATATCGGCCTCGGGTGTGAACAAACCCACGGTATCGACAAGGTAACTGCTACCCTTAATGTGTGGCAATATTTTTTAGTTAAGATTTCTTGGCATTTCTCATTCTTAATTACATTTAAACATATAAGTTGTTAATTTATCAAATCCTTATATATATATCCTTATATATCTCATTATATATAGATTATAAATATATATATATATATATATATATCCTTAGGTATCTCATTTTATCATATTAATATGTAACTGTTTTTTGTTCCTAATCAATATTCACGTGGGAGAGCCATGCTTCGGCACGAATGGGCCGGCTCGACCGGAGTGATACCACGGCCTCATAGAAAACCGGCGTGAAACAACGCTTGCGTTGTGTTTCGCCGAGTGAATGAGGTTACCGGAGGCCCAAACCCTTTTAAAAGGCGGGCAACGCACTTGTGACTTCTCTGGTGTTGCGGGTGTCCATGGGCGGCGGTTATCGCTTACCATCAGTAGATCCGTCTGCTCCCCTATGCTATAAAAAAAGGCCCAAAAAATCTGCCATTTTCATTTCCATAATTTTGATATACCCAGTGTCACTTTCACAATTGAGACGTATCAACGGCCTCTCAAGCTAAACTCCATTCAGCTATTTAAGCGACAGAGCCTTACTTAATATATACACTCGACAAACATAATCCTCCTTTGGGCGCAGTCGGGTTAAAAATATAAATATAATGGCTTGATGAGGAGCTATCTTAAATCCAGACCTATTTTAGTGTAGTACATATTGGAGACAAACATGAGGTATCTAAACACTCGACAGTCGATTGAATATGCAAACAAACACACCTTCATAATATTGACATCTGTGACGTAAACAACGCTTTGTTTGTATTAATTAATAGTAGCAATGATCTATTTCGCTATAGGATAAGGACAACTGGTTTCATGTATCATTCTCCTCCTTCAGTCAAACCAGATGCAGCTGAATATCAGTATTTCACTCGAAGCCACTGCATCAGACCTCCGCGACCCAATTTCTGGGAAATACCGGTATTCGTGGGATAGACTGTCAGGCTTTTTTGGGTTTCTGACAACCATTAACAATTGCCATAGATGTTCGTATGACAACCGGGAGCAACGGCTTTACGCGCTCTCCGAGGCACGGAGGGGTCTTGCAGATGAGTTGATCAACTTAGTTCTTACTTAGCCACGAGCCCCTCTAGGTACTAACGCAATTAAGACTGACTTTTAATTCATACTTACATAAATACTCGGCTTATTCTTACAAAAGGTAGGCAGAAACTATAGACCGCCACTTGCTACGATTCTTGTATACTTCTTTTCCTTCTTGCACATTCATGCATCTTATCATACACATACGACATTTTCGAGTACCTACTACACATCTGACCTTTTTTGAACACTTCTTTGCATCCTCGTAAAACTATGATAAAAGTGCCTTGTTACACTACCATAAAATCTAAATTTTGATGACGATATCAAAATTATGATTTATTATCTATATTCCCATAATTTTCTTTATCGAATGCAGGCGTGAAGGTATCAATCAATTTCTCATTTACCTGAAAGCACTAAAATATCGATATAAATTTCAGGGCAAGAAATTTCCTGGAAAATGGGAGTACAGTTATATACACCGCTTTTAATAGTTGTGGGTTAATTAAAACGCTAAAAATAGTTCCTAAAACTCTCGTTTTATTTGCGAGCTATATTTGTATAAAGTTAGTCAATTTAATGTTCAAAATTTTATAACTTTGAGTACATAGAGAGAGACGTTGAACAAACAAACGGTGATATATGACGAAACATTAGGCATTAGTTAAATTTCCGAAAATAATGAAAACCAGTTTATTTTAAGGATAGCCAAGAAAGACTGATAGTGTTCATGAAAATAAAAAATAAATAGGTATCTACCATCCTCGGCAAAGTCCGTCTGAAGAGGGCCCGCGCTAAGACAAGACTTATTTAGTCCCTATTTAGGGACGAACCTCGGCTTAGGGTGTTGCTGGGTGGGACAGCTAAGTACGGCTGGATCTGGGTTAAATTATTTAATTTAACCCAGGTCCGAGCCCCGATGGGGGACGCTCTTAGCTACTGTTGCTTAGTTTATAAGTTGCTCCTAACTGGAGACATTCGGTGAGTCACGAACAAGTCAACAGCTTACGTTCATTCCTATAAAAAAAAACAAACTGGACGCCAACAAAGCTGGGTCAAGCTAGGGTGAGACGATGATTTAAACTTTTATTCGTATCATGTAGGCATTCGGGAAATGTGGGAAAAAACCCAGGCAATAACTAGTATGAAACAATCCCTGATATTTCGCACGTATGCCTGAAATTATCAAAAAATCGGATTTCCCCAGGTGATTTCATATGCGACACATGACACTAAAACCCAGAAATGCTCGTAATTCGCTAGATAAAATTATGAATGAAGGAAAATAATGTAGGTAAGTGATCAATAGGTCACAGCTGAATTTTGTTGTTGATACCAGGTGATCCTTTTGTTTACAACTTTATTAATTTTTGTTTTATAGTATTTATCAAAAATAATTAAAAAACATGACATATCATACCATCACACCTATTTTCGCCAAAAGGTACAGTTCGCCGGTATGTATAGGTCCCATGTAATACCCTCCTACGTTTGTATTTGTATAATATTCGTATGATGATAATTTTATGTTCTGAACGGTAGGAACTGGATATTCGGATTGTTAACGGTATCTCAATCGGAATAATAATGTAATTTGATAAAATATTGTTTGGATTACGATTTATTTTCGTATTACGTTTCTGTGAGCAACTCAAGCTCCTTAATAAATTAATTAATGGCAGATGATTTACTTTATGCGGGTATTATAGCCCTCAATGAACGTTTATTCGTCCAATCTCTTTCGAAGCATTACCTGTGGAACGCAAAATTATGAATTTGTTTTGCAAATGAATTTGAGACAATGTTGATGTCTGTATCCACGTTCGTGTTTAATCTAGTATCTGATTTACCTTCCTTCGTTCAATCATAACAAGTTGTTTTGACTATATTTGAATATTTAGTGCTTATATGACAACCGACTCCTTGATACTTTGCACAAATAGCATATTGTGACAACAAGGTTATTCTTCTTTACTTATTACCCGACCACGAAAAAGGAAGGGTAACGAGTTTAATAATATGTATGTATAGTATAGATGTTCGATCCTAGCTCAAAAAATACTCATCAGATTTTAACAAATGTGGTGTTGATTGATTCGTCTTTACGGTAAGGTGGTTATCGGCTATTGAGATAATTATCACTTTTTGAGATAATTTATCAAAATTATGGCCGATGAAACATACAAAAGGGAACCAAAATTTACTCGAATTTAATAAATGAGTCTTTAGGTACATCTAAATCCAACTAGTATAATACGTTATGTCACTGTAAAAATTATAGTTAAAATGGCGACTACAGCTATAAGCTGGACCCTGCTATTCCTGGACATTTGTTAATTTTTTTCGTTGTCAGGTTTTAGTCTTGAACTTTCATTTTATATTTGTCTTCAATCTCGCTCCTATCTTCCCAAAGAAGCTGTTTCTTTGTTCATAGCAAATTATGGCGTTAGCTGTAGGTACGTACTTATCACGATTTTTTAATAATTTCTTCCAGGCAGCCTATAAAACAGTTCAATAAATCGATAAAACATTTTATGATCCCTCTTAAAAACATCATCCCTCATCCATCATCTTTTTTACCCATCATACAAATCTTATAAAATAAGCAACGTGACGATGTCTGTACGTTAGAAATATTAAAAGAAAATTATGAAGGGTACCTGCCTATTTATAATAAAAAAGAAGTTAAAGCAATTTCTCTATAGGATGTTTGTCTGTCTGTATAATAAATGACTGTAAAAACTATTAGACGATAATTGATTTAATTTTCCGTTTTGTTGCTGGAATGAAGTGTGAATTACCTTTCGTTAATCTTCGTTTATGTTGACGGATGATTTAAACGCATGTAGCCTGACCTACAGTTTCTCTGCCAAATGTTTGTATAGCGATTTTAGCTCCTCAGTTTTATTGTTAGTAATATTAGAAGATAAGCTTACGGGTCCTCTGTTGGAGTGCGACAACCGCAGCTTATAGACACCAGCAATACCACTAATGGCACGTTCGCGTTGTCTCTTGAGACCCCCGTTGGTATGTCTCACTTGCTTTTTCTGACTTTAGTTACGCAGCTACTTTGGATGTTTACAATATTTTGGATGACCATGGATACAATTAGATAATAACACCCCTCTTTTTCTTTGGAAGTTAGAAAAAGGCGCGAACGCTTTTTGTCTATCACTTGTCAATTGTCACACGTCACTGCTGACATTACGTTCTTCGTCGAGAAACGGCTTCAACAGTACCTATCTAAGTAAATGCTTTTGGAACTTGAGAGAGAGTCATTACATAAGTTTTGTTGGACACCATTGTACTTCATATTTATTACCTTATTATCTAATAAATAAATAATTAATAATAATGACCACAGAGTAGATCTACATTTTTAGCGCTGCGTTGTGCGCTGTTAATAATTTTATGAAGTCAATCAGTCAGTCAGTATCAATAATGATTAAGCTTATCTGTATAGCTTAGTCATCTCTACTATTATAAAATCGTAAAAAAGCTGTGTCTGTACATTGACGATATTTAAAATAAAACAAGTGGGATAGGCTATATAAACGTCTCCGAATCCAAAAATGTTAATTTCAAAATTCTTGTCTGTTTGTCTTGTTTTTCTGTTTGTTACGGGTTGGAGCAAAAACTACTAAATAGATTTTAATTTTATTATTACTGTTAAAAAGTATATGCTGCAACTTAAAAACTAGTGAACTTCTTATCTCAATTAATTAAATGAATCCTGAGATACAGCTTGACCTCCCTGATGTATAGAGGCCCATACAAAGAAGAGGTCATCAATGTTAGTTTTGCATTTTTACTCCTGATATAGCTTCACGTGAGCGAAGCCGCGGTTAGAAGCTAGTTATTGATATTTAGGTGTTTTCCTTTGCCACCTGTACGATTTAACAAACATTCAGAAATGCATATCTTATCTTGTATCGAAATAATAATATAATAATATGACGAGAACCTCGTGAAGGCTGAGAGAGAGAAACAATTAAAATATCTCGACTTAGCCCACGAGGTGGTCGCCATGTGGGATGTGGACTCGGCCATCATTGTACCGATAGTCGTCACGGTCAATGGACTTATCGCCAAGAGCCTCGACCAACACCTCAGGAGGCTCGAGTTGGATGGCTGGGTTAAGGGCCTGATTCAGAAGGCAGTACTCCTTGATACGGCGCGTATTGTGAGGAGGTTCCTGTCTCTGGGGCCCTAACCACCGGTAGCTTGGACCCTGCTCCCCATGCCGGTGGACAACTATTTTTATATTTTTAAATGTTTTTATTTCTTTTGTTTTTTATAAAAATATTTAAAAATGTAAATGATATGACTTGAATGAAATAAATGGATAATATTATCGTAATGTTGTAAACACATAGCTGTACTGTTTAATCGTTTCCGTATTCAATTGGAAATAAAATATTTGTTGACCCACTGTCTATTCGCGACGTTGGTAGATTAAGTAGGTACCTAGTTTATTAGGACTTAAATCTCGTCTGTACTTCAATAAACCCGTTTTTTCAATCTCTATAAGTCTAGTGGGCTTTACCGTGATTGCTACGCTAGAGGTCGTGAGTTCGATTTCCAGGTCGAGCAAAGTGTTATTCTATGGTTTTTCTATGAAATTCTCAATAGCAACTCAGGATTTGTGATGTGCCCGGTTAATGGCAATAAAATCGTTTCAATAAATACTTCTGAAATATTCAGCAAGTCAGATATTTTCTCCCTTCTTACGAGATGCCTATCTGAATTATAGTGAGGAACTTCTAACCCATCCCCACACGGATCAGAATACATGTTACGTTATTAATGAAAAATAAGTCTTTTAGAAATTTTACGAAGTTGTTATTGTAGTATCACCGATGATATATCATAACTTGGCGAATTTTTAAATGGCTCTCACAGATTTATCTATACTCTATGTTAATCTGATAATGATGAGTAGTCAAATGTAAATAAATACGTCGCATGCTCTACAACACGTGCTGTATTTACGTGCTGCGTTTAATGCATAATTGATTACTGGCATGTTACAACGAGGCACTTTAGTTGATTGACAGATATGTATGCGAGATGTCTAGTAGATCTACTAGACATCTCGCATACACATATCGTGATACGATTAAAAACAATTGACAGGGCAATCGTGGTAATTTACATCGCAATCTGCGTGTCGATGACATCTTATGTCCGAGTCCAAGATATGAATTTTATCGAAGCATAATATATCGATAACACACAATTTCGCAGAATCGAATCTTGTCTGAGATCACTTTCTTTCGTTTCGTTTCGTTCGTTCAATAAAATATAATTCAAAATATAAAATAGTATAATTATTTTAGTAGGATCAAAAATAGGCCTTCCTTTATCGGGGCCATATAGAAAATAAACTAAATGTACCAAAGTTTTTTAAAATATAAATATTTTTGTAATTTTTATGATGACATAGATGTACCTACATAATTGTCAGTTTAAGCTTGACGATAACAAACCCGATAATAATTATGTATAAAATATAGTAAAACTCTTGAAAAATTCCATCACATTTTTGTTTATCATTGTCCATGTTTACAGATTAACTTAGTAACTCAAAGATTACGTTACTATTATGTATGGCTAATTGGCTATATCCAGCGGAAAACCGGCTCGATTGGAGTGATACCACGACCTCACAGAAAACCGGCGTGATACAACACATACGTTGTGTTTCGTAGATTGAGTGAGGATACCGGAGGCCCGAACCCTTTTAAAAGGCCCGCAACGCAATCGCGACAATCGGTAACCAAAACCATCAGGTGATCTGTCTGCTCGTCTACTCCTCTAACCCATAAAAAAACTTGGTACTAATTGATTTTTCCTAAACGTTGTGAATAGGTTAGTTGAAAGAGAATAATTTGTCTTTGTGGTGCGTGTGATAATGGGGAATGAAACGCATGTAAATAAAAGCATGAGTGGATGCAGTGGAAGAGGGCACTCTAAGGCATGGGAAGGCAAGTGCGACTTTTAGTCGGCACGACTCTGATATAATACTGCAACCTCTTCAAATGGCAAACGAAAAAAAAGGATAGAAGATATACACGGATTGAGCGAGGAATGATATGAATGGCACGAATGGGCCGGCTCGACCGGAGTGATACCACGGCCTCACAGAAAACCGGCGTGAAACAACGCTTGCGTTGTGTTTCGCCGAGTGAAGATGATTACCGGAGGCGCAAACCCTTTTAAAAGGCGGGCAACGCACTTGCGACTCCTCTGGTGTTGCGGGTGTCCATGGGCGGCGGTTATCGCTTACCATCAGGTGATCCGTTTGCTCGTTTGCCCCTATCTCATAAAAAAAATGGAAAGGTCGTTGAATTTATAGTGATGACTGATAGGGATTGAAAGGAAAGAATATACTGAACTGGCCCCAAATAAATTGGGAGTAGTGGCAGGAGGACAGTAAATATTTAAAGATAAATTGTTACGACAGTCAGACACGCGCCGATCATTTATTGAACAAACAATAAACACGATATTTATTTATTAAACATCATATCACAGTACACAGTCTGATATAGATACGCGTTGTTTGCTTACCGTTTACTTATCAAAATAAGTATTAATTTATGCAATGAATTACATAAATTATGAATTAAGTGTAAAAGTAAACAATATGATAAGTACCTACAGGTGTGTATAGATACAGAGTAGTGTGAAACTGAATGGAATGAACTAGAATGCGTTCAACCCTAACCTTGCCTGATGTAAACCACAAAGAGTGTCAAAGATACTATCACGCTTGTATTCCACGAAGGGTTAGGCAGAGGCGTACTTATGAACATCCACAGGTCGCCGGTATATCTAGATCCGGGAGCGAGCCCATTACCATTAACCGACTATAAATTCTAAACTCCGAGCTTCTACTGAGAATTTCATAGAAAGACCAAAAATCACAATTTGTCCGAACTGGGAATCGAACCCAGAACCTCCAGCGTAGCAGTCCAATAGGCTACTGAAGCAGTTAGTTGCAGTGTCTAAGATGGAACAAATCCAGGAAATATTACTGAATATCCGTACGGGTAAAATGCTTAAGTATTTTGGAAGGACCTAGCCTTGATTGGAATGCGTGGTGTAATGGAGAAAACTTGTGCTCTACAGTGGATCGATACATGCTGTGGTAATGACGATGACCCGTATGGGTCAGAGTACAGTCACTGGCTCTTACATAAATACGGCGAACCACAGCGTAGAGAAACAAAGTTTTGCCTACAGAAGACACAATGTCAACGTTTAAAGATATCAATGCTTTCCTAAACTTCACTTTCAGCTTAGCCAAAAGTTTAAAGTTAAGTTAGGTTGAAATTGAAATTAACAAGTTATTTTACTTTATCCTATCTAACGCAACGTTTCGTTATATACATTCTAATCAGCGTTGACACCTGGGCCCTCTGCAAAGACCATCTGTTTTACGGCAAAAAAACGTGTGTTCAGAAACCGTGATGGATCTGTTATAGGTATTTTCCAATAGTCACGTGGTAATACATGCAGCTGCGGATATCAGTTGCTACTTCAAATGATATCAGTAATTCCAGTTCAAGTCCCATACATCAATAAATAATCGGTTGCATCTAAGCGATACATTTTCTATCTCAATGATAAGCCGTGATGTCATTTTATTAAAATTCCCACAAATCCTTTGCAAAATATATGGTACATAAATGGAGCGAGGACCGATGATGATGATATTCTTGGGAGAGATCCACGCTGATGTTGAAATTCTGCAGCATTATGATAAAGATAATGCTGTTGCCTCTACTGCCTTATTAGCCAAGTGGTCCTGAGCACGACTGCTACGCTAGAGGTCCTGAGTTCGATTCTCAGGTCGAGCAAAGTGTTATTAGGTTTTTCTATGAAATTCCCAGTAGTAGCTCGGAGTTAGGAATTTGTGCCCGGTTAATGGCAATAGGCTCGCCCCCTATTACATGGGACCTAGACATACCGGCGAACTGTGGGTGTACATTAGTACACCTCTGCCTAACCCTTCGGATTACAGGCGTGATGGTATGTATATGCTATTTCGCAGCATGTTGGCAACACCAACAAAGACCAATAAGTATGGTCAAACAATATTTTTATAGATGGTAGAGTATTTTTATGGTGGAATATTTTTATAGAACGCTAACCCAACATGGTGTGCACAAGCATGGTCTTGTCGTTTTCACCTATCAATAATTAAAAATAAAGCTGATTCGAGCCGTGAAAGTGTGAATTGCAGTCTCATTTGCGCCCGTTCGTCGGCACCACCCCTGCCCAAGAATCACCAACGGTAGTGGGCAAATCAGCGATATATACAAAGACAACATTTTTAAGTTCACAATCATCAATACTCTTAGCAGCAGTCATTGTGAATGTGGTAGGTCTTCCTGAACCAATCTTAGGTAGGAAGCTAAAATAAAAAAAAACAGTTATATTAAAAAAAGAGGTTGAAAAAAGAAAGAGGCCACTTCTTACTAAATATAAAATGGATTGCGTGAAATTGGATCAGTCCTTTATCCTGTTAAAAGAGCTATCTATGAAGAATTATCTCACGAACTAAAAGTGCCGGTAACCTATAATAACAATCTACTATCAAGGCAACAGCTTCGTGGTGGACATCATAACAACAGTCTGGTTGCGATACCAATGATTAATGACAATGATTCTGCAACTATTCGGTTCTATCCAGTTTTAACCGCCTAATATCGACTTAGGGCTGCACGCTCCGGATAGAATGTAATTAAGAAAACGTTATTTAAAGCAATCCTTCCTTTTGTTTTTATTATTCCAGGATTGTTTGTTCCAAATATAAAATGGTTCTTAGCTCGTTAAGTAATAACTTCCCTGATTTTTCTCGTCTTCTATCTGGGGAGCTAAAATAGTCAATTTTGATGAATCACAATATAATTTACAACGTGCAATACAGGTCAGTATAAGCTGACCTCACTTTGCTTAAGTTTTTCATAAATTAAAGATCAGCTTACACTGGCATTTTATAGTGCTATGTATAACCGTCTGTCCGCACATCAAGACCTATCTGCGCTGCACCTCAGAGAGCAGTCCCAGTTGTCACACAAATATTTATGGTAATCTTTGTGGTAATCAGAAGTTCAGATTAATCTGCAATACCTATTAATATATACCATCACGCCTATATTCCCCGAAGGGTTAGGCAGAGGCGTACTAATGTACACCCACAGTTCGCCGGTATGTTTAGGTCCCATGTAATAGGGGGCGAGCCTATTGCCATTAACCGGGCACAAATTCCTAACTCCGAGCTGCTACTGGGAATTTAATAGAAAAACCCAATAACACTTTGCTCGACCTGGGAATCGAACCCAGGACCTCTAGCGTAGCAGTCGCACTCAGGACCACTTAGCTAATGAGCAGTAGGTACGGACCTACTGCTGTTTATTAGATATTGGAATTATGGTTTTGCTTAAGTTCTTCTACACTACACTTAAACAAATTAATCTGTGTTTTATATAATTATACTCTAAAGAGATTCTCTGAAAAGATTTTAGGGTTTTCTTTTAAATAAACTTTTAATGAAGTTTGCAAGATACAATCTTAAGAGCCAGTGCAGTGTAAAACTATGTTCAATTTATAAAATGATACTGTTAATTGTAAGTAAGGAAGACTTCGAGGTGTATAGAAATAGAAATATTTATTTGCTGGAAAACATGGTCACAAGGTATTGTCAATATCGTGAAAGTACTTCATGTTTCGCTGACAAAGCAGCATGCAAAATTTACATTAATTAAAGTAATGTCAAATTATATTTAAGTTACATTAATCATGTACGCAACACATTTAATTATATTATTAAATTAAACACTTCAATCATAGACTACAAATTGACTTCAATAAAATATTTTTATCTTTGTATTCTAGGAACTCTTTTACGCTATAGAAGCATCTGACAACCAACCACTGTAGCAGTTTCTTTTTAAAGTATCTGATGGGGAGTTCCCGTAGATATTTCGGTATTTTGTTGTAAACCTTTACAACTTTAACTTAACTTAATGGAGCTATTTTTTTGATGAAGAGAAGTTGAGCATGCTGGGACTGCTAGTTTAGTAATGACCCTCGACGGATGCTTTTTAGAGTCGGATGCTTTTATAAACATTTTTGAGCGCTTTTTAACAAACATTGCAATTTCAAAGATATAGAGTGATGCTAATGTCAATACTTTTAGATTTATAAAGAGAGGTTTACATGTGTCTAGGGGACATGCTCCACAAATGGCACGGACGGACTTCTTTTGAGCAATAAAAGCCTTGTTGATGTCCGCTGAGTTACCCCAAAGAAGTAACCCATATCTTAGTACTGAGCCAACATAACCATGATAGGCAGTGATGGCTGCTTTTTTAGTTTTTTCAGAGCATACACAAATTTGTTTATACGAGTGCAGATACTTTCAACGTGATTTTTCCAATTACAATGCTTATCTATTACTATACCTAAGAATTTTGTGTTGGTTACTTTTTTAATTAACGTCCCACGGGCAGATGCCATTACTGTTTCAGTTTTGTTGTTGTAGTTTGAAAATTGTACCAGTTTAGTTTTTGTAAGATTAGGTGTAAGATTGTTGGATTCTAGCCAGTTTATTACAGATTCAATGGTTGTGTTAATTTGTAGGTGGTTCGGTTAGTGTCTAATAAAATTATAACTAAACATTAAGTCTTCTAAATTTTACATTATGTAATTGTAGTCAGCTTAGTAAATTGAGTCATGGAACGTGACTCAATTATCTGTGAATGTATATATTATCTGTGAAAGCACTTAGCAAGTACTCTTGAATTACAAAACACTCAACGTTTGTTGGTAACCAAACCGAAGCCAACAAATGTATTCCATTGCTTCATCACTAACTGCTTTAATAAAATTTCTTACGTACAAATACAGCACTGGACATTATCGTCCAATGTATGGCTTTGTGAGCCAATGTTTGGGTTTGGGCGAATATAATGTAGAAGAAAGTTTGAAACTGCTAGACAGGCCTGACCAGACTGGGTCAGACTTGGAAAGTTAAATGTTGGCTTCTTAGTTAAATAATGTAAGTACTTTTGTGAGCAAGTTTACATGGGTACTGCATGTATTTGTAATACTTTGAAGTAGACTTTAATATGAGGTGACTTAATATCATTGTATAAAACAAAATATCACGCCCGTACTCCCCACAGGATTAGGCAGAAGTGTTCTGCTGTACATCTTCAGTTTGCCGCTATTTTTAGGTTCCATGTAATAGGAGCGAGTTTGTTACCATTGACCGAGCACAACTGCAAACTCCGAGCTGCTAATAAGAATTTCATCAAAAAGCCCAATGACACTGTTTAACTCGGGAATTTGCCTTTAGAAGATAGAAAAGAATATTCTTTATTTAAAGAAGCGGCACGGCCGTACCATCCTTTTCTCGAAGCAGTTCACAATCTAATATACTTAATATAATATGTAGTAGGTACGTATATTACTTGTGAGATACATTGTGTTTTCATTGCCTTTCTATTTCATTTATCGTCAACCCATTTAAAATTCCGCTGCTCGGCACAAGTCTCCTCTGAGAAAGTTACTATAGCATCTAGCATGCTGACCTTATACAACATTATTTTTAGTATATTCGAAACCTGAATACATTTTGTTCAGAATAAGTAACTGATAAAAAAAAAAATTAAAAAAGTTACAAGTGGGCCACCGAGTGTCACTAAGGGCAACTTGCACCAACTTCTTAAATATATTTAAATGTATTTAAACACAAATTTACTATGAAATATTGTGTTTAAATATTATTTAAATAGATTTAAGAAATTGGTGCAAGTGGCCCTAAGTATTTTTCCGCCATTATACGCAAACAACACAAGTCACGGCAGGGCAAGCAGCACAAGGCGCGGTTACACAGCTGGGCGGGGGTTATAAGACTTGGTGAGCATGCTTTTGTACGGACAACCAGGTAACTTAACAAGCTTATAACTTTGAGACTTTTCATAACATAACATACCATCACGCCTGTATTCCCCGAAGGGTTAGGCAGAGGTGTACCGAGGTACACCCACAGTTCGCCGGTATGTTTAGGTCCCATGTAATAGGGGGCGAGCCTATTGCCATTCACCGGGCACAAATTCCAAACTCCGAGCTGCTACTGAGAATTTCATAGAAAAACCCAATAACACTTTGCCCGACCTGGGAATCCAACCCAAGACCTCTAGCGTAGCGGTCGCACTTGAAACCACTAGACTAACGAGGCAGTTGACACTTTTGAGACTTTTCCTGACACAGTTTTGAAATTTTGCATACATAATTTCTTTACATAAAAATACTGCACGTGTCTTAGTTTTCCCATAAAGGTATTAAAACTAAGGTTGTATAGGTTGATAGACTTCATCCTTCTTCACCAATGAAAAAATCTCTGAGACATGCAATCATATGATTTCCAAAATGTTGCGTTCTGTGTCTTGGAAAGCGAACTCAAAACCTATGGTCATACTAGCGACACATTCGGTTTCACTAGCGTTGCCTCGTTCTTAAGAGTCGTAATGTGATGTTAAATAGCTTAAGACCTTCCTCATTAATCACTCTGTTCATTAGTGAAAACCGCTTGAAAATCAGAACAGACAGACGCTTTGGAGACTTTTGTTTTATAATATGTAAGTATAAGGATATTATGTAAGGAAGTAAACGTCCATTATCGCCAAACTTGAGGATTTATCTAACTCTACGAGGTACGCAGATGTGAGGTATAAACAATTCAGAGTAAATTGACCAAAACATAAACAAAATAATGAGTTATTGAACCAATGCGGTTTTATTCCACCCACAGTTGCTATCAACAATAATATTCGGGTGAGGGGTCATTGATACCGTCAAATCATGGAATCCACAACAATAATTTATGTTTTTATGTGACAACTGTCAATCGTATGCCTTCTCCCTCGTACAATAAACATTTATAATATAATAGAGAGAGATGTCAAGAGAACGGCCGTTGTCGCAGAAACCATTACCAAGCATTATTATACGGCAAACGTCATATCGTCAGAGGTTAGACATTTCATTAAGGTAGCTGTTCCTGACGTCGACGTAAATTATGTAAGCATGATCGTTAAACTTTTGATAACAATTTTAATGAAACTCGAAATCTTCCATGCAGATAGGAAAATTTAAGAAAACATCATGCTCTATTCGCATGTTGTTTATTCAAATGTTAATGATTGTTTTTTATAGGTACGGTAAATTAATTAATCACAATTGTAACAAACCAAACGATACCTGATCTGAACGGCATTAAATAATTGTTTTCTAAATCGTCCCCACATTTGAAAGAAAATAATCAAAAACTGCATTTACTTATCTGTTCTTCTAACTAAGCTAATATAATAAGCATTTATATGACGGGTAACGCATTACCGACAGACTGTCTGGCGCTAATACATGAACACAATTATGTACATAATAGCGCAGATAACTTTAAACTAATATTGTAAAGATAGAGTAATTTAGATGAAGTAAGTACCTATAAGATAATCTGAGATCGTTGCACGAATTCAAAAAACATTGTCTTTAATTTTAAATATGTTCATAAGTAGGTACCTATACTAACAGTTCCGCAATTTCATTTGGCTCAAAAGGATTTAAGTACTATAATTTCGATTCTAGCCGGTGTATCAAGATGCCAGATGGACCAAATTTTAAATTAGGTAGAGTAACTATGATTTAAAATAAGTATGACTTAATATGCATGTAATACTTAGAATAGCAACAATGTGTATGACTATAAAGATGGTGTAAATAAATTACGAATACATTTAGATACCTAAGTACTATCTCAATCCTGATTTACATAGGTAGAAAATCCTATGCAAAGTAAGGATAACGTGATTCATACTAATTGAGTATTAATAACAAAAGATTTCCTTGAATCTCAATACGACAAGTGTTACTGTTTTATTCCATTGAGTGACTAGTACGATACAGGATAGCTAATACCATTCACACCCCACGCGATGCATGCGTGCTTCTGTCTACGTATGCGTGAACCGGGTTCGTGCGTGTGTGAGTGCATTGAGAGCATGTTTCCGCACCACGTTAGGACGCACGTGGGCCTTTTAATTATGGATTGTTGAGTCTACCTACTGAAATACTTATAATACTCTACACTAAAAACCCTATCCGATCTGAAATGGGCACATAGGTTTCCCAATCACATTACAAAACAATATAAGAAACATTAAATATTCATAAACATATTAATAAAGTTGTGAATTCACGACTGTCTTGCCCAAATTACTGCAATTACCTTAAAATTTTGCATTTTTTTTTAAATGTGATCAAACTATCGTAGTCTTTTGTGCGTTTGACACCCTATGATGGTGCCGATATCACTGTACGGATTGCTATTTCAGTTTCATTGTTTAATAGAAAATTCCGGAGGACTGATGGCAGTCACTTCGTGTAAAATACTGATATTCAGCCGCAACTGGATAGACTGGAAGCCGACCCCAACATATTTGGGAAAAGACTCGCAAGGTGAGGATGAGGATGAATATTTTTCGAAGAATAGATCGGTTTCATAGAATAGATCAGTATTTATCTATTGTATACTAGCTTCTGCCCGCGGCTTCGCCCCCGTGGAATAAAAAGTACGGGAACGGGATAAAAATTTCCTGGTTCTAAGCTACCTCTCCACCAATTTTCAGCCAAATCGGTTCAGCCGTTCTTGAGTTATAAATGGAGTAACTAACACGACTTTCTTTTATATATATAGATAGATATATCAGTATGATCGTTAGAATCACCCCTATCCTCCATACAGGTGCATAACCCTGTATATAAATAATATAGGATTACTTAATCTGTGATTAAACTAACTCTAGTTAGCAAAGTGTGCTGTAACTCCTGATTGGCTCACGTACTTACTGACGTCGCTTGACGTTCTCCTGGGCAACAAAAAGCCAATAAGCTTTCTCTCGTCGACGTGATGTAGACACGCTATTTACAAAGTCAAGTCCTTATAAATTACCTGATCTTAATGCCTTTTTCTACTTAAATGATTACTTTAATTAGTACTTTAATGATTTTTGGAATACTTTTATGCCACGGTCGATGTTCCATTATAGTTTCAAAAATGTTCAATTTTATATTTACGTCTCTAGATTTATATTAAAATTTGTTGTTGCGATAAATTATATTTATTTCTGTAAATAGATGGGGCCGGCATTTCCTAACTAACGATCTTTGAGAAGAAAAACCGAAACAAACTCTCATTACAGATTCATGGTCTCATTTATAGTCCAGGCATAATATTAAAAAAAAAATCATACAGGGCAATTGGCAATTGGGATTGCCTATAAAAGAAAATACCTAATCAGTGATTGTATTATCATCGGAAGATTTCATTAGGTCTGTTCGTCGAATGATAACCTACTTGTAACAATATTTTTAATAAAAAAAACTCATCAAAGTGATTAATAGGAAATTCCCGTCTCTGTAAAAGTACCTTATCACGACAATTATCGACCTAAATTAAATCTTCAAGGTTCTTAACATAATCTTTAGTAAATTGAAGCATAATAAATACAGTGTAACAAAATTAACGCCACTTTCCAGTATACAAAAAACCCTTTGTGGGGGAGCTCAAAGAACGGATATTGTTGTTCATACTGTGTAGAGCACTTGACCTAGAAATACTTGATGCTGTGGCACCGACCGCTCTTGACATTGTCGAGATTATAAGCCAACTGGTAATAATTTATTCAATGCAGATATGTTTTATCATATAGAAAAAAGGAGAATTTAAAAGGAGGTAGGAATTCAATAAAGGTTTTTAATTGAGGGAGAGTTTAGTACTGCATGGATAAGCTGCAATTTGCTATGGTCACGCTTTTGATGACTGTAATTTTTTTATATATCAAGATCCTTTCATGCTTTGGTGAAACACAATAAAATACATATATATCACAACCAGTTTATTCAAGATATCAATTCGTATCACCTAAAAATTTAATTGCGGATGTCTGATGGCAGTCAGATATTCAAACACATTCATATTATATTTTTTGAATTCTTTGAAAAAAAACAATAATACGATGCTACACGTTCCTGAGCATCTAACCCAGGACAACTAGCGTAGCCGCGTAGTAGTCCACTAGTAGTCGCGTTTACAACTAGTAAATAAAGTTATGTGGCAGTAACACTAATTAAATATTTACCTAATTACTCATAAGTTATCCTAAAAAACATTTTAACTACCTACGAACGTAGTGCGTAGTCATTGTTATGCAATAGTTCAGTATAAACCGAAAAATTGTTTTCTATACAGAAAGATAAGCACACGACTAGTAAACATAATGATTTATAATTTTATATGGAAACATGTTCTGGGTGAACTAGAATAATATGATAATAAACCTGCAATTATTAGTTAAAAATAAACAATAAGTTATATCTGACGACCTCTTTTGTTTAGAGTCGAGTACCGGACTGCTGACCATGAGGTCGTGGGTTCGATTCCCACAGGACACAAAAAAGTATGTGATGAATAGAAGCGTTATGTAGGTTCACGTTCACCTAACCAAATGGGTGAACAATATAAAAAAGTGGAAACTCACCTATGGGTGAGATTTTTATACGCTGAGTAGCCACCTAAGCTGTGTTTCTTATGTATTATAAGTATGTATTTAAAAAAAAGGTATATAAGTATTATATCCATTGTGTAGTAACCATAGTACAAGCTCTGCTTAGTTTGGGACTAGATGGTGCTGTGTAAAAATGTCCCAGAATATTTATTATTATTACTATTTATTTATATTAGTGAAGGAAAAAACGACTTGCGGGCAGGATTCGCACCTGCGTCTTCTGGTTAGGTACACCAGAAGCTATGACCTCTAAGCCACCGCGAGTCCCACCCGCGATGTCGAAATTTGCCTTCACATTCTGAATTTACGTCTTAAGTCGAACTTTTCCTTCACTAAAATAACTTTATCATCTTAGCATGGAAAATGCAAAAAAAAACAAAAAGATAATAAGTTCCTAATTAAATTTAAAAATTAAAACATACCGTCACGCGTGAATTCCCTAAAAGGGAGGCAGAAGTGTACTAATGTAAACCGACAGTTCATCTATTCGTTAGGTCCCATTTTAGGGGGCGAGCGCTGAGCTGCTTCTGTGAATTTCATAAAAATATCCAATAACAGTTTACTCGGCCTGATATCGACCCTAGGACCCCTTGCTCGAGAGTTACACTTACGATTGCTCTACTGAGGCAATTTAAATAATAACAGCTATCTTGACACAGCGATCTCTCAGTATTTATATTTTCATTTGAAGTCAGCATTCAATAAAGTCGTGTGATTTGATGGGTCGTTGATAAAAGTCTGGGGTTTATCGAACTGTTAGTACATACATTTTTTATCGGTAAATAAGGTCATTTTGATTGTAAACCTCGTAAGAAGTGTATATTGAATAATGTATTAGAACACTAAAACAAACAATCTTTTGCATTTTGATATTTAGAACAGTTTGACACCTAAAAAGTCGTATGTAGCAATATTTTTAGCTAGCTCTTGCACGTGGCTTCACTTGAGTACAGGTAGTAACGAGTATAGGTAGTAAATAAATCCTTTGGAGACGCCAAAGGATTTATTTACTACCTATACTCGGCTTCTAGGTGGCGTATCAAGATGAAACTATCAGGGATGGAAAACAACACTTTAGTTTAAAATATGTTTTGTTTGGGTTGTGTTTAAAATTTTTTTTTAAACATACAAACCTGTGAACTTGCTAACCTCTCAAAACACGTGTCTTAAACATAAATATGGCCAACCCTGCACAATTACTTAAATTAAGTACATAAGTAAGTAGCCAATTCAATAATTAACTTGAGATTAAACTAGGGTTGCCTATAACCTGAACACTACAGTACCATATATTTTACACTAGCTTCCGCCCGCGACTTCGTCCCCGTGGAAAAGTTACTTAGTCTTAGCGTGATGATATATATAGCCTATAGCCTTCCTCGATAAATGGGCTATCTAATACTGAAAGATTTTTTCTGATCAGACCAGTAGTTCCTGAGATTAGCGCGTTCAAGCAAACAAACAAATTCTTCAGCTTTATACAGGAATATTTTTTAAGCAGTGCGCAAAAAAATTTTGGTAGTTCAGTATCAGTAATAGAACACATTCCCATTAGTTCAAAACTTTTTTTAAAATTTTTATCCGGCTTGAAATCAGCAAACTATGGACACATAATATCTATTCGCAATAATAACAATATGCACGTGTGCCAGCCGACTCACGCGCCGGTGTACAGCTGATGTAGGTACTAAGGCGCGCGCGCTTTGCCGTGCGCTAGCGAGTAACCATAAAATCAGTTTCAAAGTAAACATCTTTCGTTAACGATAACTTCGATATTTTGTACTAAGACATATCAAAATAACAAATTGGTGTTTAATAAAAGTCGTTTAAGTATCAATTGTCAAAGTTTGCGCACTGAATAAAAAATATTCCGGTATATTACTAGCTTCTGCCCGCGACTTCTTCCGCGTAGCATGATGATATATAGCCTATTGCCTTCATCAATAAATGGGCTATCTAACAGTGAAAGAATTTTTCAAATCGGACCAGTAGTTCCTGAGATTAGCGCATTCAAGCAAACAAACAAACAAACTCTTCAGCTTTATATATTAGTATAGATTTTATTTGAATTCAGTAAATGGTCTTTAGACGAGTGACATCGGTGGTAACAATTTCTTGATTCATATTTTCACATGTTTTTTTTCCTAGTCGGTTTTTACAATGTTGTAATCTTAATTTTATTAATAGCTTCTTAGAAATTCCGTCCTACAATTACATTTATATTATATACCTAGATTGGTTATCAATGACAAAATTGCTTGGGGATCTAACAGTCCCCATAGACAAGATCGTTAAGGTAAAATATAGTTCTACTTGAATCATTCTAAAATTCTATATCTATTTATATAAAAGAAAGTCGTGTTAGTTACTTCATTTATAACTCAAGAACGGCTGAACCGATTTGGCTGAAAATTGGTGGAGAGGTAGCTTAGAACCAGGAAACGGACATAGGATACTTTTTATCCCGTTCCCGATACTTTTTATTCCACGGGGGCGAAGCCGCGGGCAGAAGCTAGTAGATAATAATATCTCTTATAACCATGCCTCTTGGGTATCTATTATAGAATCAATTTGGAATTGTATTAACCCAGCCTCGTATTTGGACAAAAACATTGTTAAAAATTCTAGATTCTGAGATACAATTTCATGAATCCTTACATATTATAAAACACAGTCCCCCGCCGCCTTTGTTGTTTTGTTAGCGATAAATTCAAAAACTACTGCACGGACTTTCATGCTATTTTCACTAATCGACGGGGCGATTCATGAGGAAGGCTTTAAGTTATGCTACGACTCTTAGTAATACCTATAATGAATGTCTTCTTCTTTATAATTGAACTGCCTAATGTTCTTATCGAATCGACAGCAAACGGTAGTGTTTTTGGGTTTTTACCTCAATTCTCAGCAGCTGGTATTCTCATATAGTGGTGAACTGTTAACCGTCGGAAACACGCTCATCAGTGTTATATGCTGTAAAAGTTAATCTATTATACAGACCATAAAATATAATTTAAAATAAAGGAATCTATACTAATACGCAGACGAAGTCGCGGGCAGAAGCTAGTAATAGATAAAAGGAATAATACATATCACAACATAGCGCACTACGTCGCCGAACTTACATAGACAATAATAGGTATAAGTTTTGAATCCTATTTGCTATACTATATAGGTACCTAATTATGCTTGTATATTTGTATTGTTTGTCTATGGTTCTTTGTTACCTAAACATAAAGAATAACATAACATACCATCACGCCTGTATTCCCCGAAGGGTTAGGCAGAGGCGTACCAATGTACACCCACAGTTCGGTGGTGGCGGTATGTTTAGGTCCCATGTAATAGGGGGCGAGCCATTAACCGGGCCCAAATTCCTAACTCTGAGCTGCTACTGGGAATTTCATAGAAAAACCCAATAACACTTTGCTCGACCCGGGAATCGAACCCAGGACCTCTAGCGTAGCAGTCGCAGTCAGGACCACTCGGCTATTGAGGCAGTTATTGAAAAATAGTATATACAAATAAATAAATATCTACAGTAAAAAAACAGTTCAGACCTAACGATGTTTGATGTTTAATTTTTAAATCACAAAATTTTGCAGTGTAATAACTATTCGAGGGAACACAAGTACCTAAAGCTAACGATATTCAAACAGCATGAATAAATAGAAGATGAATACCGCTTCCAGACATATGTAAATTAACTAATCGAGTCAGCAAATGAACAACTAATTAATAGATATATTATTTGAAATGTGGCCCAGATTTTGAATACCTCATGAATCTGGCTATATAAATCCGTCGATCGATTTTCTTACTATAGACTATATTGACATAAGGACCTTATATCTACATTTTATCTTTTGAATGCAATTAATCTACTAACTGATTCATTATTCGTAGGGGCACCCGTAGGTAGCCTTAAGTGGTGGACTAGCTACTACGCAATAAGTCCTGGATTTCGATTCCCAGTTTGAGCAAAGTGCTACTATGAAATTCACAATATCAACTCAGAATTTGGATTTGTGCCCGGTTAATAAAATAAAGGATCGCGCCTCCTGTTACATGTGTGATGTGAGCAAAACCCTTTACCCTTTACCCTAGGATGTTACCTACCTACCTAAACCTACCTAACTAGCGTTAAGGTACAATAAAGCTAAGGTAATAGTACTAAGGCGTTGGTAGTCTGCCTAACCTTAAGGTCCTCTGCTGAAAGAATCAAACTAAACAAATGAAGAACTCAACTAAAATTATATAAAAAAAAAAAAAACCTTAAGGTCCTCGGTTCGATTCTCAGTTCGAGCAAAGTTTTATTGGGTTTCTCTAAGAAATACAGAGTTAGTGCCCGGTAAATGGCAATAGGCTCGCCCCCTATTAAATGGGACCGGCGGACTGTTGGAATACAGGCTTGATATTAGAGTATATTATGAAAAAACGAAAACACCATGTTAGTTTCAGAAGAAAAAATAAGTTTTAGAAAAGCTATTTGCATCTAAATACGACAAGGCAAAATGGTACGAAGCATTTAACGTATTGAAAAATGTTAGAGATCAAATTCGTCTGTCTGACCATTGATTTTCAGTTCTATCTACACCAGACATCAGCAATAGCCCGCATGGCACACGATGCCACGATTTGTCAAAATCACGTCCAATCATTTGTGCCAACCCTGTGACTGACGACTGTCTAGGTCCTTTAATCCTAGTATTTTTTATATTGTTTGAATGATATTTTTACTAGCAGCAACTTTTCTAGAATTTTCACAACTATAATTGGGTATATCAGCCAAGCGTATTACTTAACCCCAGTAATAGAAAATGGTCGTTGTAGTTGAAACTGACTTGGATCTCGTAATTTTTTTTATTACTGGTTTTAGTAGTTGTATCACAGCATCTCATTCAGTCTATTCAGTCAGTATATTCACTTATGTTTAGTAGTAGTAACTATAATCGTTTTTATTCTTATAACACTAGCGACATCTATCCTGCTACTGAGTAAACACACATATAGCGACATCTATGCCGCTACTCATTAATACATATTGACGTAATCAAGCAACTTACAACTCACCGACCAATCACGAAGCCGATCCTGAATCGCGCAAGCATTATTTGTATAGGTATCACCTAGCAAATTCGACCTGGTTAGAGGCGGAACTTCCGTCTCCAAAAAATAATAACAACGTCGTGATGATTATCAAAATCCATTTGCCAAATCCTGTAGGTAATTAATAATAATCACCAAAAGCATGTAAATAACCCATTCGGTATTCAAATATCATTTTCAAAGGGATCCGATCTTTTCTATTTGACCACTAAAGCAAGCCTCTGAATCCATATCACTTCAAAGTTGTTGGAATATTAAACACACCTAATTAGCCAACACAGAGCGTTGCCTTGTAATCGTTTTACTTCGCTGGTTCGTTTCAGTACTTACAGTTTTCGGTTCCCACGGTCTACGCTAACTTGAGACCTATGAATGAATGGAGGTGGCTTAAATTTCTGCATTAAATTATAATATTAACACAGCTGTTCCAGGTCTCATTATGAGTCTCTTTTTCAGGTCACCTAGAAATAATATTGACTAAGAGCTAATAATTCTTTTACTTTCTTCATGATCTTGATCTTGATCTTCAGGACTTCTGCATGATCAATTATATGAATGACTTCCCATAATTTGTAGTATTTTTTTGACCTTAACAAAATTTATATGGAATCGATTAGAATCAAATAAAAAAATATGATCGCTTAAAATACCAGATAACCCTTTAAAAAAAAAACATTTGAAAAATTTGAAATAGTATATAAAAAAAAACACAAAACAAAAATTGGTATTTAAATTAGTTTTTATTACTTATTTTATAAAAATCAAAACTAATATATTATATCGGTCTTCTCTCAAATTGACGGTTTAAAGCCTACTACTAAACTCGACGTTCAAATAAAACATTACCTAAGTAATACAAATACAAAATACAATACAAAATATTTATTGGGAAAATATAAGGTTACAATTCATAGAACGTTTTTGGAGCCTCCTTTTAAGCAAACAATGCCTGTATTAGAAGGCCCCGCTCTTTCACATCACTGTCGTACACTTATACTGACAGAAGTCAATATAGTGTACTTTGACCTTAAGGGTTATGCAACGTAAGTACATTTTCCAGAATATAATTATCTACTCTTAATAAGAAAAAAAAAAAATTGTAACTAGTAACTAGTGCATGCATTGTAGTGTATAGTGTGGTATGGTAAGTAATGCAATGTTATGTGGTGTAGTTTGGAGTGGTGTTATGTGGTGCAGTGTGTAATGGTATGGTGTGATGTGGTGTGGTGTGGTGTGGTGCGATGCGGTGTGATGTGATGTGGTGTGGTGTGTGGTGTGGTGTATTTAATTAGCATAATAACGTAGTGGTAGGGTAGGTAGGTTGGGTAGGTAGGGAGGGTAGGTAGGTAGGGTAGGTAGGTAGGGTAGGTAGGTAGGTAGGGTAGGTAGGTAGGGTAGGTAGGTAGGGTAGGTAGGTAGGGTAGGTAGGTAGGGTAGGTAGGTAGGGTAGGTAGGTAGGGTAGGTAGGTAGGGTAGGTAGGTAGGGTAGGTAGGTAGGGTAGGTAGGTAGGGTAGGTAGGTGGGGTAGGTAGGTAGGGTAGGTAGGTAGGGTAGGTAGGTAGGGTAGGTAGGTAGGGTAGGTAGGTAGGGTAGGTAGGTAGGGTAGGTAGGTAGGGTAGGTAGGTAGGGTAGGTAGGTAGGGTAGGTAGGTAGGGTAGGTAGGTAGGGTAGGTAGGTAGGGTAGGTAGGTAGGGTAGGTAGGTAGGGTAGGTAGGTAGGGTAGGTAGGTAGGGTAGGTAGGTAGGGTAGGTAGGTAGGGTAGGTAGGTAGGGTAGGTAGGTAGGGTAGGTAGGTAGGGTAGGTAGGGATTTTTTAATAGCGATATAGGCAAAACAACCTTTGCCTAGTTCAGCTAGTTTAGTATATACAAGAATTTTAAAAATGTAATTTTTTGGGTTCGTCGACGTTTATATACCCTAACCCACTTGTTTTTTTTTTTTTTGTACAGACACAGCTTTTTTACAATTTTGTAATAGTAGAGATACGAGATTAATTGCAGCTACTCAACGCGTCCCAAGAGTGCCTCGGTTTCCTCATAGGTAAATGGTTTTATCCAATCTATTACACTTTTTTTACAGTCGTGGTAGCTTTTGTTGTATACGTAAATATGTTTATTAATTTTGTTATACAGCTGAGTAGCGCGTTTATTGAATTGCTTGCAAGCGAATCTAGTTTTTGTTAAGGGAACTGCGACAGCTAAATCTTTTCTCCTTTTTGATTTTTCGTTATCATTAGATGGTCGGGTTTTATGTATTTTTAGTATACTTTGGGATACATACAGTTTCCTTACAGAAAGTAAATCACTTATTTGGTATAGGCTAGCAGTGGAGAATCTTTTATTTTTAAAATACATGATTTTAATTAAAGCACGCTGCGCTCGTTCTACGTTTAAAAATTTTGTTTTTGCTGCTCCGCCCCAAATTGGGATACAATATAATAGTACAGACTGGGCCAGTGCTACATATAATTCATTAAGCAGATTTCTGGGACGGTTCTTACAACTTTCTATTTTAGATGGAACAATATGTCTGAGGGTTTTAAAGATCCAACTGAGTTTCCTTATTCTCCCAGAGATTTGCTCAAGTTGAGGGTACCAGGACAGAGCTTGATCTACCACAACTCCAAGATATTTAGTTTGAGCGACCTTCTCAATACATGGGCAGTTACAGCTTCGGTCAGGCACGTTTCCACATATGTGTACTTTTAAATTTAACTCTTCCATAGGCTGTGTTCTTTTACTGATACTGAAGCATATGTAGTTCGTTTTACTTGTATTTAGGGAAAGTAAGTTATTCTTTAGCCATTCAGCTACGCGAGCCATTCCTGCCTCTGCACTCAGTTTGACTTCGTGCCAGGATGAACCAGAGAACACAATAGATGTATCATCGGCGTACGAGAATACTTTAGCATTTATTATTGCCATGTTACAGAGATCGTTAATGTACAGGAGAAAAAGGGTAGGCCCTAAAACACTACCCTGCGGGACGCCGTATGACACATCTACATCGCTACTGGAGTACTGTCCTATTTTCACTCTTTGTTTCCTGTTGGACAGGTAGTCTTTGATTAAACAGAGTGCAGTCCCTCTTATTCCAGCTTTTTCCAGCTTGTTCACAAGGATTGGGACAGAAACAGTATCGAATGCTTTTTTGAGGTCTAAGAAAATAGACAGGCATTTATTTCCCCTGTCAAGGTTCTCAGCTACCAGAGAACTTAACGCAGTTACTGCATCTTCAGTACATATACCTTGCCTAAAACCAAACTGCGAATTAGATAAAATATTAAATTTTTTGAAATAATTAATCAGTCTAACATTTATAAGTTTTTCAAGCACCTTTGATATCGATGGTAAAACTGAAATAGGCCTATAGTTGCTAGCATCGTCGCTGTCCCCTCCCTTGTAAACTGGAGTAATAACGGACTGTTTTAGTGGAGCCGGGAAGACACCCTTTTCAAAACAGAGATTGGCAAGGTGAACTATGATGGGAACTGCTTCTCTCCTTATGTATTTTAAGAATTTTGTCGTGACATTATCCCAGCCAGGGGCACTGTCTGCTTTCAAATTCATCAGAATTCCATTCACTTCAGTGTCATCCGTGTCTAGTAGTACGAAGGTGTTAGGTTGTGATCTTAATGTATTCGTTTGGCTATTAGGAATATTATTTAATTCGGGATTTATTTTTTGAGCAAGATGTTTTCCGATATTAGCAAAATAACCATTAACGTAGTTTATTGACTCTATGGGGGTTGTTTTTATATTTAATAATTCTATGTTTTGACTTTTTAATTTATTCGAGTATGTGATCGTTTTTATATTTTTCCAGAGTAATTTGTTGTTAGATACTGATTGTGCAAGTAAATTTTTTTCATATTTTCTTTTCAATTTTTTTATTAAATTATTACAGAAGTTTCTGTATCTTGTGTAAGTAATTTTTAATATTTCATTATGAGGGTCTTTACGATTTTGTATTTGCAATTTATTTCGGTTTTTGATACAGCGAAGGATGCCTAAGGTGATCCACGGCTTTATGATGCGTTGATTACTTGGAATATTTTTTATATTAGTGTTTCGATTTATAGCGCTGGTTAACATATTAATAAAGCTATCAATTAATAGGTTTGGATCATTACAAAATAACAAGTCTGATACATTATTTTTCTGTAAATCTTTTAAAGCTAGTTCATAATTTAGTGTGGTGGTGGCCCTTTTTACGTTTTTAATATTTGTTTTTAGCTTCGTTATAGCGATGAATGTTGTATAGTGATCAGTCACTGTAGTATGCAGGACAGCGATAGATGCCGAGAACCTTTTGTGTATTTTAATCATAAAATGATCAAGACAGCTTTGCTCCCTAGTGGGCAAAGAGTGTCCAGGTAGAATACCGAAGAACGATAACATATTTAGGTAATTAACCCTACTCTTATGGTCTTGAGATGACTCGGTCTCTTTGGGTTTGATGTTAATATTTATGTCACCCGCTATTATAATGTTTTTTTGTGATGTTAACGTATTTAACTGTGTGCTGAGGGAGTCAATGAAGCCGTCCGTATTAGAGTTAGAAGGAGATCGGTATATACAATAAACAATGTTACCCAATACGTCTAATCGCAGACAGGATGCTTGAACTAACTGTATTTCTTTAACTTTAGGGTTCAAAGAGCCCTTAACATATACAACCACGCCGTCATTCTGGTTCAACTGACGAGTCGTCATATATGAGTTGTAGTTGTTTATTTGCGGAATCCCTTTATTAGTGTGCAATCTACATTCCGTTAGGATAATAATGTCAGGTTCGAATTTGAGGGTAGATAACGTGGTCGCAAAGTTATCAAAATTACAATAAATACTCCTTATATTTTGAGATATTATTGTGAGATCACTTTTATTTACACAGATATGTTTATGGAGTTCTGTAGAATCGCATTCTACCGTACGGGCAATTTCAATGCTATCTATTTCGGACACAGTGCGTAGTGTATTATCCATTAATACTGAATGTCATTTGAATAACCGTGAAGATTAGGTAAGTATTTATTTCAATGTATTTAGACAGTAAGTAGCCATAAAAAGCGATCATATTCGTTTGTGTTTTTTGGGTAGGCTGTATTATTATTTTGCAGTATTGTATAACGTGTGCGTAGTTGAGTATAAGTAAGTTTTCAGATTTTGTGTTGGAATGTTGTGTAGATGTTTTGTGTGTAAGATAGATAAGTATAGTATGTGTGTCTTGTTTAGTGAAGTTTCTTTTTTTATCGTAATAGTTTAGCATGCCGGCTTGGAAGCCATAATAACCAATTGAGTACATCTTCAAACCATGCATAGTGGGAAATAATTTAAAATTATACAGTAATAATAACATTTTAACATTTAGAGGAAAATGATTAATAATGCTAATGGAAAATAGTCATTTGTTAAGCAACAGTTTATGTACCTGATCTTCACTTCTTATGATTATAGTTGGTGAATTTTCATTCTTCTTAATGTATACCTTTCCGTAGGCAGTCCAGCAAAACTTGAAGATTCCAGCTTTAACAAGGTCGCGTGCAAGGAAGTGGAGGCGAGAGCCCTTAGCTGTTAAGTGTTCCGTTATGAAGACCGGGGTGTCTTCTTGACTTTTAAATCCCATGTGTTTACAGCACAACTTGTTTTGATGTTTTATGTTGAAAGCCTTGGCCATTTTTAAAGTTTCGGTCTTCAGGATTGTGGAGCCAATTTCCACGACAATAGGCGTATTTTGTTTTTCCGCTGTTTTTCCGCGTACTCGGTATATGTCCTTAATGTCGTCTTTTTTTATGCTACATTGTATGGTTTCAAAGAGGCACATAGCCATTCTTAAAAGTTCTTCTTTAGTCTCGCCATTTTTTCTCGGCACATTTTTAATCATTAGGTTACTCTTCCGATTTTCAATTTGCATATCCTCAATCTTATTTTCTAAAATGGAGATAATTTTTTTGTCTTCACTAGACTGCATCTCGAATCGGGTAATCTTTTCTTGAAGGTCCAGATTTTGTGCGGTTAAAAACGCAATCGATTTTTCTATTTGTACATTTGTTTGTTGAATTTCCTGAAGTTTTGAGTTAATTATCTGTGTCTCTTTCCCTTGTTTTTCATTAAAAGACGAGAGCATTATTTTTATTTCTTCCTTAAATTTATTTAATTGTTCGATAAGGGAATCATCCATATCGTCTCTGCTTCTTTTGACTCGTTGGAACACATAGTTCGGTGAAGTTTTGTGTGTGTCCACTATGTTAATTTCCGTGTCCGATAAGGACTTATTCAGGACGTTACGCTCCGTAGCAGATAGGGATTTAGGCGGCGGCGTGCGTTTCATTTCTTGTCGCAAAGTTAAATTAATAAGTCAACTCACCGATCAGGAACGATGCGACAAAGTCGCGGTGAAGCTACTTGATTGATAGGCGACGCGCGGAAGTCTTGAGGTAGGCGGGCGAAGCGGTGACACGGAGCGCGCGGCTGTGCGCCGGAGCAGACACAGGTGTGTTGCAAAAGCTACGTAGTAATAGCTAAGTTTTGATGTATGCGTGACCAGTCCGCGCGACCGGCCTCAGCGAAGCCAAAAAGGGATAGCAATTATTAGAATACTCTCTTTCTCGCGGGTCGAGGCTCGGGGCGCTTCTGACGCGGTAAGTGCAGGTGACTTCTCGCACAGAGTTTTTCAATTATCTAGTTTAGTGCACTTGTAAGTAGAACTATTATCGCAGTTAGAGTATTATTAGATTTCTTAAAAAAATGGACACACGTCTGTACTAGGCGATGATTTGGACGAAAGAGGAAGTGCCACAAGGTTAGGATTCTATCTGACTAAATAATATCATAACTACAATATTTCCTGCGGTTTCACTCGTGAACTAAAGTTGCGTTATGCTTAATTCGATTAACGATATACCCTACACCTCAGTGATAACGTGAATTAAATAGTGAATGAACAATTAAAATTAATCTTGTAGTTTTTGAGTTTATTCATTACTAAAGGCTAAGGCAAAATATACTCTATAGCCTATGTTAAGCTGGAATATTTTAGCATCAAAATGGCGAAATTTTTGAAATCGGCCCCGTAGTTTTTGAGTTTATTCGTTACATACCTACTCGTACATACAAATCCTCCTTTCCTCTATATAATAAAATAATAATATATAAATAAGTATAGACAAACAAAAATACAAATATTTTCTCTACCTAATATTACAAAGTAGGTATAGTTATAGATAATAGTTAAGGATACGTCGTGTATATTTTTCAAGCAAGGTTATCTTTCATGGAAAACCGGATCTAGCATTTGAAGAACTGCATTGTTATTATTGCATTGGGTAAACGAATACTTAGAAAGTTCATTAAAGTAAATATTTACTATAATCTTACCACTTCATATATGACATATACAGGATTTTCTTGCACGAGTATCTGATTAGTCTGCTACCTATTTGCTATTAAAGTGAGTGTCTGAATCAGCAACCACAAAGCAACTATAATTAGATAAGCACCGTGGTCACATTATTCGCGGTTTTCCCAATTTCATGGGAATTCCAATAATTTTGTAACATTTTTTTTCTACTAAAGTCGTGCTAAATACAAATATTTTATCTACTAGCAAAGAATGTCAAATTCAAATGCAAAATCATTCATTCAATTTTTTTTTATGGGATGGTCGAGCAAACGGGCAGACGGATCACCTGATGGTATGCGATAACCGTCGCCCATGGGCACCCGCAACACCAGAGGAGTCACAAGTGCGTTGCCCACCTTTTAAAAGGGTTTGGGCCTCCGGTAACCTCACTCACTCGGCGAAACACAACGCAAGCGTTGTTTAACGCCGGTTTTCTGTGAGGCCGTGGTATCACTCCGGTTGAGCCGGCCCATTCGTGCCGAAGTATGGCTCTCCCACGTGAAAATAATAAAAATAGAATAATAGGTAGACTTTTTTAAAGTCATTTTTAAATTGTAGACAGCACCCGCCCTTCACTGTCTCCTGCGGACTATGGGTGTACATTAGACAGCTCTGCGTAACCCTTCGGGGAATACAGGCGTGATAATACATTATGTTATGTATGCATCCTCCATCTAAACCCTATTTATGCTTACAATCAGGCAACACTAAAATAAAACTAATTCAAGTCAACAATAAAAGTTGACGGGGAAATTCCAAAATAAACAAATTTTAAGTAAAAGAATGGAATCTGCCTATATTATTTACGCAATTCGTCACTAACAATCACGCCACTTTAATCACAGTCATTCTCCTGTGAATAAGTATCACTATATTTACGCGTGATTTTTACATACTCACTAATACTGACGACAATATCAGGCGTTACAGTTGTTGCCTGAAAAAATAAGGATAAAATCAAAACTAGTCCTTTAATGTGACAAAGTAATGCATCATAGAGGTTTTAATAACAGGAAAACTTGTACAAAGACAAATTAGGTTTTTTTTTGTTTTTCAGTGCTGTCAAATTTGTTTTCCTGAGCTAAATCACCCGTTAGTTGCAATGTGATTACGGTTTTAATCACCATTTAATTTTATTTGCCGAGGTAATTGAGGGTTTATTCAAAATACGAATTGTATTTAATACAATTTTTCGGACCGAATTTCTAATACAAACGTAATACCAAAATAAATCGTAATTCAAACACAATTTAATCAAAGTGTATTATTATTCGGATTCCGATACCGTTAATCTACGTTCCTGCTCTACCATTTCGTCCAAAATAATTCAATGGAAATAAATGTAAGCGAATGCAATTCTTGATAACTTTACCAAGTTTGGAACGATTTTACGATCGATTATTTCCAGTGAAGATAAGATTTTTTGAAGATCCGAATTATAACAGACTTTGATAAAATATTGTTTATGTTTACGATTATTTTGGTATTACGTAAATATGGGCAATTCAAGCTTACTTAAGTACATTTTATTTGCTAAAAACTTTTTAAGAGAAAAAATGACACCTGAACAAATTGATATAAATGCCTTATCTACAAATTAGTTACTCAATCCACAACAAGCTGATGAAACCGAAAATTCACACAATATTAGTGTGAAACGCTAATTACCTACGTAGTTAACGAGAGCGTTACGAACGGTACGAGTTGGATAAATTAGCGTAGAATCAAACTTATACGACGTAAGCATTTTGGTTATTGACTATATATTTCCTTCAAAAAGGTTAGGTGTGTATTACTCGCTGTCGTATTAATGTAGCAGAAGCAAAAGAATCGTAGCAAGTGGCGGTCTATAGTTTCTGCCTACCCCTGTGGAAGAAGGGCGTGAGTGTATGTATGCATTTACTATAATATATCTTCTCTTCTCTTACTTATAATAAAATTGTAAAAAAGCTATGTTTGATACGGGTTGGAGCAAAAACTAGCGAATAGATTTTAATTTTATTGTCACTGAAAGTATATGCTCCAAATTAAAAACTGGTGAACTTCTTATAACAAAGTTATTTTTAGTGAAGGAAAAATTCGACATGGCAGGTGGGACGCGGTGGCTTAGAGGTCATAGCGTCTGGCGTACCTAGCCAGAAGACGCAGATTCGAATACTGCCTGCGAGTCGAATTTTTCCTTCACTAAAAATAACTTTATAATCTTAGCATGAAAAATGCAAAAAGATCACAAAAAGATTCTAATAACAATTAAATAATCGGATCCTGAGATACACCTTGACCTCTCTGATGTATAGAGGCCCATACAAAGAAGAGATCATCACTGTTGGTTAATATTACCTAAATTATTTGTGGAATCCATTTCTAATTCTACATAGCTTCAGGTGAGGGCAAACGCTAGTGGTTTATATAATGGTCAACCATAATGAATACCCGCGGCCAACGCACAGGTATGTTTCTTTTGCACAATTTAATGATCAGCATAGTTATTAGCTTGTCTCACACCGCAGTTCCCTCTTGGACCATCTTCTCTTGTAATAATAGTAAAAACACTTGTTAAAAAATCAATAGCTACTGAAACTAAGACTCAGCTACTTCATTATTCTAAGAAAATATTTAAATAAAAATTGCAGGGAAAAAATGTTACATCACCTTATAAATTGAGCTACCTACACCTCTAAAGCTTTAGTGTGCTGAAAATTGCTATAAAGAAACAAATTGCTTACTTTGCATTTTTTAAGGCGTTATTGTCTACACTAAACTTTAGTTCAGTGCCATCAAGGTGCCATGCCATTGAAAATATTCGAAACTAGCGGGAACGGCACAAGTTATCTTGCCCTTAAATAAAAAAAACAGCTAAAAGAGGCGTTAAAGAGGTTAACAAACATTCATGCATTCATCCATCCTCACAATTTTTTGCATTTATAATATTAGTAGAATATATTGATTAGTAATCGTCTTTAGTAAAGACGATTGGTTTTCTTACTAATCTTTCGGGACCGGGAAAAATATTTTGAAAGTAATATTGTTAAAGCCTACGTCTCAGGGAATATAAATAAAACTTTAGGCACTTAAACCTTGGATTTTATTTCGCTTTAGGACATAACATTTTGGAATTCATTTCTAATCCTACTATAGCTTCAGGCGAGCGAAGCCGCGGGCAAAAGCTAGTAATATTATAAGTTTTCAGGTTTCCTAAAAATTTAGCTGACAGTTTCCAACAGAACATCTGTGCCTAACCCTTCCGTGAATATTTGCGTAATAGTGTGTTATTTTATTTATTATCTTTCCCAACTTCATCTATCTTTAGCCTTTTAAGCTTTAAGTGCACCTTAAATGCCATAACGGCCCATTTCCCAAAAGACATAATGGCTCCCATAACTCTTAATTCACTTATTCAAGGTTCTAATAGCCGTTTTCTTTTACCTGCGGAAAAACACACATGTTGTGTTTTCCCGCAGTTCATAAAGGAAAAAGCTATTCAATTGATTTATTACGCTTTTAATTTTCCGGGATGTTGTTAGATTACATTATTACAGTAATGTATACCATAGGATTTTTTTTATTTATTTAAAATAAACGTTATTGTAAATAAGCGTTGTTCTAATCCACGATACAGGAGGAAAATCATAGTAAGGGGTAGTAGTATTTAGTTTCAAAACAAATTTAAACCAGTTTGTACTGATTTGGGTAATGCACAGAAATTGAGTTGCAGAGTTTTTTATGGGATAGGTGACGAGCAAACGAGCAGGCGGATCACCTGATGGTACGCGATAACCGCCGCAAATGGACACCCGCAACGCCAGAGGAGTCACAAGTGCGTTACCCACCTTTTAAAAGGGTTTGGGTCTCCGGTAACCTCACTCAGTCGGCGAAACACCACGCAAGCGTTGTTTCACGCCGGTTTTCTGTAAGGCCGTGGTATCACTCCGGTCGAGCCAGCCCATTTGTAAATCCGTGCAATTGCAGCATGGATCTGAAACTATGAAGGTTGGATAAATTGGTCTCCTCCTGGCTTCTGGGCTATAGTAATGGTAGCACATACATACAGACTTAAACATTCACGTAGGAGTTTAGGCGGGAAAATGAAAAGTGCACATTGTCGATTTTATATTATTTTTCAAAACTTGAATTTCTCCGAAGTTTAATGTGTAATTATGGTGGATAATTAATCATTAAGTGTTCGTGAACGTGTGAGAGTGTAGGCAAATGATATAAAATTGAAAATCGTGACTTTTTGGGTTCACTCCTAAACTCCGTCGAAGCCTCAATAAAGTTTCTACCGTTTACTCAACAACTTATACTTGACACTGGCGAACACCAAAAGTGTGGTGCCATATTACAATCCCACGATGGGAAATATTACTTGATTACTCTAATACTTGACACTGGCAAATACTCAAAAAGTGTGGCGCCATAACAAAAAAAAAATAAACATTCACGTACAGGCCATAAAGTATATTTTAATTCCCAAAATATCCAAATCGCAGAATGTCCAATTCACAATTGTCCAGTTACTCTAAAAGGCATAGTACCTCAAAAGCCAAGAATATGCGAATAAATAATAAAATTATACAGACAATACTTCAGTATTTCGTGGCGAGGAAATATTGAAGAATATTGGCGACAAAAATGCATTACAATAGAGATGGAGTGGCGTATATCTGAAATGTGGCATGCAATGGATTCACTCGTGCTGAGCTGCAGCGGAAATTGGCATAGGAGGGGCGTGTATGTTGAATTTCATTGTTGCTTACTGTGACGGGCACGCGTGGAGTATTCCATAAGAGATAGCGTTTTAGTCAATCGTAACGGTAACTTTCAGAATAGTATACCTACTGAATAATGCTATATACTCGTACACATAATATGACCTTTATTTGAACGCTATGTAAATTTTCAAAATTGACGATAGGATGAATTGCTAATTCAAAAAAGAATATTTTAACAAGTTACATTTTTTATCTTGATAACGCGAATCTTGAAACTATTTAAAAAATAACAATATATTTGCGACTCTTCTGGTATTGCGGGTGTCCATGGGCGGCGATAGTGCTCGTTTGCACCCTATCCCACAAAAAATATGATTTTATATTTAATGGCATTTTTCATGCTAAGATTATAAAGTTATTTTAGTGAAGGAAAAATTGAGCATGCTGGGTGGGACTCGCGGTGTATCTAACCAGAAGACGCAGGTTCGATCCTGCTCACAAGTTGAATTTTTTCTTCACTAAAATACCTAACTATAACATATATTTTTTTAACAAATGCAAGTAGCAGTGAAGTACAAAGCCATTCCCTCTGTAAGGTTACAGTATATAATTGTTGTGCATGTGTGAAGGTATAATAGGATCCTTGCAGTTCACATATGCACAACAAGAAGGTACGTACTACATATGTGTGTGTAGAGGCGGCTGCGCCCGCCACATAAGTTTAGTCGCAATAAAATACAGCTTATAGCAACACGCCTCTTTTTCTGAGTTAAAATCCTTTTCACATACCATCATAATTATATATACCCTAAACTGGTGACCCCGACGTGACGACGTGATCCTATTATACCTTCACACATGCACAACAATTATATACTGTAACCCTACACCCTCATCACTTACACCGCTCAGGTAAGTCGCACTTCCTCTAAAAGCCCGGACTGCAACTTAAGTAACATTTTATTACGTCCCCAATATGTTTCAAGGTGCGAACAGTGTATTTGCATCGGATATAGTGCACACGCAATAAAAGCATTTCTAATTTAAATATTTTCTTCTTCTGATTTTTAAAACATGAAAAGTAAGATTCCTAGGAATCATATTTTTTATCCATTGGATCCAAAAGATTTCGATAATATACCTAACGCGATAAAAAATTGCAAAAGAAGTATAAATTCAATGACTTCAGTATAATAAAGATGTTTTGTATTCGAAAAAGCTTTAATTCCGATTAACCGCATCCTATAAGAACTGACATAAACAAACAACTTATTCTGACTCCAAGCGAGGCGAACAGAAACTAGTTTACAAAATAAACCGAACAATACAATTGGAAACAGTAGAAAGACCTCTAAAAACTTTGAACAGCCAAGCTTCCTTGAAACAATATTGAATTGAAAGCCGAACGCGGACAATTGTATTCAATTAATTATAGATAACAGTACTCAGATACTGAATATCGGGGAATTTGAATAGCGATGTCTTCGAGAATGAAATCTTATTTAAAAGTACCTATTTGAAAACTTTTTCGGATATTTAAGTACTTTTTTTATAATATAAACTGAAAATAAAAAATAAAACTGTCACATTAGTCTAATGGTCCTGAGCGCGACTGCTACGCTTGAGGTCCTGGGTTCGATTCCCAGGTCGAGCAAAGTGTTATTGGGTTTTTCTATGAAATTCCCAGTAACAGCTCGGTGTTTGGAATTTGTGCCCGGATAATGGCAATAGGCTCGCCCCCTATTACATGGGACCTAAACATACCGGCGAACTGTGGGTGTCCATTAGTACGCCTCTGTCTTACCCTTCGGGGAAAAACAGGCGTGATGGTATGTTTATAATATAATCCTACGAATATTATAAACGTGAAAGTTTGTGAGGATGTATGGATATTTGTTAATCTACGCCAGAACGACTGAAGAAATCTGGATAAAATTTGGCACAGATATAGATTATAATGTGGAACAGCACATTTATGTTTAAATTATTCTGAGTGCTCTAAGAGAAAACAAAAATTCTAAAAGACCAATACAAATAATAACTTTCATAATCAAAATGGCTCCGCAAAATGGATTTTCTTTGAAAATGACTACCAATCATAATATAAACAGATGCATTCTGCAATATTTTTACGATTTGATCAGAGAGTTACACTTTGGATGTTTACACCATCAGCGCCATCTAGTCAAATTGAAGCTACAATCAATAATGCAGAAGCCGCAGATTCATGCCGTAAAATGGTGATAATGATCAACGCGAACAAAACAAAATGCTAGTCTAGTCTCTTTATGAGTTCATCGACCCGTATATATCGATATTCTTTCGATACTTTACATAACTTTTATCAAAATCGTATTCCAGGGATACTTACATTCATATTCCCCGAAGTAAAATTTTAGTCAGTATACGGAGTGTTTTGTGATGTAGATTTTAGAATTTTAAAAGTGTAGCTATAGTGAAAGGAATATCTTAAATTTTGTTTTTGTTTTTTGATGTTTCGATTTCGAAAAGGGGAGGTTCTCAATCCTTACCGATTGTAAAGCGATTTTGAAGTTGCTCTTTGATATAAAACCGATTTCGGGCATTTTGTCGGTCTTTTTTCTAATAACTTTTAACAAAAAGTAAAACTGCTTTCAAGAATCCATGGGCGGCGGTTATCGCTTACCATCAGCTGATCCGTCTGCTTGTTTGCCAGTAACCTATAAAAAAGTAAGAATGTCAGTCTAGATATTCTAGATTTAAATTTTCGCTTAAACGCTTTGAAACTCGTAATTCTGTGGCTTTTAATTCCCACCCTAACTATCCACTTATTTCAGTTGAACTCAGTGCAACATCGACCTCTTTGACAGCCGGGCTAATGTTCAAACTTCATTTTAATTCTAACTTTTGACCACTTTGAAATTCAGATCGTTCGCCAGACGTTTTCCAAACTGTTACCTTCAACTTTAGGTTAATTAACACTTAGTGTTTGCGAGAGTCATCGATAAGTACTGGAGTAAGTTTCAGAGTTCAAACTTAGGTTTGCTTGCTTTTTCTGTACAAATTAACGAAACAGAATAGCTCCTTAAATGTTATTGGGAGTTTTATAAGCTGTCCGACTTGCTCAGTAGTTTTCAGTTAATTGTTAATTAAGTAAATGGGAGTATAAGAAAGGGAAGGGCTTGGCGAACGTTCTGAAATCAGATTGAGGACGTTCTGAAAAATGGCTTGGTCAAGATTACCCTAAACCGACGCTCATGTATGAAAAGATTTATGAGTGTGGATAAGCTAAAGAGGTATGTCAGAATCGTAGCAAGTGGAAGTCTGTGGTCTCGGATTACCCCTACGGGTTTTAATTTAGTTAATATTTTAAATGCGACAGTAAATGTGTCTATTTTCATTTTTTAATAAATACTAGCGGACCCGACAAAGGTGTCCTGTTCCTGCCCTGAAAATTAAAAAAATCTGCTGTCAAAGGATAGTGCACACAATGTCATCTTCTGGCATTTCCGGAACCAGCAAACAATACACCATGTTCATTCACTCGCTGATTATTCACGAAATCTCATAAGCGATATAAGCCACAAACTTGTTGGCATTTAGGTGGCTTTTGTAGAAAAGTAAAGGGAATGTAAAGAATTGTAAAATATGTAGGAGATTGGAAAAAAATAGATCAATACATGATACCAAAGCAGTTACTGATACGTTGCCTTAACAGGCCTTACGGACCTAGAGGTTTACCTTCGGACAGACTACCAGAGCCAGCGTCTCTTTACGATAGAATACGATGTAAGGGTGATCTCCAGCCCGATAAACCACAAGAGGCAACACCGAACAACTCAGATATTTGGTCACTTCTTACAAGATGCCTCTCTGAACGGCAGTGAAGAACCAGCTAGTAGAAGTTTACCAAGATTTATAGGTTACAACAAACACTTTTATGCCCCAACCCTACAACTCCAGCCCGGTCACGACTTGTATTACTTGTCAAATACAATCATTTTTATAAAAGCAATTATTTTCTCATCTTTTTTTAAAGAGCAACGAAACAAAGGATTTTCGCCGGCTTTCGGGAAATATTTTTAATATAGCTACAAAAAAATTCATTGAACCGCGACCGGGTCTGGCTAATGGAATTTGATGGTCCGTAAAATTTCCCTATTACTCACATACGCGGAAAAATGTTCGTACAAGTTTGTGTCGGCGGGAACGTCCTCTTAGTTTGCTTCTGTCATATTAATAGGTTTGGAAATTGTCGACTTTTGGTAAATCGGAGTTTAACGTGGGAGAGCCATGCTTCGGCACGAATGGGCCGGTTCGACCGGAGTGATACCACGGCCTCACAGAAAACCGGCGTGAAACAACGCTTGCGTTGTGTTTCGCCGAGTGAATGAGGTTACCGGATGCCCAAACCCTTTTAAAAGGCGGGCAATGCACTTGTGACTCCTCTGGTGTTGCGGGTGTCCATGGGCGGCGGTTATCACTTACCATCAGGAGATCCGTCTGCTCGTTTTCTCCCCTATCCCATAAATAACGACAATTTCCTAGCGATAATGTCTAATATGCAGAAATGTTTCGTGTTCATGTCAGCTCTCTCTTTCCACTCTCTTTTTACACTATTGAACTCTTAACTAGTCTGTCGTAGCTACCTCTCAATTTGTTTTCTCTATTTGAACTATAACTCCTTTTTTCTCTCTCTCCTTTTAACTGCATAGTCAGCCTTCCTCGTCAGTCCTATTCAATTCTATTTCGCACACGTTTGTTGCATAAATTCAAGAAATACCTGACTTAGAAAAACAACTTACTTAAAAACATCTCAATATTGACTTCGAGTGTAACCGCAGGCAAAACTTAGTACGCTACCAATAGTAAAGTATATTTAAAAAAAAATGTTATTCCAAATAAATACCATCGCGCCTATATTCCTCGAAGGGTTAGGTAGAGGTTCCTAATATACACCCCATTCCGCCGGTATGTTTAGGTCCCATGTTATTGCAAGCCTATTGCCAGTCACAAATCCAAACTTCTACTAAGAATTTCATAGAAAAACTCCGAATAAATGTGAGATCTTTATCCTGCTTGCTAAAATATTTATCACTATTATGTGATGATAAGCTATATTATCAACGAACTATCTATTGGCAATACCAACAAAAATTTGGTCAAATTATTTTTTATAGATTGGCAACACAGCCGCTTCCCTTCTTCCCTTCAACGCTAACCCTTGGTCTTGTCATATAAATAATCTATACTAATAAAAATGGGTTGGATAGTCCATTTCCCATCCATCACTATATCATGCTATGACCGATAGGAGCGAAGAACCTATGAAAAATGTTGCAATATGCTTTGAAGCGTCGATAGCCTAATGGCCAGGGTGTTGCACTTGCGATCATGTGGTTGCCGGTTCGATACCCACCCATTGCACTACCAACGTGAACCCACTCGTAACACAAGCATTATAGCTTAGCACGAGGGGTTAACAAGAATACGAGTAATGTGCGAACCACATTGCAAGTATGCTTTTTAAAAAAAAAATAACGAGAAAAAATATTCCTTTTGAAAAACAGGCCGAACTCCACGCGTGCGAAGTCGCGGGCGGAAGCTAGTTAAAAATAAAGCCATATCACGCTACAGCCGATAGGAGTAGAGCACCTATGGAAAATGTTGCAAAAACGGGAAAAAATATTCCTTTTGAGAGACAGACTGAACTCTACGGGCGCAGTCGCAGGCAGAATCTAGTCAAAAATAAATCTAATTTGAGCCGTGAAAGTGTTAATTTTTTTAAAAACGTTGCCCCACACTAGGATTTTCTCCTGTATCGTGGGTGCGTTTACAAACACAAATTCTCACATACACAAACGCCCAGACCCCCAGTGTGGGGATCGAACCCACAACACGTGTCGCAGAAGCCGATTGCTCAGCCGCTACGCCAAATGTGTCGTCAAAGTGTGAATTGCAATCTCATTCCCGCTTCCTCGGCACCACCAATGCTCAAGAATCACCAAAAGTAGTGGGCAAATCTGCGATTTATACCTTATCTGTATTGACTGACCTCCAGCACTAATAATTCTCGACGAAACAAGCAAGAAAATATCCAACCTTTCATCCTTGATTAATTCTATCTCATCGTTTGTCACAGTGACCCAGAAATCACACGTAGTAAACAAGATATTTCACTTGTCAGTGGCCACAGCGACTTCGGAAACTCCTTATTTATATTTATTACATGTTGGTCACACAAAATAATACTATTTATTGCCACCGACATTCACTCATATACAACATTATTATTAATACCTACAAGGTACTACCTAATAGGCGAAAGACCTACTACTATCTACCAGATTCTATAAAATCTAAATCAAGACCAAAGGACCGTGTCCTGTGCTACTGAGTGACTACCGAGACCGAAGGCTTTACTCGATGTGTTAAGAACGGTCACCCATCCATGCACCACGACCACGGCGAGCGCAGCTTAACCTTGCAGATCAGTTGATCAGCTTATTTATTACTTAGCCATGAGCCCCTCCAACAACACTAATCTATAGGTACTCTATACTTTAATTAATATATAAAGCTGAAGTTTGTTAGATTGTTTGTTTGTTTGCTTGAATGCGCTAATCTCAGGAACTACTGGTCCGATTTTAAAAATTCTTTCAGTGTTAGATAGCCCATTTATTGAGGAAGGCTATAGGCTATATATCATCACGCTAAGACTAAGTAACTATTCCACGCGGACGAAGTCTGTATCAGTATTATTCATAATTCTGATGTACAAAATGGAATGGTATTACGGTACGGGGTGGCCTAATTCCTCGGAGAAAGCATGCGCTATCGTATGATTATGTTTAAATGGGAATATTATCAACAATTTCCGTAAATCACTCTGACCTGATTCCCACCATCAATTCGGAATTAACCCATTGAACAACTCCACCTGCCACATTTCCAATATAGCATCTTACTTGCAAATTCCCAAATCGGTATAATTAGCTTTTCAAGCAATTTAATTAAACAATTTAATTCTACCTGCGATGATAATAAATTTGAATTATTACTGCGCGAAAGTTAACTCTAGAATAGAGAGAATATTTCCGAAATTATATTAAGACGTGTGAAGTGTTTGTCATATTAATAGACTTTATGAGAAGCTTGTGTTGCTTCGTTGGTTACTGAATATATTAAATTAGTCTTTCCTTTAATGAGATTGGCAGCTTTAATAAGAGAATGAATAATAACCTCTGTTATCTCCGAGAAATTGCATATAATAGAAAGAGTATGCATATAGATGCTATGCTCTTTTGTAAATATTTTAATAAACTATACAGTTTATTAAATTCTAGTAGAGTTACGGCAATATATTATGGAATTTTGGTTAAGGAAAACATTGTAAGGAAACCTGCATGCCTGAGAGATTTTCTCAACGGCCGCGGCGTGTGAAGTCTGCTAGCACGCAGCCCAGCAGTGGGACAGTATAATGGGTATAAATAGTATGTATATTATGTACCTATTGTACATAAAATCGTGACATAAATGATTTCATTTCGTTCTGAAAGTCTGATGGCAATCCGTTTGTGTAAAATACTGATATTCATGCCAAATCGGGTATGACTAGAAGGAGATTCCAATATTTTGTTTTATGCTGTACATTTACTTCTATTAGAGAACTATGTTTTAGATTTACGAAACAATGTAATAGCTACTGGGTTTCCAAATATAAAAAACCCCCGACACAAAAATAAACCTGAATCCCTATAATAAGAAAAAAATAATCTTGAAATTATAACCCTTCGTAAGTACGTATGAAGTTTTTTGATTAAATTTTGTCGCGTCGGGGGACCGCTCTCTAATTATGTGAATCCTTTCCTTTCCTTTTGCTTCCCGAACGTGAATCGCGCGAATTCAGAATTGATGTGGATGGCGCGTACATCGCCGCGACGCGCGCGAGGGCGTAAAGTGGGCGGAGCGTAACATATTCAAGTTTGGCGACCCGAGCGGGCAGACACGCGAGAGCTAGAGAGCGGTCCCCCGACGCGACAAAATTTAATCAAAAAACTTCATACGTACTTACGAAGGGTTATAATTTCAAGATTATTTTTTTCTTTTTATAGGGATTCAGGTTTATTTTTGTGTCGGGGGTTTTTTGTAATTTTTTAATTTAATTTGTTATTTCACACTTTTTGTAGGGACTCCTTAGTTATTTTGTTTAATTTCTTTTATTTTCTTGCGTTTTAATTAGGTATTTTCTTCGTTTAGTTATTCAACTTTTGTACAATTATTTCATAGCTATTAGATATCTTATATCATAGTGTATAGTATTCTACTAGTCAAGCCCTTTCATTTGATACCTTTATTGAGGGAGTAGTGAAAAAATTTAATAAATTCACCATTTCGTGGAGGCCGCCATGTTGGATTTGAAATTTTTCATAGTGTATAGTATTCAACTAGTCAGGCCCTTTCATTTGATACCAATATTGTGGGAGTTGTGAAAAAATATGTAAACCGCCATCTTGTGGCGGCGGCCATCTTGGGCCGATTTTCATCAAACATAGCTAAGAACACTCCCCACTTATTCACCTTTCAAACAAAAAAAACAAAATCAAAATCGGTTCATCCATTCGGGAGCTACGATGCCACAGACAGACACACACACACACACACACACACACACACAGACACGTCAAACTTATAACACCCCGTCGTTTTTGCGTCGGGGGTTAAAAAATATGAAAGTAAAAGCTAGTACGGGTTGTACTAGTACCTCCTTTATTTTATTTTATATCCTCCTTTATTTTATAGGCTATCCTAGCCTCGACTAGAGTTATAAGATATTATTTTCTGTAACAGGAAATAAGATTCAATTCTTTATTTTACTCAAATTTACTTTACGGCGTCAACAAATAATAAAGCGAAATTCATTATAACCGGAATTTCTTGAATGAAAAAAATTCAAATATTTTTCATTTAGTTTTTTTTCGTCGGCGGATTTCCTCCAATTTTCGATTCTACGCACCGATGATCTCCTTGACTTTTTAAATTGAAACTTAGTCAACCGAAGTTTAAAAGGGCAATATTTGATGAAAGTGATACTTTGATCAATAGATAATTGTATTTGTATCACAAGTTTTGTTTTACGAAATAAAATTAAGCAATAAATGACACTTGAAATGTACTGAATCTAATGAAAAAACAGCTCTCTCAAGTAAGCGGAAGCTCATTAAACGGCACTGTAAATATCCCGGAGGATTTCTGGAATGCTTTATGTACTGAAATTGGAAGTCATGAACTTGATATTATCTGGGTGAATATTCGAACAATAATAATATATTTTAACAAATCATTCTTCTCATCTCTCTGAACATTATAGTAGTTTCAGATTGTTTTTTTTTTTCTTGTCTTATTGCTTGACGGCAGTAGTGTAGTATAAGGTTTAATTATCATAATTGTGTGTTTAAAAATCTGCATTCTTAACTTTGGGATGAAGTTAATGACGGTCTGATGTTTTTCAAACACTCACCCATCTATTGAAAATACTATTGCAGTTTAATTTTTTATTTTGGTAAAAAAGATACCCTCCCCACTGTGGAACACACCCTGTGTCACGGGGCTCTCCACAAACATATAATTAACGGACACAAAGTAGGTACCAGACTTAAAACAAATATAAATATACCGGATACGTGGAGCAACAGTAGTGGACAGGTGCCACCTTACAGCTAAGCAAAATGTACAGTCAAAAATATCAATTTGTTTTCTTATCACGCTTGTTAGAATCGAATTACCCATCGCACTAGCTATTTTGATGAATAAGAAGGAAAATGCGCAACACTATATAATAAAAATCTTTACTTCTACTAAAAATAAACATGAAACTAAGCAAGAGACATTTTTCATTGACAAAGCAAAAATGCCGTGCCGTTATTACAATATTGAAATGGAATCTGAAGCGTTTAATATTTAAAAATTCTGGAGGGTAGTTCTAAAGTATGAGAACAGTTTGCAGTTTGAGATGGCTCCTGAAACTCAATAAAGTTCAATTTATTTGTTTTTGTTCATACATAATTATTTTCTGTCAAAACTCCTTCAAGCGCGACTGTACTAGAGGTTCAAGGTTTGATTTACAGTGATAAAGGGTTTCAATATTCTCAGTATCAACTATGGAGTTTGGATTTGTGCCCGACTAATGGAAATAGGTACCTCCTATTACATGGGACATAAGGAATATGTATGTAATTTTTCGTTTAAGTTAACTTGGCTTTAAATAAAGCTTTTAAAAACAAAATATGCTTACGCACATCTGATTAATGGAATTTCAGTACTTTCCCAAAACAAAATATCGTTAGATAAAGTCGTTGAAGTGCCTTAATTTAAATAAAATTTGCCAAATCAATTCTCAGAAAACAACATAGATACTTTAAATGACCACAAAAAATCAAATTTATAATAATTTGGGACTGTGTTACACAAAATCCGATCCATTTACTTGTTAAAACATTTGTTTTGACATCATTTCATTCGCCCAAACGACGTGGGACAGGAAATTAAATACTTTTTATCCTGCATGGGAATCCTCAAGGTTTAACTCAATGTTATGTACTTAAACCACTGTATGAAATGAATGAATGATGAATGGTGGCTGTTTATAAGGAGCAATGCTATTTCCGTAAAGGTGAGGCTCTAAGGTCGCAAATGAAACACGAATTTCTAGGCAATACTGAAAATGAAAAAGTCAGTCAACCAATTTATTCTAAGGTTAAAAAATAAGTATTTTTTCGCTCGCTTTGCTGACAACTAGTACCCATCGATTGCAATAGGTCAACGTAGGACAACCGGGGACCGAAAGATTTGACGAGCCCCCTGAAGCATGTTAAGAACATCTATGGATGGGCCTGGTGTCCCATCTATAGACTGACTGCGGCAAGCATAGCTTGTAAATTAATTGATCAACTTAGTAATTACTTGGACAAAGGCGGTTTCTTGTTTAAATATAAACAGTTTTCAAATATATGTTAAAATAATCTTGATTCCTACACATTTCGAGGAAAATGTTATTTAAAACCCGTTTTTCGATCCCTTGTAATAAAGAAAAAAACCGGCCAAGTGCAAGTCGTACTCGCGCACCGAGGGTTCCGTACTTAAAAATATTTTTATTAAATGATGTAACTAAAAAATTATGCTTTTCGCAATTTTTCCTTTATGTGTGCTTAAGACGTTGCTTCATACCAAATATCAAGATTCTGAGTTCACGGGAAGTACCTTGTAGGTTTTGATTCCCTTGAGTGTCGAAAAATTACGGAAATTTGCGGCATAAACGGATGTATCTTTTGATTGCGTTGGTTTAGAAGTTTGAGTTTTTCACAGCTCCAAGGGACAGTAAACTTGAGTATTTTATATAAATTCCAGCTCTACGCGTTCCTGAGAAAAAGGGTCTTGACAGACAGACAGATAACAAAGTGATCCTATAAGGGTTCTGTTTTTCCCTTTAGAGGTACGGAACCCTAAAAAGGATACTTTTACTCGAAATCTCGCTAGTTAAATATGTTCGGTATAATTCATTGGCACAAGTAATGGAGGCTTTGGCCCTTTATTTATTTTGCATGCGATCAGGGTTTATTAAATTCATTAATTTTAACGGATTACGGTATTCGGTGGCACTTTCAAAACGTTTGGGTCGTTTGATTAAATTTTTTGACGCAATTAAATATTACTAGTCTGTCTAATAATTCATCATCATTATTTTGGAAGTATGGTGCAGTTGAAGATATGGGCCATATTATGCTATCATATCCACTACACATATCAAAACCTCATGACCGCTACAGAAAAAAGCGTGCGCGTAGCGGAGTACTGGGCCAATCTAGTTTAATGTTTTTCAATTGTTTATTTTCTTTCGCTCTTCTCTTTCCGTTTGCTATCGACAAGAAGAAGAAGATAATTAAATCCTTTCTTATCTACTTTCTAAGCTATTCCCTTTCAATCACATGCCTAGTTTCCACTTCCTGTCAAACGAAAAGTCACTCACTCGCTCAAAAAGCATAAAATTGCGTTCGCTTTCGGTCCCGCTTTCACTACCGGCGCGAATTAAAAAACATTCTAGTAGGTATAAATGTATCACTGTAAATTTATCAAGTCCCACAACCCCAGTGACGTCAGACGAAAGGGACTGTAGATTGTCAAGCTCCAGGTTTATTGCTGGGGCTTTTGACTGATAATAAAACTGCTTAACTTCTACGCTAAGTCCCAGAACTCTAGGGACGTCAGACGAAAGGGACTGTAGATTGTCAACCTCCAGGTGTATTGCTGGGGGTTTTGACTGATAATAAAACTGCTTAACTTCTATGTTAAGTTCCACAAACCCAGGGACGTCAGACGAAAGGGACTGTAGATTGTCAACCTCCAGGTGTATTGCTGGGGGTTTTGACTGATAATAAAACTGCTTAACTTCTATGTTAAGTTCCACAAACCCAGGGACGTCAGACGAAAGGGACTGTAGATTGTCAAGCTCCAGGTGTATTCCTGAGGTCTCGACTGATAATAAAACTGCTTAACTTCAATGTTAAGTCCCACAACCCCAGGGACGTTCTACGAAAGGGAATGTTAAGTGTAAAGCTCCAGGTGTATTGCTGGGGGTTTTGACTGATAATAAAACTGCTTAACTTCTATGTTAAGTCCCACAACCCCTGTGACGTCAGACGAAAGGGACTGTAGATTGTCAACCTCCAGGTGTATTGCCGGGGGGTTTGACTGATAATAAAACTGCTTAACTTCAATTCTAACTCCCACAACCCCTGGGACGTCAGACGAAAGGGACTGTAGATTGTCAAGCTCCAGGTGTATTGCTGGGGGTTTTGACTGATAATAAAACTTCTATGTTAAGTTCCACAACCCCAGGGACGTCTCCCGAAAGGGACTGTTGAGTGTTAAGCTCCAGGGGGTCCTGGGGGTTTCGACTGATAATAAAACCGCTTATCTTCTGTATGAACTGTATTTTGATAGGGGTATTTCAAATAATGGGAAGAAGACCTGTTCTGTAACGGTGGGTGATTGAGCAGCCGAAGTAGTCTGAAAGTGGGGGCTGCTGTTGAGTGATGTAGCCGGTCTCTATCGACTCCTCGGTACGGCTGATGTGACGTCAGGAACAGGGTCATTTTACCAACAAGTGGCTACGAGCAACTGAAATCAAGAAGACACCATAGACAACGAATTGTGAGTACCTTGCCCTCCTTGCCAATGCATGAGTGTGTAAGTGTCCTGAAAATGAAACGTTTTTTAGGGTAAATTACCCTAACACACATTTTTTTAACAAACGTTTTCAAAGGGATTTCAATGCGGTTTCTTTTGATGTAGGTATGTTAAGATTTCCACAGTAAATAACGTACTGTTAAAACATTAGTAAATCAGTAACAACAAAAATATAAGATTTTATCGCATTATATTGATCCCGAAATCCTGACGATTTGGATCATTCACAGCGTCCAATTTATCCGTGACCAAGGATGACACAAGATTCGAAGCGTCGGGATCGCGAAAATGTCCATAAAACTAATTTTATTTTAACCTTTACCTATCCGCGTGATACTCGTGGAAAATATTATTCTGTTTTTTTCTGCGCGTTCGAAAATGACATTGAAAATCTCTCACATATAATCCACGCTACAATAATTGAGAGGTTCTCGCCGCCTATACGGGATGCGATCCATCTTAGCTTCAGCTCGGTGGCTATATTTAGAAAGGTCAAAGCCAAGGTCTTAAGTAATGACCTTTGTGAGCGAACAGTTTTATTCGTCGCGACTTCCATCGTTCCAACTTTCATTTTTAAAGAATCAAAGTTTTTGATAAAACTTTATTGATGAAATCCTTCATTATACTTAAACAGTGTCTGTTTTCTTTGTTATTTAGGATTTTGTAATAACATATCATACCACCACGCCTGTATTCCCTGATGGGCAAGATAGAGGTGAACTTATGTATGTACACACACAGTTCGCCTGTCTGTTTAGGACCCATGTAATAGGGGGCGAGCCTATTCGCATTGACCGAGGACAAATCCAGACTCCGATATGCTATTCCAACACTGCTCAAACTGGGAACCAAATCCAGGACCTAGAGCGTAGTAATTGTGCTATAATCTATCCCTGATCCGTTCAGCCGTTCTAGAGTGAAAGAGTAACAAACATCCATCCATACTCACAAACTTTCGCTTAGAAGATTAATATGCACATGATTGCAAAAAGTCAGTCCACTCATAATAATAAAATTGCAACTATTGTATCAATATGAGGCGACTATATAAGAGCAACAGAAGCCAAAACATGTATCTTTAAATTTATTGTTCATCTGTGTTTATGTACGCGCATCATGCAAAAACTACTGCATGCACTGCACTGCATCGGATGTGCAGTTATATTGCTGCATGTTTAACTAATTTGGCGTGTGTTTCATATTGAAACGCCAGCTAGAAGCTGTGTTATATATATTTTGAAATGCGAATAAGACCGCGGGAAACTGCAAGTTTAAAACAAACTTCATAAAACACAAAATGCTTCTGATGTGTTATTATAATTATTTGAAGCAATAAAGAAACGAATTAATTCAACTAATATACCTACATTGTACGTAATTAGGAAACATAAAATCGCTCGAAGAACTAAAATAAAACCGTCTGAAAATTATTACCTTGCCTATGATAATTAAGAATTTTAACTGCTTACAATAATAACAAGAGCTGTAATAATTTTCGTACATAAAATAATAGAATTTGTAAGTTAAATATTGTAGGTACATAAAACAAATTAATATTATTTGTAGGTCAAGGAGACGATCTCGTTGGTCTAGCGATTACAAACACTGCTGAGCGTAAGGGCCTAGGTTCAGTTTCCACATATAACTATTCAGGAAATAGGTGGCCGTGATGGTATGTTATGGTATGTAATTACTTGTTAAATCACTTGGAAAATGTTCAGCGCGAATAATTAAGTTTTATGAACCGTATCTGAATATACAGAGAAGGATATCCACTTAAATTTTATGTCCCATTAGCCATAACAATCATAGTGTAAATACGTTTTAAGGGTAATCCTGCGCAAGTATGTTTTGTTAGAATAGTTTCCGCTCCTACCGGCCGGAGCGGAATTAGCGGAATTACCTAAATGGCCGGAGTGGTTTTTTTATGGGTTAGGGGAGCAAACGAGCAGACGGATCACCTGATGGTAAGCGATAACCGCTACCCATGGACACCCGCAACACCAGAGAAGTCACAAGTGCGTTGCCCGCCTTTTAAAAGGGTTTGGGCCTCCGGTAACCTCACTCACTCGGCGAAACACAACACAAGCGTTGTTTCACGCCGGTTTTCTGTGAGGCCGTGTTATTTCTCCGGTCGAGCCGGCCCATTCGTGCCGAAGCATGGCTCTCCCACGTGTAAGAGAAGAAAGATATAGTTATTGTCGATGGGCGCACAAAGTATGGATATGGTATTGATGACATTGTAGCTGTCAGCCAGACCAAGCTGCCGCGCTGAATTAAATTATTGTAAACACACAACTTCAAGCTATAAGACATACCTACTACATATATATAAGATATCGATTTTAATTTTCACGAATTCCGACTATATGCTACCTATATTAAGTTTATTTTAAAGTCACTTTTAGAACTTAGATACCGTTGCAGTACAAACTTAATGCAAAGTGTCTCGTAGATAGGAACTTAGAAACAAGAAAATGATCATTAAAGAAAAATCTTACTGCGCCTTTATCAGGTAACGCTCCTTTGAATATCACGGACTAAATTGCAGACATTACAGGTCATTAGGAAAAGTTTACGAACGCAGTTGACTTTTTCTAACTACTAGTAAGTTCTTTAGAGAAAAATCCTGTAAATCTTTACCTTATTGCTTCTTGAACGCAGGCATTTTATTTAGTTATGTAATTCGCGTAAAGTCTAGTGTTGAAATTATCAGGAAGATATATACCTAGGATTTGAAATACTGAGGTGAGAAATGTGCCATAAATCCCCTAAGAATATATGTAGCCAATCCATTAGGAGTCCGCCCAGATAAAAATAAGTATAAATGCGTGCCATTTTTAAAGCTGTTGGAACGGAAGTTAGACAGAAGTTTAACTCAAGTTAAAAGTTAAACTAAGTTTAACTAAGTTTAAATAAATAAATAAACTCAGTTCTATTCCATAAATGGAAGCAGTTATAACCTAATATGACCACAGATCTTCCAAAGCCACATGTCTGATTTTTCGAAATCATTTGTGTTTTAATAATTAATTATCATTTACCTTCATTTGCATATAATATGATGTCATGAGACCTGCAGCTTGGACCCGCTGCTCGGGTTTGTCTGGGGTGGTATTCCTACATTGCTAAATATTCTGCCGCTAAGCAACAATGCTTACATTACTGTATTCCGATATGAAGTGTAGGTAATTGGTAAATTATTAGTGAAATTATTGGGCATATGAGACTTAAGACTCAAATTGGTTATATAAAGGTAATCTATATACTAATATATAAAGCTGAAGAGTTTGTTTGTTTGTTTGCTTGAACGCGCTAATCTCAGGAACTACTGGTCCGATTTGAAAAATTATTTCAGTGTTAGATAGCCCATTTATTGAAGAAGGCTATAGGCTATATATCATCACGCTACGCGGACGAAGTCGCGGGCACAAGCTAGTACTTTAATATATAAAGCTGAAGAGTTTGTTTGTTTGTTTGCTTGAACGCGCTAATCTCAGGAACTACTGGTCCGATTTGAAAAATTCTTTCAGTGTTAGATAGCCCATTTATTGAGGAAGGCTATAGGCTATATATCATCACGCTACGCGGAAGAAGTCGCGGGCAGAAGCTAGTAGCAAAATAAATAGTAATTCAAACAGAATTAGATCAAATTGTGTTATTATTCCGATTTGCATACCATTAATCTAGGTTCCTGTCCTACCATTTCGTGTAAAATACTTCACTAGGAATAAATGTAAGTGAATATTGATAATATTACAAAGTTTCAACCGGGTTTCATTTCGTTTATTTCCAGTGAAGTAGTAGTAAACGAAATATTGGGGTCGGAACCTAGGATAACGGTATCCGATAAATTGCAATGCCGACGTTGTCAGTGTAAATCGAAAAATAATGGAAATTTTGACTTCTGTCACTCACTTGTTTGTTGTACCAAGGTTACGAGGTAGGTTTGGCGGCGATGAATAGCCAGGGGATTTAACACGCCAAATCTGGACAGGGAATATAATCTACAGCTGCTGACTTTTAGTTGTAATATGACATCGTGGCAGTATGTGTGGTCGGATTTTGAACTACATTATGTATTTGTTCCATTATGTATTAGATTTGTGTATGTAAAGTCAGCTTACTATGGATACTCGGATGATATTCGTTTCGTGGAAAACACTGTTCAACTACATGGTTTCAATGGACGCCACCCCGAACTGTACTACAAATCTCATACATACATGTATATTTTCACATCTGTCTCACATTGGGGTAGTAAGAGACTACACTTGCTACGATCCACACTTTCATTTCATTTACGTTAATTAACCTCCTTCTCAAACAAATTATTCTCGATTTCGATACGAATACGTTTTCGATTGTGTCTATGCTTGGGCTACTATGAGTTTGGAGGTTCAAATCCTGTCTGAGGTGAATTCTTCTTTCACTAAAATTGATATGTTCCAAAGTAGCTGCAAAAGGCTGGAATGATAATTTTATTAAGCAGATCAACAACAAGAACATTTTATACAAATCAAATAATCTGTTTCCTCTTTACACAATCTCTTGAATTCACCCTGTTACGTAGCAGCAATGACATTACACGCTTATTTTACATACAAACACACAAGTTGACTACAATAAATATTATTCACCGGTTCTTACACAGAAGAGCGCAGCGTTTTAAAAATTGCTCGCTTTATAGTTGAAATGGAAAACATCCTTTATTCTCACTCCACAAAGGAATTGTGTTTAACATTGTATATGCTACACAGAACATGAAACGTTTGAGAATTTAAATATAAAGAACAATGTTGATAGAATATTCGAGATTGAAGTTCAAGAGAACGATGCATAATACGACATATTATGAGAATCGGGAACAAATTAGAAGAAATGTTGCGGTTTTTTTATATAATATAAGTAATAAAGATACCATCTTTTATCCTCGAAGGGTTAGGCAGGGATGTACTGAGTTCACTCACAGATCGCCGATCCCAAGCGCGGGTACTGCGCTGAGGTCTTGGTTTTGATTCCCAGGTCGAGCTGTTATTTGGTGTTTCTAACGAAAATTTTGTAACAGCTCGGAGTTTTTGATTTGTTCCCGTTTAGTGGTAATAGTCTCGCCCCCTATTATATGGGACCTAGGCATAACTGTGAACTCTGGTTGTACATTAGTACACCTCTGCTTAACCCCACGGGAAATACAGGCGTGACGGTATGTTAATTACATACACAGACAATAGGCCTGAATCACAAGGACAACGAAATCGCAGCAAAGATATTTTCAATACATAATTTGACTTTGACATGGACTTTTTAAACTAAGCTGGCTACGCACTCGCATCCCAAAAGAATTTAGTTCCTACAAACCCGGCTTCTACGAGTAGTTAGCGTATTAGCGTATCAAGATGAATTCATCAGATTTTTAGTTAGACCTTCAGCAATACAAATGTGATAACTGCATCCAATTTCATGTAGTATTTATTACCGTAAAAACAGACAGATTTTTTTGCATTTATTATTATTATTTTTTTTCAATTATTCCCGCCCCCAAACCGTTTTTTTTGTTCAATATCTATAATGTACAGACACCAGCCGGTTACAATTTTATTATTATTTATAGATTATATCCAAACTAACCAATAATATTACAGTTTTGCAAAAGAAAACCGATGAAAAATGCCTTCGTTTATTAAAAAAATATCTGAGACATTCCGCACAAATAGCTCTGGTCAACAAGAGCCATATAACGTAATATATCGAAAAGATGCTTGACCCCTGCTACCAAAATATATTAAATTATCGATAAACTTCACAATTAGAGATGGGACAAGAATTTATGAGAATTTAAAATTCTAACTGCCTCATTAGCCAAGTGGTCCTGAGCGCGACTGCTACGCTAGAAGTCCTGGGTTCGATTCCCAGGTCGAGCGAAGATTTTGTAACAGCTCGGAGTTTTTGATTTGTGCCCGGTTAATGGCAACAGGCTCGCCCCTTATTACATGGGATCTAAAGATACCAGCGAACTGTGGGTGTACATAAGTAAGCCTGTGCCTATGGGTATGTATGTATGTATTTTCGCATATATCTATCCAATATAAAAAAATATTGCTATGTTTTATGAAGTTTACATGAAGTAAAATCGACTGTAGAACTATATTAGTCAATTCTCGTCACCAGAAATAATCTCGAAAAGTTATCGGATAAATTTTCGGGAATACATTTGTTACTTTTATAATTATATTAGTAAATAGGTATTCATTTGTGAACATTAGGTACCTACTATAAAATAATATAAGTTCTCGATGTGAATGAATAGTGTTCTCGAGAATTTCCCATCACTATTCACAATATATTTTATTTTCCAACTCAATATTGCCAATGAGGTAAATGAGTTTATTTGAAAAACAGATTGTAGACCTAGAAATTTATATTAAAATAATCAATTGATCACTGTATTCAGCAAACATATACTGCAATGCTGACGTACTGTCAACTAGTAAGATTAAAAAAATATATCACTGCAATATATCATAAAACATCGAATTTGAGGGTACCTAGATGATTTACAGAAGTATACAAATATACATTTATATAATGCATAAGTATAATTATGGTATACACTAACTTACCTATTGGAAATTATAGATGAATATGCATTATCTATCTATGACTGATTTGATGAAATTATGTACTTGTATTAGACCTTAGTAATCTATTACTATGGCTAGTGTTAACGGCATTTACACTTTCTTTTTTTATTTTTTATTTGCTTTTTTCATTTTAGTGACGTCGTCGCCTTAAAGCCGTAAATTCATAATGTGAAGGCAAGTTTCAACCTGGCGGGTGGAACTCGCGGTGGCTTAGTTGATCGTAGCGTCTGGTGCATTGAACCAGAAGACGCAGGTTCGTATCCTGCCCGCAGTCGAATTTTTCCTTCACTAAAATAACTCATTTAGACGATATAAACAAAAGTCTAAATAAATAAATTGATAAATTCGCTTAAATCCAGAGAAAACGTCTTGTGAGTTTGTTTGAGAAGAATTTTGATATCAAAGGTTTGTTGTGTTGGTATATCTGTACTTAGTAACATGATATTATATACGTTCAGAATTTAGATAGAGGTTTGAAGAACTAAGAGTATAATATCGAATTGCTTCGTTTACTTTGGCAACGATAATTCAGACAACCATTCCTAATGATATTGAAGGTATATTTTCACCTATTTTACTTTTATTACCATTACATTGAAATATTTTTAAAAAATCTAACCTGTGTTTGGTTAGATTTTATAAAAATTACCTCTGCGAAATAAACTCATAAATCGTCTCTTTAAAACAAAACAGCCTGACTAAATTACTACCTACACATATTCACTTATAGATACAAGAAAATCCGTTGGGGCTGCTATTCCCATATTGAAATGTAATGTAGTATAGAAATGCTATGACGTGTCTTGTAGCGCTAAATGCAACTGTCGCCGGATTTCCTTGTAGGTAAGTGAATATGTGTAGGTAGGCCCAGGTTCCATTCTAATGTCGAGCAATAGAATTGTTTGGTTTTTCTATGAAAGATTCAGTAACAGCTTGTTGATACTGATAGGTTCACCCCCTATTAAATGAGACTCATAATATACTAACCTACATGTGTATGTAAGGTAGGACCTTCACTAAAATGGTCCTTCAGGGAATATAGGCATGATGTATGATATTAAATAAACTCATAAAAATGGCAAACAAAAGTTTTCGAATCACCTAATATCTTTAATGTGTTTACAAATATAAAAATATTAGTAACGGCAATGATAAGGTAAAATTGTTTGTTTTACTTTACGGATAGTTTTCTGTTTATATTATTTATTATATTATTATTTTATCGCAAAATAATTGAAATGATTCAGATGAAGTCAGATAATCCCAAATTAGTGTTCTAACCAGTACAAACTACACGCCTACACTCAACTTCCTCATTCCTATATCACTGTATTTGATTATATTACTGTCGCATTCACAAAACTGACAACGCTGCTGAAACTGTTACAGTATTCCACCGTTATTGTATCACGTAGCCATTTATGATGTCCCAAAACATTCCAGGGGTCCCCCAGGGAGGCATAATGGGACCTTTTCCGAGAATATTCGTAAGCAAGCTATAATCCTCGCGCACAAATTACTGTTTGCCTCTTTTGTAGGTGTTTTTAAAGAATGCGCATAAAAAGATTGCTTCGGTCGGAGATATTGAGATTTGAATGGTGTTTTGTACTGTGTTGGCTGTATCAACAATTTTCTTCTTAAAATGTATCTGGGTTTTTTGTTGAAGGTGAAAGCGAATAGTCTGTTATGCTTATGAGCATCGTTTTATTTTTATTAAAAAAATTAGGTATTGGTTGAAATTAGAAATTAGTTCTTTGGAAAATTGAGAGTATATGTCACCAATTACTTGCCACGGGTGTTGATTTATAACAAGTATCTAGCCAATATTACAACGCATTTCTCAAATAAGATCATTACTATCGTTAAGATTTCATATTACTTTGCTCATAACAAAATTAAGCTGATTATGGAGCCAAATTCAGAATTAAATCTAAAAAAAAAACCTCAACAAAAAAAAATCTAAGAACCGCTCATTATAACTATACAGCCACAATGGATCTAAAATTATCATGTCATATATTATCAAAGTTTTTATTTCAAAAGTTATCTCGTGAGTTAAATGGTTCACATCATAGTAAAAAGGTCTTCTTTTTGTGCTACAACCCCTATAATGAGGTTTATTACAAACTATTTTACAATTTACATATTTGTTATTCGGGGTGATTACAAAAAAAACATCTTTTGTTTCTTTAAATTTCAATTTTTCGAAATAATATGATATCTTGTTTAATTTAGATTTGATTGAGTATTATGTTTCGTAAATCAACTTAGGTAGTGAAAGACAATATTTAATACTATTTTACAATTTCAAAAGGATCTGAATACCTCGTGCATCGAATACACAATGTTATTATTATCTCGTTACACTCAAATTTGATTTCATTTCTAATAGCAACACCAAAGAAGTCATTATATTCAGGTAAATAATTCTCAATTGTTTTTCTATCTCAAAAATACAGAAGACAGTCGCAAGATATTATTTGAAAGGCTTCATTTAAGCAATGTTTTTAATGTTCATCTTACATGTAATTAAATTCCAACACTTATGCTATTAGGCTGAAGTTTCAGCTGTAAGATAAGAGTCGACATATCTAAGGCTTAAGTAAGTGTTGAGTTTCAGCAAATTCGTATGTAAATTATTGGAGTAAATTCATGGAGAAGTTTAGGACCAGTGACGGCTGTGGATTTGCGAGGGTTGAAATTATAATGGACTTTGAAGACTTTATCTAGAAAATAGTGTGAACTTCATCGCAGCGGTTTTGGAGATTAGGTAAAATTTTAATATAATTAAGCGGCGGTAGTCTTAATGGCTAGGGCGTCGGACTTGCGATCATGTGGTTGCTGGCTCGAAACCCCGTGTGGGTTTCACAACCGTCGTAAACCCACTCGTAACACAAGCATTTAGCTTAGCACGAGGGGATAAATACTTGTAACGTGCGACCCACATTGCTAATAAGCTTTTAGATTAAACTTAAAAAAAATTCATGCCACGATGTCTTTTATGCGGTATTGATTTTATGGTCCAAAAAGTTTTATTTTTCACTTTTAGACGAATTTTTAATTGTATATTTTTCAATTGAATCTCAAAAACCAGCAATGATGATCTCTTCTTTTTATGGGTGTCTATACATTAGAGAGGTCAAGCTGTATCTCAGGTTCCGTTTAATTATTTGAGATAAGAAGTCTACCAGTATTTAAGTTAGCGCACATACTTTCTAACAGTGGTAACAACATTAAAATCTATTCTGTAGTTTTTGCACCAACCCGTAACAAACAGACAGACAAGAATTTTAAAAATTACATTTTTGGGTTCGTAGACGTTCATATGAACGTCTACGAACCCAAAAATGTAAACCCTAACCACTTGTTATTTTTAAATATCTTCAATGTACAGACACAGCTTTTTTACAATTTTATAATGGTTAGACTCGTGGGGTCACTGATGGTTCATAGTTATAGTTTCGGCCCAGTAGGTAGCGCTGCTGTCGATGTCTTTAGAATGCGAGTAGAGCCGGGGTCAACCGCCAGTTTTACTAAATAGCCAGAAAATATTATACAGTCAAATATTCCTTCAAAATGGTTTTCAGTAAACGAATACAATCTTAAATACCTTATTAATTAGGTCCAGTCTTAGAAAATCATAAATTACAATTAGTGCGTATTTAGGTACTTATTTACTATTAGAATTTATCAGAATTACACGATAATTTTGCATAAAGTTTTTGCTAGCGTCTATATTATTAATTAAACTCATTATAATATGTATTATAAACTGTACATATATTTCACAGCTGAGGAGATTTATGTTTGTACACGACAAATTATGGAATGTTTGTTCTAAGTTATAGTATTCAGTGTTTATTTTCGTTTATATATCAGCTGAGTTTCAATATAGTTTTAATAATTGTTTTATATAAAATAGAAAAATATTTCCTTTCATAGTTCATATAACATCAGGCGAACTGATGGTCAAGTTTAAGCTTATCAAGGAAAAATAAGATAGTCTAAATCTGTACCTAACAACTATCTGTAGATCGTACAATTACCTCTTTGGATCGAACACGTGGTACAGAAGCATATAGCACAACTACTACGCCAAACGTAGCACCAGATCTAATAACATCCACTATTAAACTAAAATTGCACATCCCTGTCGGTATGACCAGTCGTTGGGTTCCGTCGGGTAATTACATTAACATATGGACGCAGGTGCTAACGTAACCTAAGTATGCTTTGAAATAAACCCGCATTAATATTATACAGCTGAATTTTAAATTCGTAATTGTAAAATAAAATGTAATTTCAAATATAGAATTCGCAAAATAAATCGAAAAAATAAAATAAATCCAAACTTTTTAATAACCTTTTATAAAATGCGAGAAATACTATACATATTAATGAATGTCCCGCTGTCTGGAGAAAAGTAGGGATATGTCATTCTCCTGCCAACTAAAACTATACTTTGTCACTTTTTATGTTGAAAATTCATATATGTCCAACTAAAAACCGTCCATGCCATTCTGGCATTTAGTCGGAGGAATCGATCTTCCAGATCAATTTTCTTAATTTTATGATAATTGTATTAACCAATTTGAACTCCAAATCTATCGATATTCTAATATACCTCTACCACAACCTTTTAGCATTATTATTGCTATAATAAAGCTCTTATTACAACCTCAATCAAAAACCGAATGGCATGATCAACCTATTTACAGTCCCACGAATGGGCAAGGTCTCAGAATTACGGGTGTTGACGAACTCCACATACCGTCCAGAAATTTTCTCAAGCAGGCTTCGTCACGATATTTTCCTTTACCATTTAAGCGAGCTATAATGGATTAATTAATAACTCTTCCCGATAGATATAATCTGGGTGTCTTTAAATCACGAGTGAATCGGTTTCTTTTAGCCAAGCGCGCTCCATCGTAGATCGCAGTGTCGTTTACTATCAGGCGAACTGGCAGTTAAGCCTAAGCCTTTCAAGAATAAAAGGATAAGATGTATGAAGTCATAATTTGACAGTGCGATGCTCATATCGACCTAATGGTGTGACTAATATCACTAGGCTATCGTTGCTTTTTGCAGGCATAGTATGAATAAAATTGAATTTATTTATTCGCCAAGACTTTCTTCCCTCTAAACCATATTCGCGCAAAGCACAACACGGATACGACTAAAATGAAATAATATTATGTATTCAGTGAATAAATATGAAAGCTTGCATTAAAATTCTCACTTCCAAACGTTATTTCTCATTTCGTTTTTAAAACGTTTAAAATCAACAGTGCAATGTAAATGCAGTTTATATTTTGAAATACGAATGCTATTGTAATCGTAAAACGTTTCATGTCATTATCGAGATGCAGTTTTTATACCTATTAGCGTTCCGTACCTCAAAAGAAAAAACGAACCCAAGGATCCTTTCTTGTCCATTTGTTAAGACGTTTTTTTCTCAGGAACGCGAGGAGGTATCAAGCTGAAATAAATATACTTCTGCAAACTCTTGGAGCAATGAAAAAATCAAAATCTAAAATAACTTCACGTTGACCTAGAATTATGAAATTTTGTAAGAAGCAATGTCGTAGAGCACAAGTAAAGGTTAAAATCAGAAACCGTAAATTTCTAGTGACTTCACAAAAACAATAACTATTTATTACAAACTTTTGTTAAATTATTTGTACAAACTTAATTGCAATTGGTAAACTACGAGTAACTGCAACCTATGTCGATGTATAGAGACAACAGTTTTCCTACTACAAAATTACGTTTGTCCCTCAATACACTTTATCCCTACAAGTTTATACAAATGCCTCGATGCACAGGTCCGACTCGCACTTGGCCGGTTTTGTTAGAATAACGGGTATTACGCTACAACTGATTACAGCAGAACATTAAACAAACACGTTCTTTATTTAAAACGGTTTTTGAAGATGGTCGTTTAATTTTATTGGAATGAAAAAACATTAGCACTATAAATAAAGGATACATTTTCAAATATAGAAGTAATGCGGGAGATGCAGATTTTATTCCATTTTAGAATAATAAATATTACGATAAGCAAGTCTTATTACAGCAGGCTGGAAAAAGTATCTAAATGTTAGTTTTTTGTATATTTTTTTATTCAAGCACGTTCTTTGTTTAAAACGGTTTTTAAAGATAGTCGTTTAGTTTTATTAGAATGAAAAAGCATTAACACTGTCTGTGAATATAACAAAGAAATCAATATAAAGTAATGGTAGAAAAACTAGAAAACAATTATTTGACTCACTTTCAAATGCATCTTAATTTTAAAAGTCTTAAAAGTGTAATTGCCTTTATAAATCCCTTCTTAACATATAAAACTAAAAATAGTTAAATATGACTTTAACACAAAAATAGAAGGGTCCGTGACCCTAGCCGCTTAGTTGAAAAATCTCTGAACTTAATGCTAATAATAATTTCAGTCTAGAAAATTCGGAACAAGCAAATAGATTCCCAAGAAGATTAATAATAAATAATAGTACCAATTAAAAAGTATAGAATAGAAACATTGGTCTAGTTCGCAACCGCGGATGCTGCTGCTCTTGAGCATAAGTTGTGTTATTGGGTTTATCAAATTCTCAGGAGCAGGTGATATTAGTCTCCCATTATGGGACCGGCGAACTCTGAGGTGTATATCAGTACACCACGGCCTAACCTGTTGGAGATAAAAAAACTTACAGCTGAATCGATATCTTAATTATCGATATCGGTAGGTATCGATATTTTCCGGTTCACTATTGTTACGCTATCATCCTTGAAAAGGCCCTACAGCATGAAGGTTTGCATAATAAAATAATACACCATAAACGTACTTCTAAATTTGAATTTTAAGATTATACTTCTAGATTTGAATCTTGAGAATACGTGAAAATATATCTGCATGTACTCGTAACAAACTGCAAAATCCTACTTCTGTTAGCGCAAGAGCTGTTGACTCACAGACTTGGAAAAATCTAACTCAAGTAGAGTCAGGAAATGTAATGGCCGTTAACTGAACAGTGCTGCAAAATACAGGTTGTCGCTTAGTCTGTAAGAGTGCACTCGCTCTTGAACTTTGTAACGAGTATTTAGAGTAGAGATGGGTAAGCAATTATCGCACTTCAAACTTATACTGTGATTTTTTTAATTATTTGTTTGCGGCTATAATATCACTGTGACCGCAATCGGCCTATTATGATCGCCACTCGTTGAGTTAGGGTTCACCGCTGAGACGCAGTGATCGCCTTCTGCGAAACGATCATCTCGCAGAAGGAAGCTGCGGAACGGGAGAGGGAGAGTGCTAGCACTAACCCGATCCGCAGCCGGCGCACCGGACGTCGGAGGAGGGCCTACAATGCCCTCTTCCAGCCTCCGTGAATGGGTCCGGGGGTGGCAGACGCGGGGACGTCCGCCACACCCCCCTTATAGGACCTGAGGCGGTGGCGCGTAGTGTTCCACGCGCGCCCCTCTAAGGCGATGGGGGGGAGTCAAACGCCTCACTCCCCCCCTCCACAATCAGCGGACGGGGCCCGCTGCGTGGGGCCGGCACCAGTCGGGGGCCGCGGACGAATTGTCTGTTTCCCGTAGCCCCCGACGAAAACGTGCAGGAAGGAACACCGTGTGGTTTTTAGTCGGTAGGTCACCCACTCTGGGTGGAGTCCGACACGCCCCGCCGCCTCCCCGGGCGGCGGAAGTCCATGAGGATTTTCCACACGCACAAAAAAAAAAAAGGGTTCACCGCTGAATCCTGCAGCTATTATGAACTGCGGGATTTTCTTAGAGGTGAGCTATGTATACTGTGCTTTGACTTTAAAAGAGATCATGATTCTCTGAGTTTGTTTCCGTGTTTCTTCTTTGTGGTTCGTCAATAAGGGAATGCTGGCGGCATCTAGTTAAAAAATACAAACTATACATGTATAAAAAAAGTATGTTTCTAAAAAGATCTATTTACAATAATAAATATAATCTATACTAATATATAAAGCTGAATTTGTTTGTTTGTTTGCTTGAACGCGCTAATCTCAGGAACTACTGAGATTCTTTCAGTGTTAGATAGCCCATTTACTGAGGAAGGCTATAAGCTATATATCATCACGCTACGCGGACGACGTCGCGGGCAGAAGCTAGTTTATCATATTACTTGACTGCCTGACGATGTGACTTAATTTGTTATATTTAGTTGATGCGTACGTTCGGGGAAGCGGGTCCTGCGCCCGAGCAACAAAGATTGCTTCCCGATTAACGCAGATTTCATCCCTTAATTCTGAGGCGCCATTTCATCGTGTCCTCGTCTGAGATGGTAATTAACTTTCTACTTGTACATTTAACAGTTATTTTGTCAGAAATGTACTAGTTGAAACATTATGCGTATGCCAATAAGTAGGTATCCTAATGTCTCTCAACGCACAATGAATACTAATACGTCTGACATCGGGTAATTGTGTTTTAACCTTGGCGTGATGGAGTGGTTCCACACGAAAACTCAGACAATTACGTAAAATATTTGCGGGTGTAATGGAGATGTCTGTGTAGATATTTGCTGAGCGATTATCTTTCTCATTTGGGACAAAAATACATGTAACATAACATACTATCACGACTGTACCCCTAAGGCACAAATCGAAACTCCGAACTGAACATTTTTGCTCAATTATATTTTCTTTGATGTAGGAGGAAGTAAACCCAGACTTGTAGACAAAGGCCTTGGATTTGGACATTACTCGTATTACCTTTTCTCAAAATCCTATCTATAGTAAAGAAATCCAATGACGACGAAGACTGATTTGTTATTGAGACCGGAAATATGAAGGGAGTAAATGTATAAAAAACTAATTTCTGCCCGTGACTTCGTCTGCGTCGACTTCAGAATTGGATCCGACCTAGATAAAAAGTAGCTACGTGCGACTATTATCTATCTAAGTGCCCAATTTCTAAACCCCAGAAACTCCAAATCCGGTCAGCCTTTTTGGCGTGAATGAGTAAGAAACAGCCCTCCAAACTACACGTTTGGCATAGCGGCTAAGCGATCGGCTTCTGCGACACGTTTTGTGGGTTCCCACACGGAGCAAATATTTGTATGATCTAACACAAAAACACTCAGATCCGGAACAACTACCTGGTTCCGGAACAGAAAATCCTAGTGTGTGATCCAACGTTACATTTATAATAGAAATAAAATATGGATATGAATTTGATAAAAGAACGTGACGAGCGAGAATAATAAAAATAATTAATATATAAAAAAATATTTTTACATTTCCAATAAATATAAATTACACGTGTATTCTGTGAAACTACGGATGTTCCAGAAACACACACACAGTAATTACTCAGCTCTCCGTGAATTTCGTTAAAAAGGCAAACAAAAAACATGGAGTTATCCATTTTCACGTTTAAATTGGTAATCAAATTGTATTCATTTCCAATGTAAACATTCCATAACATAATTAGTAATAAAAACACAATTGTTCTCCCAAACAAGGTAATAAATATTGTACCTTTATAATCTAGGTGTATAATGAAACGTGACCCTTTTGAAGCGTAATAAACCTACGTGATACAAGTATCTCAATTGAATGTAACATGTTAACATCCTCTTTAATACAGTGATGAAATGATTTTGTTTTTTTTTTATGGGATAGGGGAGCAAACTGGTAGACGGATCACCTGATGGAAAGCGATAGCCGCCGCCCATGGACACCCGCAACACCAGTCACTTTTTTTTTTTTGAAATGGACTTAACAGCGTAACCAAACTTGGTGGCGAGGCACCGAATGCCTCCAGCCAGGAGCAACTTAAAATTAAGCAACAGCAGCTAAGGGCGTCCCCTGCGGGACACGGGCCTCGGCTTAGGGCGTTGCTGGGGGGGCAGCTAGGGACGGCTGGATCTGGTTTAAATTATTATTAGGGACTAATTTGAAGCTACTGGCTCGGCGCGGGCCGGCTCGAGCAAGGGTCGGGGGGGGTTACCATTACTGGGTCTTCGCGACGGGCCTCGCCGGCGAGGACGGTAAATCGGGCGACGTTTGTGTGCGTGTATTTTGAGAGTGCTAGTCTCTCTATTGGACTCTTGTAGGACCGTTATAGGGTCATCTTAATTGCTAGCTTAATTGCTTAATTGCTAGAAGCAATTATATTCCACCGAGGACCACGAAACTGTGGTTTTTACCCTGAAGCGGCCTAATCACTACCGAACCGTGATCTGACAGGACAGGAAAATCAGCCGCCGCCTCGAAAAAGGCAGCTTTTGATTAAATATGGTTGCAGTCGGCGACTGCGGGGCACTGCGGCGGGGCGCAGCGAGACGATCGTAGCAGGAGAGCGGGAGCGCGTTTGCTCCCCTATCTCCCCAAAAAACAAGGTGAATTACGACGGACTTCGACATATTATGAATGTGGCTGCCAGCCACTAGCCAGTCAAACCCCAAGAAGTCTTACCATCGAACGAGTCAGTCGGATATTGTCTCGCGTCTTACGACATGCCGACCTGAAAGGCATTAAGGAGTTATATTTTAAGAGGTGACTTCTTAATTTCACAAACAGTAAACCCAATAGTAATAATTCATTTATAATATTACTCAAACTTAGGTAGTGAAAATTAAAAAAAATATAAAAAGATACGACATCGAACTAACTGCAAAGTAAGTCATGTCGGTTGAGAAGCAAAGTAACTTGCTTTTGAATAGTTTTCACTAACGTCACCTTTAAGACGTAAATTCAGAATGTGAAGGCAAAAAGACATGGGTGGGACCGCGGGTGAGACTCGCGGTGGCTTCGTGGTCATAGCGTCTGGTGTGTAACCAGAAGACGCAACTTCGAATCCTGCCCGCAAGTCGATTTTTCCCTTCACTAAAATTACCAAACATACATACATAATCAACCCATTATATTATGTACCACTGCTGGGCACGGGTCCTCTCACAATGAGAGGGATTAGGCTATAGTTCACCACGCTAGCCTAATGCGGGTTGGCAGACTTCACACGCTGTCGAGAAAATCTCTCAGACGTGCAGGTTTCCTCACGATGTTTTCCTTCACCGTTTTAAGCGCGTTATAATTAACTATTAATACACACATATTTTCGAAAAGTCAGAGGTGCCTTGGATTTGAACTAGAGACTTTTGGCTTGGCAGTCCTATGGTCATATCACTAGGCTATCACTGCCATAAATAATACCCAAATTACCATACACACAATTAAAACTCTAAGCTTACCTACTGTACTAATAAATGTGGTCCAAAACCGACAATGACGTCATAAAAGTTAACTTTAGCATAATTTCATTAAACTCGTAACTCCATTCACCCCGATACGTTAACGTAATATTTAAAGCACCGTTAAAATAACCTTTCCTGTTCCAATTTTGGACGTTAAAATCGTTTAATCCCTTTACGAAGCTGTAAATTAAAGTCTCGATTAATTAAAATTTACGCGTGTTTACATTGGCAGCAAACAATTGAATTTTTTCATGATGCCGACCATCCTACTGTTCTTAATTATCTTTGAACAATCAATTTTTATTACGAAATTTACGTTGATGACTTTTTTACAAGAGCCTTTAATTAATTTTCCCTTTTTACGAGCAATTTGTAATCGCCAAAGTTTGTTAATTGTACTAAGAACATAAACAAGCAGCACGGTACGGTAAAAATATCATACAGTGTTCTATCTTCATACAAACGGTCGATTGGAACACGAGTCATCATACCTACGCACTCCAAGTTCGGTATACACTCGGTAGTCCGACAGTTGCGAATATTTATAATTATACTTTGTATCCGAATACGGAGATTTTATACCGCGCGGCTGTAGGTAATTATTTCAAGGAAAGGGCCGAGTCACAATACTGCATAGATATCTTTGACGTGATAATAATATGCACACTCAATACACTCACTCGTTTTTATCTTGAGACATCAGGTGTTAAGCCCTATTTGGCCAGCCCAGCCCAGGTGTTTGGCGGTAGAATATTAATTTGGCAATACAGTGATTAGAGCAGTCAAAGCATATCGTCACGTATCCCGTGTGATTTTTCTTTATTGTCATTATATAGGCAAAATGCCTAAAATTTGAGATGCAAAGAAAAAAAAATATTTACTCAACCTGAAAATCTATCCTGAAAACTTATGGCCAACTGCCGTGTAAGCGATTGCTAAACCGACAAGACAGTCACAAAACATATTTCAATAAAGATTGAGCTAAGTTATTTAAATTCTTAAAATTACGTAGGTATTAAGGCCCACTTGCACCAACTTCTTAAATGTGTTTAAATTGTATTTAAACACGAAATTTCTATGAAAAATCGTGTTTAAATAGAATTTAAATATAATTTTACAGTTGGTGCAAGTGGCCCTAAATTTAAGAATTTCAAAATAATACTGCCTCATTAGCCAAGTGGTCCTGAGCGCGACTGCTACGCTAGAGGTCCTGGGTTCGATTCCCAGGTCGAGCATAGTGTTATTTTTCTAAGAAATTCCCAGTAGCAGCTCGGAGTTAGGAATTTGTGCCCGGTTAATGGCAATAGGCTCGCACCTATTACATGGGACCTAAACATACCGGCGAACTGTGGGTGTACATTAGTACGCCTCTGCCTAACCCTTCGGGGAATACAGGCGTGATGGTATGGTTATTTCAAAATAAGTACTTCTATTACAAAAGGCTTCCTTTTTCTCGGGTGATGCAACTAGTTTAAGTACCGAACTACTGTTTCGTACAACCTAGCTATAGTTTATAAACTTCTGACAGGTTTTAAAATATGTTCCGTTAACCAAACTTTACGGTCTTTTATTAAAAAAAAAAACTAGCAGCACACATTATGTCGAACTCTTTTTAAAAACGTTAGAGCTGTTTTTTTTGTCTTCTGACTTTTTTGGTTTTCTAACCAAAGTATTAAGGAATCTTAAACGGTTTTTTAAGGAATAGGATGATAAACGAATATATGGGCCACCTGATAAAAAGCAGCACACAGACGCCATAGAATGCCAGCAGTATCAGTTAACTAGCAACTTTTTCCTTCACTAAAATAATTTTATAATGCATGGAAAATGCTAAAAAAATAAAAAACATTACAGTAACTTTTCACGAATGGCTACAAGTATTATTGCATAGGTTATTATATTTTACCAGCCAGTAGTGAACAAAGAAGTTGTAGTTAAGTAATTTAATAAAATTACAAGAGTTTTAAAAAAATATATTTTAATGAAGAAGTCGAAGTTTCCGCATAAGTTAGACAGAAAGTACAACTATATTATTATTCTCTTTGGACAGAAATCTTATTAGCCAGTCGTGACTTGGCTACGACTTTTTTATCTGTTGGCAACATTAATATAATTGCATTTAAATTAGTTTCACCGTTCGGCACAAATGGACAATGGTAATGGCAACATTTTATTTAACAAATATTATAATGTACAATCATCAACACATCAATGGATAATTAACTCTTTCGTTTGGACATTAAATTGAAAATCGACTGAAGAAATCGTATGTCAATAAAATGCAAAGTTTACCAATAAATAAAAATAGGTAAGTACCTACTTATTTAACATAAAACATCTAACAGGTACTATAATCCTAATATTCTTCCAAACGCTTACATTTTCTGAAAGTTATTATCATGAACATTTTAAATAGAAACAGAAATTCTAAAAGCGTTCATATTTTGGAGCGTTTCGGAGTTTCTCACTTATCTGGTGGCACCAGATTTTTGTTAACAGTTTAACTTTTACTGTGGTCAAAAATGGAACAAGGCGAGGAGATTGGTATGCCGTAAGCGGGACTCACGTTTAGGGTCGGCGGTTAGGCCACCTGCTGCCTAATTGAAGTTCGGTAAATGAAACCTGTTTCGCCTAGACCACATTTTGTGTCCAACTCTCTCCACATTTCGACAAGCAATGTTTGAATTTTGATTCTTTTTTACATGTTTTGAGGCTATTCTGACTCGTGAAATATTGAAATTTTTTAGCTTTTAATTCACTATTATATTAAGAAAACCGTGAAATTACTGTTCTTTCGGCGAGAAGGCGAGTACAGATACTAAGTGACAGGTCCTGAATTCAGATGAAAACTTTATTCTATTGGGAAATTCTGGATAGCAGGTTGGTTGTTTACATCAATAATTATAGGTACCTCTCTACTTAACCTTTCGGGGAATCTTCATAATCATATCAGCCTATCGCCAAAGAGCGCCTAACATCTCGGAGTTGGACAGCACGCATCCATCCGCTGCCAGCCACCTTCTTCATATCACCGGTCCATCGTGTCGCAGGGCGTCCCACACTATGCTTGCCCAAACGCGGTCTCCAATCTAACACCTGTCTGCTCCATCGGTCATTTGTCCGTGTTTTGAAGCAGGTTGGTTTTATACCTACTGGCCGGTTAGGTAGGTATTATAAAAAAACAATACTTTTATAATCTATTTTCAGTTATGTAACCCTAATAAATAGACTAACATTATTATATCCAAATTGTATTTCGTTCAGCATGAACTTCAAACAATTTTACTAAATTGCCTAAATGTGCCTTAACGTAATCAAATATGAATTTACAATTGAACACGCAACAGGACCAGAAATACATTTTATACAACCTTTTATTAACCAACGAGGTACTACACTTTTTACTTGTATAAACATTAAGAACTAACACACGCTATGGTTACCAAAAAATTTATGTGTAGTTCTTTATGAATTTATCTGAGAAAACTCACCGATTTTTTTCTTCATACCCCTGAGTTGGCACGAATAACTATCGAATTCGTATCGTAAACGACTGGCACACCACTTTCGCTTCATCTACGTTCAGTAAAGCTCCTTCTCATACAAATTATTCTCGATTTCGATATTTTCGATACGAATACGTTTTCGAAAGTGTTTGTGCTTGGGCTAAGGATAGTAAGCTGTTACCGTAGCCTATGGACGTCTGCAACATTAGAGGTGTCACTCGCGATTTGCCGACCTATTAAAAACCTTTTATATACGCGCAATTAAGACTGTTAAGCTGGTCAAAATCATTATCATCATAAAATTATCCATCTATCTATACTAGATTTATTTCGAATCGTAGTGTAACATAGTGCTAAGTTCTCATATATTATATATCAAGTTGTGGCTATCTATAATTAAATAAATAAATATTCTGCGACATTTTTACACAGCACCATCTAGTCCCAAACTAAGCAGAGCTTGTACTATTATATCCTATTTTTTGTAAATACATACTTATAATACATAAGAATCACCTAGACGTACACAAATACTTATATTCATCAACTAAATTTGATTGAAACGTTTTAGAAATTAATTCACATTACCCTGAAAAACTACGTATAGTATATTCCCATTTCTTCACACAGTGGGAAAGTTCTAGACTTATTCAATTACATGGAGGGTTTAACTTTCCACATCCGCGCTTCATGTCGGTTGTTATCTGAAGAACAAACTTTTTATTACTTAAGCACAACTCCATTCGTTTCTCTATTCTACTATTGTACTTAGTAGCCACTTGGAAAACTTGAACAAATAAATTAAGTTCGTTTAACAAATAGGTAATAAGGAATTAAACGATGGGTAAGTCGGCTTGAATTTTTCTATTGAATAAACATACCATCACGCCTGTATTCCCCGAAGGGTTAGGCAGAGGCGTACTAATGTACACCCACAGTTCGCCGGTATGTTTGGGTCCCATGTAATAGGGGGCGAGCTTATTGCCATTAACCGGGCACAAATTCCTAACTCCGAGCTGCTACTGGGAATTTCATAGAAAAACCCAATAACACTTTGCTCGACCTGGGAATCGAACCCAGGACCTCTAGCGTAGCAGTCGCGCTCAGGACCACTTGGCTAATGAGGCAGTCTATTGAATAAAAAACTTGATTAATCACGGCCGGTCCCAAAACAAAACCGTCGATAGATTTGCTTACTAAAGGTAGGATTCTGACATTATTTGTATCTTTCAGACATTAGAATTGAAACAGTACACTGCTAATGATCACAGCCTAAGTGTTTTCTCTGTATAACTTAGCATTAAATAAACGGGCTCCCATTGAATTTACTTAGTTTATTTTGTATTATATAAATTAGCCATAAAGAATAATTTTGCGTGAATAATTTCAGTGTAAAGTGTTTAATATTGTTATTATTGAAGAAATGTAAGAAATATATATTGTTCTGCGTTTATATACCTACTACATATAACTCGGCTTCTAGGTGGCGTCTCATTATTTGATGACACGTTTGGCGTAGCGGATGAGCGGTCGGCTTCCAGGCAACGGGTTGTGGGTTCGATCCCCGCTCAGAACAAATATTTGTATGACCTACAGCTAATTGTTTCGGTTCTGGACGTTTGCGGAATTTGGGTTTGTAAACGCACCCACGTTACATGAGCCATTCCTAGTGTGGGGCAAAGTTTTTTAAAAAATGAAACATGCTCCGGTATTAAGTTACGTAATATACATACCATCACGCCTGTATTCCCCAAAGGGTTAGGCAGAGTCGTACTAATGTACACCCATTACATAGTTCGCTGGTATGTTTAGGTCCCATGTAACAGGGGGCGAGCCTATTGCCATTAACCGGGCCCAAAATCCAAATTCTGAGCTGCTACTGGGAATTTAATAGAAAAACCCAATAACACTTTGCTCGACCTGGGAATCTAACCCGTCCTGGGTTCGATACAGGCGTGATGGTATGCTTAGACAATTTAAAATCAACTATGGATAGACGTATATCAAAACCCATTGTTATTATGATAACAAGTTTTATTTAATCAAGTACTTTTTACAACTTATTCATACTTAAATTAACATTGCATTATTTTAGTTACTTCTAATGAACCTACTTACATTACAGTAAGGCGCAATGAGCTACATCTGGTGGCCGAGTTAAGTAACAAATTAGTCCAACAAACTTTTTTTGTCAAGTTTTTGACAAAATAGAAGATAGTGAAGTGGTGTAAGAATGAACAAAATTGAATAATGTAGGTACTTACATGAACAAACGCTTTATTTTAAATTTAATAATATAAACTATAAAATTGTAGAATTTGTTTTTCAGTAGTAAGGTAATGTACCTAGTAGGTATGTTAAAAATTACAAAAGTAGAAAAAGTAAAATTACATGTTTTTTATTTTTGGTTGGTCTATTAGAAGAAAATAAAAAATGAAATTACTTTTATTAATAATTATTAACTATTCTTATATTTCGCATTTTACTTTGATTTTATATTAAACCATTTTTATCATTCACTAGCTTCTGCCCGCGACTTCGTCCGCGTAGCGTGATGATATATAGCCTATAGCCTTCCGCAATAAATGGGCTATCTAACACTGAAAGATTTTTTCATATCGGACCATTAGTTCCTGAGATTAGCGCGTTCAAGCAAACAAACAAACTCTTCAGCTTTATATATTAGTATATAAGTATATAGATTCTTTACGCAAAATAATTCTAAACACTATTAGTTGTAGTGCCATTATTTTTCATCGAACTATCAAGTTACTAACTACAATTAAAAGTCACTATCACTGCTTTCTTATGTATTTGTTCTCTAAGAAAACAAAGAAAAAAATATTTTTTACACCAGGACGCTATAAAAGTTAAAACAACAAAAAAAGAAAACACGAGTGCACCTTAAAATTAAACAAAAAAAATACATACCTCTAGATAGTCTGTGGCATAGCCTAGATGTACCAGGTGCCAAAGACCAATAAGTCCACACTATTATTACTCTACAACTATCATAACAAGTTGTCACCCAATGCGACAGAGTCTTTTTCTAAGGCTATCGATCCACCTCATTATACATTTTCGTTGAAAGTAAAGAATATGAATCGAACAGTTGCTGAATCTGAATGGATCGTTTAACGCTGCAAATTAACTAAACTGAGCCCTTAGAAATGAACTCGAAGTTTTGCAAAAATACGTAGTCAAGACTATTATGGAAGACTCTAATCAAGTATATTCAAAAATAGAACTTGTATAATGAAAAAATAATTTTAATCGACTCATATAATTCTACGTTTGTGGTGGGACTTGAGAGGGGATGCTCTGTCTCATTCCCACAAAACTACTGTTAGTATAGAATTTGTAAGGCGCACGGAACATTTGAAGTCACCGTTTCCTATCTAGCATAAAATTAAAATGCTTGTAAGTTCTCTATTTTTAAGCAGATTTTAATTTCTGTTCAGCTCAGGTCAACTTTCTAATGAGGCCAGAAAATAGTCAGACAACAAGCCTATTACAGTCGGGGCAAAATAACTTGAACCAAAATGGTGGATGCGCAATAGTCGTTTTTTAGTACATTTTGCACGCAAATGCACTGCGCAAACTTTCCCCCTCTCCGTTAGTTTTGGGTCAAGTTATTTTGTGCGAACTATAAGACAAAGAAAAAACCCGGTATACAGATGCACACACATACAGATATCATTTATTAACAATCCATTATTTGATTACATTCCATCATACATGTTCTTTTTATGAATTTAAAACTATTCTTAAATCTAAAATCGGTATAAAAACTATCTAAAATTATTATTAACAAAATACTCTTTAATCTTATACCAAAGAGTTTTAGGTGGTTCTTGAAGGTCGGGTTCCACGAGTCAATTGACTGGCAGTTTCTCATGAAGCCAGGTCCTCTTTCCCTCATTGAACTCTGCAGCGGTGTGGTCTGTACCTTCTAAAATCCATTTGGTTGTCAACAAACCTTCTACTCCAACAGGACCTGGAGAACATAAGAATGTATGTCAGAACATAATCTTTAAAATTGAACAAACGGTCATACTATCATGCCTTACCCTTTGGGGATACAACCCAAAGGGTAAGGCAGAGGTGTATTTATGTATCTATACATACAGTGCGCCGATATGTTTTAGATCGCATTTAAAAAGGGCAAACCTATTGCCACTAATCAAAATTGCAAAAAAAACTGGCGGAATATTGCCACTTACACAATACACCTGCTATGGAAAATTTCATAGAGTAGGTTACTTAATAAGAATCATTATCCTGGGAATTGCATCCAGGAGATTTTCGTTTACTTAGATTAACGTACCATCACGCCTGTATTTCTTCGAAGGGTTAGGCAGAGGGGTACTAATTTACACCCACATTTACCGGTATGTTTAGGTCCTATGTTTTTGATAATGCGGTGATACTATTCCAGACAAACTCAGCAGCATCTGCTGAGTTCTGTTTTTTGCCATCAAACGGGCACAAATCCCAAAACTCCAAACTGTTACTGAGAATTCCATATAAATACCCAATAACACTGATCTCTCTACTCTAGCGTGGCAGTAGCGCTCAGGACCGGCTAGCGTGGCAGATCGGATAATAAATAACATTCTATTTTCAAAACATGGAAAGGGGATCATACAACACAAGTTTTATCTCACCTCTAGCGTGTATCCTGGCGGTAGAGATACCAACTTCGGCGCCGAGGCCGAATCGGAAGCCGTCGGCGAAACGCGACGATACGTTGTGGAAAACGCATGCGCTGTCCACCGAGCTCAAGAAATGTTTCGCTGCGTTATCTGAAAAGGGGAGGCAGATAAACATAATTATTATAATACTAGTTTCTGCCTGTGACTTTGTCTGCATGGACTTCAGATTTGGGTCCAACCTAGATAAAAAGTATCACATGTGTTATTCCAGACTATAATCTATATAAGTGCCAAATTTTATCCAGATCTGTTCAGCCGTTCTGGCGTGAAAGAGTAACAAACATCCATCCATAAAGCCATCCTCACAAACTTTCATAGTCAACAAAAAAATTAGTACATTTGCGTGTTTGACAGAGATTGTGTAATAATATATCGCGCAGTAAATATGTATCTAAACACAGGTATTGCCAGATTTCTTTGTTATATCAAATCCAATCATTATTTATAACCTATTTATTTATACCAAGCTGCCCGCCCCGGCATCGCACGGGTATTTAACAAAAAGTAAAAGAAAATATTAATTTTAACACATTCCATCGCCTACGTTCATCAGCGATAAATGGTGAAATATTTTTTTCAAATCTGTCCAGTAGTTTCAGAGCCTATTCAATGCGAAAAAAAATCAAATCTTTCCTCTTTACATTATTATATTTTAGACTAGCTGCTGCCCTTGTTATTTTGCCCTGCCATACTGTTTCTTTAAAGATTATCCATTTATGTAAAACTTATACGTTTTTATCTTGCGCGAAGAATGAAACAGGATTTTATATTTATGATTGACACTCCTCTTTTTAGATACAATACAGTGCCAATTTTAGCCTGCATGCTCATCGCATTCATGATATGTTCTAACAAAAATTGGCAATACCCGAATAGCACATAGCCACTTAGTAATAAGGCATAATATTGCTTATACTAAGCTTAAATAGTTGTTTACAACTTGCTAGAATAAATACTCCTAAATTTATTTTGTCCGAGGTAAGAAAAACGTATTCAAACAACAAGTTCAAGTACAAATAATATCTATCAGACGGCAGAAGATCGTAAAACAAGAGTAACAACCACAGATAACACTCGTTCATACTTATCTATGGCTATACAGTGGGTTTTATTTGACTGGGGAACTATGCGGAAATCCCTTGCTGACGGAAGCTACACAAAGAAATGTTTGGAGAAATTTGATCGACTAAAGATTCTTGGAGACAGAATTTATTTTCGTACAAATATACAAACTCTCGTAGTCCCTCAGGGAATAGAGAGATTTCACGGTAATAGAGGAAGGAGTACTAATATACCCACAATTCACTAATATATTTAGGTTCCATGTAACATGGGGCCAAGTCTATTAGTGAATAATTCATAGCCATTAACGCTCAAAAATTCCGAGCTGCTGCGAAATTGATAGAAAATCCAAATAAAATTTTTGCTCGACCTGTAGATTGAACACATACCCTATATTTCATAAACATAACACGATAGAAGAATATATTTCATAAAGCAGACACTAATATTATATAACTTTTCACAATAAATAATTAGATTTTATTCGTATTTTTTTTATGATTCATAGCATTGGAAAACAAAATAATTATGAGTAGCAGATTGGAAGTTTGATTTTTTTAATTAAGAAATAGGAAGACAACCTTTTTGGTGTATGATTTACGCATACAACTCGAGGAAAATAAAACACACTATACAGTTAGTGATAACAATAACTTCCCAAAACATAATATTACATTATCACGCGTCAACAGACTGGCTCACATGTAATTAACTCTGTTTACCTTGAAGTAATATAATAATAGCTCCTCACTACTTCCCTATGCGTCATTATAATTACTGATAATATAAATATTAGAACAGTTACAAATATCCAATTTTTTTTAAACATAACTTATAAGCTGGTTGAGGTCCGCGACAGAATTCAGTTTATGGATATCGAAAACTTTATGACTACACTAAAAAAGATTTGCCATAGTAAAATATACCTTCTTTCTTTAGGAATCAGTGAATATTGGAATGAAACTTCAAAAATAAATGTAGTGATTCTTCTTCTCGCATAAACTACTATCTCATTTCGTGAATCGATCAAAACTCCTAGCTGAATTGAAAAAAAACTTTAATGTGATGAGATCTATGCATTAAAGATCAAGCTTATAATAAAATTTTACATGGTAGGCGTTTCTATCATTAAATCGATCAGCCTATACAAAACAGTGCTACGACTCTCTCTCAATAATCTCTCACAGAAATGAAGTCCTGCATCTCACACTGAAATCTATTCAATGTGTCGTAGGTTTTTATTTCCTAGGATTAATATGAATATTATTTATTTATAATATAACGAATGGAAGATTCAAAGAATATAACTCACCATTTTCTGTTACAATGACATCCGTGTGAGAGCTTCCAAATTTGTGTATGTGATCAACAGCCTCATCCATATCTTTGACTACTTCGATACAACACTCCAAAGCTCCATATTCAAACTTCATACTCTTCGCTGCAGGTGGTCCAAATGTTAGTTGCTTAGATAGTTTAGGACCTGCGTGAATTTTCACATTTTCGTTCTTCAACATGTTACAAAGATCATTAAACAGATCACCAGAAATATGATCCTCATGAATCAACAAGGTTTCCATAGCATTGCAGGCAGCTGGGTAATCACATTTCGCGTCACGAACAATTTTCAGTGCTTTAGCAGGGTCAGCATCTTTGTCTACGTAAACGTGACAAATGCCCTCAGCATGGCCAAGAACGGGAATATGTTGTGACTGCTTCTGAATACTCCTAACTAAATCAGAAGATCCTCGAGGAATTATCAAGTCGATATGCTTCTCCATTGACAACAGATCACTAATTTCTTCCCTTGTAGATACAAGAGATATCGCGTCATCAGCCCCAACACCTTTAAGAGATTCTTTAACTAATCCCATGAGAGCTTTATTTGAATGTGCAGCTTCCTTTCCACCTTTCAAGAGAAGGCCATTAGCTGATGCCATGGCTAAAGCAGCCACCTGTGGTAATGAATCAGGTCTAGATTCAAATATAACTAGAAGAACGCCAATTGGAACCGTCACTTGCTGTAACATTAAATTATCGGCTAATTTTGTTTTCCTTAACACTCTGCCAACGTTTTCATAACTCGAATCACCAATTTGCTTGAGACCAATAGATAATGTTTTTAATTTGCTAGGACTTAAAGATAATCTGCTCAATAAGGGCTTTGCGAGACCACTTTTTGTTGCCTCTTCTAAATCTTTGGAATTTGCTTCTAAAATCTCATCTTGTTTAGTAACTAACAGATCGGCTAATGAGTGGATGGCTGATGCTCTTTCGGCTGGAGATAGTTTTTGAAGGACTCTACTACCGCTTCTTGCTGCAAATTGAATAATTTTTTGAAAGACATCGTATGAACATTTATTTTAAATAACAATAGGAATTATTATTATTCTTATCTTACCATTTTCAGCCAACACATCTACAGAAGTAGGCGAGCTTGTTGCATAGTCAGTGAAGAAGGTTCCAACTTTTCTTCCACTAATAATGGTCTTAATAGCCTTTTCTTGCATGCCGTTGCAGATGACAACACTGACTCCACGAGCCATGGCCCATGTCGCAGCATTTACTTTAGAGTCCATACCTCCAGTACCAACCTAAAATTTAAAAATTTCGTGAATAAAATATCAAAGTAAAGTTATAAAAATATCTTACGTCTAAATCTTGATGATTGAGTATACTTTTTCATCCATTACCTGTATAAAATATAGTTTGGTAAAATTAACATCATTTACTTTAATTGAATTAAAGAAAAATACTTGTTTCGACGAGCCTTTTCTTTATTTTTCAGTCAAAATAAATAAGCACAATTCCCGTACAAATCTTGGTAATCAATCACATCCATATTTAAAGGCACAAAGACGTTATCTTATAAAAAAGAAATAAGTATAATATCAAATTTATTATTCTCCTTCATGTTTTGCGTGAGACTAAACAACGCCACCCCCGCTTTTGTAGTGCCTTCTTCAAATAAAATTATTCTAACAATAACATTAAACAGACTTCAGGATCAGGCTGTTCAAAGAAAACATTGTTTCGGTAACTCCGTACACATCTAGGCCATATTTATCATTTCATTTCCACCGAAGCTAATCGCTATATTTCTTTGTGGGTTTTACTTGGGCTGGATTTGCCCTAAATTTATTTTTTACAAAGGGGTACGAACTCCTTACCTTTGATTTTTGTCCAAACTGCACTTGATCCTTCTCCTTAGAAGTATATGTGTGCATCATTCTTGCGCCATCTTCCCACGGGGGTTTGTTGTATATGCCGTCGACATCGGACATCATAATAAGCAAGTCTGATTGGATCTCAGCAGCCAACAGTGCGGACAGACTGTCGTTGTCTTTTATGCCTATACCCTAGATGTTAAAAGATTTACGATGTAGTAAACTTTTTGCAAATGCAGCAGTATCCTTTCAATATTAAATGGTTCAGATTTATGGGTCTTGGTGAAGGAAAACCATTCGTAATTACGATGTCTGTCACTTGATTGTGAATGACTGGTAGTTATAGCAAATTGAGTGGAAATCTTTAATGACTCTGTAGAAGCTAAAACGCATTACTATTTTCATAGTTTAAACAGATAAGGGAAAAATAAGAGAGATTTTATTTAATTTGGATCAATTTGACAACATCTTTCGCAATTTTCTACTTTTTATTGAACTACTTTGTTGGCAATGACATACTCCAGATGTTGAAATTTGTGTTAAATAAAAAATAGAATAATTGGTAAATATATGTTTGAACTTTCGTTGGCGGGAAAACATAATCATGATTCTATATGGAGCCTCATTCCAGGAAATAACAATCATTTTCTCCCAGATGTAAGTACCAATATATTTTTTACCTTCTTATAATCATAACTTGTCTGGATCAGAGGAAAGAGAACTTTGTATTCTAGATTTTGCGTTAGAGGGTTCAAAATCGCTTACCTTTTTCCCCGTACCGGGTACGACTGTATCATCATGGATATACATCGGAGGGCTGACAGCGTCGTTAGTGTTGACAATAGGCACTATATTCAGCGATATCAGCTCAGATAACGTGCAGAATAAGTTCTTTCTCGTCTCCTCGTTATAGAAATCCGGTTTTGTTACCAGAACCTGTGAAAAACATGAGTAAATGAGGTTTTGTCGCTTCGCTATCCATATTTTTTCGTAAAAATTACCTCATAAATAGCAAGGGGAAAACATGCCAGAAATTTCGACTTCAATTTATATTCAGAGCCGAATTGAAAGATATTCACGATTATTTTATTAAATTACTTTTAGATTGAGTGACGAGGGGGCCCCTACATAAGTGGTTGTCAGGTTTGTGGAGAACAATGGAATCTTTTGTGTCATTTCAAGATTGTGTGAATGACTACAACTTTTCTAATAAAAAAGTCGCTCGAAACATTGCAGTGAAACACATTATAATAATGAAATTAATGAAGCTAGGTCCATACTATTGTATCTTATTGGAAATTTCATATATCTAGCCGTACACATGTATATCTACATATATATAATATAGGGAGAGCCATGCTTCGGTAGATGACAGATTTTCCGGTATAATATAAACTCTTATACAGACTATTTGAACCCTCGGGAAATACAGGTATAGTGATATAGGTATGTTTAAAACCTCGTATACCTGTGTGAATATTTATATGGTCCATGTTGTAGTCCTGTATCGTAGCGACCTATTTCAATCCAGAATTTTAGCTGGATTATATTAGACTAGCTTCTGCCCGCGACTTCGTCTGCGTGGACTTCAGATAAAAAGTAGCCCATGTGTTATTCCAGACTATATTACCAGATCTGTTCAGCCGTTCTGGCGTGAAAGAGTAACAAACATCCATCCATCCATCCATCCTCACAAACTTTCGCATTTATAATATTAGTAGGATAAGCCCAGAATAACTACATAACTAATATTTAAATACTAACTTAATCCCGAATCGTAACTTTGATGGAATTATAGTATTATAAATCCAGTTTTTAAATTTGGATTAATTTTGAAGCGAAACAGAAATATTATATGAAATGGCATTAAAATGTTTTTTTAAAACCACAGTTTCACGTTCACAATATAATGACTAAGTTTTTTTTTCAAACTAGCAGACGGATTACCGGATGATAAGTAAGCGATTACCGTCGCCCATGGACACCTGCAACAACAGAGGAATCGCAAGTGTGTTGCCCGCCTTTTTCTGTGAGGCCGTGATATCACTCCGGTCGAGCTGGCCCATTCATTCATTCATTCATTCCAAGCATGGCTTTCTCACGTTAAACGTTTATTTGTGCGAGTGCTGGCATTAGCGACCAAGCCCTTAAAATTAAGAAAACAAATTTATTTTTCATCTTCCGGCCACGGTGTGTTCCACGTAACACAACCATCACATTATTAGGTACTACATATAACCAAGCAACTAGCAACAAACTTAGTTTGAGCAACACTAATAAGGTACCTACACGGCCACACACCACTCCGGAACTTCTAAACAATTATAATGTCTAAAACTTTGTGCTAACTTCAGTTTGGTACTAGTTAGATTTCTAATTTGGAACGTTCATTCAAGCTGAAGTTCGTCCGTATGTCTATTATTATATTGTTACTTTGTAGTAACTATTTGTGTAGATCTTGTGGGTTTCTAGTGTACAGAAATAATATAGTAGCACCCTTTTCATTGTTGTCGAATTCATAGCAAAGACAAAGTTTAATTCAAATCAAGATAGTGATAAGTAATGGTGAGTAGAAAAATTGTTTTACGTTCTGAGAGAACTGGTACATGGTGTTACAAGCGCGGCTGTAGAGTTTAAGGTGGCGTGTTCGATTACCATGTCGGGCCAAGTTGACGACGTTTGGCGTAGTGGCTGAGACTTATGCGCCATATATTGTAGGTTCGATCCCCACACGGAGCTAATATTTTTGTATGACCTACAGAGAGTGGTTCTGGGTCTGGGCTTTTGTGTATTTGACTATTTGTGGTTGTAAAAGCACCCACCTAGGATCACAGGAGGTGAGGGCAAGAAATTAAAATCAAATAGTTTTCTTATAAAATTCTCAGTAACCGCTTGGAGTTCACATTTGTCCGACCAATTGCTCGCTACCTAAATCATACCAATGAAATGTGGGGACACATATGTATCTATCTAACTTTTCGGGGATACGGGATTCTCGACACCTAAACTGACTAAAAAGAATTAACCTGTATGTTGTATTATATTATAATAAAGGGCATCTTTAATATCATGTGTACCAATTCCAGGAGATAAAGTTGAAAATTATATCGATTAGCAACTAAAATTAATTTAAAAAGGTAACCAACAATAATATTGCTTAAATTAAAAAGCAATATATAAAAGAACTGCCTCATTAGCTAAGTGGTCCTGAGCGCGACTGCTACGCTAGAGGTCCTGGGTTCTATTCCCAGGTCGAGCAGTGTTATTGGGTTTTTCTATGAAATTCCCAGTAGCTCGGAGTTAGGAATTTGTGCCCGGTTAATGGCAATAGGCTCGCCCCCTATTACATGGGACCTAAACATACCGGCGAACCGTGGGTGTACCTTAGTACGCCTCTGCCTAACCCTTCGGGGAATACAGGCGTGATGGTATGTTATGTTATATAAAAGAAAATATTCGTAACACCAGTTGTATAATAAAGAGTGTTACTAATTTGCGTATGAGAATTAATAATAAGTTATTTTATTTCGTCCCTAGCCTCGCCAGAACAGATGGGACGCTTGTATTAAATAAAATATGCATTTTTTATGCGAAACATAGATTATTTTGCATAATTTACCATTTGACGTGGTTTGTTACGACATGCTCTGTTTAAAAATTAAAAATGTACACGATTTTTGCTTTTTTATCTCGTATAGTCAGAAGACAGACATCTATATTGAGCTGGTATAATCGGTATTGGCATAATTTAATAAAACTGTGTTCGGCAAATTCACGATTGCCAAAAAATATTTGTCAAGGAGACAGACCGTCTAGCCGTACTTGATTATAGTCCAGCAATCTTTCATCCAATGTTTTTTGTTGTTATTTTTTTTAGGGTTACGTACCTCAAAAGGAAAAAACGGAACCCTTATAGGATCGTCTTGTTGTTTGTCTGTCTATCTGTCAAGACCCAAGGGAATCAAAACCTACAGGGTACTTCCCGTGAACTCAGAATATTGAAATTTGGTACAAAGCTACGTCTTATAGCACAGACAACAGACGACCACAGAAGACAGAGTACCTACCTGCTACCTATATTATACAATGTATAAAGAAACAAATAATAAAAAAAATTGTATATCAGGTACGAGAGGTCTGTCCACCTTTGTATTTCAAATTTTAAAAAGAAAGTAGTAAATAATAATTAGTAGTAATTAAGTAAAACTATTATTAAATTGTAAAAGAGCTGTGTCTGTACATTGGTTATTTGAAAAAAAAAAACAAGTTGTTTATGGTAGGTATATATTAAACGTCTGCGAACCCAAAAGTGTGAATTTTATAATTCTTCTCTGTTTTTCTGTTTGTTACGGGTTGGGGCAAAAACTACTGAATAGATTTAAATTTTATTATCACTGTTAGAAAGTATATGCTCCAACTCAAAAACTAGTGAACTTCTTAATTAATTGAACGGATCCGAGATACAGCTTGACCTCTCCGATGTAAACAGACCCATACAAAGAAGAGTTCATCAATGTTTTTTTACCTATTTTTACCATTAATATAGCTTCATGTGAACGAAGCCGCGGGCAATAGATAGTATAATATATAGCTATACGAGGCTTATTAGACATTTTATGTCTCATAATATAAGTAAGACCATCTATCTTTAACTTTTTAGGTAATATGTAGGTTACAGAATAAAAAGTTTCGAAATTTCGTTTTTAATATATTGAAAACGACCCTCAACCCAGTCATGCAAATATTTTCAGCATTTATGAACTTAAAATTAATGTATCAGAAATTAATAAATTTTCTAATAAAAATTCAATAAAATGGGATAAGAACTAATTTTATATAGAGGCCTTTACAAGAGTTCAACTGTAATGATATTGCTCGAGACCCATTCTTAACAATTTGATCACGCTTCTAAGACCATCTAAAAGCAATAAGTATATATGAGCAAGTTGAAAATTAATAAGGACCTAATTACCAGAATATTCGATGATAACAAATTCTCATTTACCCACGAGTAATTAACTACTTATATACGAAGGGGTAGATAAAGATGTAGGTACTTAGGTAGATACACCGAAAGTTCCCCTATGTTAAAGTCCCATGTAATAGGGGGCGAGACTATTGCCATTACCCGGACACACGTCTAAACTACGAGGTATTGAGAATTTCATAGAAAAATGTCTTTCAAACACTTTGCTCGACCTGGGAATTGAATCCAGGACCTCTAGCGTAGCAGTCCCGCTTCCGATCACTAGACTAACGATGCGCTTTTAGATAGATTAATACAAATATTAATTAACTATACAAGTCGGCATTTCAGTCGGGCAACGATTTAAAACCCCCAGCAATGCAACTGTAAAAACTGCATCCAATTTCGTATCGTAGTTTTCGTGATATGCGTATAAATATACAGACAGAAAGACAGACAAAATTTCTAAAAATTGTTATATTGTTTTCCCTCACACTTGTTTTTCTTGAATATCTATAACTAGCTTCTGCTCGCGACTTTGTTTGTGTGGACTTCAGAATAGGGTCCGATTTTTTTTTGGGATAGGGGGCAAACGAGCAGACCGATCACCTGATGGTAAGCGATAATCGCCGCCCATGGACACCAGCAAAACCAGAGGAGTCACAAGTGCGTTGCCCGCCTTTTAAACACAACGCAAGTGTTGTTTCACGCCGGTTTTCTGTGAGGCCGTGGTATCATTCCGGTCAACCCGGCCCATTCGTGCCGAAGCATGGCTCTCCCACGTTAAAATTTCAGATTATATCCTATTTCTGTGCCAAATTTTATTGAGATCCGTTCAGCCGTTCTGGCATGAGAGAGTTCATACATCCTAACAATCTTTCATGTCTACCTATAATATTAGTGCGATGTACTACACAGTGCGATCTGCCTGTAACAATTTTATGATATGTATAGATAACCAAACAAAATAAATAGCTAATGTATTTTTCTACATAAAAATTGATGCGCATTATATTTTATATAATACTACAATATTATACACTGCCTCGTTAGCCAAGTGGTCTTGAGCGCGACTGCTACGCTAGAGGCCCTGGGTTCGAATCCCATGTCGAGCAAAGTGTTATTGGGTTTTTTCTATGAAATTCCCAGTAACAGCTCGGAGTTAGGAATTTGTTCCCGGTTAATGGCAATAGGCTCGCCCCCTATTACATGGGACCTAAACATACCGGCGAACTGTGGGTGTACAGTAGTACGCCTCTGCCTAACCCTTCGGGGAATACAGGCGTGATGGTGTGTATATTATACACAAAGCTTCGAGCATATGCAACGCTTGAACTTTACTTTAGATGTGGCAATATGTGGGCGACGCTCCAAGTGACACTGAAATTACACCAATTTGTGTGGCCACGTGTTGGTTGAACAAAAGACAATCTACACGCGACACCGCGCCCGTAACATGTAGAGAATGCCAGAGGATGCCAGAGGAGAGAAAATGCATTTATAAAAGGACTGTGTTTTCGAGATTTCCTTCGGATTTTCTGTGTTATTACAAAGTTTAAAAGTTTCGGATAAATATACAAATACTGTACATTCACGAGCGCAGATTTATTTATTTATTCTCCCTTACAACTATCATAGGTTGTCATCATATCAAGGTTGTCACCCAATGCGATAGTGAGGTCATAAATCTATACATTACTATACCTATACTATAGTATATGTAGGTATATTAATATTCTACACACTATACTACACTATTCCTATTACTTAAGCCCTAATTTAGACTAACAGGAACTATAATTTTCTTTATGTATAACCAAGGTTAGGTTATAAGAGTGTGTTATGAGAGTGACTTTTAAAACAGTTTGGGCCTCAATCGACGAAACGCAAAGTAAGCGTTGTTTCACGCCGATTTCCTGTGAGGCCGTGGTATCTCTCCAATCGAGACGGCCCATTACGGCTCTCCCACGGTCAAATTGTACATTAATCCGAAGCTTATGTAAGTTATTGAATGCGCAGGAGCAAAGGTTAAATAGGTTAATAATATATAATATAATATAATCTACCAAGAAGGCATTGCAAAGCATGCTGCTTTTTTACGTTTCGTTTAGACTCACCTGAGCGATCTTCACGTTGTATTGGGAGAACATGGCATCATACATGGACATGAGCTCCGACTGGCCCACAGCCGCAGCTGCTCTGGGGTCCAGGATGCTGCCAGCATCCTGAATGAAATATATATAAATTAAAATAGTAGTTACTCTTTCCCTACAAGTAAGATTCGATCGATAGTATCGATACTGAGTAGTTATCGAGTTTGGGCATCGATATTTTAAGCGTACATATTTTCGACTCTTAAGAAATCTCTAACAAAATTATTTTTGTGCATTACATCGGCTTATATTTATATTTGATACTGATTTATTAATTATTTTTATTATTAAACTTTTTCAAACACAGCTTTGTATTATAAATATGCCCCGGGCGTTTCTTTACAAATACACATTCATTTAATCCACAAGACATACATAAACTCAAAACTGTAAATGCCACAAGTATTTATTTCGGATAGGAATCGAATCTAGGATATTTAGTTAAACGGTTCTACAAAACATCACTATGACACAGATAATAGAATACTAGTAACTATGATCAACCATTTACTGTCCCGATGCTAGGCAAAGATCAGATCTCAGAATGAAAAGAGGTAGACTATCATATAAATCAATAAAGCTTAACCGATAATCCTCTCAAAACATACATAAACATTTGATAATATAAGATTACGTTATTGGTATACAGTAGGTATGCGATTCCAATATCGATAACTTATCGATACCGTGTCACTGACCTCTCGTGTATGATCGCTGGGAGACAACGTCTCTCTCATTGAGAGGGACATCAGAAGCTCCTGGGTCAGTTTCTGTCTTCCAAAGGCCACGGCACCGCTCGTGACCATGATGCATTCTCGTCCCTCGTGATGGCATTCCGCAACCTACGAAAAATAATCTTATTTTTAGATCGGTAAAGTTGCATTTTGCCTGACGGATTTATAATATACAAAACTGTAACCTTTAGTAATACTTCTATAGAAAACTTTTTACTGGTAGGTACTTAAGTATATAATGTTAAGGATTTAGAATATTAATTTACAATGGATTCTCTTAAATTAGTTATCTTAAATTATTTTGCTATTATAATAGTGGATAGGATGCTAAAAAATAAAGTTATGTAATTTGTATGCCAAAATTATGAATTAAATCTTAAAATACTTATTTCAAATCTTCAGAATTCAGGTCAACTTTGAATTTGGAAATAAAATCCAGCAAAAATGTCTAGATGAGTATAAAAATAACAAATCAAATAAGGTTCATGAACCCTTAAAAGGGTTTAAAGAGATTTTATTACAAGTTAACAGAATTCCTAAGTATTTATAAAGTTGGTGTTTATGGTCCCTTGCATTAATTAAAGTATCTATGGAACATCCCTGTTATAAAATTAAGCCTGAGTCGTTCTGGTCGAAAATTTCAATGGAATGAGATAAAACATATTTTTTTAAGTGATTTCATTTAGCTTACCTACCTTATTTTAAGTTCAAAATAACATTTTTCTTTTATACGAATCGATCTACGATCTAGATATTTTTTCTTAGTAGGTATTTCGTAAAAAAAAATACCATTACAGTTGTAATATCAAAGTACCGTAGCTAAAAAATATTTTGCATTTATTATATTTTTAGAAAAACCTCGTAGCGAAGCAAAGCAAAATTACCGTAAAATTATCGGTCCTCAAAAATTACAAAAAAGGCAATTTTAGGATTTAGATTTAGCGTCAAAAAATCTAAAAGAAAATTATTGTCTCATTCTTTGAAAACAATAAATTATTTGTAAGGTGGTGTGGAAATGTTTACTATTACATTATATTATCTACTTATTAAATTAAAAAAGAACGATCCAAGCTGCCATTACATCCATCTCCTGTAGTTACTTACAGAAGCTCGTTTTACAACAACTTTAGTTTTTAGGTTACCTACTAGCTGTGCCCTCGACTTCGTCCGCGTGGAATAGTCTTTGGGTAGTTTTTTTTATTATTTTACTCCCTTGAGGGTATAAGTTTTACAAACTTTGCATGTCATATTTATTGATATCTAATCACTACTACGAAGATACTTCCATACAACATTTCATCTACCCCTTTCGACCCCTTAAGACCCTTTTTCGCATTAAAAAGTAGCCTATGTCCTTTCTCAGGTTCTAGACTATCTGTTTACCAAATTTAATTTAAATCGGTTTATTAGTTTTGGCGTGAAAGAGCAACTTTCGCATTTATAATATTAAGGTTTTTTTTTTAAATGACCGCGTTCCGATATCTTAGAACCTCAGGATCCATATTGAGGTAAATCAAAAAAATACCTGTTCAACAATAGACGCCAGCCTTCCCAAGGCGAGTCCATTGCCATCTTCTCTGGTGATGACGGCACTGCCAAGCTTGACGACAAGTCTCCTGGCATACTTCAGCTGAGATCTGTCTGTGAACGTCCTCTGTTTCCTCTCAGCACTCGCCAAGTTACGTTTATCAACGTTCAAGCCCTGTGAAAGAAAGAAATCGTTGTGTAATGTAAACACTATCAGGTAAGCATTAATAGCCTAGTAATAAATTAAAGTCATTTATTAAACATAGACTAGGTACTAGGTACAACATTTTGATCGCCATTTTTATATTATCAACAGCGCGAAAACGCCTTCGCCGCCCCTTATTGTAATATAGTCTTTGGACTGCCAAGTCATAGGTCTTAAATTCGATTGTAAGTAATTGCACTATACACCTCTAATTTATCGAAACCCATGTGCATAGTTATCAAAGGTCTAGTGATCACAAACATAAATGCTGAATATGAGGTAATAATTTCGATTCACAGGTCTAGTAGTATATTGGTTCCTTTTACATGTATTTTATGGGAAATTCTAAGTAAGACTTAGAATTTCCCATAAAATACATGTACATGGGCCACTTGCACCAACTTCTTGAATGTGTTTAAATTGTATTTAAACACAACATTTCTATGAAAAATCGTGTTTAAATACAACTTAAATACAATTATGAAACTGGTGCAAGTGGCCCTAAGCCTAAATTAGTAACTTCTGCCTAACCCATTCTGGGAATACCTGCAGTCGTGATGGTAAGTTATGTTATTATTAATATTAAGGGACATTTTCCACTTTATGAAATAATTTGAAGAAAACAGGGAGGGTAGACAAAACAAAATTCAATTTCGTGAAATATCTAAGTGCTTATGAATATTCTTGAGCGTCACAACAACTTATAAAGAACGCCTCTGATAAAATTGTGACTCGGAACAATTTTCTTAAAGAAACTCTTACGCAAGATATTGTTAACAAAATTATGTTGACAGGGCAACACTTGATACTTTTTAATTCGTCGCTCGTGGTTTCACCCACGCTGCCCCACTCCTAACAGCCGTAGGGTTATGTTAAATAGCTAAAAACCTTCCTCTTGAATCACTCTATCTATTAAAAAAAACGCATCAAAATCCGTTGCGTAGTTTTAAAGATCTAAGCATACATAGGGACAGACAGACGGGGGAGGTGACTTTGTTATATACTATGTAGTGATTTACTCGGATTCTAGGCGGCGTATCAAAATGAATCTTGCAACAGATTTAGGTTAGATCTCTAGCAAAACTACGTTGAAATCCATCTCCAATTTCCAGCAGTAGCTTTTGCGTCATATGCGTACAAACATACAGGAAAACATATAAAAATTCCAAAATATAATTATTTTGGCTTCTGTTGCTCTTATAAAGACTCCTGAATCCTTCATATTATATTTACTGTGTACCTACAGACAATCAGACATGGATCAGTTACAATTTTATTCGATTAGTATGATTCCCAACGTTTCAGATCCTTAAACAGTAGTTAGCCGTTCCAATACTAATATTAATAACAGCTACCTTGCCTATGACTTGTAAAACAAGTAAAAAATAATGCAATGAGTATCAAAGTGTATGATTTTTTAGCCGATTACAAAATCAAAACATTTATCCCAAATATCTTTTACATTAGCCAAAATCCAAATAAACACGTTACTCATTAATAACAACGATTCAAAACTCTCCAACATAATTTGTAACTTTCGAAATGGTTCCGTACTAATTTGTAAAAGCCCTTTTAGCGTAGTAATTAAAACTAGGCAGGACACTGACCGCTAAGTTTCAGGAGCCACCGATGGGCATGTGATTTGTTTAGGAGCTAAACATTACTAGTATTTAACTTCAATTTTTTTCATTTAAACTGTTAAATCCTTTTTTTATAGTACCTACGGAAAATCCTCATGGATCGTCCGCCACATCCGCCTGGAGAGTGGTGGGGTATGTCGGACTAATACCGACTAATAACCGCACTTGCATTCTCTTGCCCTATCGTATCACAGTCGATGCAAATATGATATTGTTGTCGATAACAATATTGTATGTATACGACGATAACAATATTTTTAACAGAAATTGCAATAAGTATCTGAAAGCCAACATAACCCTAGTAGTAATACTGCCGTAAATACACCAAAGTTTGCAAATATTAGGACTTATAATGCGAATTTCAGTGGAAGCGCCTTAGAACACGCGCTACACTGAGTTTAGACCATTTTTGGTGGTTACCCGATCTTCTGCATGATGAGATTTGTATAAACGTATGTGTGACTGAACGGTGAAATTAGGTGCATGAACGTGTACGAATACAAAATAAGTAATTAGCAGTAAATAAGTATATCCCAGCAAATGGCGTTCTCTAGTTTCTGCCTCCCCTATGAGGAAAAGGCGTGGTATTTAAGTAAATACTTTTGTAACGCGACGGAGGGCGCGAGTATTTTCCTACTAACAATCCTTGATATTGAAATCTGACAAAAATCTAGTCTAGAATCTTGAATTGTGATCACGTAAATATGGGCTTCAAAGTAATGCTACTCGTATCTAATAAAATTCAACCAACGCGTTCTAACGTTTGCACACAATTTGGATAAATAGATTTTTGGGAAATTCCGTTTGCCTAGAGAATAGCTGAAAGCCCGTTTGTTTTATTAAAATATGAGAGGAAAACCTCACATGAATTGCAAATCATTATAGAAGGAAAGTATTTCCAGCTATCGTTTCTGGGGTAGAAAATATATCGGAGATATAACATTTTTAATTATAGGTAATATATCGGCCCCAGATCACGAAGTGTAGTCTACTCGGCTCTCAAGTTTACCGGTGGTGTGGTACCTGCTAACTGACGTCATTGAATCATTTAGTGCCACTAGGTGGCGCTGCCCTCAATTAGTCTACAGACCGTCCGTAATCATGACTAGCGCCAACATAATATATGTTTTTTAAAGACACTTCTAGGACTTCAAAAACATACAATGCGCACAGAAGTTTATGTCAACTTGTCGTGTTGTCATGTCGTGGGCACAAACTAACATGTTTGTTTGTAAATTTGTAAATTGGGCAATTGGACATACTTCGTCGAAACATCTCAAAACGCAGAACGAATTATGTATACTGTAGGTTATGTAAGTACCTATTGCGGGCGGAGAATCGCAACACAGCGATTCACATTATGACGAAAAAGCACACTGCCATCTAGTCAAGCCAAAGAAACAATAACATAATAAATATGAAAGTAATTGGTGTTAAAATAAGGTCTTTTTATGGTTTTTTTTATGGGATAGGGGGGTAAACTAGCAGACTGATCACCTGAAGGTAAGCGATAACCGCCGCCCATGGACACCCGCAACACCAGAGTGCGTTGCCCACCTTTTAAAATGTATTGAGCGTTTTTTTTTTGTGCGTGTGGAAAATCCTCATGGACTTCCGCCGCCCGGGGAGGCGGCGGGGCGTGTCGGACTCCACCCAGAGTGGGTGACCTACCGACTAAAAACCACACGGTGTTCCTTCCTGCACGTTTTCGTCGGGGGCTACGGGAAACAAAAAATTCGTCCGCGGAAAAGGTTTTGAGCCTCACTCACTCGGCGAAACACAATGCAAGCGTTGTTTCACGCCGGTATTCTGTGAGGCCGTGGTATCACTCCGGTCGAGCCAACCCATTCGTGCCGAAGCATGGCTCTACCACGTATGGTATTGAGCAAACGAGCAGACGGATCGCCTGGTGGTAAGCGATCACAGCCGCCCATGGACACCCACTACACCAGAGGAGTCACAAGTGCGTAAGGTACTTCTATTTACCAATAGCTGACTTTATCCCTGCGTCTAGGATAAAGTAGATAATTTTTTCAATGCAACAATACTTCCGTCATTTGCGTAGGTACATCATACATATTAAACTATTTAAATATCATGCACTACACAGCAAGTAAGTACTTGTAGGTAATTGATACAAATGGACCTTGTACCATGACCGCAGAATATGCACTATGCATAGCGTCAGAAGCACGGTAGCGGCTCCGCCAAGTTGAGCGTACATATTTTTTTAAATTTCCATAAATAATTTTGTGATAAAGAAGAAGTCCTTTACGCATACGTACTTACTTACTATTAAGAAAAAAGAATGAATTCTTTTTCTTTTTCTCTTGTTTTTAAAAGAAAATCCATATAGTAGTTATTGAGATTAGCCAGAACAAAGACAAACTCAATATGTCTTGGACTTCAATCTATATATACTAATATATAAAGCTGAAGAGTTTGTTTGTTTGTTTGCTTGAACGCGCTAATCTCAGGAACGACTGGTCCGATTTGAAAAATTCATTCAGTGTTAGATAGATTTATTATAAACTAGCTTCTGCCCGCGACTTCGTCCGCGTAGCGTGATGATATATAGCCTATAGCTTTCCTCAATATATGGGCTATCTAACACTGACAGAATTTTTCAAATCGGACTAGTAGTTCCCGAGATTAGCGCGTTCAAGCAAACAAACAAACAAACTTCAGCTTTATATATATAAAATATAGAAATTAGTATAGATTAGTTAAGATATCAATATAACTATAATAACTTTAACCTTTCCTATGATACGTACAACGATCATCTACAATTCCAACAACTCACAAACACCTCTCCACAACTCGGTATTTCAAATTCTATTAAATGCAAATAGTATTGCGGTTTGTAGCGTCGTTTATCTTCAACTTTAACCTGTAGATAGACCAGAATCCAAAACTCTTGGGCAAACTAAATCCAACAGGAACTCTAGCTTTAACTTAGGTGTCCGAACATTTGAACTGCAAATTGCAGTTAATGTTTTGCAACTGCAAAATGTTTGCAAAATACAATTTGACTTCCAACTTCTGTACATGCTAGTTTAAGCACTTGTCAAGCAAGACTAAGCTTCTTGCAGAATAAATGGTGCGACTATGCAAAAGCTAAAGAAAGTAAAACCTATAACAATTGTTTAGACTATCCTCAGTAGTATAGATATTATCAACATTAAAATAAAATATGAGCCTGCTCTTCATTCTATCTTGCCTCCGGGGCAAAGATGAGGTTAACGGTGGAGCGAGCACACCCAGAAGATGCCTGATATTTTATTTATTTATCGAAGAAATTGTTGCATCTAAAACAAGGGTCAGTGGCCAAACAAAACGTGAAGCAAGATAACATGGAAGTCTAACTTAGAATCTGATGCATTTTTCATCAGAATTATCTTCTTCTCTACTATTATAAAATTGTAAAAAAGCTGTCCGTGCATTGAAGATATTAAAAAAAAACAAGTGGGATAGGGTATATAAACGTCGCCGAATCCCAAAATGAGATTTTTTAAATTCTTGGCTGTTTGTCTGTTTGTTACGCGTTGGAGCAAAAACTACTGAATAGATTTTAATGTTGTTATCACAGTTAGAAATTAACTATACGCTCCAACTTAATAACTGGTGAACTTCTTATCTCAATTAATTAAACGATTCCTGAAATACAGCTTGACCTCTCTGATGTATAGAGGTCCATAGAAAGAAGAGTTCATCATCATCATTTTTTTTTGGAATTCATGTGTAATCCTACTATAGCTTCAAGTGAGCGAAGCCGCGGGCAAAAGCTAGTAGTAAATAAATCCTTTTGGGATGCGAGTTAAACCACGGGCAACAGCTAGTTCATATTAAAATTACTATCACAGTGTCTTGGAAATGGAATAAAAACAGAACAATTTAATATCAAGTACAAGAGCATAGTAAGTACCTACATGATAAGTGTGTTAGATAAATAATTTGGAGTGCTCTTGAATACTGACTTATCTCACTGTTAAATTACCAAACAAATATTTACTTCCTAACTATACTAAAATCGTAACCTTAACTATTCCATTGATGGCCATTTATTCTTTCAAAACAAAAATTATGAGGGGAGGTTTTAACCATATCTTTTTCTCTCTGGATTGGATTGTCAGTGTCAGTTTTTGACGTGGGAGAGCCATGCTTCGGCACGAATGGGCCGGCTCGACCGGAGTGATACCACGGCCTCACAGAAAACCGGCGTGAAACAACGCTTGCGTTGTGTTTCGCCGAGTAAGTGAGGTTACCGGAGGCCCAAACCCTTTTATAAGGCGGGCAACGCACTTGTAACTCCTCTGGTGTTGCGGGTGTCCATGGGCGGCGATTATCGCTTACCATCAGGTGATCGGTCTGCTCGTTTGCTGCCTTATACCATAAAAAAGTCACCAAAACGTAAGCAAGTCCGCAATTTCCTCAATATAATAGTCAACTTGAGAGTCCCCTTGCTTGCTGCTAGCCACCAGGCACGTTCAAACTCAAACTATTTTTTTTAATTTCAATAACGTAGACTTTTGAAATGCCAATATATTCACGGTTCCAAATAGTAGGTTTTATTAAGAAGAGCCCAGAAGAAACTCCGTAGATACTCCTTTAATAAAAATAAAACTCCTTCAGACTTTTAGAATATTTCCATACATTAAACTAATCCATACGACTATCGAACCATTGCGCCAGACGTCACGTCACGTTCATATATAAATTGTCTCCATTGGCAACTAATTGTCAATAATAAACACATGATTTTCCTGTACCTACCTTGATAGGCAATTTAAACAATTGAAATGCACTTCGCCGAGTATCTGATATCTGTTCGTAATATCGTCTACCTTTATTAATAAACTAGCTTCTGCCCGCGGCTTCGCTCACAAGAAGCTATTATATCAGGAGTAAAAATGAAAAAACCAACATTGATGACCTCTTCTTTGTATGGGCCTCTATACGTCAGGGATTCATTTAATTAATTGAGATAAGAAGTTCACCAGTTTTTAAGTTGGAGCATAAACTTTCTAACAGTGATAATAAAATTAAAATCTATTCAGTAGTGTTTAAACAGACAAACAGACAAGAATTTTAAAAATTACATTTTCGGATTTGGAGGCGTTTATATACTATATAACCCATGTGTTTTTTTTTTTAATATCTTCAATGTACACACACAGCTTTTTTACAATTTTATAATTATAATAGTAGAGATAAACTAGATGTGTCCCGCCGGGTTGCCTGTAAACTCATACTACACACTGTAAATTATACTAAAAACTTCAAATAGCTAAAAACCCTCGTTCCGCCGTGAAACATACTCGTATTATGCTATTATGCCTTTTGAGAAACATACGTTTCTCATTCTCACATTAGATTTAGAGAAGGATCAAAAAGCATTTCTTAGATACCTTTATAAACACTTGTATGGGTTTTATCCTCTCTTGTACCCCACTAAATTCCTGTTGGGTTGCTTGTGTTTCAATTCTCTAGAAGTAGGACGGTCCCGCGATCAATAAATATTCTGGGACATTTTTACACAGCACCATCTAGTCCCAAACTAAGCAGAGCTTGTACTATGGGTACTAGATAATGGGTATAATACTTATATACTTTTTTTTGTAAATACATACTTATAATACATAAGAAACACCCAGACGAACACAAACACCTATATTCATCACATATTTTTTTGTGTTCTGTGGGAATCGAAGCCACGACCTCATGGTCAGCAGTCCGGTACTCGAACCACTAAACCACAGAGGTCGTCAATTCGATGACTGTAATATTTAAAATTATTAATGTTCCTAACCTGCATAACGAAGTCTGTAATCTATTTGTCCCAAACAATTACTGTCGTTGCAGAAAACACGGTTTACTGGCTGTTCCAGCTTGCCGTACCGTTTCACACTCCATATCACCTATTCCTCGGACACTAGCCGCTATTAACGCTCTCCTGAACTCAAACACAGATCTCGATATGTTTGCGAGTGAATGGAAGATGATACTATCAGAATGTTTTATATTTTGTGAGAAGAATGCATGACTTTAAGTACTTAGTTGAATTGGTTTCGGCCGTTCTATTTAAATAAATAAATCTATACTAATATAAAAAGCTGAAGAGATTGTTTGTTTGTTTGCTTGAACGCGCTTATCTCAGGAACTACTAGTCCGATTTGAAAAATTCTTTCAGTGTTAGATAGCCCATTTATCGAGGAACGCTATAGGCTATATATATCATCACGCTAAGACTAAGTAACTATTCCACGGGGACGAAGTCGCGGGCGGAAGCTAGTAAATGATAAACTAGCTGACGCGACAGACGTTGTCCTGTTTTCACTATGAATTTGAATTGGTATAATTAACAAAAAATAATCCAAACATATTTTCTTTTGTCTGATGTTCCGCGCATTTTTCTTAGTTTTTTCTTACATAAGAAAATTTTCCTTAAAATAACAAACACAACAAAAAATAATCAGCGAAATGGTCCAGCACTTTCACGCGTGATGAAAAATAATCAAGGAAAATAGGGATTAATTTTTATATCTATATATAGATAAATTGTAGACTTTTAGTTTGATCCTTTTGTATAAAAAAATATACTCTTTGAAAAATTAAAGCTTAGAAACTTATTAGCTATTTTCTAAAACTGTATATATACTATACTAAACTTGGATTCATATGTAACGGCAGATGTCGATAATACTATAATATTATGTGCATCTCAGCCTTCAAGGATCACAAGCTTACTGTGTTATGTAAATAATTAGCGCAGACAGATCATTTACACACGTAAATAAATAAAGATAAGCTACGCGCTATGTATAATGTGTATATAGTGTTTAACACCTCATCTATGTAGATACATAGTCGATAAGGATCAGAGGAAGATTAATAAATAATTTATTAAGTGTGCTCCTAGCTAGTGTTGTCATTGTACAAGCCGCATGCTTCTTTATCAGTTTTTTTAACACCAGAATTTCGCATCAAAACACACACACCCAGATGCTTTACAACAGACTCCGATCTAAGAATGGTGGTCAGCCAGTCAGACCCCAAGAGATCTTACCACCGAGCAAAGCTGATATTTTCTCGCCTCTTACGAGATGCCTATTTGAACAGCAGTTTCAAATTGTATTCTAACCCATGGTGTAAGCCTGTTCTACAACAGTAACAGTAGAACAGGTTTACCCCAAAAATAACAGTATTTTTAGGAAATCTGTTACTATTTTAATTTAAACATCTCATAATACACGTTAATATACCTACTTCAGTGAGTAACGAATATCATTTTAGTCACAAATTAATTTGAGTTATGTAGATTAAATTTAATTTCTTTGAACTAAGTAGCTACCTTAAAAATAAAATTTCTTCCTGATTTTTTAAAGCTAATGTCAACATTGTTTGCGTTCGGTCTGTAAAATAGCAATTTCCCGGTTCGTATCTACTATGCCACGTAAGTAATAAAACGGACGAAAAAGCCAGCGGCCCACACAGCGGGGCGCAACTCTATTTAAAAATAAATTAGCCCTCACTATGCTCTGGGATTAAAAATGTATAGTAAAGGAAAATGGCTTCTAAGACTTATAGCTAGTACCTAGGTACTAGTACTTCACTCTACCATATTGTTTGTGTGCGAATCTCTCAGAAAATCTCCCAGGCAATTTAAGCGACATAAATATGTATTTGCTTCTAAGAATTTTATAGAATAACCGAATCACAATTTACCCGATCCAGGATTCGAAACCCATTTAGCAGCTGTGCTTGTTACTATTCTACGATCATTGAGGGAACTGAAGTATAGACAAAACAGCTTCTATTCTTGTTGAAACAAATTGATTAAAACAAAGGTCACTCACCTCCAATATCTTTGAACGAGCGCCCAGTGTTCTATCCCAACCAATTACGGTATAATACCTCCTACCATTCACTTTTTTTAACACACTGCTGCATAATTGCAACATTTTTACAACACTGTACTACACGATATAGAAAAAATACAATATATATTTAAAATGAATTTAACACGATACCATTCCGTTCGAATATTCAAAACATTATGGTGACATACTACAAGTCATTTTTATCATTAATGTTTGATAAAAACAAACACTTTAATAACTCGAGCTAACAACAGATTATTGCAGATAAATAATTGTAATGTCGTTGCAATGTACCTACTCACATGATGAAAACAGTTTTTGAATAGTTAAATTAATAGATACGTATAGTAAAATTAAAATCAAACCTCACTTTGTCTCTCAATCTAAAATAGGCGAAGAGTGATTTGTAATCTACCTATATATATTTGTTTTTAATGTTACGCACCAATATAGTAGTTTTTACACTATATAATTAAAAGGATAATTTAATTATGCAAAATACGTCCTTATTGTTTTATTGATGATTGACAAATGAGTTCGATTATTCAGTCTTGTGGTTTGCAATATAATATAGATAGGTATTGTTTACGTTATATATACAACATTTGTTAATCAGAAGGTATGAGTTCAGTGACAAATACACTCTGTCATACATAGTGTCACTCCTTGTCGTCGTGATCATAGTAACAACACCTCATACTCGGGAGAAGCGCTTACGACACGCTATAGACTAGACAATGAGACAGTTCAGCAATGCAAAAATGAAGACAAAATTATGCAAAAAACTTCGACCATATATTATTGTCTCATTAGCCAATTGGTCCTGAGCGCGACTGCTACGCTAGAGGTCCTGGGTTCGATTCCCAGGTCGAGCAAAGTGTTATTGGGATTTTCTATGGAATTCCCAGTAGCAGCTCGGAGTTAGGAATTTGTGGCCGGTTATTGGCAATAGGGTCGCCCCCTATTACATGGGACCTAAACATACCGGATAACTGTGAGTGTAGGTACATTATTACACCTCTGCCTAACCCTTCGGGGAATACAGGCGTGATGGTATGTTTATGTTTATATATTATTGCCGATATTCTTAGGATAAAGTGGTCATCAGACTTTTCAGGTTTCTGACTATCACTAACGATTGTATTTGGTACACGTTCACAACCGGAACCGAAGACACCCATCCATTAACTTACCGCAGTACGCACAGCAGTCATTACAGGTCTAATGACTGGTATAGTTATAACTTAACCATGAGACCTCGGACCTCGATTGCTAATAAAAATAGTACCTACATCCATGTATTTATCTTACGGACGTCGGACGTCTTGGAACAACGCATACTTACGTCTGTTTGCCTAAATAATTGAGATAAATAAGTAATACATATTATTATGACATTGATGATAACAACAATATTTGCTTCGTAACAATGATTGATATAAACAATTTGAACCATAATTAATACCTAAGCTATACTTATTAAACATCATGACGATGAGAATGCTGCGTAGAGGACCTCTAAATGTCTTTACAAAACCTAAACCGCTAAACAGAGGTTGATAAAATTTGGCAAGGAGATGGATGTATACTTGAAGACGAACATAGCCTACATTATGTCTCGGAACAATTAGCAAATACTCCATTTAGGACGTGAGTAAAATCGCGGGAAGATAGTTATAACATTGATTTAATTTAATTTGACCAGTTTAAATCGTTATGAGAAGTCACTATTAAAAATAGTGACTTCTCATAATGGCAGTCTATAGTTTATGCCTACCCCTGTGGGAGAAGGGCGTGAGTGTATGTATGTACTATTAAAAATCGTTGAGTTATAATTAGCGGTCAGTGTGTTATAATTTTCAGGCAGATAAAAAAGGATGTTCTAAGTTCGTTCTTAAAAAACCAATGTATGTTTGTACGCGGATAACTTCCGAACGACTTCACCAAATAGGATAATTATTTTTTGCTGTTATTGTCAGAACAAGATTAGTATGAATTTTTTTTTAAGTCCACTCTAATAATCGACAAAATTTACCCAGGCAAAGCTGGGCACGAGTCGCCAGTAGTACCTACATATAATAATACCCGCGAACTTTTAATTTTCGTAAGTAGACCTCTACCTAACCCTTACGGGAGACAAGCTTGATGTTATATTGAATTGATTTGATTATTATTAAATAGGTAAAATTTACTTAAAACTCATTGTGAAATCGGCTCCAATATTTACAATGGTATTATCTCAGCTGATGTTGCAATAATCCAAGTATTTATTATAGTCCGTACTATCAACTCGTAGGGATTATAATGTCGGACACTGCTTGATAATGAAATCATACGAAAACCACGAACCTGAGAATTTCACTACACTACCCTATCCTACTAGTATCAACACGCTAGTATTCTTCAAAAGGACGGACAGAATCATCGATCCACTGCACATATTTCAGTTACATTCGTTATATTTTACTAGGATAGGTCCATTCCATGACCATCATGAATAATTTGACTTGCAATCATGTGGTTGCCGGTTCGAAACCCACCCATTGCACTACCGACGTAAAGCCACTCGTAACACTAGCATTTTAGCTTAGCACGAGGGGTTAACAAGAATACTAGTAATGTGCGATCCACATTGCTAGTAAGCTTTTTTTTTTTAAAAAAAAATACGATTTTCTTTTACATATTTAAATCATTACATTGAGTGGAAGAACGCGCCTTTTTAGATTATAACACGTCTAGTTTTATCGAAAAAACAAAATGTAAAAAGTTGTTAATCATGATTTTTTTGACGGCCCTTCTCCCTCTTTTTGGAACCGTGCAACTAGTTTTGACATTTCAAAAGTGGGTACTTATAGATGGTCTAATTGAAATAAAACATTTAGACGTTGACAGTCAAAACTGTCAATGAATGATAAAGGGGTGCTAGCAACAAAAGTCGTTGACATTATTATCAATAATTTGAAAATAATACGATAAGTACGGTCAGTCGGTAACCGATGGACCAAGGCTAAAAAATACATAGTTAGTTTCTACACGTACACACCCACTTACACGGCTCCTAAGGGTAAAATCCTAAAACCTTCCTCAAGAATAGGGCAAGAATAGGCAATAAGATTTTGACAAATCCGTCTGATAGTTCCAGAGAATAGCGCGTTAACTTGCTTTGTTATATTGGTATGATTACAAAACTTTACAGCATGTACCAAATAAGACTACCTACTGGGCAGCGAAACTAGAAGATTATGTAGGGGCAAAGTAAATAAGGCTAAAAGAGGCTTATATATAAGCGTACAGCTGCCTCATTAGCCAAGTGGTCCTGAGCGCGACTGCTACGCTAGATGTTCTGGGTTCGACTCCCAGGTCGACCAAAGTGTTATTGGGTTTTTCTATGAAATTCCCAGTAGCAGCTCGGAGTTTGGAATTTACGCCCGGTTAATGGCAATAAGCTCGCCACCTATTCCATGGGACCTAGTAGTACGCCTCTGCCTAACCCTTCGGGGAATACAGGCTCGATGGTATGTTTTAACACAGATTCTGAGGATAGTGGGCCTTTGTCCATCGTTTTTTATTAAACAACTATTCTGAAATTAACTTGCAAGTTTTTCAATTTCAGTTAACATATCAGCTAGCAATTTTCACACAAACTTGTATTGCAAAAGTTGATGTCAATGCAACGTGTGCCAAACCACAGTAGCAATGTATATTGCCCCTAAATATTGAACACCGCAGAGTCTAAATTGACTTTGTGGCTAGCTAAGTTACGCGGGACTTAATGCTAAGACATCGCTTTGCTCTATAATATATAATACTAGCTTCTGCCCGCGGCTTCGCTCACGTGAAGTATATCACGAGTAAAAATTGAAAACCAACATTGATGACCTCTTTTTGTATGGACATCAATGGATCTCAGGATTCATTTAATTAATTGAGATAAGAAGTTCACCAGTTTTTAAGTTGGAGCATATACTTTCTAACAGTGATAATAAAATTAAAATCTATTCAGTAGTTTTTGCTCCAACCCGTTACAAACAGACAAGAATTTTAAAAATCACATTTTCGGATTCGGAAACGTTTATATACCATAAGCCACGTGTTTTTTTGTTGAATATCTTCAATGTAAGTACAGACACAGCTTTTTTACAATTTTATAATACTTAGTAGAGATAGAGTGATTGGTAAAATTAATGTAAAATACTAACACGTGATTACATTACAAACAACTTTCCCAAAGAAGGATTACTTATTTATTAAAATAGCTTTTAATAAATAGTTGAACCACCTTCAAAAATATAAAAAAAAAAAAATTGTGTACACATGATTCGGAAGTCAGTGCCTTGGTTTTGCTCGGATCTTTTGTTTTCGCTACCATCATTTAAATAAAGTAACGGGTATTAGAGTATTTTATTTAAAAAAATAGAGAAAACGTTAATATTGTGGTCTAGAATTCTAGATTATTTCTCTACTATTATAAAATTGTAAATAAGCTATGTCTGCTGCACATTGAAGATATTTAAAAAAAACAAGTGGGTAATAGGATAAGTATATAAACGTCTCCGAATCCAAAAACGTGTTTTTTTTAAATTCTGGTAGTAAAATAAAACTGTCTTAATGGCGACTGTTACACAAGAGGTATTAAATTCAATTCCCGATCGTGAAATGTTAGTGATTTCAATATGTAATTTTCAGAAACACCGTGGATTTTCCACTATTTTACATGGGAAATAAAGACATCCCTGTGCTTCAGGGATTTTTTAAAAATAGTAAATACATACTTACACTCAACGTTACTCCGTGTACAGAAAAGCATCTTCTTTGAAAACCGAGCTTTTTTATGGCACTCGCGCCTTTCAACAAAGATTTATAACACATTATAACACTTTAATAACAATAACAATTATTAATGAATTAAGCACACTATATTTTATTCTATTAATAATGTGTTATTAATAGAATAATAATTGCATATTGCGTCGTATTACATCGATACGACAGCAATACGCTTGATGAACTAAACGATGTTCGCGCTAGAGCGACAATAAATTGTTATGATTTTATGACGTGAATGATAATGTAAGTACCTACCTACTAGATAAAACAAAACAGGGTTACAGGGATTTATCTATTAACTATTTGAATAGAATCAGAATCATTAAAAATTAGAAATTGATAAAAAATTCAATTGGAATTTTAACATATTTTTTTTACAAATTTTATCGCGTTATTGATATTCGTGTTGGATAATTTACAGCATCTTTCGTATCAGTCTATCTGTAACCATGGATATTGCAAAGGATCGGAAGAACGTTATAAAATCCGTAAAAAGCGGTTTTATTTTCGTTTATACATAAATGTCAAAACTATTATAAAAGTTATTTAATTTAATAGAACAAAAATGCATTTATAATATAAGTATTTTCGTGGTGTAATTTTTACCAAATTAATGTTAAACTACAAACAGCTAGTGTATAGTATCTACTTATAAATATAATATTTACGGTGATATCGCCGTAAATACTATATTACTATGTAACCAACCCTCTGTATATTTACATACGTAGGTACAGTTTGCGCAAAATGACTTGAACCAAAATGGTGGATGCGCAGTAGTCATTTTTAGTACATTTTGCACGCAAATGCACTGCGCAAACTTTCCCTCTCTCCGTTAGTTTTAGTTCAAGTTTTTTTGCGCGAACTATAATAGTGTGATATACTGATATTAAAGGCTGAAGAGAGCTAGATAATTTTTCTATTACAAAAGTTAGTTAACTATCCAAACAACATATGGTACAATACGTTTGTTATTATTTTATAAAAAAACGGCGCCCCACACTAAAGTATTTTCTCCTGTATCGTGGTGGGTGCGTTTACAAACACATATTCTCCCATACACAAACGCACATACCCGAAACGTAAGTATGAAAGAGATAACTTGGTAACTTTTTAAGCGGAACTTTTTGAAGGCATTGGCTTGAGCCGCCAAATTCAAATTTCAACTTAATTTTCGATATTTTTAGGTCTATTATTCATAGCGGTAATAGGTAATTGTGACATTAACTATATAACGTTCACAACTGAGTACCTATTAAAACTGTTGCCATCGTTGTTGTAAGTAAAATTTGCTGAAATGGTACAATTTAAAGTTGCTTAAATAGTAAAACTTTAGCAGTTGGCACGATTTAAGGATATTAAGAATATTCTATACTTTATATCTTGATTACTGTCTTGTGCCTAGAATGTTTTACCTGTATGCCGTATGCATTTTTGAAAAACCAAAAATAAATAGAATTTGACCGGCTATGGTGAACGCTTGGTGAGCCATCAAATGACTGGATGATGGTAAATCTATTAAACCTTCACAACTTAATAAGTGGGCAACTGATATCCTAATGATATTGGTTGTCACGCTATTCCAGTTGTCCAACATTTAAAATTGTCATAATTATTTCTACGACAACTAGGACCGAAGGCTTAACATGAGAGCGGGTCTCGATGTGCTAAGAATTCTCAGCCATCCATAGAATGGCCGCGGCAAGCAAGAGCTTTACTTGGCAGATAAATCACTATAATTATAGTTGTAACTCCATTACCATTTTTTTTACGATACAATGGTTCAAGAAAAACTAATATTGTACCGTAGGAAAGGTATGATGTAAAATGCAACATTTCTAAAAAAAAAACCGCCAATTTTTTTGCCTTACTTAAATTATTTCATGTAATTTGGCCTTTGGACTTATCATTTCTTATCTAACATAACATACCATCACGCCTGTATTCCCCGAAGGGTTAGGCAGAGGCGTACTAATGTACACCCACAGTTCGCCGGTATGTTTTAGGTCCCATGTAATAGGGGGCGAGCCTATCGCCACTAACCGGGCACAAATTCCTAACTCCGAGCTGCTACTGGGAATTTTATAGAAAAACCCAATAACACTTTGCTCGACCAGGGAACAAACCCAGGCTCTCTAGCGTAGCAGTCGCGCTCAGGACCACTTGGCTAATGAGGCAGTCTTATCTAATTTTTCTTATTTAATAAGCATATAAACCGATACTCGCATCTAAACAACTTCCTTCTCGTTCAAAAACTTGAATATCAAGTTAGGTAGCGTATAAATGAGTGGCAATTGCACGCACGCATAACAAATAGATAAATTACGTCAATTGACAGTTCATGTTACAAACAGTGTACAATTTAAACGCAGTTTTATCATTGGACAAAGAATAAATAAACTATTGTACTTAGCAGATATGAAAAACCTAGAGCAGTTAGGAGTGATACTATGTTTCAACCATCAACCCATGATTAATTCTTCATCACATTATCATCAACCTTCATCAACCCATAAGAACCTTTCATTAATTCATTATTTTGACGACACGTTTGGCTGATCAACTTCTACGACACGTGTTTTGGGTTCGATCCCCACACGGAGAAAATATTTGTATAATCTACAGATCTAAGAGCAGTTGTTCCGGGTCTGGGCCTTTGTGTCTTTGAATTTATGCTTGTAAACACATCCACGATACAGGAGAAACCGGAATAAAGCTTCGTCTGTCCCCCTGTCAGTAATAGGGGGACAGATGAAACCGTTGATGAGTGAAAAAAGTCCGAACTATCCCCTTGTTGCTAACAGGGGGACAGATCAAATTTTTTTTCCGATCTGGCTCCCTGAGGAGACAAAGCAGAATGGCAGATCGGAATAAATCACAAATTATTACAGATTTTGAAAAATCAAATGTCTGTATTGCCTTGTATCATGCTTGTATCTTACTTGAGACCATAGACATTTTTTTACCATAATACATCAATTAATTCTTCAGAATTGGGTCCGATCTGGATAAAAAGTATTATAGTAGCCTATGTTTTATTTCAGACTATAATCTATCTCTGTGCCTAATTTTTCCAGATCTGTTGAGCCGTTCTGGCAAGAAAGAGTAACAAACATCCCATACAGCTAGTGCGAATTTCATAGAAAATCCCCATAGATACTCAGCATCGAACCCTGACAACTCAATGTCAGCATCTACAGGCTATTAATTTTGATTGACAAAAATGAGATGATTTTATTTTTTAATTTACCTACATACAGCTAGTGCGAATTTCATAGAAAATCCCCATAGATACTCAGCATCGAACCCTGGCAACTCAATGTCAGCATCTACAGGCTATTAATTTTGATTGACAAAAATGAGATGATTTTATTTTTTAATTTACCTACATTTAGCAATGCAATTGAAACATCCTTACTGCAGTTAATTTATACTCTATGTCCGTCGTCTCTGTACGTGCATGTTCAATGTCCAGGTTTTAAGTAAATAATTAACATTGATATGAGTCTAAAAATAGAAAACAATATTTATACAAGGATTACGTGATCTTATTTTTGTTCTGGATCCAGTGGTTGCGAGTGCGTGAGTTGCGGAGTTCGATTTTCAGGTCGGACATAATGTTAATAGAAAAGGGACAACATAGAAACAAAATGTATGGAGATTACGCTCAATTTGTCGTAAGCTTACCTATGTTAATTGCATATAGGTATATTAAGAAATAGTGGTCTGATGGTGGGAGGATATTGTGAGGGCAGTGGGGAATCTGTGGGTGCGACTTGCACAACATCGGCAACAGTGGCGTGATAGAGTAGAGGCCTTTACTCAGCAGTGGGTGTTAGCAGCTGTATAGATAGATAGATAGATATTAAGAAATCTATTCGATTAGTTTTTATTTTTTGTCTATCCTATATTATTTGTCTATCCTATAATTTATTTATTTATTTATTTAATTCAAATATACATAATAACATGACAGCTGAAGCCAATGCGTTACAATTTTAATAAAAAAAACACACATTGTTCAATAAAAAATAATAACTATCCCTAGTTACATGGGACCTAACAATGTCCTATAATTTCCGGACGTATAGTAATTATAGGCGGGAGCCTAAGTCTAGTCATCAGGAAATTAATACTTTGAGCTGCTACTGAAAATTTTATTCCTAGTAAAAATACATATAAAACAGATATATTGAAATAAAACAACTTTACGGATTTTATCGCGTTATATTAGTAAAAATCAAATCGCGACGTTTCGGACCCCTTACAGCGTCCATGGTAACGAGAAAACTATACTACCTATATACATAAAATAAACATTTATACTAAATACATAAAATAAACATAACTGCCTCATTAGCCAAGTGGTCCTGTGCGCGACTGCTACGCTAGAGGTCCTGGGTTCGATTCCCAAGTCGAGCAAAGTGTTATTGGGTTTTTCTATGAAATTCCCAGTAGCAGCTCCGAGTTTGGAATTTGTGCCCGGTTAATGGCAATAGGCTCGCCCCCTATTACATGGGACCTAAACATACCGGCGAACTGTGGGTGTACATTAGTACGCCTCTGCCTAACCCTTCGGGGAATACAGGCGTGATGGTATGTTATGTAAACACATACATACCTATACAGTGTTTTTCGAGTAAAAATGACAAATTGAAAAGGAAACAAAAGGAAAAATATGTATTTACAACACACGTCCAACATCGTCACTTTTTTCTACGAAAAAAACATAAATTAGTTTTAAAAAATACTACACAATAAAATTGAGTTATTCTGATAAAGATCGATGCATTGTATTCGATGAATTAAATATGACAAAATGATAGATGTTTAGTCATGTTTCGTTATATCGCGACCTATAATATAATCTAGAAAGTCAACATTAACGTGCATATCACAATTATACCATCACGCTTATATTCCCCGAAGGGTTACTCACAGATGTACTAATGTAGGTACCTACACCCACAAGTTTTTTTTATTTTCTTACTATTATTTTTCTGCCTTTAACTGCCTCTAGTGGTCTCAAGTGCGACCGCTAAGCTAGAGGTCCTGGGTTCGATTCCCAGGTCGAGCAGTGTTATTAGGTTTTTCTATGAAATTCTCAGTAGGAGCTCGGAGTTTGGAATTTGTGCCCGGTTAATGGCAATAGGCTCGCCCCCTATTACAAGGGACCTAAACATACCGGTGAACTGTGGGTGTACCTTAATACACCTCTGCCTAACCCTTCGGTGAATACAGGCGTGATGGTATGTTATATTTTTTTTAGGTAGCAGGCAAACGAGCCGACGAATCGCCTGATGCAAGCAAGGTGGCCAACCTTATGCAGTCGGAGGTATTAAGGTCTTTGGAACTAAATTTAAGGCGATGCCTCCGACTAGCGACTGCATGACTCATGAGATTGGTCATCTTGGTACCATCTTTTTCGGCAGTCGAGTTTTTATTGTTAACTTGTTTATTTTACATTTTAGTTTCAGATATTTTTAGCGTGGGAGAGCCATGCTTCGGCACGAATGGGGCGGGTCAACCCGGCGTCAAACAACGCTTACGTTGTGTTTCGCCTAGTAAGTGAGGATACCGGAGGCCCAAACCCTTTTAAAAACGCCGGCAACGCGCCTGTTGCTCTTATGGTGTTGCAAGTGCCCATGAGCGGTCTGCTCCTTTGTCTCACTCTCGCAATTGATACGAATCTAACGACGCCTTTCAAGCTACAATCCCACAAGCTGTTTAGGCTACAGAGCGTGCCAAAGAAATATACATACAATACATAAAACACTGGAAAAACATAACATTCCTTCTGGCGCAGTCGGGTAAAAACAATTCACTACACCGGTTCAGCGATGTAACTTTTTACAAAATAGACAGACAATAGAATTTGTGTCTGTTTGAAATGTTTGTTGTTTGTAAATTCGAATGCTTTACTTTACCTATAATTCGACCTACCACTACCAAAGGTAGTGGAATATCTTGTGCAGTAAGTACCTAGGTAGGTATTGATTGGACATCTAGCGAACATTCCTGCTTACTCCGATCCAAATGCCGAGCAACTACCAACTGCTAATGAAATTTGAACTAAAACTCCGAAACTATTTTGGATCTGGTATAATTCTTTGAATACTAGTAGTCCTTGTGAATTCAACCGCTTTGCCTCATTCCTAAGGGTCGTAGCGTGATATTAAATATCCTATAGATAGCCTTCCTCACGCATCACTGCGTCCTTTAGTGTAAGTCATATGAAAATCCGTTCAGCAGTTTTTGAGTTTATCGGGTCCAGACAGACAAACACGTTGGGACACGGGACTTTGTTTTATGATGTAGTGATAGTGATTTAAAACACTTCTCATTAATTTTACGATCATTTACTTATGTAGATAAGTAGGTATATACCACTACTGTCCTTACTAATTTCGATATAGGTACTTGCAACTATCTTTTTGTATTTCCCATGCTAAGATTATAAAGTTATTTTAGTGAAATGCGACATGTGGGCAGGATTCGAACCTGCGTCTTCTGGTAAGATACACCAGATGCTATGACCACTAAGCCACCGCTTGCATTACTTGCAACTAGTTATGATTTTTTAAAAGTAAGAAGTCTTGTGTCCTTGACTAAGATTCAGAAGTCCAAACTCAAGGTTTGCCAACGGGCCATGGAACGCAGTATACTTGGCGTCAAATTAACTGATCGAATCCGGAACTCTATACTGCGCTCCAAAACTCGAATTATCGACGTAGCTCGAAAAGCCGCAAAACTTAAATGGGACTGGGCAGGCCATATCTGTCGCATGCCGGATGAACTGTGGGCTTTCATTGCACAAAACTGGAGCCCTGAAACAGCTAACCAGAGACGCGGCAGACCGCGGAGCGATGGCGGGATGACCTGGATGTCTTTCTGAATAATTGGAAGGAAGTGGCACTGCAGCGCGACAACTGGAAGAATAGGGGGAGGCCTTTGCTCAGATGTGGGACAACACAGGCTAAATAAAAAGAAGTCTTATTGAAAAACATGTTGTCTTTGACTTATAACGACTTATTAAATCATTTTATTTGTGCAGCCATTCAGAACGGCTAGCTTCAGACACGGAAAGTTTTTTGCGTCGCACCTGTTCAACAAGGCGCTTACCGCAAGGATAAACAAATATAAATTACCACCTCTATCCCTCTTAGTAGTTCTCTGAATGTACTGTACAATGGACAGTACAGTCACAGGAATATTTAGCGCAGGTAACACTACCTATCGTGACACCGTCGGCGTCGCAAATTAAATCACTTCTTCAGCACACTTCAGTAGCACAAACACGAACACTTTCGAAAACGTATTCGTATCGAATTCGAGAATAATTTGTATGAGAAGGAGGTTAATGAACGTTGTCTCTGCCTACCCCAATGGGAGACAGATGTGAAAATATTTATGTATGTATGAGATTTGTAGCACAAAAAAACTCATTCGTTTACGATACGAATTCGATAGTTGTTCGTGCGGCTAAAGTTCAGTTAGACCAAGTCTTGAAAATAATGATGATGTAGCCGGCATTTCCTATTTTTCTTTTTCTTTTCAGTGATGATGATCTGAAGAAGAAACACCGAAAAACTAACAGGTGTTCTCTATAAAGTCAAATTACATTTTGTTGCGATCATTTTTAAATTGCGCTCTCTGTTAATCGCATTACGAGGGCAATGAAATGAAATGAAATGAAATTAAATGAAATGCAATTTATTTGACAATACATATGAATACCCTGGTCTCAAAACTAGTGTTAGGTAACTATATCAGCGACCAGCGACTTCGCCTTTTTGTGAACACAATTTCACTAAACTAATATAATGCTGCACTAAGTAACCTACGGCATTCTGATGTTTCTGACACGGTGTCCAAATATTCCACTCTTCTTAAATGAAAGCAAACAGGTATATGGTACAATACTAGCTTCCGCCCGCGACTTCGTCCGCGTGGAATAGTTACTTAGTCTTAGCGTGATGATATATAGCCTGTCCTTCCTCAATAAATGGGTTATCTAACACTGAAATATTTCTTAGTTCAGTAGTTCCTGAGATTAGCGCGTTCAAGCAAACAAACTCTTCAGCTTTATATATTAAGTATAGATTAGTAGGTATAGATAGGTTGACTATAGCCTAATCCCTCTCATTGTGAGAGGCGACCCGTGCCCAGCAGTGGGATTATCATATAATCGGTTGATTATGTTATGTTATGTTAGGTTGACAGCCCAAGGTAGTGTCACGTGAAACCTACGTTAGTAGGTATGCATCGAGATGATTCATTGGCTCGCCAGAGGAGATTGCATATCGATGACATATCAACACATGCATTGTTGAACACGAGACACGCTGTGGCGGGCAAATTGATTGCTTTAATTAACAATCTAGTCTTGTTATACCCACTGGACACACAGATTCATGATTGTTGTTTCCAGGACCTGACCTGCAGGACGAAAATGGCAAATGTATCATAATAATAAATCCACTCACGCCTTATCCTCATACGGGTAAGCAGAAACTAGAGAACTTGCATAATTCCTTTTGCTTTGTGGAAATTCATACACACGTCTCGGTACATACCACGTTCCTGGCATTTTTGAAGGACTACACCGATATCATTCGACTAAAAAAATCCTTTTCTTAATCAGCTTTCATCCATACTCTCAACAGGCTCAGCATTATTCTTCTCAATTGTGTCCACACTTTAAGACCACAATGTTGTCTTATTAGACTATTTCTCTATCTATCATTCCGAGTTACTATCCACGTTTTCACCAGCTTTTCCCCGTTCCGTAGTATGATGTTAAATAGCCTTAAACCTTCCTCATGATGACGAATCACTCTGTCCTTTGGTGATAGCCGGAAGAAAATCCATTTGGTAGGTTTTTTAGTGTATCATTTATTTTTATTCATGAAAGGCTTACGCTTGACCGCGAGTTCGCCAGATTTTAAGCGACGATCTACGATGGAGCGCGCTTGACTAGATGAAACCGATTCACTCGTGATTTAAAGGCACTCAGATTATATCTATCGGGGAAGACACACTCGGGAAGCGAACTCCACGTTTCAGTAGTACCTACGCATGATAAAGTGGACTTAAGAGTTTGGTTAGGGCTTTTGGAATATCTACCATGAATCGATGTCGTTTTATCGCGCTTATTTCTGTCGCTTTCCCGCGCTTCTATTTCGGATTCTACTAAGGATTACAAAATTAAGGATATGTAGATGTAGATGACCTATTATCTATAGCTAGGTAAATTATATCCTGAACATTTTAATCCTTTAATCATTTCTCGGTTCTAAATATTAAATGATTCCAGAGGGGATCAACGAAACTCAAAGACAACTAAAGAAATGAACTAAATTTACAGTAGGACCCATAACTACCTCTCATAAATCTTTGCTGGTTATAACCAGCAAAGATAATTTCTAACCAATGTAATCTAATTTGAGTTGAATCTTAAATATGGGTAAAATGCTAGGTACCCTCGGAAATTATTAGTACCTAGCAGTCCTTCGATTAAACCAATTAGTTATTTTTACATCTACCAGAAGATAGGAGCGTATTTTTGGCCGGGGCGTCAGTAAAACAAAGCATTTTTAAAGGAAAAGGCTTAAGTCAAAGCAGCAAGGCTTATGCCTCAGCTTTATTACGTTAGAAAACCTAGAAAGAAAAGCTTTTGTTACCTCGAAGCTTTCTTTTCTAAATATTGGAAAATACATTAGGTACCTATACTCAGGTTGTCCCGAAATAGCTAATACATAGGTAAAGTTCGAAATGACAAAAATGTTATTGTACAATGCATTGGCTTGAGGTTCTGGGCTATCTAATCTATATTGGGCTTTTCAATAGAATTCTCAATAGGAGCTCGGAATTGTTGTTCAGTTGCAAGCTATTGTGAGCTGATCTCGAGCTCGCCTTACCTCTAGCGAGTTATATCCGAGGCAACCCAGTAAGAATTTTGTCGGATAGAGGTAAGGATAGTAGCCGTGTTGTTGTTTATATAAGTACCTAAGGAATGCTTTCTGAACTTTTTCTAATAAAAGTGCGTAGGTACTTTCATGAGGATTCCATACGCATGAGCTGTTTCCAACTTGGTACGTACGAGCGCATTAAATATTATTTTGATGGCATGAGCGGTGCGAAAAACCTAACTTTAGGATTGTTTAGCTACCATGGCTATATGGTCGTGGAAGGTGAGCTTTCGGTCAAAAGTTACTCCCAGGTCTTTCATGGCGGCTGACTTCGTGATGGTATTATTATTTAAATTATATTGGAAATCAAATGGGTGCTGCATTCGACCGAATCGAAACATTTGGACGAATTGAACTCCATCTTGTTGTCTACACTCCACGATAGGTAGGTATATGTAATCCCTCTCAGTTTTCCGACGAAGCCGTCCGTTAATTTATTCATAATATTCTAGTTCGTAATCCCATACCTACCTAGCTTAGAAATGGCTACCCGAGAAACTTACCAACTAACTACTTATAAGTTATTAACATTTAGATACACGGTAGTGCGCCGACCAAGTTAGAGGAAATAGGTGACGCTCTGACCGTGAACAATGATTACAATTAAATTTAATTATTACCTTTCTTTAATTAATTAAATTCGCGAAAGCACACTTATAGGTACTATTGTAGGTACCTATATAAACATAAAAACATTCCATCACGCCTGTTTTCCCCCAAGGGTTAGGCAGAGGTGTACTAATGTACACCCACAGTTCGCCGGTATGTTTAGGTCCCATGTAATGGAATAGGGGGCGAGCCTATTGCCATTAACCGGGCACAAATTCCAAACTCCGAGCTTTTACTGGGAATTTCATAAAATAACCCAATGACACTTTGGGAATCGAACCCAGGACCTCAAGGCTAATGAGGCTATTATATATTTTTTTGTTATAAAGAAGACTATAAATTTCCTTTTGGGTATTTTTTTCATAGGATAGCGGGCAAACGAGCAGACGGATCACCTGATGGTAAGCGATCACCGCCGCCCATGGACATCCGAATAAATCATAAGTTTATTCAAACCAATTAATTTCTTTGAAAAAATAAGTTAGTCCCTAGCAATATCATCTCCCTTAAATTAACCCAAGAACTAACCTAATTATTGCTACGTTTCAAAACCTTTTTTGAAACGCCTGCGTACTGCGTGAAAGACTATGATATTTCAGAAAAATAAAAGTTACGTGTTCATCAATGTCAAACGTGACAGAATCGTTGTCGTGGCAATTACTGAAGCATCCGTTGTACAAAACCATGTAACCAACCGTCCAGAGAAATATAACTGTTAGAAAAAATGTGGTGATTCCAAATGATTGGTAAGATCTTACTGGCCACAAAAGGCAAGCCATGCTCATGTCCCACGGGCAAGCAATGCACAGCATGCAAGAAGAAGAAAAACATACGCGTGAAGTAATTTTACTTAACATTATTCGAGATCTCCCCAATATAATTAATGCCATCACGGCTATATTCGTACCAATATAGTTTAGGTTCCATGTAATAAAATATATAGGGAATGAGTCTATTGTCATACATACATATTTTCACGCCTGTCTCCCATTGGGGTAGGCAGAGACTATAGATTTCCACTTGCTACGATCCTGGCATACTACTTTCGCTTCATCTACGTTCATTAACCTCCTCATGCATGAACGTCGGTTTAGGGTGCTCTTAACCTGATATTTTTTAAGAACGGCCGCAACTTGGTTGTGGCACGTTCGTCGAGGTCGGCCCCTTCCAACTCTTCCATCCATACTCATCATGTATACTCGTTTCGTCAATCTCCGTTCATCCATCCTCTCTACATGCCCAAACCACCTTAACATACCTTTATATTGTCACTAGCTTCTGCCCGCGACTTCGTCCGCGTAGCGTGATGATATATTATAGCCTATAGCCTTCCTCAATAAATGGGCTATCTAACACTGAAACAATTTTTCAAATCGGACCAGTAGTTCCTGAGATTAGCGCGTTCAAGTAAACAAACAAACAAACAAACTCTTCAGCTTTATATATTAGTATAGAAGTATAGATACCAAGCACAAATCGAAATTCTGAGTTGCTTCCGAGAATTGATAGAAAATGTCAATACTTTGGTCCCGAATTAAGCAAATGAGGCAGTTAGGTATAACCCTTTGCAGTTTTTGTAGCCAAATGTGTACGTAAACTAGTAAGATTGTCTTTGTGTCAATACATGATAGGTACCTAAATAGATAAATTACAAATATTTTGTAGTCGTGTGTGTCGTTGGCAGGGAACTAATATGTAACACCTTATTTAAGTACCATATCCTTGCGATAAACTTCTTTATCACGTACCTACATGTGATGTTATATCGCTCTGGTGAGCTATATAAAACTTGGGAAGAGGTGGATAGTGAACATTCTATACCTAATCTGTGGAACCTAGTACCTACTATTTATAGTGTTCCTATTCAGTTATGTTTTGGGCTGGTTTAATTTATACCTTTAGTATTTACAATCTAATCCCGTTCCATAATACAAAAATTAATGTACAATGGTCAGCCTCGAGTCTGTATCAATACATAATGATAAATACATTTATTTTAAAGGCTCACCAACAACTACATATCCAAACTATGATATTACAGTAACATATAAACATAGTTTGGTATAGTAGCCTCTTAAAGGCGAGCACCACATGTTCAATTAGGTAATGTGTAAAATGTTAACATCAGAACAAAGTATTGCGCATTTAATAAAAATGATTTATGGAGACTGTACCCAACGACACAGAGAATCCTAGTGTAAAACTAAGCTTCGTTATATTTGTTAAATTAATTAAATATATAAATTTGTATATAATAAATGCAATGCAATCTTGTAACACTCACTTCTCAATTTGTCAAACAGACCTCACATCATCGTCGAAGGGTCCAACAACTTACCCGTACCAATAAAAATCACAACCTTCAAAGAACCGAGCCCCACCACAGTCCAGCTCCTCCAAAAGCGGAAACATTGGAACCCCTACCAAAAACAAGTACCTACAGAATCTGCAAACCGAGGAACAAAAATCTGCCAGTGGTATAGACGACGAAAAGCTTTAAAAGAACTTGCAAAACTAACGAAGCTAGAGAAAAACAGGCTTGAAGCTTTGCGGATCGAGAAGGCTCGACGGGAAAGGGAGGCAGAGTTCTTACAACAACTTAAACAAAGAGAGAAAGAGATTCGGCATGCAGAAGAAAAATTAGAAATTGAGCCGAGACAGAGAGAAGTGTTTGATTCATATAGGGCCAAAAGCCCTATTAGATACAAAAAGGTTAAATATAAAAAGAAAAAGTATAAAAAGATAAAAGCAACTGAAGCAAAACCAGTTTCTGAATCTCGATACGTTTCAGTAAAAACTAAACAGTAAGTTCACCTTCATTATTTCGTTTTTATTTCAAATTTTTGTGAGCGAATGAGGGTACCTACCGGTAAGTTGCGCTTCACACTCACGATAATAAATGCAACTTTTTAATCGGTAGGAGTCCAATATAGCTCTTCGCCTTCTTCGGTGTTGAGTAGCTATGAGGAACTTCTAGAGTGTACCTAGAAAGACCCTGCTACATACCCGTAATGAAAAAAAAAACTAGAATAGGAGCAACACGCATCCGAAATCGCAAAATAGGTGGTGTAGTACTTATTATACTTTTTATATAAAAAAAAAATCACATAGATTTATGACTTCAAAGTTGTGCAATATAGAAAATTTATACTTTATAATATTAGTAGGTATGTCACAAGTTCCCGAAAAGGACATTTGGCGGCCGCGTTCAGCCGACATCACACTTCTCATGGCCGGAAGATTCCTTTTCACTGGAGCAACGCCGAGAGACGAGCTTGCCCTTCAATACTATAGGTGCTTAGGGCTTCTCATTATTTTGATATAGAGAAACACATATTCAAGGGCATGGAGAGTTTAGGCGGGAAAATGTAAAGTGGACGTTGTCGATTTTATATTATTTTCCAAAACTTGAATTCTTTCGAAGTTCAATGTAAAATTATGGTAGATAATTAACCATTAAGTATTCGTGAACGTGTGCGAGTGTGGGTAAATGGTATAAAATTGAAAATCTTTACTTTTGGGTTCACTCCTAACCTCCAACGAAGCCTCAATAAAGTTTCCACCGTTTTAATGGTGGTTTTTTTTCTTGATAATCTTAGGTACGCCAGTTTCATCGCCAGTTCGCCTGATAGAAATGGCAAATAAACAACTGAATACTTGACACTGGCGAACACAACAAGTGTGGTGCCATAATATAATTCCATAATGGGATGGGGAACTATTATTACTTGATTAATCCATATAGGTACTTCACACTGGCACTGGCAAATACACAAAGTGTGGCGCCATATTAAAAAAAATACTCATAAAAGTAAAAAACGCCACTGTGACTACCAACCCATTCGCCATCTTTACAGTAGGGTCAAATTTACAAACTATGTTGAACTGTGATGTGTGAATGAATATTTATTAACTATACCCCATGTGTTATATTACAAAAAAACTCATAGGGCATGGAAGTTTTCGCCACACACCACAGTAACTCAGTGAGTTTAGGAAAAATGTACGGTATACGTAATTAAAGATTAGGAGTACGGGACGTTTCCAGTTTTCAAGTTAAGCCAAAGAGATTCAAAAGTTATATGCAAGAATCAGACATTGGGAAGATTTTCATACAACAATGTTGATCTCAATTTGTTTTTTTTTCTGTCTCCGACAAATAAGAGATTTATTTACAACTCGAAATTAATAGATTTCAATTTTGTTCATGATGTCCCATCTATCGCTTATAATATTGAAATGTCTTTTAGTAACAAGCCAAAGCCCAATTCATTCAGAGAGTAGACAGTCCTCGATAACAGATCGATTTTCCTTGTTACAGCCCCAAGGATTCAATCAACGAGAGGTTTGTGAACTTCTGCTATCGAATATGTTGTCAATTCTACTGCTGTGTGACCATCATATTGATAATAGGGTTTATAATCATATTTGCTTTCTGAAACATGTGAACTAAAATAACAGCTAATGTCTTATTGGAATTAAAGTATTACAACATTAAGATATTGTTTGCTTTCTTTTTTTTCACTAGTAAGTGTGTACAGACAACAGCACGTCATCCAGTTACCAACTGTCAAATTTACTCAACGGATAATAAACCCAATTGTTTAGAGATTAAATTGAAAATCGTTTGAAGAAATTTGACAGTTTTGGACACCGTGACACCAAATAAAAGAAGGTTTATAATGACAAGTATTCTAATTTAATATTTATAAACATACTCATAACTAAAACAGTTACATTTATTAAAACAATAAAATAATCACTTTAAGGCTTCCTGGGAAAAATAAAATAAATAATTATTATGTTTGAATGGTCGTTTGTACTCTGATTTACGCCAAAATCAGGTCTCTGTCTATGTAATAGGGTTCAAATTATTCACGAAAATACTATATATGTTTCATTTGGAGATCTGAATACTTAAAAAATTATGCAACAGCGCTATATTCACTAGCCCAAGCAAGTGTGCGAGCGAGAGGTGAATAAGAGCGAGAGAGACGTCATTCAAAATCCCTTTTTTGTCTTCGCAACCGCAAGTTGTACAGAAATCAATAAAGAACATAATAGAATTGTTAATTTTTAACTATGATTTTGTTATAAATTTTGTAAAAAAATTATATAGGCAGACTCAAACGCTTAGCCAACTAAGCTATCGAAGTGACTGTCCTTAACGGCTTATTCCAGAAATACCCTGCAAAGGAGAATTTTCGATTGTTGTCCATTATTACCAGAGTGCAGAAACAAAGTTTATTAGACAGAAGTCCACAAATCCCGCCTCAATGGTTCAACGCGAGGACGACGTAGCACCTCGGAGTTTTTATTTGAGCCCGGTTAATAGCGATAGGCTTGGACCGTATTCCGTGAGACCTAGAAATATACCGATGGACTGTAGGGCTACATCAGTACTACTGCTCAACCATTCAAGGATACAGGTGTGATGGTATTTTATGTAATAATTTATTTTCGACACAAAGAAGACGCATCGAGAAGTTTTAGACTTTTGTCCTTTGCAGGGTATTGATGGAATCAACCTTCAATCAAGAATATCGAAACAAAATATTTAATAATTCCTAATTTTTAATCAACAGTTACCTGCTAAAGTTCAGTCTCACGTATTTCATAAACCTTTTCTTTTAAATTCTCTTTTTCCACCAAAGCTTTTTTAGTTTCCGACGTCGATTCTTCTAAACAGCCAATCGAATTAGCCACACGCTTCCTATTCGGACTTTTATCGATATTCACACTTATACTCGTCAGCGGCGTCCGCAAACTCGATTCCCTATCGACCGCCAAATTGCTTATTGATAAAGTTAAATCTGTAGGGACGTTCCCATCTAAACAGTAAAGTAAGGACTCGCTAATTTTATCATCTGTATCATTCGATTTGTTTAATATCGATAAATCGATTGGAGTTGCCGTCAAAACCGATCTGCTAATTAAATATTCTCTAAACGGTTCCGATAGTGATTTTGTTTTTTGATCGTTTGAAGTATCATGAGATATCGTGAATTTTGGCAGGCCGTCGTCACTCGCGCATAATGTTGTGTTTAAATCTTCTACTATGTTCGGTCTCTCGTGGCTGATCACAAATCTGGTGTTTTCTGAGCGTAGAGGACTGACGTCACCGATTGAATTGATCGATCTAGCGTCGAATGCATTCGTTCTTGCTAAAGATGCACTTGCTGAATGATTCGATCTGAAATGAAGAAAAAAAAACAAAACTAAAAAAACTATGTACACGTGTAATAAGAATTTTGTTATGTATACCTATCGTAATGTAGATTTTACCTTTTTTTTCTCATTCATTTCCGGAAGATTGACTGTGATTCCAGCCAACTTTTTAATTTAATTTTGAGTATGTACTTGATCAAACAATGTTTTTTGGCTGTCATAAAATATAGAGGTGGCGGGATTATTACTCTTCAGAATCGCATTATGTATGGCTGATGATTGATATAGTAATAAAGGCAAAATCTTAAGTTTATCAATCTCATGTGGCCAAACAACATTTTAGTAAAAATTTCGCTGTTCTCATTCTACGTGTAAATTGCTACTATTTTTTTTTTCAACATTCTGTTTATAACTTTATTCCAAATACAGAAATTTACACTTCACTTGACTGAGAACAGTTTAAATCTATAAATAAAACATTCAACTTCGGTGATCAGACTTATATTCCCAACATTTTGACATCCCAGCATTTTAAACGTTTGTTAGTGACATCTGGGTATGATATGTTACCTTTCACACGAGAACGTGGACCGAGTGACGTCATTCTCGTCTTCTGACGACACGAAGTCACTATCGTTCTTCGGCGACATAGATTGGTACATGCCATCGGATTGGTTTGTCTCGTCTTTCTGTGCGGTTGTCTCTGGCATGCTGTCGCGTTGTTCCGATGTTATTATTAGAGGTTTTCGGGAGCGTGGCGTCATTATCGACTCCTAGAATTTGAACATGTTTGATTAGTTCAGGTTTATTTATTTTATTCGGAATTCAACGAAAGCCTAGTGTAACCGTTGATGGCCATGTCTCAATTTTGTATACAAGACACGGACCTCTTGACTAGACAATAGTGTGGATATAATAAATAATTAATTATCACTGACTAAAACCTCGAAGGAAAATCTCATTCATTCTCTTCATTTTGAAGAGAATGAATAAGATTTTTTCGACACTGAAGTGTCCCACCCAACCCGCAGTGCCAATGTGGTGGGTATAGCCTTCTCATACTCATGGATGGGAGTTACGGATAAACCTGATTCCTCCATCTATCATATTCCTTGAAGAAAATCGCAGTGGTGAGAAATGTATTTGAGTAATAATTGAAGCATACTAAAGTTAAATATTAAAGTTATTATTTTATGTGGAACCAAAATCTGTAAAAACCCGTTAAAACCCGTCTGGTTAATTTTGGTTGATACACCAATCACTTTGTCAGGGAATCTGGGAATCTGATGATGGCCATCCTCTTCGAATAACTGATTAACAAACATAATAATTATAAAATATGTTGTATCCTGCCGCCGCCAGCAATTCTGGAAGGGGCATTAAATGTGGGGGTTATAAACGAAAAGCTTCAATCACATTTAAAGCGTGAACATAATACACAGATCAGATGAAACATGCAACTCATGCAAAAGACCAACCTGCATGGCTTTGGACAACTTTTGCGTAGATTTCGTAATAGGTGACATAGAGGCTCTTCGGAAATTGATCGTGTAAGGCGTAGAACAGTCTTCATCGAACATAACTGCTTCAGAAATGCCTGGAGTGCTTGTCAGATAGTGTTTTACATCATCTTGTAGTGCCATCTTCTTTGGCGTATCACCAATAGGACTTCTATCGCCACTGATCTCCCGATACGAAATATCGTTCTCAGACTCCGTATCTTGATCTTCGAAACACGAAACACAAGTCGGCGTTCCCCGAATAGCACCATTTCGCTTCTGATACTTCTTATTAAGCGTTTGCGTGGTTACGATTTTGGAACGAAAGAGACGATTCCCACGTTTTTTCTTCGGCGTTTCGTCGTTCGTATCTAAAGCGCTCAAGTTAGGTTCCGATACGAACTTCGGACTCAATTTTCTGGATCTATTCAAAGCACCTTCGGACAGAGTGCTTTCATTACTCGCGTCCGAATCGTAGTCTTCGTCTAGAGATTCCGTGCTAGCTATTTTGCTAGCTAAGTTCTTGAGGACTATATTTTTGTGAGACACATCGACTTTACTGTCGTCTTGGAATCTAAGTTTTCCTTTGTTTTTCTGTAAGCGTTAAGCATGAAGAGAAAGTTAGAGAGAGGATAGGCACACGTAGAAAGGAGAAAGACATTCGACATGACAACACAATGCGCGTACATATTAGTTACAGGTTTGCATTTCCATGCTTTTGAGATGGTAACATATTTTAGAAGTTAATTGGATTCATAACATTCTTATTATAATTCAAGTGGTAACATTCTTATTATAATTCAGTTTCGGAAGCCACAGTATGGTCGAAATAATTGTGGCCTCTGAAGTTAGCTGTTCTGAACAGTTGCGCAGGTAAAAATTATTTAATTAATTCATGCAGAAATATCGCATTCAGTCTGTCCGAGACTAGTTTTTGACGATGGCCAAGATCGAGATCGAGAATATCTATTTGTTTGTTTGTTTACTTGAACGCGCTAATCTATGGAACTACTGGTCCGATTTGAAAAAGTCTTTCAGTGTTAGATAGCCCATTTATTGAGAAAGGCTATAGGCTATATATCATCACGCTAAGACTAAGTAACTATTCCACGCGGACGAAGTCGCGGGCGGAAGCTAGTAAAATAATATAACGGCCGAGACAGAGTATCGCAAAATGGAAGGGTTACTCATTTCAGTGTGATAGAATTATGTTGCTGTTTGATTTGACAGCTCTTTAATCATGACTTACCACGAATCGCTTTCAGCGACAAAGCGACCGCGTGAGGCATATTCTAAAAAAAATCTCAGCACTGGCCGAATCTCTCGAAAATTTTGCCGTCTCTCGAAAATATGGCCAAGCCTCTCAAAAATTTGGCCGAGTCCCTCAAAAATTTGGCCGAGTCCCTCAAAAATTTGGCCGAGTCTCTCAAAAATTTGGCCGCAACCGAGACCGATATCTCGGACCTTAGCATTCAGTAAGGACAATAATAACGAATGGCGCCCACGGTTTTACACGCGTTACAAAAGTATTTATTTACTACTTAAATCTGATCTGCTAGTGTCTAGTGTAAAGTCCCGACAAAATCTGTCCAGCCGTTTCGAAGATTATCCGGAACAGACATACAAAAGTTATATTTTTTTTAATGCATACTTATATCTTTCGTCTGCATTTAGTAAAAAGCTAGCTCCACAATTATTTCGACCATACTATGTATATTAGGAACAATATTATTTTTGCCGGTTTTTATTATGATAGCATAGATATTGTTAATAGAAATATCTATTTTGATTCATAAACTTACCTCATCTATCACATTAATATTAGATCCGGAACCTTTCTTTGGTGTTTTATTGAGTAATCCTTTGTTGAAAATGTGTCTTTTGATAGAATCGCCGAAACTTCTGGAACCGGCAACTTTACCTGTCCTTTGGATTTGTATTGGCGTACCTGTAATTGTTTTTTTTTTAATTTTGTATTTAAGGCCCAAATTAATAATGTTTTATCTTAATTTTAATACTTAAATACCTGTACTATGCTGCAACATATTCCAGTATATTATCAGACCAGAACATACCACCACGCCTGTATTCTCCGAGGGGTTAGACAGACGTGTACACCCACGGTTCGCCCGTATGTTTAGATCCCAAGTGATAGGAGCGAGCTTATGCCAATAACCATTAACAATTCCAAACTCCGAGAAGCTACTGGGATTCAATTGAAAAACTTCGACCCGGGAATCGCCACTGGACTAATGGAACAGTAAATAAAAGGAATCATGTGAAATTCTCACCATATCCATTTTGTCTGTTAAAATGTTTGATAAGCCGCCTTTTATGTTGCGAGTCAGGCAACGCTTGTATGTGCGCGTAAAGTTGTGCGAGCGCCGTATCAGTGGGGTTGGTTTCGTTCTCGGCGCGAGTTCGATGACGATCTACAAACGTGTATACTGTATTTGCAGCTGTTCTGTGAAAAAAAAACCAGTGATAAGAAAATTAATATCTATTCAGTATTGTATGCGCCAACCTGTAAAAAACAGACAAACAGACAAGAATTTTAATATTTTTTTTTTTGGTTCGGTGATGTTTAAATATACAATGTTAAATGTACACAAACAGCTTTTTTACGATTTTATAGAGATCATTCGATAAATGCTTTTTCAGTGATTTCTTAAGTTAGATCACAGTGATATAAAAAATATAACCATTATGATGCTTAAATGGACTTTCCAGGGCCCACCCAATATTTGCACGCGACCTTGCGAGAATATCCTTTATTGTACACCAAAAACTAATGTCAAGTATAAGTTATCAATCATAGAATAAGGTACAATGGGTCTTGTCGCTAAAAGCGATCTCTTACAGTTAGTTTCTAATCTTGAGAAAAATGGCTATCTCAAAAAATGTTCCTACATACTTACTTATCAGTAATGCTCTCATCCAGGTCGACTAGAGGCGACATGGCACGCCTCTTCTCCCTCACAGTGAAGTAGGCGGCCGCATCCGTCACCAGCTGCGTCGGCGCATCGAACAGTCGCGACGACTGCCGAATCATGAAGCTGATGACGGGCGATAAAGCAATGGCGTCCGCGTGAAATGTCTCTGGTGATAGCTGAAATGGACAACATTGCAACATTAATATTTCATTAGTTTTCTCTTTCCTTGCCCATCTCTAAACTGCTTTTTTGTACCAGCCAAGACTGAAGGATTTAAATAAAATTGAAATCTATTTTACTCCCATGTATTTTTTTGCCTGATTTTTCTTCTCATTTAATAATTATGTAAAGCTGTAAAGCTAAAACCCACGACGGAACGGAGTCTGTATATGCATTTATGGTGAGAGAGTGTCTGTTCGTTTGTTTTTTGAAAAACAAAAGTTAGTTAAAATTGGAACAAAGAAGTTTTTATTTTACTATATTTTACTTAGATGTGAAGTGTGGACTTTCAGGTCCTGATTGGTAATGTTTCAATTAGGTACACATAAATAAATAAAAAATAGTTTATAGTTCACATAGTTATTTTATATTTCATCATATTTAAAATGTGTTTCAGATGTTGTGTATTTTATAAATTTTCAACCCAGTAGGAATTGAACAAGGGCAAACAAAAGAGAAGCGGGGAATGAAAAGAAAATATGGATGGATAGTTTGCAAGATGGTAAATGGTAGTGCTGATAGAAAAAATGGTCAAACTATTGTACCTATTGCAATTTTACTGCAAGTAAACTTACTTTCCTAGGACAAAGCAGGTGTGGAGTAAACATTGTAGCCAGTGTATCTGGCGACATTCTATTTGAGGCTTCATTATCGGCAGTGAGCAGTAGTAAACGTAACAGCCTCTGTAGAAAACTCCTATGTGATGGTGTAAGGAGAAGAAGTAACAATTGTAAAGCAGTTAGGAGTTTCACCTCTGATGTATCTACATTTGGTGGATATTGGGCTGAAAATAAGTTTGACATTTTATAATAAACATGCTTGTCTCTTGGTTGTGTGACCACAAGAACCGATGAGCACAACATTCTGGAATTGATTATGGTTGTGTAGTTTTATTAGTTTACTCAATATGTTCATCAGTATTCACTTGGAACTTAGATTGGTGCTTGGTTAGTAGCAATATGTTTACTTTATTATTTGAATCAATATTTTAAATTGCATTGAAATTGTAGATGAAAGTATTTACTCTAATTGGACATCTCAAATCTCATTTTATTTTATTAAAACCTGACTGTGGAAGGTTCCTCGCTGCTTATTATATCATATTATCTAAATTATATGTAATTTTATAATTAAGTGACAACATTGATCAACTGAAGCTCAGATAGATAAAAATAAACCGAAATAGTTTCTTACCAGCTAAAGTACAATATGTTTGATAATACTGATCCATCAGCAATGGTTGTGGTAACTCTGCCAGGAAACCCTTCAGAACTGAAGCACAGTCATGGACAGTAAACCTTCCCTCATCAAGGCCAAGGTTTGATCCAGTGAGGAGCAAATTCTTTAGTTCCTGTTGTCTGCTTAATGAGCCTGTGCGACGGAATATGCCTTCTTGAGTTACATCTGTAAATGGTAAAGAATTAAAACTATTTTATAGTTGATGTGCATAATTATGTAAAGTTGTATGAAACATGACTGCCTCATTAGCAGGATTAGGATCACTATGATCCTGAGTGCGACTGCTACGCTAGAGGTCTTGGGTTCGATTCCCAGGTCGAGCAAAGTGTTATTGGGTTTTTCTATGAAATTCCCTGTAGCAGCTCGGAGTTTGGAATTTGTGCCAGGTAAATGGCAATAGGCTCGCCCCCTATTACATGGGACCTAAACATACCGGCGAACTGTGGGTGTACATTAGTACGCCTCTGCCTAACCCTTCGGGGAATACAGGCATGATGGTATGTTATGTTATGTTATGTATGAAACATAGCTTTATTAAAGTAATTAATTTTTTCACTAACGTAAAATTGTGACTGTGTTAGGGTAAGTATATAGGAGATAGATAGTGTGGTCAGAGAGTTCTTTCTAATTCATCACAACCAAAGTAAGGTGACAGTCTTACCCAGACCAATACAGGATTAGCAAGAAGTAAAATAAACTGAGTGGTTCTTTCAAAGGAAACCATTCTGGTGATACTTACTGTCTGGTTTAGATAGAAAATCTATCAGCTCATTGACCCTTAGTATACCTTCTTCAGTGATAGAGTTCACTTCCACATTATTCTTTGTAATATTAACATTATTTTGACTAGAATTAGAACTAGAACTCTTTGTTTTCTTATGGAAATTCCATCTGAACTGCTTTGGTTTATCAGTTGAACAATCAACACTGAAAATAAGTTTTTAGTTTGTAAACAAAACTTAAGTGACCAAAAAGGTTATACATAACGGTCTTTCAAACTTTTAGTACTCACTCGTCTGAATTAATATCTACAACAAAAGATAGATGCATACGCACTAAAGTAAAAAATTGTTCTAAATTCTCTTTCCGCAATCTTTCTATCAATGTTATATCCGCAGAAGTCATGTTTTCCGTTGAACACAAAGGCACAAGAAAGTAACAAGAAACAACTTTAAGCGACAACTACTGTAAACACATTTTATCCCAAATATAACTATGAACTGTTGTACTATTTTATTTGGCACCAGAATTAAACATTTTGTTTAGATTTATATCAAAATAACGTAAAAATATTCACAACACAAGTAATGTTTTCGAATGTCATTTTAACACAACGGAAAAACGGATTCGTTCGGAAATTTCAGTATTTGGATAAGAATATTTCGGAACAATCTGTCTGGCTGATTGTCATCAACAAAAGCAAATAAAAATAAAATAAGGAGTTTAGGCGGGAAAATGTAAAGTGCACGTTGTCGATTTTTTATTATTGTTCAAAACTTGAATTTCTCCAAAGTTTAATGTGTGATTATGGTGGATAATAATAATTATAGTTGTACTACTATGTACTTGATTACTCCATTACTTGACACTGGCAAATACACAAATAGTGTGGCGCCATAACAAATAACCCTCCTCCTTCGGCAGTCGGGTAAAAAATGAGACATGCTTACTTACCTAAAATGTGATAAAATGTTACTATTATCTATACTATAAAGCTGAAGAGTTTGTTTGTTTGCTTGAACGCGCTAATCTCAGGAACCATTGGTGCGATTTGAAAAAAACTTTCAGTTCTATATAGCCCATTTATTGAGGAATACTATAGGCTATTATATCATCGCGCTAAGACTAAGTAACTAACACGCGGACGAAGTCGCGGGCGGAAGCTAGTCACAGATAATAGAATGCTAGCTATTATAATGTTTTTATAATCACGCATGGTACTACTTAGTTAATAATTATATTTTTTTCTATAAGTACATAATGTTTTAAATAAAGATGAAAGATTCGCATGTATGTGTGTATGTATGTAAAGAATAAACTCAAAAACTACTGGGCCGAATTCAAAAATTCTTTCACCATTTGTTTGTTACCTTTTTCCAGATTATCATAATAAACTATCGGTATATTTAAAAAGTTAGTGTTGCCAGGTCAGATTTAAAAAAATAGTGTTTTGAATAAAAAAATACTTAGTAGAAATTACTTAGACTATATTGTTTAATAAAACATTAGACATTGATAGATAAAGTTTATTACATAATTTAATTACAGTCTTAGAACATAGAGATAGGAGCTGGGGACATTTAAAACATATCATCATGTCCCATTTCAGCTAATAAATTAAGCCCTCTCTCCTTCAAAGCCTTTGAAAGTAACTTCTGTTGTTCAATCTTAGCATCCTGTTCTCTCCTTTGAGCATCAAGAATATCATCTACTGACACTTCTGTCAATGGTAAATTATCTTCCTTATCTTTGTCCTGAAAATTAATTTATGAATGGATCAAAATAAATTGAATAATTATGATGATAATATACAAATGCCTGATTATCAATACGAAAATTGCTCTAAATCTGTACTGAAATTGTTAACTTACAGACAATAAACAACAACAAGCAAGAAATACTATAATTACTTTTAGGTGTTTTATAATTATGATACAACAGAAAAACTGTATCACCATTATTACTTAATTGTACACAGCAAATAAAATTAAATATGTATAAACAAATTTCATGATAAAAAAACATAATATTTATATTGTTTTTGGGGCTTGGTGTAAAGGACATGGAGATGCCATTATGGTGTGGGATTCAGAAAGTTTACCAGGTACAAATCGAAACTTTTGAGCTGTTACTGAGACTTTAAGAAAACATAATACTCTTCACTTAACCTAGGAATTAAACCCAGGCTCACACTCAGTAGCTGCACTTGCAACAGGCACAGGAAACATGAAAGGCCCATGAAACAGTAACATATATAATTTTTTCTGTTATTGAGACTGCATGTCCCTTAAAGCTAATACAGGCTTGGTAATGTAAAATAAAATTCATATACAATAAGACAAGTGAACTAGACTTATAAGACTCTTATCAGCCACTACTTACTTTAAGAGAAGCTCAACACAGTAAATATTTCTAGAAAAACATTCTTAAAAAAAATGAACTATTTTGTTTAATTACATTCATCTTATAGATAAAATTTCCATGTCTCAATGTTAGTTACTAATACTCCTCCGAAACAGCTTGACCAATTTTTATGAAATTTTATATGCATATTCAGTAGGTCTGAGAATCGGCTACTGTCTACATTTTATTTTTTAAGTGATAGAAAATTTTGATAAATTAAGGGATTCTCCACCCGTGCGAAGCCAGGGCAGGCCGATAGTAATTCTATATAAATGTCTAGGTTTGTTTCAGGTAGAGTGCAATTTAGGAAAGTAATTAAATAACTGATGAACTTGTAACAGAAACGGTTAGTAAAGCTGGTGGTTGATAGTCATGGTTTCAAGAATATTCTGCATCGATTCAAGTAAGTTGGGTTATGGAAACGAAAATGTTTATGATGATGTTCATTAATATTAATCGTTCTTTATAATGTTATCTCAACTTACAATCTCTCCAAGAAGTACCACATTTTCTCCTCTGACGATAAAGATACCTCTGGGAATATCCCCATATTCTCTGCCAACATGAATCCTTTCTATCGTTTTGTGCAGAACTAAATTGGCAAACTGATCGACGCAGCGAAGATATCCAATCAATGTCCTTCCATCCCGCAGCAGCACCATTAGTTTCTCTTTATAAAACAAGAATTGTTTTGATAAAAATAAATACAAAAAGCCGAATACTACTTTCAAGTTTTAGGAAACATACTGTCCAATTCGTCTAGTAAATGAGCCGTCCCCGCTAAAGGGTTCATGTTTCCAGACATTATCCTGCGTTATGCTTAGGATTATGGTTTACTAATTGCTTTTTGTTAATTTAAAATGTTTCTAAAACTCGCCGTATTGTACAATTTCTCAATTTCTTTCATGAATGAAGCTAAATGAAATATGAATGATTGAGGTTGACAGTTTTGACACTGACAGCAGTGACAGGTGGCAGCTATTCATAGCTCTCAGAATAGATGGAAGATGGAATAGATTAGATACACTGAGTAGCTATAGCGGAGTGAACTATTGAACCTATGAATTATGCTCGGAGCTCGCTCAGAGTAATAATATCAATGGCTCAAATGCTCAATGGCTTTCTATTCTATGAAACTGACACATGCATGATGCATGATACTACGAAAGGTTTGATAATTTGGACGCATAATTTGCAGCCAAAGCAAGTCTATAATGTTAGGATTCATAAAAAGGAACACCAAAGAGTTTCGTCTTATACGGACAAAAACAATCCTTTATAATAGTCTAGTACAAAGTCATCTGGAATTTGCTTCTGTAGTGTGGAATCCCATATATGCTGTACAATCACAGAGAATTGAGTGTGTCCAACGAGCGTTTACCAGACATCTGGCGTACATCTCATCCGGAATCTCACATAGGGTCCCATACTACCATAGACTGAATTTCTTTAAAATGAATACTCTCCATAATCGTCGCAAAATTCATGATATTCTATTTTTACACAAACTCCTTAATGGAATGGTAGACTGCAATGAATTAGTAAATAATATTAAACTCACTGTTCCCTCCAGAATACCGCGATACCCCATCACTAAACTATTCCACATTCCATTCTGCAGAACCAATGTAGGTAAACGCTCACCCCAGGCACGAATCTGCAGTGAGTACAACTCTTTGTGCGGGAGCTCGGACAATTTTGACATTTTTCACGATCCCTACAATAAGTTTAAGCGCAAGGTTGAAATAAGCGTTTAATTGATTTCACAATAATAATAATAATATATTTAAATTAAATTAGGATTAATTGTATTTTTTGTTCTCGATAGGGATTTGTGTTTTTATGATTTCATGTTAATTTGTACGTTATCTGATAATATGTTGATTTTATTTGATTTTATTTGGTTTGTATCCATATAATTCCGTCCATTTCATTTTTTTTTACGTTTTCTTTTCTTTGGCTTATGTTTACATGCAGTGAATGTTGTGTACATCTGTTATAGATATACATACAAGATTTCTGTCTCAATCATAAATTATAAAAAAATGTATCAGTATGTATATTGTTGATGTACCTTATTAATAAATAAATAAATAAATAAATAAGTCTTTCCATCACGATTGCATCAAATTACATAAAGTAAAAATACATTCATACATACCATCACGCCTGTATTCCCCGAAGGGTTAGGCAGAGACTAGATTTCCCCTTGCTATGATCCTGGCGCACACGCTTCATTTACGTTCATTAACCTCTTCACGCATGATCGTCGGTTTAGGGTTCTCTTTACCTGAACTTTTTTGAGAACGACCACACTGGTTGCCTACCTACCAACTACCCCTTCGTTTATGCATTGTTCTTTACTCCTGAAGTCCTGAAGCTTTGGAGTCCAATAGAAATGCAGCCATAGACAATTTTTATTTTTCATCAGTTTTCCAGTTTTTCATATCTATCCCAGTTTTGATATCTGTGTTTTACTGTTTGCGATTGCGACAGACAGAGAAGGGAAGAGAGCGGAACTGAGGAGCGGAATGAATGTTTTTCGTTCGTAAATTCGTAATCTGTCATTGAATCGAAACTACTGGGAAGCAAGACGTAATCGTGGGAGTGGATTCACGTTTCTTCGCAAAATAATAAATATCTGTACCCTCGATATAACAAAAAAACGTGTAACCAACAACGAAGTACTGTTTGTGCTATGTTTTTTAGTGTTATTAAAATCCAAGAGGAGTTATTACAATTAGAAAAATCAAACGCAGAAAATGGAACAAGACGACGAGATCAAATCCGGTTGTTTATTATTTCCGCCTGCCGGAGGGAATATGTTTAGTAAATTTCCTAAAAAGGTACATATTTTACATATTTGCTTTTATATTATGTATATGATTAGAAATTAATAGGGCGTGTGATTCACGCACGTTCTCGTAATCTGCGTGGTAATAGCATTGTTGTAAGTAATCAAGTTGTGACTCAATGGAAAGGTAGCTGCCGTGTTGTTATATTGCCGTGTCGGTAACTTTTCATTTTGCTAAATGATATTAATAAATTAAAAACTAAGTTGAATTTTGTTAATCAAATGTATGGAGGTGAGTGAAAAGCATACTTAATACATTTACATAAATACCTACTTACCTATCTATGATTCGATACAATCTGCTTTTAGTTTATTTACTTCTAAGCATTTGAAATACATTGAATTTGTCAGGTTGTTACTAAATCAGGCAGGCAATTATGCATAATTTAAATTTGAGTGATTTTCTTGCATGGGTAACTAAATATAAAATGGGTACCTACATAAAGTTGTATATAAACAAATTTTAATAAATTGATTACTTAACTGCATTTATAAGATTTTACCTCTAAAATGATTCTCCAATAACTATGCAAATACAAACAAAATGCAGGAAAATTGTTGTGTGAATTTAAAGCTTCAATGACATGTTATTATTTAATAGAATCCTACATACAATGGCTAAACAACATACAGAGTGTGGAAAGTAGTTTATACTTAAACTAATAATAGATTTTTCTAATATTTGCAGAAAAATTGGCAACAGAAACACTGCATCCTTTTTACTGCCAGCAAACAGGGAATTGAGCGTCTTGAAATATATGACAACAAAGATGAAGTAACATCTGGTGCTATACCTAAAATTATAACTCTCGAAAATTGTATAAAAATAACTCATTCTAGTCCAAACACTATTACAATACTTACTAAGTCACACAATCAACAGCTGAGTACACAGTCAGAAGCTGAAACATTAGAATGGGTAACTGCCTTACAATCAGTGGCCTTCAAAGATAGAGACTCAAATCCATTTAGTTGTGATGAAGACAATGATCTTTATTGCTCATCAGGAGAGGGTGTATTTTCAGTCAAAATGTGTCCTTCTGAAGCTTCAACAAGATGTGGTTTTGAACCAATAAGATATCTCCTTTTGCTCACATCCACTGCCATAGAATTAAGAGATCAAAATGATGATAAGTTGTATGCCACATGGCCTTACAGGTACATACGGCGTTATGGTTACAGACAAGGCAAATTTACATTTGAAGCTGGACGAAAATGTGACACTGGCGAAGGTATCTTTCACTTAGAACATCCAAACCAGTCTGAAATATTCAAGTGTTTGTCATTGAAAATGAAAACAATGAAGCAAATGATTGGCAATGACAATTTGAACAGTCCTGAACACAGTGAATTCAACATCCAATCAAGTGCCAATTTATTCCCAGGTTCCAGAAGTCCCCTAGTTGCTGCAAGGCCTGATGATTTGAATTTGAGTTCATTATCATTTAAAACTGCTTCAGTGTCAAGCCAACAAAGTTTATTATCAGAAAGAGATACTGCACCTTTACTGATGCCAAAACCAGCACTGAAACCCAAACCACAGAAGCCCCCACGCAAAATCATCAACCTTCCCAAAAGTAAAGATGTTTCAATTGCATCTGAGGAAAGCTCAGATTTTGCAAGGTTCAAGAAACTTGACAACTATGAACCAATAGAACAAGTTAAAAGAGATCACAGTCCACCAATTCAGACAGTGCCATATGATAAAGTTGAGGTAAGATCTGAAGCATGGAAAACTTTAGGAATAGATGCTCCAGAGCATACTGAGTTCACTCCTAATTTGGCAGACAATCCAAACTGTATAAAACTCATTTCTCGATCTCAGGATAATTTAAACACTACTGGACCAGAATCCTCAAGAATCATTCTGTTGCCAAGTCCTGTAGTTGATCCAGAAGATGAAAATTATGATAGGTTGGCATATTTTGGGTCAACTAGTAAGCTCAATAAGTCATCAAGGTATAAGAAGATTGAGGCACGTCCAACAACTTTGGCTTTAGGTGAGCCAAAGAACAAAGATACTTGGAATGATTATGATGAGGTTGAAAATGTTATGCAGACTGCAAGATTAGCTGATGATTCCCATTTGGGTTATGGTATGATAAGGAAACCTAACACCCCAGGGCCACAAGTTCCCACTGCTGCCCAAGTCCAAGCTCTACAGAACCAAGTGGGATTGGAAGACATCTCACATAACAATTGCAATGGGACTGACTATGCAATTGTAAGCCGTCCAAAAAGAGTATAACACATTATATTATGAGAAAAATATAATATTTAAGACTGAAATTTTATATCAGTGATTGTTAACTCAATTGCTCATGTTAGTATATTAGAGAAAAAGTATTTTTGGCATGATGCACTATTTACATAATTAAAATTTGACACAGGAATGGACATAATTTGTTCACTATAATATATATATAGATACATACAACTTTTGGCAAAAGTACACATTAATGTTACGATTTAAGGGTTGGCGGAGCTTGAACTTGAATTGCCCACAAAAACGTAATAGCAAAATAAATAGTAATAATTATATCAAATCAATATTTTATCAAATTGTGTTTATTAATCTAGGTTCCTACCAATCATTTCGTCTTATCAATTGTTTCGTTTTCCAAAGATTTATTTCCAGTGAAGTATTTTGGACGAATTTGGTACAGCAAGAATCTAGATACACGGTATTGGATTCGGAATTGTGTTTGAAATGCGATTTATTTTGGTGAATCGCCGGACTTGTAATACAGATGGTTGATTGTTAAGTATAATCAGTAAAATTTATGTGATAATTTGAAGTACAGAAAGTAAATTATATTTTATGCATTCCCGGCAAGAAAAGTCCAAATGAGAATAACTGCATTCCTTTTTACATACCTATTTTTTATTATTAAGAATATCTTGTACATTAATTTTGTATAATATGTTATTATCGCACAAATAATACTTAGTATTTTAATTAAGAGATTATGAAATGTATTACATTATGTGATGATATTGTGCCTTATTTTTATTACAGATTAATTTCAGAAATGATTACCAACTGGTGCCAATAAATAATATTTTTGTATAACTTGCTTACTGAAATTGTTATGAAGTATGAATTGTGTAGTGTATTGAATATCTGTAATTTAAGGAGTAAAGCGGCATTCATTAATCAACTAGAATTTGTTCTTTGAGTCAAAGACTACATGTTCAGGACTTTCTTTGATCAAAATTGCACTTGGGGCCCCAGGTCTGTTAGCTCAATTGTATCATAAATAATATATTATTGTTCAATGACCCTAAATGGTATATAAAGTACTTTGAGGTCCAGGGCCTTGTTTGCTCTTTTATTTTGTCAAATAGTCATTAAATGACTCATTATTCCAAACCAATTGAAAAGCAATATCCCCCTGGATTAATCTTATCTTCTATATCTTCCCAGAATAGTATTCAGTATTTCTTTTTGGTTTTAGTCCATTTTCTGGGTTTACAGGGAAATACATGTTTGTAAATCACTTAAGTAATTGAAATTACAATGCTTGCAGGTTTACTCTTGATAAGAATCTATTTCGATTTTATATTTTTAGGTTGGCCATATTTTTTTGATTTGTAATCTCTTGTAATATGGATTTAGAATAAATCATATATAATCTTTTTTAAACCTTTATTAATTTGTTTTAATTCTATTACAAACTTCATTGTCTTGCTGTTATGAGTTTATGGAATCACATAGAAACCAAGATGCACAAAAAATACTATACTTCATAGTTTGCTGCATAAAACAAACTTAAATTATTATAGCTAAAGTAATATCACATTTTTATGAACCTAACATTAGAACATGAAATTAAGAAGCTACCAGAAGCTCTATTTCTATTTATTAGATACATATCAATAAAATTTATTGTAGTACCAGTACAGGGTAATTTATTTTTTATCATATTTCCAGAATATATTCGGTACCTATGTGTTTATAAACACTCCCATGAAACAGAAGAAAATAGCCCTAATAGGGCAATGTTTTTTTAAGGAATAATATTCTATAATTTTAAATAAATACTAGCACATCACTATTTTACTTCAACAATATACTTTCTTCAGTTTTCTCAACACCTTTTGCCATTTCCATTGCAATAAACTCTAGGTCGGATGACATAATTTTCTGTACAGTTTCTCCTTTTTCGGCCATTATATCTTCAATGTTTTTTTTGCCATTCATGTCAGTAAACCAGTTCAGATTATCAGCTATCAAATGTTTATTTTCACATCCATCACAAATCACAATTACAACACCTTTGTAATATGCTAATTTTGTTATGAATTTCGAGTTCCTTGTATTACATTTTTTGCACGTGAACATCAACTGAAATTTTCCATCAGTTTTTTTCGGTTGAGGAGTGAGTTGAACTTCGTTGAATTTCGCAGTTGATGTGGTGAAATTTCTTGGTGATTGAACCTTTGGTGTTGATGACGACAAGGGTACTGGAACCACTAACCTTCGGCCAAAATATGAGTTTCCATTACTAGGAAAAAACACAACGCTATTTAACAAACGTGGTTTGTGGTATTTTACCACAAAGTCTATTAATGTTTTATGAGACATCTTCCACGTCTTTTTTGCAAGTTCACAGTTATAAAAATTCTCAAATTATTTCAATATTGCATCACTTCACCTGCGATGAAACCCCAAACCAGAGGGAAAACAAGTTTTGATTTGACAGACTAGAGCTGTAGCGAATCGTATGTATTCGGTACTAAGTAACGGGTGTGACATCTAGTACCGAGTAACGAAACGTTACTCACGAATGCATTTCGTTACTCGCATCTTTCGTCGTATGGGTACCTACACTGATTCAGTTCATCCAAGTACCGTTGATGCGTAAATTGAAAGGTTTGCTGACCGTATGGTTCACGCACGCGCACGCGTATTCGGTTAATTTTATTGTATATTATAATATATATATTTTATTAATAATTTTAGACATCTACTTGGGGCTTTTTTATTATAATCGATACATATTATGACTGCCTCATTAGCATAGAGGTCTTGAGTGCGACTGCTACGCTAGAGGTCTTGGGTTCGATTCCCAGGTCGAGCAAAGTGTTATTGGGTTTTTCTATGAAATTCCCTGTAGCAGCTCGGAGTTTGGAATTTGAGCCCGGTAAATGGCAATAGGCTCGCCCCCTATTACATGGGACCTAAACATACCGGCGAACTGTGGGTGTACATTAGTACGCCTCTGCCTAACCCTTCGGGGAATACAGGCGTGATGGTATGTTATGATAATAGATTGCGATGTTATATATGATGTTTATATGTGATGTTGAAATAGCATAAGCTCAATGTAAAAAAAATTAAAATAGTACATCCATTGAAAAAAATATTTTATTAGATTCCTTAATTGAATTTTAGTAGATTCCATCTACAGTTCACTTGTAGTTCTACACTTTACATATATTAAATCTAACACAGCATCACAGACTACTAAGAGATACTAGTATCATAGCATCAACATTACCTACATACGTATGCGTTTACGTATACGTATATGAGGTATCAGAAGTAACGAGTAACGTAACGATACGATAGTAACGAGTACTCGTTGTCAAAGTAACGAATACGTACGGGTACCCTTTTTTTCGTTACTTTTACACCTTTCGACAGATGAACAGACAGGTACACACACCACAAAGTACATTATATATAATGTACTGAAATACACACACTAACCTCAGAAGTGGTAGGTAGGGTATGTCAAAAATGTCATTAGGTCTCGATTACCACAGTCACAGACCTCTATTGAGTGCTCCAGAACTCTACATCCCAAAACGCCACAGATGGTCTAGTTATTAAATGGTATTTTACGTTGATTTTAGGTAAATTCTTTGAAATATTTTTCTCAGATAATCTCTTAGGGCTCAGATTAGGGCTCTGCAGTATAAGGGAGGGTACGGGTAGAAAGGAGGACACCGAATCGTAAAAAACCTTCTTTCTTATATTATTTATCTCAATGGAAAAACGAAAAATGTTTACGATCACAAATACTGTATTCACGTCACGTCTTAGGTTATTACGTATTGTAGGTACAATAATTGTTCGTCGAGAGGAGGGGTCGAAGTCTCGAGGCACAGAGTGCACACTGCACAGAGTACACTATAGGAAATTGGGTCGGGGTTCGTCCACTTCGTCCATCCATTTCCATTCGTCAGTCGTCGTCGCCATTCGTCGTCCTTTCTCGTCTTGTCAAAGTTGTCAATCGTAAATAATCGACATGTTTTTCTATAAGAGTAAAAACAATAACCTCAAATTACTGTAAATTTACATTATTACTGGCTTTTCATTACACTAAAATTCTAGTAATTACTATTTCTGTAATCTAAACCTGATTTCCTAGCGAGCATGTTTTTTATGAAACCCTAAAATCAATTGTTTGATTTTACAAGAGACAAGATGACTTCAGTGTGGTTTAAGCCTGAATTTGCGGATTTAATCATCCAAAACGGCGAATCGATTCCGATACACAGTATAGTTACTGGTGAGTACTTGCACAAAGTGTCTAATTTTAAGTTGACACACTTACTTACTCCTTACAAATTCTTGTTGGATAGACTCACCTCAATTATTTTTCTCACTTACTAACAAACTAAGTTTAAGACTGCTCCTTATTTTTATACACCAAATATATGATAATGAAGATGATTCTCAAAAGATTTTTTTTGTTTGGTTATTAGTATTCTGTTTGTACTACAATTATAAATTAACCACATACCTATTATTGTTTCAGATATTGTATCAGGACGATTAGATATTGCTGATCTTGTAGAGAATATGGCAGGAGTCTTAACTAACAAAGAACCAGAAAACCGAGAGAAGGGAATGCGGTTTTACACAAAGATATTAAAAGAACTTCCTAGAGATTATTTAAATGATATGCAAGTAAAGTTTATATCAAAATTCTATATAGACAGATTGAAAGATCATCACCGAGTGGTCCCTCCAGTAATAGAAGGGTATTCCATATTAATTGACATGACGGGGTATGATATACAAAATTGTCCTGATTTCTTGACCGTATTGTTCCGAGAAGTGACATGTCAGTCACAATTGAGACAGGATAGATATAACATATATGTAATAATGCAGAAATTGTGTGACAAGGATATTGAATGTAAGTTATTATCAACATGTTTATATAAAAATAGCTGCATACATCCGCCAAGCCATCAGTATCTTCAAGTGATGATCCGAATGGCTTGATTGATTTGGATTTTTGTTTTTGTTGTATTTCAAATTTATAAGACAAGGTTTAGTATGAAAAGTTTTTTAAATTCCACTGGACACATTGGAAACTGTATGCAGGCAAAATTGCAATGATTTTAATGAACTGAACCTTCAAATTGTGTAGATTCTATAACATAACACTTTATCTTCATGTCCTCCCTATGTAAATAATAAAATAGCTCTTATTGTCAATGATCAAACAACTCAAAACATATTTTGGTTTCTTACTTGGTGTTATTATGGCAAAAAATGTCCAAAATAGGTACCAAAACAACAATCAAGATGTAATTAATATTATGATCTTGGAAATAAGCTCTGTAATGATAGATACCTATCAGTACAGAATATCTAGATAATAATATAAATATCTATAAAAAAAATTCTTACTCTTAGGCCCACTTGGGTTGGACTATACGTAACGGGGCAATGAGGAAAAGAGAGAATTTTTTACAAAATTTTTTTTTTTCATAAATTGTTTATTTTCTCGATTCTATCGTATAGAACACCTAAAAGTAAGGCGAAAAGCATCTGGGTGATGTTTGTCTCCGACCAACCGTTCGTCGTAAAAGCGATGTCGAAGGGATTGTATTATAAAGGAGTCAGGGACTTAAAAATTTTTTTTTTGTTGTTCTCAAATCGTTTTAGTCGTGATTCTATCGTATAACGAACACTTAAAAGTAATTCGAAAAGCATCTGGGCGATGTTTGTCTCCGACCAACCGTTTGTCGTTCAAGTTCAAAGTTCAAATGTTTTTATTTCAAATAAGCTTTTACAAGCATTTATGAAACGTTATGCTTCTAGTTGCACGGTTCCAAAAGGTTGATCCTATGGAGAAGAATCCGGCAAGAAACTCCATGGACACTCTTTTAAAATAAATAAGGTTACAATCTTCACGCAGGTACAATATTACGATAGCAGCTTGTGTGAACATTGAAGGTTCATGTCTAAGTGGAAGAGGTCGATGTAAAAATAAAAAATAAACTATGTGGAAAACACACACATCGTCAAAGTATATAAAACTAGGTGTCCACTTAGACATGCTACAATGTACTCACAGTTACAAGCACTTCACGTAAAAGCGATGTCGAAGGGATTGTATTTTAAAGGCGTTTTTTTTTATACAAGAGCTCGGAACTTCGGGCATCCCGACTCGGATAGGTTAGGTTAGAAGGGGATGGCGGGGTCTTATAGACCCCGCCATCCCCTTCGTGGTTATTTTTTTTCAAGCCACCCAGAAGTACTCCGTCATTATTACCTCCGGTATCACTTGACCCCTTGACCTCAAAGTCAATTGTTCTTAACTGTAATGTCACTTGACCTTGACCTCAAGGACACCAGATCTTGAAGTCAAGGTAACCTCAGGAGAATAGCGGATTTTGAGCTTCGGAAATTTGACCTTGACCTCAAAGTCATTGACCTTGAGGTCAAGGTTAGTACCCTCAGGAGAATAGCGGATTTTGAGCTTTGGAAATTTGACCTTGACCTCAAGGTCAATGTCAATACCCTTGAGGTGTGCCATGGTGTTCCCCCACCCTACTACTCCCAAATCCCACCGGGTCCCGAAGGCTTGATTAGGCGATGGATTTTGGTGAAATTTTTCTAAGTCTTTTTTTCATAGTGCCCCGTTTCGTATCCAATGACCCCCACTTGTACCAAACTTTTAAAATATGTTTAAATTGCATTTAAACACAATTTTTCATAGTAAATTTGTGTTTAAATACAATTTAAATATATTTAAGAAGTTGGTGCAAGTGACCCTTAGTGCCATCTCTTAAATTGAAGTACTATCTATGTATTGTTATTTTCCTCCATGATTAACAATGTAAAGGGTCACCTTTAAGACGTTAATTATCAGTTACCTCTATTGAACGGCAAGTTAATGGGTACGTAATAAAAGACGTAAATTCAGAATGTGAAGGTAAATTTCGACCTAGCAGGTGGGATCGCTGTGGCTTAGTGGTCATAGTGCTTGGTATATTTAAACAGAAGACACAGGACCGAATCCTGCCTGTAGCCGAATTTTTACTTCATTATAGTAACTAAAAAAATTTTATTATTTTATTGAAATTTAAATTATATTAAAAATAATTTGTGAAAGCTTGTAATTAGCAATGTAAAATTTAAGTATACAGTTACTCACATGATTTGAGTGTTTGTTGAGCTTTCCTTAAATAAATAATAAAAGAACTAAATGTAAAAACAGTTGAGGTGTAAATGTTTCACATTTGTTTGTGGTTGTCCATTTTTGTTACACTTAAGTGATGTTTGGAATAGTTGACTGCAATCATGCAGTTATTTTGTCCAACCTGAATGTACTATATGTCTTCAAGCTAGCAAAGTGGTAAAAGATTCTTTCCTTTATTTCAGTCATGAAAACCCTAGGCCCAGACTTGGTATACGGCGTTATAGCAGCTATGGATGGTGAACGGGACCCCCGCAACCTATTATTCATTTTTAATTTCCTACAAAAATTCTTACAAGCAGTCCCTCTTGGCCACTTAGCCGAGGAAATGTTTGACGTCATTTCCTGTTACTATCCTATTGATTTTCACCCATCCCCTGATGACCCCGCGGCGGTGACACGAGAAGAACTGGCGAATTTACTAGGACCTTGTCTATGCGCTGTCCAGGAATTTGGAGAGTCATGTGTTGCACTTTTATTAGAAAAATTGAACTCAAACTTACGGGTGGCGAAACTTGATTCATTGAAGCTTTTGGTTAGTAATTTTTAATAATTTTAGTTCTATTTATTTAGTAAAATTCACACTTGGAACTCATTCCTTATATTTTTCGGTACATTAGCATTATTTGACTGTTATAATTTATTATTCCAGAGTGAAAGCTGTAAAAAGTTTACACCACAAACTTATGGTCCATATCTTAGAGCTCTTTGGGCCTCTCTCAGCAGGGATATGTCTCACAAAACTGACGACGATCTCAAATTGGCTTGTCACGAGGCATTATCTGCGTTGATTGCCAAAATAGCCCCAACTGTCAATACAGACCAAGCATTTGAGAACTTCTTAAAAGGAATAATAATTTATTGCCAAACCACTATAGCTGAAGCAACAACAGTAGCGCAATTCGTGAAAGGCGCGAAAATACTCCTTACGACAGCAAATGCTTCCGATCAGTCATGTGGCACAATAGTAAGAGCCATGGTCCCTGCAATAGTCGCGTTCTATGAGCTCAAAACAACCCCAAAGTTGCAGATAGCTAGTTTAGATTTTATCGGAGACTTGTACGAATGTGCTAAAAATCGGGATTTGATTGATGACGTAAGAGCTCAGTTAACAAACGTGCCCCAACTTTGTCTTACAGCTGTCAGCCAAACTTCTAAAGAATACCAGATGGCTGGCTTCAAAACTTTGATCAGAGTGCAGGATTGTTTAAAAGAGGATCTTGTCTTGCCGTTTGTTGAAGTCCTAATATATAATGTCCAACATGCACAGGACAATGACTTACTCGCAATTAGTGTTGAAACAATCCACGCAATCGCAAGAAAGTACCCAGAATTAATCATGGATCTAGTTGTCAGAGGAAAATGTAGCATGGAAAATGTAACGCAAGACAAGACAGTGTTTCAAAAACGATTGAATCTACTTACTAACCTGGCCAGTATAGACGATTTTACTAAAGTGATAATTGAAGAGATGCTGAAAATAATATCGTCTAACGATCCAGAAGCTTTACACGTTGTCGAAGCTTTGAGCGGATCAATATCCATGGCTAGTGTGTTTACGTCTGAGAAAGTAACACAAATAGAAAGTGACCACGGTCTTATCGACCCTGTGTTAGCTTGGCTTTACAAAGAAATAACTGCCAGTAACCCAGATGCTTTAGCACATGGTTACACCTTAATAGCTAATACAATAGGATCTTTGCCCCCAGAAAAACAACAGAACATTCTATCGAAACACACTCCTCAAGCTTTAGAAAAATGTATGAAAGATGATGTTTACTTTTTAATAATCGAATGCTTGTATACTCCTTTGCATCAAACTGTTTACAATTCGAAATTTGAAGAAATAATGACAGTTGCATTGAGGGTATCTTTGACAAGTGAAAATGAGGTTGTAAGGAGTAAAGCTTGCGTGTTGATAGCACATTTGTTGAATAAGACTGAGCATGGGCAGAAGTTTGAGTTACTCTATGAGTTATTGAAATCACGGTTAGCGACGTGTAGTAGAGAGGATGAGAAGTTATGTCCGAGGCTAATAGAGTTGTATGGGTGGATAACGAAGGCGTTGATTATGAGGGGTAGTGAAATGTTCATGTTTTGGTTGCAGAAGGTGAGTTGGATTATTTTTATTTAAGGATGAGTTGATAAATGGATATTGGTAAAGGGTATAGATCCGACTTTTTTAGGGAATATTGCTCTACACTAGAATTTTTTCGTACTTATTGTGAGTGAATTTACAACAAATATTCCAGAATAAAAGCTCAGACCCGCAACAACTTTCAGTAAGCCATTCATATAATGTGTTCCGTGCGGGAATGGAACCATCCACCGACTAAATTCACTACAAATGTTGCTCAGCTGTACTCACTCACTCTCACTCACTTTCATCCAAGAATTGTAATGTCATAATAACTTTATTTTTTTGGCCATAGGTACATTCTTTTTGAGTAAGTACTTAGGTGTACTTACTACAAAAAATCTTTTTTTTTTTCAGATTGTAGGAATCCTGTCGAACCCTAAATACTGCAAAGAGGGTGCAGAAGCAATAAAACTCGTTATGACCGACAATACAGATTATCTAAATCCTAAACAACACTGCAGGATAAGTCTTCTGTATAGACAGAGAATGTTCGAGACATTCGCTGAACTGTCCACCAAAATCGGGACATTGACCCCCGAAACTAAGGAGGCGTACTTACTCAGTTGGGCACATGTACTTGATAAGGCACCAAAGACTGTACTTAAAAATGAGGCTCCTAAGGTTGGTTTTAGATTGTATTTTTTGTTAAATCTGATTGTTTGGGAGTCTATAGACAGAGAAAAATGTTACCTTCTATTAAAATAATTATATTTCTTTGGTTCCAGGTTGCACCAATAGTAATAGATTCATTAGAATTCGACAATAAGGAAATGTTACAAGTTTCTTTAGATGTGTTGTGCCATTTCATTCAAGCTAATCCCAACTCTGTGGCTGACAGCTTACAGACGATATTGCCTAGGCTAATCAATTTGACTAGATATATGAAATCTATGGTAAGTTATATTTATTTTTTTCATTTAAAAGTTAAAAAGTTAATTTTTCACTAACAGATAAACCCACTTTTATGTTACGAATAAATTATTTTCGTTTTAGGATGTCCGAATAAAAAGCCTCGAGTGTCTTTACGACGTAGCAAACGCATTCCGAACTTCATCCTTACTTCCGTACAAACAAGACGTTTTACTAGATTTAGCGCCATCTTTGGACGACAAGAAGCGACTGGTGCGAAGTGCAGCCGTTCGCGCGCGATCCCGTTGGTTCCTTGTTGGTGCCCCTGGTGAAGATAAAGTAAACTAGTAGCCTAGTACAATCAAAATTTGAACGTACTTTATTTGGAATTTCGAATTGTTATAGTGGAGAATGCAATGCATACTATTTTAAAGGATCCTCTTTCTAATTTTGAATTAGAAATTAACTATTTTTCTTTTTTGTTGGTTGTTTAAATCTTTGTTGTTGTTTATGGACCACTTGCACCAACTTCTGAAATATGTTTAAATTGTATTTAAACACAAATGTACTATGAATTAGTGTGTTTAAAAACAATTTAAACATATTTAGGAAATTAGTGCGTGGCCCTGAGTCATTTGCGGCTGTAAAATTGTTAATAAAAGAGATTTCTAGAAAATGATTATTATTAAAATCAGATTTTGTTCCATCACATATATGAATAGTCGAAGCCTATTCAAGATCTGAAAACAAATTGTCTAAACCTAATGCTATTAGTTGTTGACAATAAAACTGTTTTGTTGCAAAATTATGTAGATACTATAATAAATATTATATATTTACACGAATATGTTTCATTTCCAAGTAAATAAAATATCCATGATCCACAAATTAAACCCTCCATAAATATTCTTTGTTCATCTATACTCCATATACCTACTAAAATGTTACACAGGCAAATAATTATTGTAATATATTGCCAAAATTATTGCATTTTAGAGTCTAAATGAATCGTTACTAGACTACATTCCTTTGCATTTATCGAGCGTCATTATCATCTAATGACGCTAATATGGAAATAATCATGGCGGTTTAAAGGTAGTTATTTAAGAGGGAACTCTAGTGGGCCTTTCTCCATACAAACGTATGGAGAAAGGCTGTTTTCTTCGTGGATAAATTGGCATTGGCTTGGCATGTATTCTTGGACAAGTTAACACAGCATAAAAATTGTTTCTGATATTTTGGCTCGCCTACCTTTACAGTTGATATTTTTTTTATATCCATTAATCCGTATATTTTTTTTTTGCTAGTAGTGTTTACCGCTTAATATTGTACATCTAGTATTAGTGTAATGTGCTCTATGGATGTAACAATTGTTGGTAAACCAATAAAATAAAATAAAATAAAGGCTCCATGGCAATTATTTTTTCCCAAAAAATCTAGGGCGTGCTATTACATGCCCCTATTAATTCCTTTTTTCAAAAAGATAATTACTAAAAGAATTATAACAATCCAAAAACTCGAGGCCCCGGTTTTTACTGCTATGTTCAGACGACTATCAGACAAATTTGGTAAGATTTTAACAAAAAGTAAAAAAATAGAAGCATAGATACACTTTTCCTCTAAATTTTGATATAATTTTTTTATGGATCGGTCTAGTTTTGATCGAGAAAACAGCGGAATACGAAACGATGTTTAGTCAAGATTTTTGTAGATAAATTCAGCCTGAGCTTGCAATTGTCCCTTTGCCACTTTACGGGTGGAGGTTGGAGTAATGACGACGGCAATAGTTTCTTCAAGTAAAGGAATTAAACGTTATATAGAAAATACTTTTCAGAATGGCTCCTGCCACGTACCTACCTACGGGGTTCATTCTAAAACATTATTTGTGTAATTGAGATATAGATAGGTACCTTAAATTTCTTAGTTGTCCAAATCATTTTGATCCGTTGCTTCGTCCAGATATAGGTATCTACCTGTCTGACACAGCCTGTACAATTACCTAGGCATAATCAAAAGTAATGAAAAATTCAATGCATATTAAAGAGTGAGTCTCCCCAATCTGTAGGGGTGCATTGAAAATGTATCGTCTGCAATTTTGGTACGCCGATTTAATCCTTTTTTGCAATTAGTTTGCGTTTTGACTCCCAATCAAGCCTTTAATTAATTTCATCAAAATAGGTCTATTCATACCAGCACTACTATAGGTGGTGGCAGTAGTTAGGATAGATAAATTAAAGTAAATTATATGAAAGGTAGCGAAATGGTCGCGATGCACAGAAGGTTTTCTACGAATTTGAGGCTCCCTAAACTTTTTTTTAAGAAAACAGCATTTTTCTCGTTGTACCTATATTCAGAAGTGAGTCAAACGAAGCGAGCTGATACTTACCTTTTTTTCGTGTGAAAATCCTCATGGATGCCCACCGTCTCTCGGAAGGAAAGGCGGAGGGTTGTATCATACTCCTACCGACTAAAAGCACAAGCCATCCGTAGCACATTGTGGAGAGGGCGGGATGCGAATTCTTACTTACCTACCAATTTTCCAATATGAATTCACCGTATTGAAAATAGAGAGATGTACCTAACTACCTAGTTAAGTTGTTGTTAAGTCTATGATCTATACAAAAAGTTTTGACACGAAAGGTTTTAGTGATGAAGCCTAGTAGGTATGATTATCGACAGATATCATAGAAAAACAATGTCATGGTTTCTTTTAAGAATACAGGTAAGATGTTTTTAAACAAAAGATTTTACCATATTTCATACTAAAAAGCTCTTCACATTGTCCTATTCTACCAGACCCTCATTAAAACGACAAACGACCAAAAAACCCCCATTTAAAATGTAAAAACACAGTGGGAACCGTCGCATCGCCCCAGGCCCGCACCTAGGATTAGTCGGACAAATCTGAGCCACTAACAATTTGATCTGAATTTGCATAATCTCTTATCGCATTGCGCGCGTTTGCACCACTTTAAATGGTAATGAAGGGTTGGTCGCCCTAAACTGGAGTTTTTGAATTGCTACTGTGTATTATACAGTTGAATTATTAAGTTTTGAATTGATGTTTCGTGTTAAGTGAGTACTTATTTACAATTGAGCTATTGTTAGACATACATAAACATACATACCATCACGCCTGTATTCCCCGAAGGGTTAGGCAGAGGCGTACTAATGTACACCCACAGTTCGCCGGTATGTTTAGTTCAGTGGGCGAGCCTTTTGCCAATAACCGGGCACAAATTCCTAGCTCCGAGCTGCTACTGTGCCAAATAAATCGTAATACAAACATAATTTAATCAAAGCGATTCGATACCGTTAATCTAGGTCCCTGCTCTACCATTTCCTCGAAAATATCTCACTGGAAATAAATGTAAGCGAATGCAATTCTTGACAACTTTAGTAAGTTCGGAAAGTTTTTCCGGTCGTTTATTTCCAGTGAAGTAGTAGGTAGTAGACGAAATGGTGCGGTAAGAACCTCTTTTAAAGTTATAAGTAATAATTTAACACAATTTATAAAAAATACCTACTTATATCGTTTCGATTAAGATTTATTTTGGTGTTATGTTTTTGTTGCACTTTGAGTCTCCTTGCATCCAGGGCACAATTATTGCTGCACACCGTGTGGTCCAAATCGGGCATGGTTCTTTACACAGTTGGTTTGACAAATTTAAATAGTTGGCGTCTTAAATTGTATCACATGTGGCATGCAAATAATTTAACATTGTTTTTGTTACTGAGTAAATTATTAATTGGGTGCAAAGTGCAGCATTAACGTCAGACGGGCAGGTGTATTCGTACCTCGAATAGGCATTTGCTTCTGTTAATCCCGAAAGCCTTGCCATCTAAACACAAACGAGATAAATCCGATTATCGTCGCGATACTAAACCGAGTCTAATTTCTTCCAGAACACTTCACTAAGCTGGTTACACACGATTTGTATTCAAACTGCCAGGCGTTAGTCCGAAGATTGGTCCCTAGACGTAGTAGTGAACGAGTGTCGGACCATCGGACCTTTATTCGGATTAAATGAACAAATCCGCTCGCTGATGATTCAATTTAAATTTGCATAGTCTGTCCGCCATTTAGGAACAAATGTACGAAAGATTGATGTTGGTTTAGATAAAAATTTTACTTAAATTTGCATGTTTTGTTTTGGCGGTCGTAAACTCTACACTTGTGTGATGAATTTTGGAAATAGCTTGTTTACTTTACTCAGGTTTTGAATTATTCTTGTAGCTATGTGAAAGTGGAAGTGTAACGTGTAGCAGTAATTCGGCACGAATGGGATTGCTCGACCGGAGTAATACCACAGCCTCACGGTAAACCGGCGTGAAACAACGCTTACGTTGTGTTTCGCCGAGTGAGTGAGGATACCGGAGGACCAAACCCGGGCGGCGGTAATAGCTGGCCATCAGGCGATCCGTCTGCTTGTTTGCTCCCCTATCCATAAAAGAAGTGATGTTATTCCAAGTGCGATTAAAACATTGACAATATACCATTCATGTATTAACACACACAAATAACATGCAATACAGTCAAATAGAAAATGTCTGTGTAAACAAATAGAATATTAAGATAAGGTTTAATGTACAATGGATATAATTAATATAAATAATAATGTATAAGTACTAATATAATATAAGGTAAAATTCATTAATATCATTATAATAAAACTAGAGTTAAGATTTTTGTTGTGCCCTTTATCAGGGTCCATAATTGTCACAAATATTATATTTACCATCTACTATACACATTATGGAAAGCAAATAAATGAATATGAATATGAAAGTAAAAAATATAAATATAACACAACTACATGTTCATACATGAATTAGCGAAAAAGGTCAGACTGTTGCGACCTTGCTGATATTACCTACTGATCGCTACTCGACTAAGGTGATCGAACTCAGGAACTCATGCTGATCGCTAGTCTGCATCTTGCCGTGCCGACAAGGCCCACACATGTTTCTTATATTATACCATTGTAACATCAATTTAACTTGTGGAGTGCAATAAATGTATTGAGTATAGTGTTTGCGAGTACCAATGAGACATTAAGACAAGACTACTGGTATTACATATATTACTAACCTAAGATTACCGTACCTAGAAGTTAATCAACTAATAATGGTGGAGATGACACGGCTGTGTTGTCATTAGCGGCTGTTAATGACGTGACGTCAGTAATATATAAATGATGGCACTTTGATGTCCTGCACTACGGGTGACCCTTACGTTTAGTAAGTCTAATGTAGGTAATAATTAGCTGGAATTAGAACAGTGTATTAAGAATCCTCTTTCTTTTTAAGTGCGCCGGACTACCTAAATTGACCTCTCGTTTTCTAACGAGTCCATCCAAAGGTTGTCTGTAAGAGATCGCTGTTAGCGATAAGACCGCCCATTGTACCATTCTATGATTTATCAAATTGTACTTAACATTCGTTTTTCATGTGCAATAAACTATTCTATTCTAATAAGCATGCGTAGTTTTTACTCACTTTTATTAGATTAAAAAAAAATAAAAAAATAATGACCTTATAATGGGATCAGCTGCGGTTGGATATTTATCTAGGTAATTAACATTCGAACATACCATCACGCCTGTATTCCCCGAAGGGTTAGGCAGAGGTGTACTTAGGTACACCCACAGTTCGCCGGTATGTTTAGGTCCCACTAACCGGGCACAAATTCCAAACTCCGAGCTGCTACTGAGAATTTCATAGAAAAACCCAATAACACTTTGCTCGACCTGGGAATCGAACCCAGGACCTCTAGCGTAGAAGTCGCACTTGTGACCACTAGACTAACGAGGCAGTTAATTAACATTCTAGATAGCAGAAAATCCTTTGTATTGTAGATCATAAGAGTAAAACATTAATTAAACGGTATAATGAAAAAAAAAACTAGATAAGCTATGGAATACAGATTGAAAAGATATAAACAAACTATCTTTAGTCTATGGTGTACTAAAATTGATAGGTACTTCTTAGAACCATCATATTAGTATAAAGGTGTTCAGCGCTATACGCTAAAGTTATTGGATTCGAATTCCAGGTTGGGCAGAGGGTATTTCGATAATAATAATAAATATTCTGGGACATTTTTACACAGCACTATCTAGTCCCAAACTAAGCAGAGCTTGTACTATGGGTACTAGACAATGGATATAATACTTATATACTTTTTTTTTTGTAAATACATACTTATAATACATAAGAAACACCCAGACGAACACAAACACTTATATTCATCACATAAATTTTTGTGTTCTGTGGGAATCGAACCCACGACCTCATCGTCGGCAGTCCGGTACTCGAACCACTAAACCACAGAGGTCGTCATTCAATATTCTCAGTAGTAGCTCGGAGTTTGGATTTGTGCCCGGAATGGCAATAGGTTCGCTCCCTATTAAATGGCGTATCAACAAACCTGCGAACTGTGGGTTTACAATTACACCTCTGCCTAATACTTCGGGGAATACAGGCGATACATTTACTCCGTAGACATTAGTTTTAATAGTTATATTTTTGTTACTTTACCTACCTACATATCCAAAATCTCATAATGACGATTCCACTGTTCAGTTAAACGCAACTTAAACTACGGTTTAAAACCACGGGTATATTTCGCCAGCTAATCCACTACTAATGCTAGAGTGGGACATGGTATTGCCCACCCAATGAGCGGAGCTGCGGTTAAAATCTGCGTTTATAATCCAGGGTTGTGGTTGCTTGTCCCGTTAGGTTAATTTTTGCTGAGTCAGCAGTTTAGGGATATTGTTGTGAGGAATCAGTTTTTAGTGTTGTAGGTAAACAAGATAAGTACTAAATAGGAAAATTATTTCAAAGGGCATTAAAGTTGCACAGTTAGTGTAGTTTCGATATCATCAAAGTGTTATTGGGTTTTTTTATAAAGAAATTCTCAGTAGCAGCTTGAAGACCGGATTTGTACTGGCTTGGTCCGTATTACATCATTACATGGGAACCTACCGGCAAATTGTGAGTGAACACTACCACACCTCTGCGTAACCCTTCGTCGGAGGTGTATAGTCGCGATGGTATGTTTTGCTAGTCTTAGGAAAACAGCTGTACGATTGATGAATATTTTTACTAAAACATTATTTCATGCATTTTAGATATAGCCGAATATAACCCTCAACCGAATTCACAACGCAGCAGGTGAATGGGACGTTTGATATTTAAAAAAATGCATCGAACAACATTCTAAACGTTTCATCGTTGTAAACATTATTTTTAATCTATACCTACTAATATATAAAGCTGAAGAGTTTGTTTGTTTGTTTGTTTGCTTGAACGCGCTAATCTCAGGAACTACTGGGCCGATTTGAAAAAATATTTCAGTGTTAGACAGCCCATTTATTGAGGAAGGCTATAGGCTATATATCATCACGCTACGCGGACGAAGTCGCGGGCAGAAGCTAGTTACTTAATAAGGCTGTAAAAGCAAAGGGAACTAGTATTTTAATCCTAAAGCCTGGCGTTCACTGTGTATAGAGGTTAATGAAATTACATTTATGATTTTAATTATTGAGGTTTGTTTGTTACTAAAAACGGTGTATAAAAAATAGAGCCAGAACAGATATATCACCGGTAACTAAATGGAACGATTTAGGCACCAATTATTTTATTGTTTTAGTCTGCAAAGGTGCTTAGGTACGAGTTAGTTTGTGTTTGTGGGTCGGAAGTAGTCATCGTTGTCTATAGACACTGCAATAACAGAGGAGTTGCTGATGCGTTGCCGACTCTTAAGAGCCCCTACGGACTGCAGACTGCAACAGCTATAGCTTCCGAGAGGAACCGATTCTTACACGCAAAAGTCGAAACACTCACCAAGGTGCTTTACGACAGACTCCGACGTAAGTGGTCGCCAGCCAGTCAGATCTCAAGACGTCCTACCACCAAGCAGGTCAGATATTTTCTCTCCTCTTACGAGATGCCTATCTGAGTATAACGCAAAAATAATATTTTTCAGCAAATAGGTATAGTTATTGACAAAATTCCACTTCTCCTACTACTGGTTTTGTACCTCCATATTTTTAATATACGCAAACGGCAGCAACCCTAATACCGCTCTAACAAGTTCTAGTTGCCGGCCACTAAATATGGACGGTACGGGCAGGGCTGGCCCGTAATAAAGAAAATCCCCTTTTCATTGTTCTTTATGCGTCTGCCGGCACGCAATATCGTTAATGTTTGGCGCTGGCTCCGGCGCCTGTCTCCACCGTTCTGTTAATTAAAAGTTACTTGTACTTACTTATTTATATTCAGGATTAAGGCTTAAGTGAATTCGCTTGGTGAGCTGAAACTGGTTGAACGACATTCTAGTACTGCTCGGAGCAATAAAGCTGTTTGGTGCTAGTTTTCCATGATTGGCATTGGTGTAGAGAAGGAATATAATAATTTTACTTAGTTACTTGCAAGGTTATGTTTCGGCGGACAATCAGCTTCTTCGAATTCAGGCGGAGAGCTCAACGCCATCTATCAAAATAGAAGCAAGTTAAAGTAATATTCTCATTTCAAATTGATTGTGAGAAGACTGTACTTCAGTCAGACTCAAAATGTTGCAACACAGGCGTTGCGTATAATAATATGTAGTTCTCTCAGTTTGCATGGTCATTGTCTGTCCAGCGATACATAGTGTTACTTATATACCTACTTATGTAAAGTTCCCTTGTTATAAGTTGTCAACACTGAAGGTAGGTAGTATACCTACATACTAATATTATAAATGCAAAAGTAACAAATATGTGTGTCACTCACAGGTAAACAGCGAAACCAATTTTGATGATTTTGGGTATAGATATAGATTGGACCTAGAAGATAGACATAGGTTACCTTTTGTCGCAAAAAACTCATTTTTTTATATTCCCCACACTAGAATCTTGTCTTGTGTCGTGGGTGCGTTTACATACACAAATACCCAGACTCGCAATAACTTCATGTAGATCATACATAATTGTACTGTGCGTGGATCGAATGCACAACACGTAGCGTAGAAGCCGGATCGCTCATATACATCAAACGTGATACGACGTCAGTTACGTCGACATCAATACGTCAAACTTTGTGTTGCAAATGAAACCATAGATAATAGGCAAGTAGGTAGGTAATCTATATCTTATCTCTACTATTATAAAATTGTAAAAAAGCTGTGTCTGTACATTGAAGATATTAAAAAAAATACAAGTGGGTTAGGGTATATAAACGTCTCCGAACCTAAAAATGTGATTTTTAAAATTCTTGTCTGTTTGTCTGTTTGTTACGGGTTGGCACAGAAACTACTGAATTGATTTTAATTTTGTTATCACTGTTAGAAAGTATGTGCTCCAAATTCAAAACTGGTAAGTATACTTCTTATCTCAAATAATTAAACGGAACTTTAGATACAGCTTGACCTCTCTAATGTATAGAGACCCATACAAAGAAGAGATCATCACTGTTGGTTTTTGAGCTTCAAGTGAGCGAAGCCGCGGGCATGGGCTAGTAACTAGATATAAGCACAAACGTACCAACATTTTGATCGGCTAAGACCAACATTGGCCAATACGTATTCTCTATAACCTGTACGTACGGAACGCACACGGCTCTAATCCGGTTTGCGTGTAATCTGCGTATCTCTTAGCGTACGGCGTCACGATAGTTGTGCGGCTCCGGCCGGGATTAGGCTCGGCTCGTTTGCCACGAGTGCGATGTGCCTCGACGGGTTTGCTGTCGTTTATAAATGATGTTATTTTGCATGTGTTTGTTTTGGCTGTGGAGATGTAGCTGTATGTTTTGGTATCAATTGGTGAATTTGGCCACGATATCAACCTATTCACAGAACCTATAAATGTTTGTACATTGTACCATGTCTAAGTCACCTAGTTTTATATAAGTACTACCTTTTAAAAGGCCGGCAACGCACTATCACATAAAAAAAGTAGCTACTTTGATTATATATTTTTACTAAAGAGCTTATTTATTTTCTTAAAATAACACAGAGTTCTCAAATGCTGGAAACCTGCTTTTAATATTCTCGATTTCAGTCCAACTTGGACATTACTCGTATTTTTCTTCAGTGCCATAATGTGTTTATCGGGAATTAACTCCTAAACCACTAACCTCTAAGTTATTGCAGCAATTGAGCAGTAGACATTTTTACGACTTCGATTATAAATAGAAAAACGATGACGGATAAATTAAAAAAGTTTTAATTTGAACACTGTTGTATTTTATCTAGCACTAACATTGCCCTTAAAAAGAAAAATAAGAAAATAAATCCACTCAACAATGGCGCAAAAACGCCTTAATCCTAGAAGTTTTTGAATTTTTAATTTAAGAACACGAAGAACGAAGGAATCACAAAATGTGTTCTACTTTTATATAATACGCATAAAGGAAACAAGAGAGCACAATGAATTTGCAACGGCTACGGCAAGTAGCTCTCGTAGCGCTTGCTACGAGCTCGAGCTACGCCGGCTACGAATAACATTTTGTTTTGACTGGCGTAGCTTCTAATGCTTCCTGGAATCTTTATTTGGAGATATATTTTTGTCTTTATCTGTTGTACTAGAAGGAAGAAGAAGTAAGAATTTTTATAGGAAACAAAACAACACAGTAATAAGGAAAGGTTAGAAGAATAATGTAAAAGTATGCGATTAAAATTGGCCTAAAATTATTCAGTAGATTTTGTCTACTCTTGTAAGACAAATATTACGTATAAGTATACGTATGCATTAAAATGAAAATTGTAGATTTAGAAGATAAAGTAATACAGTTAAAAAATGTGCAATAAATATTATAACAATATCATACATACAACATAATTAAAAGTCAACAAATTATCTCAAACATTCGTTTAACCCTTGTCGCGTACAGAGCGTACATTATACCGTCACAATTCCGCATTTTACAACGCTAGCATTGCATTGCCAAGGATTGCAATTATGTGTGACGCGTGACAGTGCACACTACTCGTTTGTATATTAGACTGCTTAAGTGTAGTCTCAGCTTTATGTTTTAAAAGGATTTAAGTGATGGCACCCTTTTGTGTAGGTCAGCACATTTGTTGCACTACATATTATATTTCTTTATTGACTAGCTTTTGCCCGCGGCTTCGCTCACGTGGAGCAATATTAGGATTAGAAATGGATCCCAATAATATTTTACTCAATAGCCAACAGTACAATATAATGACCTCTTCTTTGTATGGATCTGTATGTATAGATATATTAAAGAGGTCTAGCTATATCTTAGGATCCGTTTAATAAATTGAGATAAGAAGTTCAACAGTTTTTAAGTTGGAGCATATAATTTAACAAAAAACAAAATTAAAATCTATATAGTTGCTTTTGCGCTAACCCGTAACAAACAGACAACAATTCAAAAAATCTAATTTTTGGATTCGAAGATGTTTATATATCCATTTGTTTTTTTTTTTAATTTCTTCAATGTACTGACACATTTTTTGTTACGGTTTTAGAATAGTATACATTTATTCATATCTACTATACGTACAGATGTGTACAAAGGCGGTCTTAATGCCTTAGGCTTTTTCTACCGGATGACCTTTGGGTTAAGCAGAGGCGATCATGGTAGATGCACTAAAGGACTTTTTTTAAATATTAATCTTGACATAAACTACTGTTTACGGATTTTACCGGGTTGTAGGTATTGATATTATTTTATTACCGACGTTTCGGATCCTTAACAGCATCCATAGTCACGGGTAGGTCTACCCGTGACCATGGAGTTTCATTTCAATGTCTTATATTCGCGTAAGTGTCAGAAATATTAATCTTATATCGTCAATGTAATTGCAGCTTTTAATAAAACCTTAACAAGGATAGAACTATAAATATATTAGTATTACTAAACCCTGTATAATTAAACACAAAATTCGAGCTAAATTCTTAGGGCGCAGTATCACATGAACCTAGATGCCTCGAATAGCTGCCATTTTCTAACAAAGGAACCTTCCTTCCCTACTCGAGGAATGCATTAACAAAATGGCCGATGGGCGATGACATACATTACTAACGAGGTCTGCGCGTTTGTAACTCAAATTGCGTGGAATTGTCATTGAGTTATTATGTACTGGAGACCACACCACGAATACATTCCAAATTAAGGCGTAAGCGTCTCAATTCGGCAAGTTTTAAAGGTTGACTGCAATGAAAACCTATGTATTAGAATTACTACGATACACATTATTAAAATATTCATTATTAGGTAGGTAGTTAGTGCATTAGTGCTATTGCAAAATATTACAGTATATTAGATTAGATAGATATTGAAAAATTTTAATCGCGGAGTTGCTCGAAGTTGCTGATCTAGTAACGTAAAATGTATACCTCAATGGTAATTACCCATTCATTACGACGTTCTTGTTTTACTACTGATGTTTACGGCAGTTGTAATTCTTGCAATTCTTGCTTGCTAAGTTTTGGGACATGGTATGTGAGTTTTAATCAGTTGGGGGCAACTGATTAAAACTGAAACTAAAGTCATTTCGTAAATTCTACTTCTGCTAAGTTTTAAGGAGATGTCATTCTTACCTTTTGGGCACAAATATTCTCATGATGTACTTATACGACGATGTTAGGTGGGTAAGGCATACGGTAATAAAAGTTAAAACATAAGCACAATAAGAATTATGTTTTTAACTTTTGCAATTAACTAATGATTTTTTATTATGCATTTGGTATTGTAAGTATAACGCATACCTACCAATTTTAAAGATAAAAATAATGAAAGAAAAATTCTACCTCAGGCAGGACTCAAACCTGCGTCCTTTCCGTTAGTAAATATGCCAATTTATCAACAACACGTGTATGAATCATAATCAACACATTATACTGTACCACTGCTGGGTACGGACCTTCTCTTAGAATGAGAGATTAAGTCCACCACGCGGGCCTAATGCGGGTTGGCAGACATCACACACCGTCGAGTAATTCTTTCAGGTATGCAGGTTTCCTCACGATTCTTTCCTTCTTCGTTTAAGCGCGTGATAACTATTAACACGCACATGACTTCGAAAAGTCAGAGGTGCGTCCTTGGATTTGAACTCGAGACCTTTGACTTGGCAGACCAATGGTCATATCACCACGCTATCACTGTCTCACTATAAGCAGTCATATTATTACTAAACAGAACATTATATAACTCACCATAACTGCATTACATTAGCAAGCAAACAATTTGTGAGCTAAGCATAATTTGTGGTTTCTGATTTATAGTGAAATTAACGTAAAACTTCATTTAGTGCATAAACAATAGACTGAACCTGCGCGGTGCATGTCATAATTTCTTGTCATTCGTTACTCGGAAAACTCAGGTGATATTCACCTTTAATATTTTAGAACAAGTGAGAGAATGCCTATTCTTACAGTATTTATTTATTTATTCAATAACCAACTTATACTTACAGACTATTCTACACGTACAAGTTATAGGTTATAGTATGTTATCGTCTTAGAAGAAGTGGCAATAGGCTCGCCCCCTATTACATGGGATCTAAACATACCGGCGAACTGTGGGTGTACATTAGTACGCTTCTGCCTAACCCTTCGGGGAATACAGGCGTGATGGTATGTTAAAAAGTTGAACTTAATTACTCAAAACAACAAACATACCATCACGCCTGTATTCCCCGAAGGGTTAGGCAGAGGCGTACTAATGTACACCCACAGTTCGCCGGTATGTTTAGGTCCCATGTAATAGGGGGCGAGCCTATTGCCATTAACCGGGCACAAATTCCTAACTCCGAGCTGCTACTGGGAATTTCATAGAAAAACCCAATAACACTTTGCTCGACCTGGGGATCGAACCCAGGACCTCTAGCGTAGCAGTCGCGGTCAGGACCACTTGGCTATTGAGGCAGAAACACACTATAAAACAAATTTAATGCTAGACTGAGACTGTACCATATTTTGACGTCAAACCGTGCTTGAATCATACGAAATCTACTGGAATTAGTTTTTTGGGAAAGGTAAAGGACGGATCATCCCTTCTTAATCCTCACAAAAAACATGAATAGGAGGGCAAACGAGCAGACAGATCGCCTGATGATCAGCGATAACCACCACCCATGGACACACGCAACACCAGAGGAGTCTCAAGTTTTGCTACTCACTCGGCGAAACACAACGTAAGCGTTGTTTCACGCGAGTTTTCTGTGAAGCCGTGGTATCACTTCGGTCGAGCCAGTCCATTCGTGCCGAAGCATGGCTCTTCCACGGTAACAATACTTACTTTATTAGTCCATTTCAATTACTTTTTCGGCATACAAATTAAATATATTTAATCAAAAATCTCCTTAATCGTAAACAATTTCAATTGAGATTAAAAAAATGTGTTCATGGAGATAAGTGTACGAATCTAGTGAAGAAAATGCAATCCCAAAATTCTTCTCTCTTCACACAGGTTCGCGACATTATCCAGGCTTATCTGTCTCTACGTAGGACTGTAATTGTTACATTGTTAATCTGTGTGCCTGTTATGTTTTGATACCTGTACGGGTGCAAAGATTTAGATAAGAATTGGCAAGGATATAGATATATCTTGACGGAAAACATAGGTTCTATGTATCAAAAATATAGTAAATAGTCCACATCCTTTCGGCACGTGAGTGAAACCGCAGGAAAGAGTTAGTTTGTTATAAAATAAAGGTAATTACAATGTTTCGCTAACATCACGCAAGGAATTTATTTAAAGTAGTTCAAAACAAAAGAACACGGCATCTCTACGTAAAATACTTAAAACAGCGAAACAAAATTCACACGACTGAGGGTACTTAGTTAGAAAGCATTTCCACGTTTCATGAGCAGAGAAATCCACACATTTTAAAATGAGATTGGTTAACATGGTAAGGCGGAAACTCGCCTATTTGTCGGTAGGACTAATAAAGACTGCACCACACGTGTCGTGCACCCGCGCCAGCAATAAAATGGCGCTTTGATTTTATTTCATAAGGTTATTTTACACACTACGTTCTTCGTGAAACTCACTCGTGACTTTGTTGCATTGTTTTTGTTTTGAATTTGAGGCCAAGAAAGCTTTGGAAGGTAATTAAAATATTCTTTTTTTTTATTTTTAATGCATATTTACAGAGTAAACACACACATTCACATGCATAATCACTGTTGTTTGTTTTTTATAAATATATATATTTGTGTATTTTTTTTATATCCGGTACTACCTGTATTCCGTGCAAATAAATCTTTCCTTCTTTCTTTCTATAAAAACTAAGTATACTCGCTACTCTTAAGTGCACCTGCTACTCTAATTTCAAATATGCACAGCACTCATACAAATATACACAGCACTCAGATCAAGGTTTAGTTCATTAACGTATCTATCAGGAATTTATTGTATTTAATTTTATTTGTATGTTTAAACTAAGCTTGGAGTTAGGATTAATTACTACTGTGTACCAATGCTAACTGTAAGCTTAGGAACAATTATGTCAATAGGTTAACGGAGTGGACTATAACCTTATCCTTCTCATTTTTAGAGAATACCCGTGGCCAGCAGTAGGAAAATGTCATGGGGTGATGTCAATGAAGGCAATAAGCTTACCCCAATTACATGTGACCGGCGAATTGTGGGTGTATTATACTACAGCCAGAGCAGTGACATGTATTTGTTATATGATATATTAGATTTCCGAGCGTCTTTTAAAGCAGCATCTTAGCGTCGAACACATGGCTATGAGACGAGCATCGTAACTCACGGTTGAGTTCGTATCTCAAGCAATAACTTGAGATAAATCACGCGAGTATTCGTCCATTGTGCTGCTATTCTATTGTTGCCCTGTTGATTTTGGTCCAGGGGACGTATTAATGGCTGGGGGAAATTATATTTAATGGGAAATATTTCAGTAGCAGACGCTTTGGGGTGGTAAGAGAAGGTATTATTAATGTACACTATAATGGAAGGTATTTTTTTTTGCTGGTAACGTGTTGTAGTTTGGTGTGAGAATCTAAGAACAGGAAACAGGCAGCTAAAATTTATAAATCTAACTACTAACCTAATAATAATATAAACTGCCTCATTAGCCAAGTGGTCCTTAGTGCGACTGCTACGCTAGAGGTCCTGGGTTCGATTCCCAGGTCGAGCAAAGTTTTATTGGGTTTTTCTATGAAATTACCAGTAGCAGCTCGGAGTTAGGAATTTGTGCCCGGTTAATGACAATAGGCTCACCCCCTATTACATGGGACATTAACATACCGGCGAACTGTGGGTGTACATTAGTACGCCTCTGCCTAACCCTTCGGGGAATACCGGCTGGATGGTATGTAAATGTTAATAATATAAAATTGCAATTGGCCGTTATCTGTACCTACAAATACATTTGTCATAAATAAAAAAAAAAACCTGTATAAGAGCAACTGCCAATTAATTGCGTGCGCAGAACCTGCATCAGGAAAAGCTGTTCAGTATGACCATGACCAATGGTCAATGGTCGACGACACGTTTGGCGGCACCGATTAGCTTCTGCGACACGTGTTGTGTGTTAGATCCCCACACAGAGCAAAAAATAATATGTTCTTTATGTAGCGGTTCCGGGTCTAGGCATTTCTGTCTGTGACAATTTGCGTTTCTAAACGCACCCATGATAAATGAGAAAATCAGTTTACCCCACACTAGCATTTAAAAAAAAAAATTATGATGGTTAGAATCACTCCTTTATTGAGTGCAAGTGATTAAGGCACCTTGTATAACGTAAACACTAATATATAATTTCGGAAAACGAGATAACCGAAGTTACATAGCTCTAAATAAGATAAACGCATACACATGTATACATAGACCGGTTTCTACAAACCAATTAGCATATTACAATTCGAATTCCCACGTCGATACCACGTCCACAGTCCGCCATTCTGCATAGACAGCCCTGTTAGGAATGGTACAGTCGATAAAAGTTTTATGTACAGGCTGTAAATGACATCTGCATGTTGACATGGACATTACCCCCGCAAATTGAGCCAGCCATATTAATTATCTTTTTCTTGAAGCAGCTCCGACACTTTGAAGCCCCCCTAAATTTTCGTTGTGGTTAAAGCTAGAAATGTAAAATAATTATTGGGTAAAAGAGGTTCGGTATGTACTTAGGGTATGTTTTTTTTGTTTCCAAAAATCTTCATGGATCGTCCGCCACCTGGGGGGCGGGGTATGTCGGACTCGTACTGACTCAAAACCTTACTTGCCCTCGCTTGCCCTATAGTCACGGACATGGAATTCACCACGATCGTGACTGGTTGTGGTGTGTGACCACAGTCTTCATACGAGTCGTGCGAGACAATACCTGCATTTTGACATATAATGCGTACATACCATCACGCTTGTATTCTCCGAAGGGTTAGGCAGAGGCGTACTAATGTACACTCACAGTTAGCCGGTATATTTAGGTCCCATGTAATAGGGAGCAAGCCTATTGCTATTAACCGTGCACAAATTCAAAACTCCGAGCCGCTACTAGGAATTAAAAAAAAAACCCAATAACAATTTGCTCGTCCTGGGAATCGTCCAGGACCTTCAGCGTAGCTGTAGGACCACTGGGCTATCACACATTTGACATACAAATCACAGTCAATCATCTTTATCCAGACGCAGATGTCGTTAGCTGCCTACATACTACTTTTGTCGACTATACTTATTAAGCCTGTATTGTAATTGCTACCTTCGATCGTCCCAAATTTCAGAGATGGTAAAATAATTAAGATATCACACATTGGCAGTTCGGAGCGCTATAAATCGAATGGCAACCGCAGATAGGGGCAACCTTAATTTCGGGGTGTCCCGCAAAATGGATAAATCTGGATTGCTTCCCAAAGCTATGAATATATTATCATAATGATGACTTACATTTTGTTGGGATCTTTTTGCACACCTTAGAATATATTTTCCTCTCCATTTCGTGGGTACGAATATATTTGTACTAACAGTGCCCCGTGGTGATACTCGCGTTGATTTCATATTTCCCAAAATCGTTTCTAGAGACAAGGTCTCGAGTTCGAATCTAAAGCACGCCCCTGTGACTCTTTGATATTATGTGCGTACTAATAGTTATTTATCACTCGCTTAAACGGCCAAGTCTCGCAATGTTTTCATTGTGAGTAACACTGAATGCTTGAGTGTTATTCGCGACAGTGCTGCAGCGTGTGAAAAATTAAAATTCCTAGTAAACTCTTCATAGAAAACACAATAACACTTTTTTCGACCTGATAATCGAACTCGAGATCTCACGTTTAACAGGTGCGCCTCTGTCTACTAGAAAATTTGGCAGTTTCAAAGTTGCAATCCCGAGATTCAATTTACATAAACCTCTTCAAATTAATTTGGTTTACACTCTATAAAATATTGACCCAAATAATTTAGATAGTTCTAACCGTATAATTGAGTGTCTGCAAGTTATTATCCAACGAGTTATGAAGCCACATAGTTTATTTAATCTCAACTCGTGGTAAAATAAAACAAATACATATTATTGGATATAATAAATTTTCACTATTGAAATTAAATTTCAAGATAGACAAAGGAAAAAGTGTGTGTTCAGCAAAAGGATGTTCACAAATCACGCCGGTATTGCCCGCAGGGTTAGGTTAGGTTTAGGTGTTGCCGTGCCCCACTCAAGTGGATTGGCAGATGGGGGATAAACAGTCCCCCTCAACAGAGCCGGAGACCGCAATGGCGGTCTGCCACTGCTGGGGTCGCGGAGGAATGAAACCTCGCTCCCGTAACCCCAGCAAAAAGTGGTGAGGCGAAACACCCGTGTGGTTTTAGTCGGTAGGTCACCCACTCTGGGTGGAGTCCGACACACCCCGCCGCCTTCCCCGGGCGGCGGATGTCCATGAGGATATCCACACGCACAAAAAAAAAAAAAGGTTAGGACGTCTTCTGGTGTATAAGACATCGAACTAACTGCAAGTTAGTTATGCTTAAGTAAGTCATGTCGGTTGAGAAGCAAAGTAACTTGCTTTTCAATAGTTGTTACTAACGTCACCTTTAAGACGTATATTCAGAATGTGAAGGCAAATTCCGACATGGCGGGTGAGTCTCGCGGTGGCTTACCGGTCATAGCGTCTGGTGTATCTAACCAGAAGACTCAAGTTCGAATCCTGCCTGCAAGTCGAAGTTTTCCTTCACTAAAATGACTTTAAAAACCAATAACATGAAAAATGCAATTAATATGCAATGAGGTATACGTAGACAATATCATTTGTAATTACACTTCTGGGCACATCTATTGGCCCACCTTAGAGTTTAGGTTTCGATGGCCCCTACTGAAATATGATTGCTAGATTGAACAATACTGTTGATGCAGTTTTAAACCTAGGCTCCAAATTGTCTTTTGTTTCTTTAAATTCTGTGTTCGAAATTCAAAAAAAGACTATTGAATGAAATTGTGAATGTGCCAGGTTCAAAACTACATAAAAACTTTTTGCTCGACCTAATATAAAATTTTAGCTAGGACCAAACGAAACTGAAAATACAAGGTGGGCCAATAGATGTGTCCAGAAGTGTAGTTTAGTTTTTAAATATCGCTGAGTACCTACGCTACGGTCGAAAGACTCGGGAGGAAGGAAAATTCAAAGACGTTTGTCTCGAAACCCTCTTAGCTTGAACCTTTTGTCTTTTAAAAAGCAGTTTGCAATGTAGATTCCGTAAGATCTTCAGACGTATCTACATTTCTAGAACCATTCAATGTAGCAATTTTTTAGTTAAAACTTTATGAATTATCCATTTGTCAAAATTACGTCCTACTAACATAGATATTAAGTTGTTCTGTATACTAACAATTTATGGATTAATTTCCGAAGTAAAGTACATAATATCTATATATATAAAAGAAAGTCGTGTTAGTTACTCCATTTATAACTCAAGAACGGCTGAACCGATTTGGCTGAAAATTGGTGGAAAGGTAGCTTAGAACCAGGAGACGGACATAGGATGTCCTTTTGATGGACTTTTTGTCCCGTTCCCGGGGGATGTGATGACAGATCGAATTCCACGGGGGCGAAGCCGCGGGCAGAAGCTAGTTATATTATAAAGATACAGTGATAGCCTCGTGAAATGACCATTATTATACTGCCAGGAGTTTAAATCCAAGGCACGCAACTGACTTTTCGAAGTAATGTGCGCATCTCGCGCTTAAACGGTGATGGAAAACATCGTGAGGAAACCTGCATGACTGAGAGATTTTCTCGACAGCGCGTGAAGTCTGCCAACCCGCACTGGGCCAGCGTAGTGGATAGTCCACTACGCTAGCCTATCGTCTCTTTAAATCCCTATATTCCTATCGTCTCATTCTTAAAGAAGACCCGTAGCAAGCAGTGGAACAGTAAATAGTTTGATAATGTTATATAATGATAGGATTACTAATCAGCTTTCAAAGACTGATTAGAACTTAGTTGTAAGTAAATAGTACTCAAGGGGATTACGATCCGTTTCAACTTGAGCATCCGATTACAATTTTCTAGATTAGTGCAACATAAACACAGATAAAAACTCCGAACCAATTACGTTTAGTAATTTAATTGCTTGCGATGTTAAATAACTTATGCCGCGTTTGAATAGGTTAGTTCAGTGGAATAGGAAGTGCAGTTTCATTAATTTCTATAGAAACAAAAAATAAAATAAAATTGTCTTCTATTGTGCAGATAAATAGGTATTCATAAGTAGGTAATTATTTTGAATTTAGAATGAGTGTCCATGGAGTCTCTTTCCGGATTCTTCTCCATAGGATCAACCTTTTGGAACCGTACAACTAGAATAATAACGTTTCATAAACGTTTGTAAAAGCTTATTTGAAATAATAACATTTGAGCTTGAACTTGAAGAATTTTCCAGTTCATAAATCGTTCTTACAATAAAGAGTACACTAGAATACCCATTATTACTATTAAATTTCGGTATGTACAATTTATAGCTATACTCGATTAATACGTAATTAAGTGTTTAGTAATGTTATTTTTTAATAGTTGTACGTATTCATCTGAGAAAAATGTTAGGTTCATGACCATTGTCTTATCGACTGTTATCTATTTATGATACACCGTTGGACATAAATAAAATTTACACAAAATATACATCCTAGCTATCAATGTGAATTGAACCATACATTCCAGTAACTGTCCTGTCCACTGGCGTATATCTAAACGAGTCATGAATTTTATAGGCTATTTGGTCGGCTCAGCACGCTCCGTTCAATGTAACTAGCTCGGAACACATTTATTTAATTGCTCTCATTGCGACCCGATGCCATGCAGATTGCATATAATTAAAGCATGAAACAATGTTTTGATAAACTGTTTTATTGATTGGCAATTAAATGCGTTTGGTGTTTATCTGTAGGAAAATTATATAAAGCTGTGTCAATATTGTAAAATGATTAACTATGATTACACTTAGGTACATTACTATATATAAAATACATACATAACTTTAACGTGGGAGAGCCATGCGACCGGAGTGATACCTCACAGAAAACCGTATTGAAACAACGTTGTGTTTCGCCGAGTGAGTGAGTGAGCTTACCGGAGGCCCAAACCCTTTTATATCTTACCTTACCATCAGGTGATACGTCTGCTCGTTTGCTGCACTATGCTATAAAAAAAATCTTATTTCAACCGCATCTGGTTAGACTGGGGGTTGATCAAAGGCTTTGACCCCAAAATATTATACACTCACGGCCTTTTTCCATAGAGTTAGGCAGAAACTACAGAGCCATTTTACTACGACTCTTCAAAAAGGTCAGGTGCGTAGTACTCGCAACCGACGGGCGTGTATTAATGTGGACGAAGCAAAAGAGGAATGCAAGAATTAATAGTGTCAGACTATGTTTTGACATCATCGAGTAAGTAATATCTACAATCAATCTTATTCTACGCATTAAGCATTTAAACTAAACAAAAAGCATTCGCACGCTTTATTAAGACCAGAAAAGAACAGTTTCAACTAGCTTTAATCGCTCTGTACACTCGCTAAGTAAGCTCTCTAGGATTGACTCGGAAAATCTGCAGTGCGCTAAAACTTTATTTGGAAAACATTTAATCTGTGTCATTGCGAGAAATTTACACTAAAAGTTACAAAACTAAACATGTAAAGTGGAATTTATGCTGAAAACAAAGCCCATTTAGTTGGCGTCAGGTAACGTCGGGGCATCCTACTGTTTTCGAAGTTGACGCCTTTGAGTATTAATAAGACAAGGTGATTCTGATCTCAATTTCCAATACGACAGTATGTTTCACTTCAATCGATTGAAACAGTTGGTTTTTCTATACTAATACATTACCTAGAGAGAAGGATACCTACGTAATAACTACGCTTATCAGTTGATCTACAAGATTGATCTGCGCTTTCTGCAGTCCTTCTATGAATGGGTAACCAACCTTCACACATCGAAACCTTGGGTATGAGCCGTCGATGAAGTCCGACATCCTGGCAACCAGTTTATGCTTAACATATCAGTCAAACTATTGATATTATTAAATACTTTTCGTTCATTAATACTAAATGCACAACACCCGAATATAAGAATAGTCATAAAATTGTATTATAGTCACATTTTATACTCACCTAAAATTACTGTATGTATTAATGAACAGGTAAGACACTGGCTTCTGTACCTAATACAGTTTATACTAGCACAGGAGCCTGATTTCTATAAATTATTGTAATCGTTTTTGTGTCAATAAATAATAATTATTTTTAATTATTTTACATATTAAAACCTAACATTTTGTGATATTCTTTTTGCATTTTTTTATGCTAAGATGCTAAAGTTATTTTATTGAAGGAAAAATTCGTCTTTGAAAAGCAAGCCTCCTGCGAGTCGAATTTCTCCTTCACTAAAACATTGAAACCTGTTCGCACTTCGGAAAGCACGTTATCGCTTGAAGAGATAATATTTTTTTATAGCAAACTACAAGACTACTAGTGACTACTAGTAACTACTGGAGCCCCCTATTAGTGGTCGAGCATTTCTGAAAGATGAAAACAGTGATGATGTGTGTGAGAGAGTGTTGACAAATACCAACAGAGCTGTATGGCTTGTCTTTATTAATACTCCAACGTTCAGAGCAATGTAAAGCGTTGAAATGTGATACATCGCTGCATTTTAAAGCTGTCGGGCTATTTACAAATGCGGGCATGCGAAACAAACATGACTACTGTATATGCTCACGAGTTGGTATTTGGTTTTCGGTGCTTGATCTCTTCCTAGCTTAATGGTGACAGGAGATTCATTTGCATATAAAGGTATGTTCACGTGCGTAGCTATGATTACGTTGCCTCGCGAGATAATCGATTCATATCGCGAAGCAGCCGCGCAATGTCCATGCCCAGTTTTAGACATTAAGCAGATTTTGATACATAGCCTCAACGGACTTTTGATGTGTGAAAAACTTCACGAGTCATTAAGATCAACATCTGTCATTTTCTAACTACGTCAGGGTCGGCTTCCAGCCTAACCATGTGCTGTCAATATGTTTATTAATAACCTAATACTGCTATCAGCCTTTTGCAAACCAATTTTCGGGTTCGTTAATGGTTCTCACCAATGCAATGTACTAAGATATCCAAATTTGTCAGTGGTAAACTTGGAGCGTTATCTGGGTAGTTTTACTAAGCGACTTTTATTTTATTAATCTATATACTATATACTATAATATATAAAGCTGAAGAGTTTGTTTGTTTGCTTGAACGCGCTAATCTCAGGAACTACTGGTCCGATTTGAAAAATTCTTTCAGTGTTAGATAGCCCATTTACTGAGAAAGGCTATAGGCTATATATCATCACGCTACGCGGACGAAGTCGCGGGCAGAAGCTAGTGTTAAATAAAATCTTTTTATGTACAATTAATAATTACTTTTCCTCGTTATAATCAAACATACAGTGTCAGTGCTGGGCATCAGCGACGTTGGCAAGTGCTAAAAGCCAAAAAAGCGTTTATTTTAATTTGTGATTTCATTTTGCAAGTTTGTTCAACATTTGATTAGCAATAAAACACAACCCATAAATCAGTCTCATTCTATTTATCGTTTTCTTTCCGACTGGGAAATGAAAGCTAGCGCTAGGCTAGCTGCTGGGCGAGCTGATGCTGCCGACGGCTACTGTCTAATTACCTACTTAATCATATACTACTGCTGTTTAATTAGTGTCTTATAAACGTACGAGAACCATACTTCGGTATGAATGGGCCGGCTGGACTGGAGTGATACTACGGCCTCACAGAAAACCGGCGTGAAGCAACGCTTGCGTTGTGTTTCGCCGAGTGAGTGAGGATACCGGAGGCAACGCACTTGCGACTCCTCTGGTGTTTCGGGCGTGCTTACCATGTGGTGATCCATCTGCGCGTTTGCTCACCTACCCATAAAAAAAAGTGTCTTAGATTCAACTCAAAAACTTTTTTCTATGAAATTCCCACCGAGTTAGGAGGAATTTTCAGTTTATGGGCTCGTCCGCTATTACGTGGGACCTAAATTCACCGGAGTATTGTAGGAGTGTACTATTACCCCTTTGCCTAAAATTTCGGGAATTTCCACTATATTATAGAAGGTAACAATTTACCCCAATAAAATCAATATGAAAAAAAATATGCGCAAAAAAGTTGTAATATTGATATCACTTCACATTAAAACTACCTAACCATATACCATTATATAAAATAATGTTATTTTTAATCAAAGTCGAGCGCCAAAACCAGCTTACCAATGACCTTATCAAACATTTTTACATTCCAACGCTTTATAAATTTAACGACAAATTTAAAAATAAATAGCGTTTAGGTACAAAATCGATTGCCTTTTGAACAGGTAACAGGGGAAATAATATAAATATAATAATAATAAACTTCCCCTATGTTTGAACGCCACCTGATGTGCCTTTGATCCAAGCAAAACATTGCGTTTGGCACTGGCAAACAATTACTTTGAAGGTATATACAGGGTGGTTCGAAGAATTGCAAATGTTTATACGGTATATTTTATACAGGTTATGACAAAAGCCTGTCCTTGATTTTTACAGAATCAATATTATACTATACCTGAAAAATATTCATCTAAAGAAATAATGACTTAAAAAAATCTTAATTATTTACATGTTGATACGAAAGCGAAATACGGTTCCTTGCGACTACATCAGTCTCAACATACAGCTTATGATGAGTCATGCTCATATTTTTGCTAGTTACTTAGTTCTAGAGTCTCAGGGAAACCTTAGTTAGAAGTTTTACCAAATATAACATTTAAAATAATATAAATTTCTGTCGAGCTTGTCTAAACCTTATTGTGAAGGATATGTGGTGTGATAATTCTATAAAAAACTTAACACTTAACACAGTGGTTATAAAATATTATTCAATATTTGATTTTAAAAACAAAAATCATATTTATAACCTCTGTATGATTTTTTAAACCAACATTTTTATAAAACAAACTTTAGTGTTTCATTTATAAAACATTGTATGAATGCATTGTGAAAGCACTATTACTATAAAAAACGTAAAAAATGTTCCACAAATTATAATTTACACGGGTAAGCATTGCGGTTTTTTAAAAGTTTTTAACATAATAAAAAAAACATTAGAAAATATTTTTTTAAAATTAAAACCGCGAAACCGAAAGAACTGTTTAGAAGGCAACACAGTTAATGTCTCAGCGGTACCTAGTCTAACAATACATTTTATACAAAATTTATATTTATAGTCCAGCTCATACCTGTAGTATAATTTAGAAACTAGTTGTTTCATTTTAGTTAAAATATAATTATGTTTTATTGAGGTACTAAGGTTGTTTTTTTTATGTTTGGCATAAATGTATGTAATGTAAAATCTTATAATTAGGTTTTTAGTTTTAATATTCCGAAAGGATATTGATGCAAACGTTTAGAGTTAAGTTCAAATACTTGATTTTAGTAAAACATTCTACGGCAACACCCTGGATATAATATTTGTGTCGTATACAGGCGATGAAAACAGCAGGGGTTACATCTTCTACCAAATAATGTCGACCTTTCCTTACAGAATTATGAGTTTAGGATAATAATAGTAAATAACGTAAATTATTATTATGAATTTTAATTGAATTGTTATAAATATTTAATTCCTTTGTTGTTTTCTGGAAAATTTTATCATCATAGGTAATGTAATTATTTTAATCTTACCTTACTACTGGTAATTAATATGTGGTGCTAGCCTGTAAGAACCTCTTTAGCGATCTATTTGATTTTGTTTATATGTTATTGGTTATCAGAGTACATGTAGTTGTTGGTGGGCCTTAAAAAAATAATACGATTTTTTCAGGATTAAAATACTGCCAAACAGATCAGCGGGCTCTTTTAACCGACTTAAAAAAAAGGAGGAGGTTCTCAATTCGTCTGAATCTTATGTATGTTCTCCGATGCTTCGGCACGAATGGGCCGGTTCGACCGGAGTGATACCACGGCCTCACAGAAAACCGGCGTGAAGCAACGCTTGCGTTGTGTTTCGCCGAGTGAGTGAGGTTACCGGAGGCCCAAACCCTTTTAAAAGGCGGGTAACGCACTTGTGACTTCTCTGGTGTTGCGGGTGTCCATGGGCGGCGGTGATCGCTTACCATCAGGTGATCCGTCAGCTCGTTTGCTTCCCTATCCCAATAAAAAATAATAATAATAATAATACAAAAGATGCATTTTTTTTTCTTGTGTAGTGTAAGGATGTAGAAAATATATTTCTCTGTCCATTTTATTTAAAATTCCTCGTTATGTACGCACGTCAAGCGGAAGGAGATTCGCTCATCCATAGAAGGTCATTTTGTTGTTGAATCAATTGCCTTTGCAGCCTTTGTGACGTCAGGAAATAGGAAATATAATATTTATTTACTTCAATGGGGCCTATTTAACCAAACGTTAGAGATTCCCCTGCATATGAGCAATACACGTGTTCAGTTTGCGTGCAAATAAAATAACTGCAATACGAGATTTTCTATAGGTACCTAGTTATAGAAAGCTAATTACTGGTCTAATAGATTGCCCTAATCTTCTATCTCAAATAGCATTTAATGTGCCAAGAACATCGGCAAGGCATTACAACCCCATTCATCTTCCCTTGGTGTCCACTAACTATCGCCAGAATGCGTTTCTGTGGCGAGCGAGGAGTATTTTAAATGAATATTGTGTTAAGTACAACTTCGATATTTTTAATGCTAAGCTGGAAACGGTAAGACGGGTACTTAGTCTAGAATTTTTTGCAAAGCATGAGAGCTGAATGTCATCTGATTGCTAAAAACTTTGTTCACAAGAATAGCTTTGTTTTTTGTTTTAATCAGTATTTTATTCGTGAAGACTTATTATTGGCTTTCTGTTACCTAAAATTATTGTTTATTTTAATTGTTATATGCTGTTGGTCTTCCTTTGAAAAATAAATAAATAACATTTTAAAGCTATAATAGTAAAAGGTTACAATAACATCTACAGTAACTAACTACATACCTAACTATGTATGTATTAAGTATAAATTGTACGGAGACTCACGATCCCGCAGTCAAACTGATAACACAGTTTTGTGGGGCAATGTTTAATTGTAATTACTTTTTGTAGAATAAATAAATAAATAATAAAAAGACGGGTTATTCTGGTAGGCAATTAGAAAATAGACGGCTTACTTGGGGAGCCCGCTGCCCGAACAGATAATTTCATAGAAAAACCTAATAATACTGATCGACTTTGGAATTGGGCATAGTAGTCACCCTTACGACCAATACATTAATGAGAACATCTTTTGTATTTGTATTTTAAATATAATAAAAAAACACGATAAAATCCGTAAATAAATTTAAAAATTAATATTTGTAGGCTAAACGAAATCTAAAGTCTAAGAATATTTAACCTACGCAAATTTAAGGAGCAACACAATTATTACGTTCAATGAACTACAAAATTTAAATTAGACCCCGGTCTTAAAAGTACCTGTTATCTGAATATTCTACGCTATGTAAATACAAAATTTAGCATCGTTTTATACCGTCGGGGGATAGGGAAGATCTTGCTAGATTGGGCGTGCGTACCTCTGCTTAAGGGGGCTTAACTGAATCCCCTGAAACAGGGGGCGCCTATATCTGCGAGATAAAGGCATCGGGAATAGGGGACGATGTTCTGTTTCGTCCTAAACGCTTGGATTTCCTCTTTATAATTTGGTCGATCGGAAATATTTAATTTGTTCTGTTACGCTGAAGTGGGTGCTTGTTGTAGGGATTATAAAAAATATTATGATTATGTCAAATAATTATCTTGGATCAAAATGATGGCGTTTCTTTTCGTTTGGTTTCTGTTTTTCTGTCTTTATTATTAATTCATTGGCTGGGCTTCAATGAGTAATTAGATTCTGTATGACATTAAGGCCCACTTGCACCAAATTTTTAAATGTGTTTATGTTGCATTTAAACACAATTTTTCATACTAAATTTGTGTTTAAATACAATTTAAATATGTTTAAGAAGTTGGTGCAAGTGGCCCTTAATGTACGTTATCTGTAGTTTGTCAAAGTTTTAACAATACTATTTATGTGTATGTGATCTCGAATTTCCCAATCCGTGGGAATTTCCCAATACTCCGTCTTAATGCTCACCTACATAATATATATATTTATGCGTAGAACGATAATTAATGACACGATGAGATTGGGACGTGGCTTTCTATTTAACACTATTATGGACACTACAAAAACAATTTTCTATCTAACCATTAATGGTGTCTCCCATTAGTGGATAGACAGTAAATATAAAGAGAGAAAACCAACCTACCTATGAAAATAATAAGGATGCATTTTGAATGACATATTATGGTGATCATTAGTAGACCATCTTCCGTACAAGTTGTTCTACGTTCGGAAATCGATTAGGTATATATACCTTTACTACACGTGATAGTGGGAGCGAGCAATATTGATCTTTATATCCTAACCCTACGCGTGTTTTTTTAACAGATGTTTCTTCCCAGCATGCGGAGAGAAACCGTTGTATTATCGATAAAAAAAGTTATGGAAATGACGAAACAATGATGATGATTTTGTTTCTGTTAAATAATAATTTCTTTAAGTATTAATTAATTATTTAATTAATATAATTTATTTAATTAATTAATTAATTCACCCCCTTATTCATAAGACTATCAAACATATGCCAGGGTAAACAAGACAAAACATATTATAGCTAGAAGACTTTTATATTTTTATGAATAAGGGATCGAAACCAGTTAGGACTGGTCTTCTCAAAGTTTCTATGGTTCTTTCCTCAAAAGGCCATTTCCAAGACAGACATTGCCCTGCATTGTCCTACTCACATTATTATTTGCATTATTCTGTGTCTGGACTTTAAAAGAGACCAGGATTCTCTGAGTTTGTTTTCGGTGTTTCTTCTAAGAGGTTTAGAGGATTTAGAAAATGCCGAAGCCATCTAGCTGTAGAGTAAAAACAAACCATTGACTTGTAAAAGTGTCTCTAAAGATCAGAATCATTTCATTTCATCAAGGTTTAAAATTTTATGACACATTTCACAGAGCACTTTTGAAATTTCCAGAATTCCAAGGTCCTTTCACAGGGCAATGAGGTCACGTGCAGTAGTCTCGCGTATCAAATAATGGTACGTGAATTACTGCATATTTTTCTGCTAGTTTAACATCTACATCAAGAAATGCTGCTTCAGGCAATGTATCCAATGATATGACATATGCGTTGTGCGGGCCACTGAGCGGGCTCCCAATGGTCTATGATTGTAGCCTAACCCCCCATTCTGAAAGGTGATCCGTGCACAGCAGTACCTACTGCATATGTTGTAGTTGATGATGACGGAATTGCTCAAAGAATTGAATTCAAACTTGCCAATATATTATCACTAGCTTCCGCCCGCGACTTCGTCCGCGTGGAATAATTACTTTATCTTAGTGTGATGATATTATATAGGCTTCCTCAATAAATGGGCTATTTAACACTGAAAGATTTTTTCAAATCGGACCAGTAGTTCCTGAGATTGGCGCGTTCAAGCAAATTATCTTAGTTTTCTCTGCATCGAGTATTGATTCATTCTCTTATAATTTTTTCAATGTTATGTTTGGTTCTGGTTTTCAATCTAACCAAATGCGGCTGAAAATCTCAAGGCGACTGCTATCAAACCTCCGCAACCCAATTTATAGGCAATACCGTAATTCAGCGAATATACTGGTTGTCAGGCTACCATTAGTAATTCTCATAGATGTTCGTATGACAACTGAGACCGAAAAACCGTAAACCAACCGGTTTTACGTAATCTCCCAGGCACGTAGGGCTTACGATGTGTTAAGAATGGTCACCCTTCCACACACCTGACCACGGCGAGCTTCGAATATTGATAAAAAATACAAGAAAAGCGTAGTAAGTTGGATAGGATAGAAGATTATGTCCTGAGAGGGCTATCTTACCCTTTCAGAACTAAATGGTAAAACGTAAATCCGGCTATTAAGGCTAACCTAAGATTATTCCAAATTTATTTTCTTTCGCTGGTAACACCTTGTCGGTTTAATTTACGAGTATTGCTCTTACTAGAATAAATTATTCTTTTTGACACACTAAAAGTTATGAATGATAAGATGTTGGTGATAGAAATGGTGAGAAAATTTGTTTTTTTATTTTAAGTAACATAACATATCATCACGCCTGTATTCCCCGAAGGATTAGGCAGAGGCGTACTAATGTACACCCACAGTTCGCCGGTATTTTTAGGTCCCATGTAATAGGGGGCGAGCCTATTGCCATTAACCGGGCACAAAATCCTAACTACGAGCTGCTACTGGGAATTTCATAGAAAAACCCAATAACACTGCTCGACCTGGGAATCGAACCCAGGACCTCTAGCGTAGCAGTCGCGCTCAGGACCACTTGGCTAATGAGGCAGTTCAATGAGGCAATGAGAGTTTATTTTAAGTACCTGACTTATTAATGGTTCTAAGCGCGATTGCAACGCTAGAGTTCGTCGATTCCAAACCCAGGTCAAGCAATGTGGACATACATATATATTTTCACGCCTGTCCCCCATTGGGGTAGGAAGAGACTATATATCTCTATAAGTTACGATCCTGACCAACTTTCGCTTCATCTACGTTAATTTACCTCCTCATGCGTGATCGTCGGTTTAGAGTGTCCTTAACCTGAACTTTTATGAGGATGGCCGCAATTTGGTTATGGTACTCGTACGTTCGTCGAGGTCGACCACTTCCAACTCTTCCATCCGTTATTGGGTTTTTTCTATGAAATTCTCAGTAGCAGTTCGGAGTTAGAATCTGTGCCCGGTTAATGGCAATAGACTCCCTACTGTATGGGACCTAAATATGCCGGCGAACTGTGAGTGTACATTAGTACGCCTCTGCCTAACCCTTCAGGTAATACAGGCGTGATATTTTATATTATTTTAGGTAAGTTCGAGTTATTGAGTCTTCCATTTAGAATTGTCCGTAGCAGCTCGAAGTTTGGATTTCTGCTTGATCCCCAGACTCATACCCCTATTACATGGGACCCAAAATATACTATCAAATTGTGGGTGTACATTTGTACACCTCTACCTGTCCCATCGGGGAATATATTATATAATGTTTTTTACAATACAGTTTTCGGATACATCAGAAAAGCCTACTTACAAAGGCATGAGCACTTGAGCCTTCAGTTTGGGGGTGTTTGAAATTGGAATTTGTTATCAAACGGTGGCGCCCCCTACGGCAGTAAAGCCACATGTATTTGCGGATTTTGTGTTTTTGCTTTGTTTTACTGTGGTGTCGTAAAATGAGTGTTCTGAGTCGTATAACTCATAAATAGAATGGTTTTCCTGCACATTATATCATATATCTGTATTCTCTGAGGGGGTAGGTAGAGTTTACCAATGTACGGCAACAGTTTTCAGATATACCGGAATAATTTTTATTCAGTGCGCAAACTTTGACAGTTGAAACTTAAACGACTTTTATTAAACACCAATTTGTTATTTTGATATATCTTAGTACAAATTATCGAAGTTATCGTTAACGAAAGATGTTTACTTTGAAACTGATTTTATGGTTACTCGCTAGCGCACGGCAAAGCGCGCGCGCGTTAGTACCTACATCAGCTGTACACCGGCGCGTGAGTCGGCTGGCACACCTGCATATTGTTATTATTGCGAATAGATATTATGTGTCCATATTTTGCTGATTTCAAGCCGGATAAAAATTTAAAAAAAAGTTTTGAACTAATAATGGGAATGTGTTCTATTACTGATACTGAACTACCAAAATTTTTTTGCGCACTGCTTAAAAAATATTCCTGTATTTAGGTTGCATGTAATGTGGGACGAGTATATTACCATTAACCGGCCATAAATCATAGATAGAAATTAAATTTTGAAAGAATATACTATGTACATCATGAATATATTTATATTCACACTAAAATTATATAAAACACATTATGAAAAATAATCGTAAAGCTATATTTAAAAAATGACGGATTTTCTTACAAACTTTCACCCCCGTTTTCACCGTCTTAGAGGTTAAATTTCCAAAAATCCTTAATGTTTGTCTTCAGTGCAAAAAGAACCAGTATGCAAACTTTCAGGGATCTAGCTCCTGTAGTATCTGCTGTGCGGTCATACTTCAGTCAGTCAGGTTCTTCTTTTATACATATATATAGAATAGAAGAAACAGGAGATAGAAAACATAATATATTACCTACTACACAATGTTTAACGCTCATACTAAAACACTTCACATTCCATAAAATCTCAAAACGGGAAGGAACGTCTCCATAAAACTTCCACGTAGATCAAATTGCCTGGATCGTCCTTTGAACTCCTTTGTCCAACGCTTGCCACACGAACAATTGTACAAAATGACATTCGTCGTTAAATACAACAGCATATATAAAATAGTATCTATAAGTAAACAGAAGCCTTTGAATGAAACAAACAGGGGTCGTTGACCGCGACATATGAAGGTAACTTTCGTCGCCACATAATATATACATTATGTAAGTCTGTCCAACCGCTTGTACACTTTTTAGACGCACAATTAGGCCTCTTCTGCTTTTGACATTGCCCCTACTATTTGTTGAAAAGTATTTTGTATTTTTGAATGCGTTTTTATGAGTGTACACTTATGCATGGAAGTTATAATAATATATATCTGTACTAATCTATACTACTTTACTACTATTAATATAAAGCTGAAGAGTTTGTTTGTTTGTTTGCTTGAACGCGCTAATCTCAGGAACTACTGGTCCGATTTGAAAAATTCTTTCAGTGTTAGATAGCCCATTTATTGAGGAAGGCTATAGGCTATATATCATCAAGCTAAGCGGACGACGTCGCGGGCAGAAGCTAGTAATAATATATATATGTGATAAAAGTTAAGTGGTCGTCGTGATGTTCGCTCGCGTGGGTTTCGATAATCGCATTAACCTATCACCATTATAGTCCTCATCTCATCTTTTTATGTCTCATGGAAAGAAGTAAATAAAGATAATAGTATAACATATATGCGATAGATGTAATATCATTAATAAATTATAGAACATATATGCGATAGATGTAATATCATTAATAAATTATAGAATATCTACATTAAATTTATTATGTTTATGGGTTAAGCAAGTAAAAAAGAACATACTGTAATCTGGATTAACAGAATCTTAGCAGTACGTGTTAGTCAAGTATACCAGTGAAGAAAATAAAAAATAGTAGGATGTAAAAGTTACAACTGATATAACATACCATGACGTCTGTATTTCCCGAAGAGTTAGACAGAGGTGTGTCCAACTCCACTAGCGTGACCACTAGCGTAGCAGCGGAGACTAATGATTTATTTTTTTGTCTACCTACTCTGTTTTTGTGTGTCTTGAGCGTTGCCAAATAAATTTCATTCTTTCTTTCTTTCCTTCTTATGACGAAACACAAAAAATAAACAAAAAAGATTATATTTAAGCAGTCGCTATCGTTATTTAAAGATCAAGAAAAATATTATGATTATAACTCGAAATAAAAATAATTTCTACAAATATTATTTATCAAACTACAAACCAATGGTAGGGGCTATTCAGTTTGACGTACGGAAAGGGAGGCATCTTGTGAGGGCGCCCAGCTTTACGGATTACACGAGCGTGTACGTAGAACGTATCGTTATTTCCCCTCGAATCAACTTGTGGCTTTATTAAAAAAAAAGACGTGAAAAATTACACCGTGTCGCCGATATTTTTAGGTTCCACGTAATAAGAGGCGATTGGGACCAGTCTATTATAGCCAATTAACTAGCTTCTGCCCGCGACTTCGTCCGCGTAGCGTTATAATATATTATTATAGCCTATAGCCTTCCTCAATTAAAGGGGATATCTAACACTGATTTTTTTTTCAAATCAGACCAGTAGTTCCTGAGATTAGCGCGTTCAAGCAAACAAACAAACAAACTTTTCAGCTTTATTTATTAGTATAGTATAGATATACATTACTCGATCCCGGCGGGATTGGTTCTAAAACCACTGACTCCACAGTCGTCTTTGTGACTACTTGTTATTTCAAATGATAGAGCTCCTGGATGAAGGGCAAAGGGTTCAATTCTCGCACGGAACAAATATCGGACACAGAGCAAAATGATTTTGTCGAGGTATCTTAAAAAGAAAAACTACATTTAAGTACAATATATAACTATTAATACGCACAATCGCACATGACTTTGAAAAGTCAGAGCTGCGTGCCTTGGATTCGAACTCGAAACTCATATTACTAGTCTATCACTGCTCTCTACCTGGTATCACTGCTCTATTATATCTCCAATATTTTATTATAATCTACTATAATACGCATACTCAACTTCAAATTCTTAGCTGTGAAAATTTCAAGTATAATCTCTACTATTATAAAATCTTAAAAAAGCTGTGTCTGTACATTGAAAATATTAAAAAAAACAATTAGTGGCTTAGGGTATTTAAACGTATCCAAATAAAAAAAACAATTTTTAAAATTCTTGTCTGTTTGTTACGGGTTGGCGCAAAAACTACTGAATAGATTTTAATTTTGTTATCACTGTTAGAAAGTATATTTTCTAACTTAAAAACTGGTTACACGGATCCTGAGATACAGCTTGACCTCTCTGATGTACAGAGACCCATACAAGGAAGAGATAATTACTGTTGGTTTTTGATTAAATTATTTTTGGGATCCATTTCTAATCCCAATATATCTTCAGGTGAGTGAAGCCACGGGCAAAAGTTAGTCATAGATATCAGTAAAGGCGAGCAATACTAAGAATGACGTTAATCTTCTTAAGGCTTAAGTTCAGTGCTCGTTCAGCAATCTTTTGAATAATTTTAAAGTAATTTATAGTAGGTATTAAGATTTCAAATATATACGTATATAAATTACTAGCTTCTGCCCGCGGCTTTGCCCCCGTGGAATTCGGTCTGTCATCACATCCCACGGGAACGGGATAAAAATGTTATCCTATGTCCGTCTCCTGGTTCTAAGCTGCCTCTTCACCAATTTTCAGCCAAATCGGTTCAGCCGTTCTTATGTTATAAATAGTGTAACTAACACGACTTTCTTTTATATATATATAGAAGATAATGACGCTTTTTTAAATATAAAAGTGAATTTTGAAGACTTAGAGAAAAACCTTGGAGAATATACAAAAACATATCATCACGACTGTATTCTTTAAAGAGTTAAGCAGAGATGTATATTCACCCACAGTTCGCTGATATATTTAGGTTACATATAGGGCGAGTCAAATCCAAACTCCAATCTGTTACTGAGTATTTAAGTACATTATAATATTCTATTAATATCCGTATTAATAGATACGATGCAAAATTTGTTTAAGATGCGGCAGTAGCCTAATAGTTAGGACGTCGGTCTTGCAATTTTGTGGTTGCTGGTTCGAAAACCACCCATTGGAGTACTATCGTGAACCAATTCGTAACACAGGCATTTAGCTTAGCACTAGGGGTTAACCCACCTACTAGTAATAGTGGGTGCTAGTGCGTGGGTAACCTTGTTGTTTAAAAAAAGGAACTATTTGTTATCCTATCATATTCGTTTATGTGTAAGTACTTAGGTACATTGCCAGTTACACACAAACACAAACACACACTTACATCCCTTCTATCACACTTGCACAAGCACACAACAAAGATAAAATAAGATAATGCATATTCTACTCTCACCTTCCTTTTTGTTACTACCCCAATTATGTAATTAGGTTCTTCATCATAAACAACACACATAGCAAGGTTTACTGTAACATTCCAATTAACAAATAGGTAGTATAACACTGACCTCTAAATCACAGGTTTCCCCTAGTTTAGGAGGTAGGGTTTCAAACTATCTAATAACTCATATAACCTAATCAATAAGTAGGTACTTTGTAAAGGTTATTTGTGTCAATAAAGGATATTTCAATTTTAATTTTAATATTAATTATCTTGGTCTCTGAATGTCGGTACGGGCGTTGCTGAACTAATATTATAAAGGTAAAATATTTACGATATAGTGAGATATACTAGTAGGTACCTACTTATGCGGCTCTCCTACCAGCCCCAACCTCATTCTACGTCCACAATGGATATCTGTTTACTACAGATTCGCCTCCGGCTTTCGTTTAACCCGACAGAACTGACGGAGCGTATTCTTGAAATAACAATTAAGTACTTATTTAATATTGTTTACTTTACTGCATCATTAGTCTAGCATTCGCGCGATTGTTACGCTAGAGGTCCTGGGTTCGATTTTCGGGTCGAGCGTGTTTTTTTTTATGAAATTCTTAGTAGTAGCTCGGAATTCGGTTAAGGCAATAGGCTCTCCTCTTATTACGTGGGATCTATACATACCGGCAAACTGTGTGTGTGTATGTTATACTATTGCCTAACCTTTCAGGGAATACAGGCGTGATGGTACTTTTGAAAGAAAAATAAAACAACATACGATACTCAAATCAAATATCTCGATACATTGGGGTAGTCGATGAGATTGTTCTCTCTATAATAATTTTGAAAATGCAGATAACTTCGTACGGTGCAGACGGCTACGCCTAAATAAAAAGCAATTTTTAATACCAAAGAACAGACGATTAGATTGCAGAATTCAGTAAGTCGTTAACCTCGCTGGCAGTGTTGCCAGATGAAATATTAATATACGACCGCCCGCTTTGAAGTTACCTTCAGTAATAGACTTTCGTATAAAGTGTATTTTCTAAATTCAAATCTCGTATGGTCTCAGTATCAGAACGGTTTCTTTGTGTAAAAGAAAATTTTACGTTAGAAAAATGCTTCGAAAATACAATATTGTTGCGAAGTAAGTTATTAAGTGTTGCTAGCAAAAAAAGGTTCAAATTTAATAAGGTGAATGCTTTTTGTTACGATGGAGTTATTTTTATGACTAAGTAAAATAGGTTGCATACGAGATTGGAATGTCAAAATTGAAATAATTTTCATCACTTTTAAAAATAGTGAACCTGTGAAGGTCAGCTGCGTAGTACTCTCAACCTGCGTACGAGTATAATAAGATGTATGAACAGGCAATTGATGTATTAAACATTCGTATACCATGTGATTCCGTATTCTCTACCAATATACATATAATCATGAGAAAAACTCACAGAAAAACGGCGCAAAACAACGCTTACTTTGTGTTTCGCTGAGTGAGTGAAGTGGGTCTCCGGTACCCAAACCCTTTTAAAAGGCAGCAATGCAGTTGTGAGTCCTCTGGTGTTACGGGTATGAAGCGATCCGTCTGCTCGTTTGCCCCCCTATCCCCATAAAAAAATAATATGTAAATCATTAGTCTAAAATTATACTTACTATTAAATTGACCTAGCATATAATATTATTATTATTATAACCATTACGCCTGTATTCCTCGAAGGGTTAGGCAGAGGCGTACTAATTGTTCACCAATACACCGACAGTTCGCCGGTATGTTTTGGGTCCCATGTTATAAGCTCTATGGCCCCCAATAACACTTTCAGTGACCTGGGAATCCTCTAGAGTTTGACAGCAGACGCGAGTATTGCCCAGACTAATGAGAGTTATAATCTCATTATCGGGTACCATAACTTCAATTTTTTTTTATCCAGCGGAACTGAAATATAAAATTTCGTAAGTAGCCAGACAATCTACGTAGGGAACAACTTACACAAAGAATAAAAACCTACTTTTTAATATCCCCTACATCACAAAGGAGATCAGAGGGGCAGTGCTAGAGTATTTTCATTAAAATCTTGTCCCCCGTCATACATTTTATAGAAACAACAAATAAGAGGCTTAAGCGAATATTTCGTATTCTTTGCTCTGTAATGAATAATGCGACAATGCAATTTTGATTTAATGAGACTCAGTGCTTTGTTTTCGGTTTCTTTTGTTTTAAAGAGATTGTTGAGCTATTTTCATAAAACGAAAAAAGAACGTCCAAATCGGCTAAAAAATGGTAAAGTTTTGCGTGAAAATACTTAACAAAATGTATAATATTTTATTTTTAAAAAAGCTTACTAGCAATGTGGGTCGCACATTACTAGTATTATTGCTATCCCCTCGTGCTAAGCTAAATGCTTGTGTTATGAGTGGGTGCATGTCGGTAGTACAATGGGTGGGTTTCAAACCGGTATCGACATGATTGCATGTCCGACGCCCTGGCCATTAGGCTACTGCCTCTCATATATATTTTGGAAAGATGTATTTTTTTTTAAAAGCTTACTAGCAATGCCGGTCGCACATTACTAGTATTCTTGTTAACCCCTCGTGCTAAGCTAGATTGCTTGTGTTACGAGTGGGTTAACGTTGGTAGTGCTATGGCCCACCCATTGCACTACCAACGTTAACCCACTCGTAACACCGTTCGAACCGGCAACCACATGATCGCAAGCCTGACGCCCTAGCCATTAGGCTACCGCCGCTTAAACATTATAACACATACTTAACTATTTGTATGTAAGTTATAAGTATTTATTCCGTCTCGAGAGTTGAACCTGCGACACGTAGAGGCCGGTCGCCCACTACCACTGTGCTGTTGACAAGCGTCGTTTGTTTTATTGTTATTTACTAAAAACCTTACAAATATCCAGTCCAAAAAAATACCATGGTCGCACTATTAACTAACGTCCATAAAAATGCAAACAGTCGTTCCGAATACATTCTTTTTAAACGTTTAAAAGGAAAATTAACCACGGACACAAACCGCGGCTTTAGAGAGGCGTTATTAAAAATTCTCTTTTGGAAATTCTCACTTTCACCTTTGTGAGGAGACGGCTCTAATGTTGGAATGTAACTCGACAATTACATAAAGAAATACGAGAATTATCATTATAGATACTTGCGACTTTTAGAGTTTGTTGTAAAATGTTATGGCTTACGTAATGGTCGTTTGTGGATCAAGAATGGTTTGTCTTTTGTATTTAACATAACATACCATCACGCCTGTATTCCCCGAACGGTAAGGCAGAAGCGTACATAATGTACACCCACAGTTCGCCCGGTATGTTTAGGTTCCATGTAATAGGGAGCGAGCCTATTGCCATTAACCGGGCACAAATTCCTAACTCCGAGCTGCTACTTGAAATTTAAATACTTGAATAACACGTTGCTCCACCTGGGAATCGAATCCAGGACCTCTAGCTTAGCAGTCGCGCTCAGGACACCTTGGCTAATGAGCTAGTTTTGTATTTAGAATGGGTTTTTTCGATAATCTCACTTTTGTCCGTTTTAAAACCATAGTTATGGTGTCTTTATAAACAAATAGGTACATTTTACAGGAATGGAGAGATTTTCTTGTAAAATTTTAAATTTTATTTTAATCTAGCTTCTGCCCGCGGCTTCGCTCACGTGAAGCTATATCAGGAGTAAAAATGGAAAACCAACATTGATGACCTCTGCTTTGTATGGGCCTCTATACATCAGGGAGGTCAAGCTGTGTCTCAGTATTCATTTAATTAATTGAGATGAGAAGTTCACCAATTTTTTAGTTGGAGCATATGCTTTCTAACAGTGATAATAAAATTAAAATCTATTCAGTAGTTTTTGCTCCAACCCGTAACAAACAGATAAACAGACAAGAATTTAAAAAATCACATTTTCGGATTCGGCGACGGTTATATACCATAACCAACGTGTTTTTTTTTTAATCTTCAATGTACAGACACAGCTTTTTTACAATTTTATAATAGTAGAGATAAATTTTCGAATGAACTAGTTTACTAAAGATGCTAGGACTCCCCTGGTTAAGATTAACCGTAGTACCTACAACGGCACTGCCAAGTTCAGTGGTAGTGCAAAATAGATCGAGAAATGTATGTTAAGATGGGTTAGATATGTAGAGAGGATGGGTAAATAGTGATTGACAAAAGAAATTCTTCTATATATGTGACGATATCGTTCTAAAAAAAGTCTGTTTAAGAGCACTCTAAACCGACGACCATATGAGAAGGTTATTGAACGTAGACAAAGCGAAGGTGTACCAGAACCATAGCACGTGGAAATCTATAGGCGCTGCTCATCCCAATGGGAGATAGGCGTGATACATCTAATAAAAAAAAACACCACCATCGCTATGTTCCAAAACAAACTTTTTATATTTTTAATTTCCCTTTGTATTTTTTCTCGTAACTGACTACTTTGGGCTCTTCTGAATTGCGAGTCCACAAAGGAGAGGGGCGTTCACAAGAAAATTAAAATGAAGTTAAAAACTTTTTGATTATTTCGTGATTTCGCTTACGACTTGCCCTTAGAGTGGATGATTTTATTATACGTTGGAACACAAAGTGGATATTTAAAAAAAAATACGTTCACTTACTGACGTATGCATAAATTTGACATATTTCTATTAATTTCCCCTGAAAGCTTAAGTAGAGATTTACTATTACACGTCACGAGTTGTGGGTTCGATCTCTACACTGAGCAAATATTTCCACGACGGGTAGATGTGCCGTGTCTGGGCGTTTGTGTATGTGAGAATTTGTGTTTGTAAATGCACCCACGATACAGGAGAGAGTAGTATAGGATAACAGTTTTATTGAAAAACTAGCGGCCCGCCCGGGCCTCGTACGGGTATTTAACAAAAATTGCAACGAAATAAAAAAAAATGGATAGTAGCCGATTCTCAGACGTACTGAATATGCATATAAAATTTAATAAAAATCGGCGAAGCCGTTTCGGAGAAATATGGTAACTAATATTGGGACACGAGAATTATATATACCTATAAGATAATATTTCGCACTTCAGTTTATATCACAGGTTTGAAACCTGCCTACAGAAACAAGATCTTTCATAAAATTTTAGAAAAGCTGTGTGCCATTCCATTGAAAATACTTACAGCTTTTATTTCTTTATATTTTAAGATATAATTTACGTCAGATATAGTAATTGAGTAGCTGGGTAGACAGACTATAATAAAATGAATATCTTATTCAATGTCTCATCAATAAAACATGTCTAGACGAGAGCCTTTTCTTATGTCTTCTTATTTCAATTAGTACGTGCTTTTGTTATTCAATTTGACATAGAATTCGGGGAAAAAATATATATAAAGCCGTTACATTAAAAAGCTACTAATATTGTCTTTGAGTAAATAGTTCTTTTTTTTAATTTATTTATTTTCATTTTTATTTAATTTTTCTTTTCTTTTCACAAAAATGGGTCCCCATTGGGTCGAAGTGCACTGAGGCCTTGCTGCCTCGGCCCTACACAAGATAAATAGTTCTTTGCTATAAGGAGCTACATATGTTTTATTCATGTTCATAATAATTATCCTATTCATTTTATAAAACGGGCTTACAATGACGTCACAATTCTGGTGCTACTTTTAATTAGTTTGTAAAAAATCTACACTGCAAAATCCCGACAGATATTCAATATTTGAATATTAAAATAATAAATATAATAAAATCATCATTTAAATCACGAGTGAATCACGCTCCATCGTAGATCACAGCGGCCAAGCGTAAGCCTATAAAGAATAAGAAAAAAAAGGTAAATTATGTTAAGCTAAATATTTCCACACTAGCTTCTGCCCGCGACTTCCTCAATAAATGGGTTATCTAACACTGAAAGAATTTTTCAAATCGGACCAGTAGTTCCTGAGATTAGCGCGTTTAAGCAAACAAACAAACTCTTCAGCTTTATATATTGGTATAGAATAGATTATATATAAGTATATAGATTTCCACATTCATACTTATCACGTTCATCGTAAGCATAAATATTCTTTAAGCATGCATTTTTATAGAATATTATTCTTTATTTCTGCAAAACTTTCAGAAAAGCATTTACAAAAGCTAAATAACACACGCATTTCAAACATAAAAAACTTCTTTAGAAAACACGAACAAATACTCTCCCCTAGTGAATAACTGATCACAAGCTTCAGTATTGGGACAACCCTAACAGCGATGACATATGTATACGTGAAAAAAGTAAAAAAAAAATATACATTCAGGCAGTCGTATTGTGGGCCTAAAAGAGCACTTCGTGTATTGAATGTACTGCACTCAATAGATAAGTATTTCATATCCTGGTTGAATGAGGGCGGTATGCATCAGTAAAACTGAAAGTTAGGGCACGTTATATGTGGAATGCGAAGCGGTTCTACGTTTTCCATACAATCGTGGGTTAGGATTTCTTCACACCAATGCGTATTGACGAACGAGTTTTAATTCCCAGAAAGTAATGTCATTCTCCGGCGATTCATGCGGTTTTTTCGTTCTACGAAATTATTTTTAGTATATGTAAAACCTGAATATTGTTTGAAATTAAACTACTTTTTACGAATTTTATAGCGGTATATTGATATTATTTAATTCCTGACGTTTCGGATCCTTTAAAGCATCCGTAAAAAGTAGTTTCATTTCAATGTCTAATATTCGTGTAAGTTTTTTTTAAAAAAGATTACTAGCAATGTAATCTGTAAACTGCCTCGTTTAGTCTAGTGGTCCGAAGTGCGACTGCTACGCTAGAGGTCCTGGGTTCGCTTCCTAGGTCGAGTAAAGTGTTATTGGGTTTTTCTATGAAATTCTCAGTAACAGCTCGGAGTTTGGAATTTGTGCCCGGTTAATGGCAATAGGCTCGCCCCGTATTACATGGGACCTAAACATACCGGCGAACTGTGGGTGTACATTAGTACACCTCTGCCTAACCTTTCGGGGAATACAGGCGTGATGGTATGTTATGTTACTAGCTCTCTGCTCTAGCTCTGTTCTCCCTGCCTTAAGTCTGTTCTCCCTGCCTTAAGTCTGTTCTCCCTGCCTTAAGTAAAATATTTGAAAAGCTTATGCTTAATCAAATGATAGCACATTTTCACAAAAACAAGATCTTACATGATCAGCAATTTGGCTTCACGAAAGGCAGGTCAACGTCTGATGCTGGCACAAAGCTAGTCTCTCACATTTTAGAGGCTTGGGAGGGTTCACAGGATGCTATAGGTATCTTCTGTGATCTTTCCAAAGCTTTCGATTGCGTTGATCACGATACGCTTATCCGTAAATTGAACTACTACGGTATAAGAGGGCTATCTTTGGAGCTTGTGTCTTCCTATCTTTCTAAGAGGCTGCAAAAAGTGGGCATAAATGGAGTCACATCTCCCGGGTCTGCAGTTAGAATTGGTGTTCCACAGGGTTCTATTTTAGGCCCTTTTCTTTTCTTAGCGTACATTAATGACCTTCCCTATATGATGTCTGAGATATCGAATATAGTATTATTTGCTGACGATACCTCACTTATATTTAAAATCGATCGAAATGATAGCAATCTCTATAATGTAAATGAGAGTCTAAAATCCTTATCCAAATGGTTTGCTGCTAATAACCTACTACTTAATGCTAGCAAAACTAAATGTCTTAAATTTTCGTTACCAAATGTACCACAAATTGAACCTAATCTAATTCTTGAAGGCAGCAAACTCGACCTAGTTAATGAAACTGTTTTCTTAGGTGTTACGGTTGATTGTAAGTTGCAGTGGGGTGCGCACATATCGGCCCTGTCTAGCAGGTTAAGTTCCGCTGCATATGCAGTGAGAAAAATTAGGCAGATCACTGATGTAGCTACAGCCAGACTCGTGTACTTTGCCTACTTTCACAGCATTATGTCGTACGGTATTCTGCTATGGGGATCAGCTGCAGACGTAGATTCCATATTTATCTTACAGAAAAGGGCCATCCGCGCAATCTACGATATGGGCCCTCGCGATTCCCTAAGAGAAGTGTTTAAGAACATCAATATACTTACGATGCCGTCACTCTACATCCTTGAAAACATAATGTATGTGCGCAAAAACCTGCAGAAGTTCAGTGTCAATAGTGACTTTCACAACCTTAATACTAGGAATAAACATAAAATAGTGGTACCTAAATTTAGACTAACTAAAACAAATAAATCATTTCTAGGAAATTGTGTGCGTTTCTATAATAAACTCCCAAAATGTGTCACCGATCTCACTGGCAAGAAATTTAAAAGACACGTCAAATCTGTTCTTCTTAAGAAAGCCTATTACAAAACCAAGGACTATGTTAACGATAAGAATGTGTGGTCGTTAGATACGGATGCATTTGCGGCCTCCCTGGCAAAATGAAACTGTTGATTATTAGAGACTAATATAAGCTTATTAATTTTAATGTTGGTCAGTTAGTAGCTATAGTAGGAACCTTATAAGTAGATGGACATAGCTTTAACAGATTCCATATTATTTACATATCGAGATGTCTTCATATGGAAAGTATTGTTTACCACAACAGAAACTGTAAATGTGTGTACGTTGTGGCTTGTCCAAGTAGACACCTAGTTTTATTTGTCGCTTTGATGGTGTGCGTTTATACCACATAGTTTTTTATTTAGAAATGACATCGGATTCTCATAATATAACGTGAATCTTCGTTTAATATAGTCGACCTCGGTCAAACTTGGACATCCTTCAACGTCCTCACATCTTGTTATCGCAATATTGTACCAGTGAAGTTTGTAATTCATTTATTTTAAAAGAGTGTCCATGGAGTTTCTTGCCGGATTCTTCTCCATAGGATCGACCTTTTGGAACCGTGCAACTAGAATCACAACGTTTCATAAACGCTTGTAAAAGCTTATTTGAAATAAAAACATTTGAACTAACTGAACTGAAATAGCAATGTGGGTCGCAAATTACTAGTATTCTTGTTAACCCCTCGTGCTAAGCTAAATGCTTGTGTTACGAGTGGGTTCACGTCGGTAGTGTAGTGGGTGAGTTTCGAACCGGCAACCACATGATCGCAATTCAAATGCCCTAGCCATTATGCTACCGCCGCTTCAAAGCCGCTTCAAAGTCATATTTAAACACAATTTTTCATAGAAAATACAATTTAAACACATTTAAGAAGTTGGTGCCAGTGGCCCTAAGTATCTTTCCGCAATCATACGGGCACAGCACAAGTCACGGCAGGTCATAGCGGCACTAGGTGCTGGCGCACAGCGGGGCAGGGGTAATAAGACGCGGTGAGCATGTTATTGTACGGACAACGAGCTAATATAAGAAGCTTGTAACTTTGTGATTTTTCATAAAACAGTTTTGAAATTTGGTACCTACACGAAAATAGTACCCACATAACGGGTTTCGCGTAAAATAAAACTAATGTTGTATGAAAACAATTTTGTTGTTATTTTTTTCTTTTAGTTTTGTTAACTTAAAAGAAAATAATTTAACAAAATAAAAAGAAAAATATTGCGAAATAACGGATTATTTTTGTTAATAAACATTGCTTCATTACAGTCGGTAATGATCTCCCGGCTCTAATGATCTCTTTCATTTAAGTTTTCCTGTGTGTTTTGCTATAATTATATATTTTTATATATTATTTGTTTTAATACTTATACATGTAGATTTATATTATTTATGTAAGTATATTATTTACATTACCGTTTGTTTGTTTTTTATTTATTGTTAAGTAGTTAATGCTTAAGCACCTGCCACAATTATCTCTGCTCCACCCGAAGGTAGACTGGTAGAAAACGCCTGCGGCGTTAAGTCCGCCATGTACATTTATGTGTGCAAAAGAATAAAATAGATAAATAAATAAATATAACCTTGATTACAATATTATGTAACAATTATTTGTTATGTACCTACAGGTATAATTAAAGTAGTGACAGCTTATTGACCATTGGACTGCCAAGACAAAGGTCTTGACTTTGAATCCAAGGCACGCACCTCGACGACAACTTTTCAAGGGTATGTCCGTATGAATAGTTGATAAGCACGCGCTTAAACGGTCAAGGAAAACATCAATCATAAATCATCACGCCTATATTCCCCGAAGATGTAGAAGCAGAGGTGTACTAATGTACACCCACAATTCGGTATGTTTGGAGTCCGTGTAATAGGGGGCGAACCTATTGCCATTAACTCGACACAAATACCAAACTCCGAGCTGCTGTTGAGAATTTTTGCATTTTCCATTCTAACATTAAGTATACAGTTATTGTAGTGTAGGAAAAAATTGACTGCGGGCAGGATTTGGATTTCGTCTTTCGGTTAGATACACCAGACTTTATGACCCTCTATGACGCCGCGAGTCCCAGCCGCCAGGTCGAAATTTGCCTTCACATTCTGAATTTACGTCTTAAGGTTGACATCAGTAACATCTATTGAACAGCAAGTTACTTTGCTTCTCAACCAACCAGGAGTCGAACCAATCCTGCCCGCAGTCGAAATTTTCCCTTGTCTAGAATAACTTAACTTATTTTATACCTGTTTTCTCCCTCTTATATATACTACGGTGTAAGCGGCGCCCGTCTGCTCCGGGGTCAGTGGCGGTCGTTATTTATATTTCCCCGACCGTACTGGGGTTATTTTATGTAGTCGACTATTTTATATCGGCGATCGCGGGATTTAATATTAAACTGCTTTTCAACCGCTCTTCCGCGGCCAGACTTTATCGGTGCATACTAAAAATACTTTCGTGGGTAAGGGAGGTAATGTTTAATGCTTTTGTTATATATCTTGTTTTTATTCGTGATAGCCCTCATCGCTTGCCTGATGATAAGCGACACCACGATCTACGATAGAGCGCGGTTGCCTTGAAGAACAATTTACTCGTGATTTAAAGACACCCAGATTGTATCTTATACCTGCTAATAGATCGTAAAATAAACTTTTCTAATGTATATTAGTTAAGTTGTTTAAGAAATACATTAAAATTAATCCGAAAAGGTATGAGATGGTAACATTTTAAATGGAAAAAAAGTAAATCGCCAAAGAGAAGAAATAATGACATATCTATACTTACTAATATATAAAGCTGAAGAGTTTGTTTGTTTGTTTGCTTGAACGCGCTAATCTCAGGAACTACTGGTCCGATTTGAAAAATTCTTTCAGTGTTAGATAGCCCATTTATTCAGAAAGGCTATAGGCTATATATAATTACGCTACGCGGGCGAAGTCGCGGGCAGAAGCTAGTCTATAATATTAGCCTTGCCACTAACTACTGCTGATACGAGAATAAGTTAATATACCTACTTATATTTTTATTTTATTTAGATTTTGACGCCTTTAATTTATGCTAACATTAAAAATAAAAATATCTAACATTGGTTGTATCATAAGTCCTCCATTACGTAGACAACTAAAGGAAAAATTAACATAAACGCAATTTGTTTCATGCGAACTGTCAAACGTCCGAACTTTCCCAGCTAAATCTTTCTTCCAGATTACTTTCATACGACTTGTTGCAATTGTCCACCGCCATTCTCATCTGCTAAGAGTTTGTTTTACTTTTTATTCTTGACAAGACTTAAATTTATGTCGGCTTGTGACAGTTCTTTTTTCGGATTGCAAGCAGAGTTTACCGGTTTTTTAACGAATGAATCAGCATGGTTGGATTCCAAATTCAATTTTGAAATGGTTATTTTTTTTTGTTATAGTGGAATGAATTTGGTTTTTCTTTGCCTTATGTAGTAAGTGTTACCTCGTTCCTAACAGTCATAGCATCATATTAAAACCTTTCTCATAAAATCACTTCGTCTATTAGTGACAACTGCATAATTAACTTATTAGTTTTGAGTTTATCGCGGCTGGGGACTATGTTTAATAAGGAAGGACGTTGCCTTACGATAGGCTTTGCTCCTGTCGCAAACATTAACACTCAAATTGAACAATCACCTGTATGTTTTTGTTCTACGTGAGAATCATACCAGCGTCTACTAGCGCTCAACTTAAAATTTTATTAACCCTTCTGTACCCTATCAGAATTCGTCAGAAATAAGTCAAATAGTTTCTTTAGAATGTTTAATAACATTTTATCATAATACAGTTATAATACCAATATATAAAGTCGTCCGGAATTTTTAATATCAAGAGCCCAGTGACGGGGACAATATGACAATGGGACGACATGTTAGGAATCCCCATTGTTGACGTTTGCAGACTGACAAATAGTACACATCATTTTTACATACAACTAACCTTATTTCTCGTGGAATACAGTTCAAATTTGCACGGTCTAATTGGATGTAAGTTTTTGATTCAGCGTTCTCGCAGTACGGGTTGCCGAGCGAGTATTGTTCGAGTACAATTGCCTACTTTTTTGGTATCGGTATTGATGCTCTCCAATTACTGAAAGATTAACAATAGGCGAAGTTTCTCCCTATTTCCATGTCATGATAGGATTTGAAAAAAAAAACATCGAGTAAGCATTATACCTATAGCAGATATCGATATATTATGCACACTCTGTATTACACTAGATTAAAAACATATAGGTGAACGGTGGGTGTATATCTGTATATCTCTGTCCAACCCCTCGGGGAATATAAGCTTAATAGTGCGTGTATTATGTTTACGTACAGCAAAGTTGTAACAGTTAAAATGGAAATGTATAGTCTTTCTTGCATAGAAGTTGTTATTTTTAATAAAACTGTGAAGCGTAAGTTTTGCTAGGGAAACTTTGATCGTTATCAATATTTGTTTCGGAGCGCTCTCAGCCTACGAGGACTACGCCATACTAAACAGCCTACAGAGTCTACGATGTGCTATGAAAACTACACTACGCTACGGATATATGGCACGTAGCACTACGCAGCCTACGAAGTCTACGCTATGCTACGAAGACTGTACTACGCTACGGATATGTGCTACGTAGCACTTCGCAGCCTACGAAGTCTACGCTATGCTACGAAAACTATACTATGCTACGGATATCTGCTACATAGCACTACGCAGCCTACGAAGTTTACACTATGCTACGAAGACCATACTACGCTACGGATATAGCTGCTACGGAGCACTACACAGTCTAGTAGTCTACGCTGTGCTACGTAGCACTACGCAGCCTACGAAGTCTACGCTATGCTACGAAGAATATACTACGCTACGGAGCACTACACGGCCTACGTAGTCTACGCTGTGCTACGAATATTTGCTACGTAGCACTACGCAGCCTAGGAAATCCTCACGTTGCCGTTGCTACAAAGATTATACAATGCTACGAAAATGATACTAAGCTATTATTATAGACGAGCCATATAATCACGTGTTCTGTTGGGCAGTAATTTTTGTAAAACTTTTAATTGAATGCGTTTCACTTTAATTTTTCTAGATTTTGCAGGTCAGTAGACAAAATGTATTGCGATCTCCAGCTGCATTTTTATATTTCTGGTAGTTTAATCTAATACACCTCTTATTGTCATGTCATCATAAACGAAACAAAAAACATTCCGGCATTCCCTGGTATCTTCATGAATAAAAACCCGAGAACACTTTGCTTCATCTAGGAATCGGACCGAGGACTTATAGCGTAACAGTCGTGCTTACTACCACTATACTAATGAGGCACTCAGGCAGTTAAAGTAAATGCCCTTGCGGAGTCTGGACGACATACATGACGGAATACAGTTAAAATGATTGGCGCATACTTGGTTAGGTTAGGTTACTTAGTCTAGTCTACTACTAGGCTAGTAGGACCACCAGAGATACCAGTTTCCACCGGCGTCTGTAACCATAATAAAGAAAAAGAGTTATAAATTTATTGGGGAAGTAAGCCAGCGATCATCAATATTATGTTTCCCTCATTAAAACGCCTTAATTAATGAAATAAGACCTTCGTAAAATACATTCGTATTTTTTGTATTATTTTCAGTGAAGCTCCAACCATTCATTTGGTAAGGAAGAGTTTTGCTATAGGTTTTGAGGAATCCGTTTTACTGTAAATTGCTACTGTGAAAATTCTCAGAGAAATATCTCAGTTAGGTTTCAAAACCGTCTGAGTACTTTCTAAGAAAATTAAAAGAGTACCGACATTAATTAAAAGAAAGCAAAGAAACCAGACTTCTTCGATGTTATAACAAATATAATAATTACTACCATCACGCTTGTATTGCTCAAACGGTTAGTCAGAGCTGTATTATATGAGTACTCTTACCAATTCTAATATTCTTCACACTTGTCTACATGTTTTAAAGCCGCACGGGGGCCAGTTTACCTACTATTGGGCACCAATATTAACTCCGAGCACTTATTTAGAATATCATTAAAAAAATCCAGGATGCACAATGCTCTTAGCAGCTGTATTATGACCACGTTGGCAGCTTAAAATTCCATTATTGAATTCTAACAAAAGTCGGTACTTTAATAAAACTAAAGACTATAACGTTAGCAGGTCATACAAAAATGAACAATACGAGAGAAACGACGAGTGTTTAATTCAGTTAAATGCTCCGAGAACTTTAAACTCAATACTGAAGTTTATTCGACGCAGTGGTCATGAGCGAGACACACTGCGAATGAGTTAGAGAACATAGTTATCAATTAAATTACTATTATTTCATTATACTCAAAGTTTTTATTCGGACAGGCCACCTGATGGTAAGTAGGTAGTTGTCATCGCCCATGGACAGCTGCAAAACTAAACGAGTTGCTAATGCGTTATAGAACTCTACGGACTCTCGGAGTAGTAGCAACAGGACTTTTACGGGGGAGCTGGCTCTCGCCCGTAAAAGTCAAAACGCCCACCCAAGGCTTTTTTGACATATCGGTGGTTGCTAGTAAGTCGGATCCTTAGAGATCCTATACTCTATAGCCACATGTATGAAACTTCATAATATTCTTATACATATAGTGACTAAAATATGCCCTAAAATTTTCCAGTAACTAATATTTTTAATAGTGGTGTATAAGCATAATGATGTTGATCAATGGCGTGGTGCGTAAGTAGGTACTTTAAGCCCGAGAGACAGACGATGCAATCGAATTGAAAAGCCTCTCTTGAGCATGCATCGCTGCTCGTTATACCTGCAATCATTGAAGTGCCTTAATTCGTAGATGACCTGTTTTCATTAAAACCTTTACGTTTATTACCTTATTATCGTTATATGAGATTGAACCAATGATCACCAAATATCTCTGTACTTTAGAGTATTTTGGAGGTCGGTGAGTTGAAGTAAGAATGATTGGTCTGCAAGGTTAAGTTATGTTTGTCGCGGTCAGACTGTGGATGGATCACAGTGGATGGATGTGGATGGATTCTTAAAGCACCAGCCTCGGAAAAGACGTTAAGTTATCGGCCAAAGTTGTCATATACATGTATGTATGTATGTGTAATTTTTATTGGAGGGAAATTCTTGTTGATATAAAAAAAGATGTCACGGAACAAATTTGTTTTTGAATTTATCTAAAAAATATAATTTAACTTCGAAAATTTCATAGCGTGGCATATCTCTAATAAAAGTTATGGAATTCTTAAACATACATCTGCTATTATAAAATGAAAAGCAATTGCGCAAAAGAAAAATGAAAGTCGTTTGGGAAAATTCCCATTGAGTACGCCACTATTAAGCTGAAATAAGTTCACAGCACTGCACAATAAAGTCAGTGGAAGTCAATAGTCATTCTCAGTTAACAAATAGAGGCTAAGATTGCCGTTGAAGCTAATTAATGCTTTGAAGAAGCAGATGGATTCTGCGGCGCCAAAAACTCATTTCACCGTCTGTTTTACATTTCTAATACGAATGTACACAAAATAGATAAATATAGAAGTCTTACTTATCTTGATAAATTTTGCAGGGCAGTAAACACTTTTTTTATTTACCAAATAATCAAATGAGTGAGTGCAGTGATAGTCTAGTGTTGTGACCATCACACTACCGAGTTAAGGTCTTGAGTTCGAATCCAAGATACGCCTCTCTGAATTTTCGAATTTATGTGCGAATGAATAAAATTAATTATCACGAGCTTAAATGGTGAAGGAAAACATCATGAGGAAACCTGCATGCCTGAGAGATTATGCCTAAGGCATGTGAAGTCTGCCAGCCCGAAACAGTAATTACTTGAATTTTGTGCTCCATCATAGACCCTGTCTATGTTTTCTGTCAGGTGAGATAAGTGACAAATACATTCAAAAGATTAATTATTATCAGTCGCTAGTTGTTGTTTTCGCACAAAGTGTAACTTTGTTATAAAGTTACCAAATTTTACAATAGATTAGTTTTCTAGTTGGATTATAAACAAAACACTCTTAACTACTATAATCGCAGACAAAGTCTTTTCTCGAAACGATTCAGCATGAGCGTTAGTTTTTCCACGTTTTCGTGTATTGATCTGAGTCAACCTTCTTTATTGACTTTCTGGTGGCAGTAAGACGAGCGCAATCTGGCCTGTAATTAATGAGACGTCGGATAATTAAATCGGATTTGCGAGAACGAAAACACTGCGGTTGTTTTTCTAAAAAGGCTAAGATAAGTTTCTTTGTAGTTTTTACTTTTTTTTCATTATTTATTCTACAGTGTAATTAAGATTTCTTTTATATAAATAGTTTTAACGGCTTTAATTAATCTGTTTTGAATTAGTTCGCTTGGAATTTTAATTTAAAGTTTGAGATAATTTGAAATAGATTATGTTGTTAAAAAATAATTAAGTAAGAACCAATGTTTAATTAAATGTGATATTGGAAATAAACAGTTTTGTATGCTTCGGATTCTGAGTTTATCTTATTCTTAGCTATATTTCATATTTATATACGACAGGTGGCGCTGTTGTCGATATCCTTGGGATGTGATTCTAGAGCTTGTTATTAGTAACATTTGTAATTATAGAGTTAGCCATATTTAATTTTATTAGAATGCAAGTTTTTATATGATACCATCACGCATTTATTCTCCAAAGGTTTTGGCAACGTGTACTAATGTACACCCACAGTTCACGGGTATGTTTACGGGACGACTCTATTGCCATTAACCGGGAATAAATCTAAACTTCGAGATGAAAAATCAATACCACTTTCCTCGACCTGAGAATCGAAGGCAGGACCTCTAGCGTCCTCTGAGTCCACTAGATTAGGTCTAGATTATTCGAAGCAGTCTCATGTCATATTACACAAAATATTGATTAGAGAGATTGAAATAGCGATATAACATCTCCTTGTTTCATTCATCTTGTACCCCATACCTATATAGGTACTAGATTCCGCCCGCGACTTCGTCCGCGTGGAATAGTTACTTAGTCTTAGCGGGATGATAGCCTATAGCCTTCCTCAATAAATGGACTATCTAACACCGAAAGATTTTTTCTAATCGGACCAATAGTTCCTGAGATTATCGCGTTCAAGTTCAAGCAAACTTGGCAGGTGGCACTTGACAGGTGGTAAGAAGATGATGATCCCCTTCAGCGGCTTGTAGTATGTTTTGATTGAAGCTCACTTCAAGATATAGCTAATATTGTTAGTTGATAATTGAGTATTGAGTATCCGAGCGGAACTTTAGTAAAATATGTCACGGGAACAGGAATAATAAAAGAACGCTAAATGAGGATATGTCCTTTAGAGCGTTTGTTGGGTCCGAGCGGACCCAAGCTCGGTCCACACGGATACAAAACAAACGCTCTAAAGGCTGATGAATAACGTATTTATTTGGATAAGGATTAATATTATGTTTATAAAAACACCTACGCAAATAATGCATTTGGAATTTTAGAACAAAGTTAGCATAAAAAAGGTTATAGTGAGCCGACCTTAAAAGATAGACATATGCTGTCGCGGACTTTTTTTTAGAACTTTTAAAGAGGAACAATTCTGTCATATATTATTTTTGCGAAACTTTGATCGTTTACGCAGCGCATGCATCGGAAGCTCTCAAAAGGAAAAATCCCGATTTTGAAACATTCTTCATTGATGCTCCGCTCCTATTGGTCTTAGCGTGATGATATATAGCCTATAGCCTTCCTCGATAAATGAGCTATCTAACACTGAAAGAATTTTTCAAATCGAACCAGTAGTTCCTGAGATAAGCGCGTTCAAGCAAACAAACAAACAAACTCTTCAGCTTTATATATTAGTATAGATGTAAGCAATATCGTATTTTGATGAAAACGTTGACAATTCTCATGTGTACAGTGATGCTGTACATTATATTAGTTCCAAATGGACAAATTCCTTAAAAAAACTGAATGAAGTAAATAATTCTAAAAACTAAAAAAAAAAACATTTTTTTAGGACTACCATTCGAGTGAAAAAATACAGCCGCGCAGAAATAATTTCACATAAATTAAAACACATTTTTTTAAGTTAGTACAGTACCTAATACAAAGAACGTGAAATACTGACCTATTTCGCAGACAGGACAATGCTTTCCTGTAAAGTAAATTACTTTTTCTAGCTGGCGGATAAGGATGTGCATTCTTTGTTCTCCATTTAATATCTCCGAGGATGAAATTCAATATTTTTAATACCGCTTTCAGCAACAATGAAGGATTTTTCGCTGAATTTAACTTGAACCTCACAGATTTAAACAGTACTTTCACATTAAAAACTGCGCAATTGACGACGCATTCGAGGGAGGATATCGGAGGCCCAAACCCTTTAAAAGGCGGGCAACGCACTTGTGACTCCTCTGGTTTTGCGGGTGTCCATGGGCGCCGGTTATTGCTTACCATCAGGTGATCCATCTGCTCGTTTGCTCCCCTATCCCATAAAAAAACTTTTCAGAATCGAAGTCCACATAACATTTGGTGTAGTATAACATTTCAGGTTTCAATCGTTTTAGTTTTGATTTACTCGAGTGTCGATCAAAATCAAATTTAATAACGTTAGTTAGCATCGCAAAGAGCGTTATCAATTGATCATCTAAATAGAGCTTGAAGTCTATACTCAACTGATCATATTATACCTACTTATGCAGATAAATCTGCCCAAATTCGTTCTAAAAGAAATCACAAATCCTTTACTAAACACGGCTTTGACTGTCTTTTTATCCTTAATGTTACATCAGAAACCTTTTCCTAGTTTACACGATTTAGTCTGTTTTTCACATTGGATAGAACCGTCCGGCTTTGGCCAATTGAAAAAGGGACAAGACTGGGTATAATACCGGACAGACAGACTGAGTATACGATGTTAATCGGATCTAGTTAGGGTAGTCTAAGCAAACTGAGCAATTGAAATACTCGGATGGCGTAACGTTGATTAGATTGAGATTCCATTTGCTAGCGTTGTTTTTACTATAGTTTTGTATAAATATCGAGTATTCTGAATTATAAAACAGTCGACAAGTTGACGATTCGATTATTTAGGAGATTACTTACTTACACAACTATTTCTTTATCTAACATTATTTAGAGGGAAACTGAATGCAAAATTGTTAAATGTGACAAAAATATACCATCGTAAATAAATGCACTTTGAACTAATCCAGTACTAAAAGCACAACGTAGTTTATTTGTATCAAAATACAAAGTGCAACTGAATAAACAAGTCGATTAGTGTTTCCATTAGTCGATTCTGTTTGCGTATCGAGTTGTAATTGTAGTGCCCGATGGGGAATCAGTAGGAACTAATGTGTTACATGACCGACATAACAACCTTGGCTAATTATCGCAGTAAGATGGGGACTGGTGTATGGTGCAAGTTAATAAATGATGAAGAGACTTTTTTATCGTCGAGTCGAGTCGAGTCGAGTCGAGTAAAGTCGATATTACTTACGGCCAGCCATGTCATTTCGCACAAGACAGTGTGCAGTCCAATATTAGCTGAACCCCTTCAAGAGTACCTGTTTGGCGCCAAAGCCAAGGTGTTAAACACATAAAGCATTACGAAAACAACTAATCGTTAGTCGATTCTAAACTCGATACCAAGTCAATCGATTAACTTATCGTTAACTTATCCGATATATATAGGAAGATGCAGCATTGTACGCAAACCATACGTCAAGTTTGACGTTTATCCAATATAGTACGTGCCTGCGTTGGGTTGATCTAATCGGCTTGTGTCTGTTATGTCCCACGCTTATTTATTCGTCAGCAGTATGAGTATGTAATCACAATTCGTTTCCGTCAATATGGAACGTCGTATAAATCTATTGGTTTATCCAAGTCGGATACATAATTGGTTCTCGGATGAAATATTAACGAGATGCATTTTTATGTTCGGTTTTCCTGGAATATACAGTATTTAGTTTTGCAGCGAATTTGATATCGTTGCGCTAGTTTATTTATGATCTCTACTAATATACAATTTTAAAAATGCTGTGTCTGTATATGGAAGATATTAAAAAAACGCAAGCTGGATGAGTATATAAACGTCTCCGAATCCAAAATTGTGATTTTTAAAATTCTTGTACGTCCGTTTGTTACGGGTTGGAGCAAAATAATGATATTATAAATGTTATAATCAATATACCTACCAATAAATAAAATTGTAGTGTCTTTTTCATGAGATAGCGGGCAAACGAGCAGACGGATCACCCGATGGTAAGCGATAGCCGCCCATGGACACCCGCAACTCCAGAGGAGTCACAAGTGCACTGCCGGCCTTATAAAAGGGAATACGCTCCTTTCTTGAACTTATATGTGTGACTGTGACTTGAAAATATATATAACTAGCTTCTGCCCGCGACTTCATCCGCGTAGCGTGATGATATATAGCCTACAGCCTTCCTCAATAAATGGGCTATCTAACACTGAAAGATTTTTTCAAATAGGACCAGTAGTTTCTGAGATTAGCGCGTTCAAGCAAACAAACAAACAAACTCTTCAGCTTTATTTATTAGTATAGATATAGAATATAGATTATGGTGAAAACTGCTATTAATGGAATAACATAATATAACATATTACCACTACGCCTGTATTCCCCGAAGCGTTAAGCAGAGGTGTATATCTACTACTATCATACCATATATCTATCACAAATCCAGACTCTAAGCTGTAATAATAAGCCATTTTTTCACAATCCTCTTTCAACTCTCATTAAACCGCTCTCCTGTAAAGATCCCAAAGTGGTACTTCAGCATTTTCACATTTCTACTTTGGAGTACTGACGACTATCGTAACCAAGGTTACCACCATATAATTATCTGAACTACCAGAAATGCATACATTCAAGCAAGTCTATCGCCTTTAATAACTACGTACCTAAACATAACCCTACGTATTTTACTACGACCACTGCCTCGCAAAATATTTGAGACGCGTTACCCATCGATTTGGTCGCCTGCCCGTGACATGGGACTATTTTATGGTATTCTCAAAAGAGAGTACGTCGGTAAATCATGGACAGATTTTGTGGATGGCGTTCGTAAGATAGCTCTTTGGATGTTAGGGTGTAGATGAGTATGGTTTATGGAATGAATGGTGCCTGATGCGTACTTTAAAGTATATAGTATTTTATGTATACGAAGGTGCTTCAAAAAGTTATAGCCCATATCAAAGAGGGCAAGCCTATTGCCATTAACCGGCCACTACATAGGTTACATACACGTCAAGCTACATTATTCCAGTATAAATTGATCTCTCATAGTAGGTATAGCCTATGCAATGAGAGGTCATGCTATATTGGATTATCATAGCTCGATTTTAAACCCTATGTACGCACAAGTCAGGTTCGTTGGTGTCGTCGAACTGTTTTTAAAAAGATACGTCTTTACCGCAAGAAGTATTTTTATATATTTATTGAGACTGAATTGATAACAGGAACTTAATATTAATAAGGGTGTACGTGATATTTTTATGAATATTATCATACGAATAATGATGTTGGGACACTGCTGACGCATTCGATTTGTATACAGGCGCATTACTGTATAAGCGCGACTCGTCTCCCCGCACCCATTCAGTTTGGTCGGTTTTAGTTATGTTCTACTAGCTTCTGCCCGCGGCTTCGCCCCCGTGGAATTCGGGGATAAAAAGTATCCTATGTCCGTCTCCTGGTTCTAAGCTACCTCTCCACCAATTTTCAGCCAAATCGGTTCAGCCGTTCTTGAGTTATAAATGGAGTAACTAACACGACTTTCTTTTATATATATAAGATAGATATAAAGATATGTATCTACAATAGTATACTGGCCAGTAAAATAATAAGTAGTCAGTAATATCAGAATGTGATGACCTTAATTTAGTAAACTCTTACATCAAGAAACTCCTACAATGATATAATTTTTATTTATTTAAAAATTACCCAAAATATTGAGATTTTTAATTAACTGTAATCCCAGATTTAAGTTAGAAATTTTTAATATCAAGGTCTTTGTAAGCTCTTGATAGACTAATTACTGGATTGGAAATTGAATAATTCGGCAAAAACTATTTCAATTAAGATTTCTTGCCTTAATTAGTTTGAAAAACGTCTCAATTTTTTTATATAAGTTATTTCTGATAATTGGGGCCATTTTGAGGATTATAGGATTAAGCAATTGAATCTATACTAATATATAAAGCTGAAGAGTTTGTTTGTTTGTTTGTTTGAACGCTTTAATCTCACGAACTACTGGTCCGATTTGAAAAATTCTTTCAGTGTTAGATAGATAGCCCATTTATTGAGGAAGGCTATAGGCTATATATTATCACGCTACGCGGACGAAGTCGCGGGCAGAAGCTAGTTTTGAATAAAAGTGTAGGCACAAAAAGTCCACATTTACAGTTATTTAAAAAAAACATTGAGAATGTAAACAGTACGCTTTTTAACTCAATCGGGGTAAATATTTGAAACTTTTTCCGTCATGAGAACCTCCCCTGTTTGAATATTTGATTCGGAAACCTTTCTATGAGAGGCGTCTAGTAAAATATCTTATTTTATTGTACTTCTGTGGAGGATCAACACAGCGGGGATTATTTGGATGCTTTTAATATTTACATATTTTATGATAAAAACCTTGCGGATATGTAATGCGATTTAAAAAATATATTTTCCTGAATATTTTTTGCGGATGTTGTGATGTTGCCATTTCCAGTATTATCATATACATACAGTTACATAATATAATAATATGGTTCGTTGTACGTCGCGTTTTATCGCGAGTGATTTATTATTATTATTTTTTATTAGGGAAAACAAACAATTGTATATTTTTTCTTACATCTAATTTTACAATAAGGTAGGTTAACGTACAATCAACAACGTTTCCACATATTACAATAGTTACATACAGCATAGATAAAGGTAGGGCTAGTTTTAATGTTAAAGTAATTAGTAGGTTTTAAGTGTATTGACTAATTCTTTTTTAAATACATTAATAGGTTACGCAAATATATCTATATTAACAAACAGCTGATTATATATTTTGACTAGTCTGTGGAGAGGCGCCCGCTCACCCGCATTTGTACGGCTAGTGGTTGAAGCAAATAGTGGGTAAGCGCGTGTATTATGTACTAGCTAATGTCCGTGGTTTCACTCGCATCACAAAAGACTTTTCGTGACAAAAGGTAGCCTATGGCCTTTTTCAAGGTCCATTTTGTCTCTATATCAAAATCCATCAAATTGTGCAATAGGCTCGCCCCCCTTATATGGGACCTAATATGCGGCGAACTGTGGGTGTACTTAATTACATACGTTTACGTGTGGTCACAGGACAGAAACCGTATTCCTTATATACTCTCAGTTTACCCTCGCACATGAGAATCAAATCATTATTTTTTTTTTAAATACCTTATATACCGTAAAATATTAATTATGAACTCCATATACTTACCTACATGTTGATGCGATTATATATTCTTGATCCCACAGACAAACCTTTTGTATAATTTGTGGGCTCTGTATTATTTTATAAGACCTAACTATGCACCTCATAAAAATATAATAAATAATATTAAAAATTAGTACACCTGTGCTGAACCCTTCGGGGAATACAGGCATGTTATGGTATGGTATGTTATAATATTTTAAATATAAAAAAAATGCAGTTCTCCGAGTCTATGTGAACGGAAGTAAGTTCCTAAAGTACAATAGAGCAAGAATATAGCAAGCAAGTTCGGCACTCAGTGACAAGCCTGTCGCGCCTCGGTTTCCTGTCTATGTATTATTATTCTAAGATGCTATAATCATATTTTGTACCAGCAGCGAAGTACATGCTAAGTAATAACCGTTTGTATACGATATTCATGTAAGTAATTAGAAGGACAGTTGCAACGATCTCCGGTGCTACATTGTTCTAAAAGTACAGAGTAGTGTAAAGAATAGAGACTTGTTTTATTTGAATCATCAACGAAACGGTACACGTATTATTATATCAAACTATTAATAAAATAATCATTTTATAGTATCGTGAAGATGGCGCCAAACTACAATTATAAGTATTAATCTTTGTATTTTTTTTTGCAAACTTGCAGAATAAAACAAACAATAGTCTAATCGACTAGTTTTTAATGCATAATAAGATGACCTGGATTATAAAAACTTGTATGTATATTACTCTACATTTAACGTTAATGTGAATTAATTAATTCGGTAAATTTATCCCAGCGTTCTCACATTCTTCTTCAATCATTCATTCACTGCATCTGTATGCGCGCTACTCTAGACACATCGAATCGATACCCGTCGCATTGATGTTTCATGGACAATTTAATCGTACATTGCTGTCCGTTGTGACTACATTGTCCGACACTAGCATGTACGCGTATTTAACGTGATTGGCTACGTTAATGCCTTTGATGAAACTGCAATGAAGATGTTTGGAGAACGAATTAACATGACTTAACATATTAAATAGTATCCTCTTTAGTACTTTAATTATATATAGTTACATTACATGTCATTACTACTCGAACTGGGTGTTCTTCGAATTCAATCCCCAGATCGTCATTGCGGCTTTCATTTTGTGGATCAAATCACTATATCCAATTTTTTTTACCAGCTTACGGCAGCACGTATATATTTGTGGACTTCTCATATTCCACCTGGAAAACAGCGAAGTGGGTATTCTTTTACCATGTGGGAAAAAAAAGAGTCTGATCAGGTTCTTCTCCGCAGTCGCATTTTCGTGTCTCTCTTAATCCCCATTTATGGAAGTGGTGGATAGTTTTCCCGTGGTTGTAATGGACTCGGATCAGTCGGGTTCAAGATTAAGCAGTGTTATTTGGTTTTTCCACAAAATTTTCAGTTAGATTAAACTCGCAGTTTTCATAGCAGCTCGGTTAGTGACAATAGGCTAGCCCCATATTACAGGTCGCAAAACATACCGGTGGACTGTGGATGTACAGCTATATACGACTGCCTAATTCATCGGGAAATGAGGCATGATGTATTCACAAGTTCTACCGTTTCATTCATTCGTTGTATCTGGGGGCGCGCTACTCTATATACGTCGTATCGATCTTTGTCGCATTGATAGTTTCTTGGTCAATTTACTCGCACGTTTGGTTTTGTGAAGACATTGTCTGACACTGCTGTACGTGAATTTAACATGAAGGGCGACAAGATAGCTTTGATACAGTTATAAAGGAAAGTGTCAGGATTGTACACAGGAGGTAGTTTAAGGTGGTGGTAGGATTTTGTTCTAAGTTCACGTATAGGTGAATTGTAGCGCGCTTAGAAAATAACAATATGGTTTATTATAAGATGTATTTATTAAAAGGATAGGTACTTATATTTTTTAGATCATAATGTAATAGAGAGCAAGCCTATCGTCATGTACCATATATAATTACATTAAAACGGTGGGTACAAATAATTATTTTTTAGTTTCAATACTTACCTAAATTAAGCTTTAAACCCTATATTTCTATATTATGTATATGTTATACATATATTAAAGGTCGTAGAGCTGCGCTTCAAGCAAATTTAAATTTGTATATATTGATTTTAAGTGGATAGGATTTATTATAACCTCTCGACCTGGGAATCGAACCCAGGACCTCTAGCGTAGCAGTCGCGCTCCGGACCACTTGGCTAATGAGGCAGTCATATATTCATATAGTCAATGAGAATATTCATATATTATCTCTAAAATGTAGCAAAATAAGCAGTTTTCGGTGTACAAACTGCAAGTTCTATGTTTGACCACGACTTCACGATACAACTCGTGTTCTTAGCACAGTTTATGACTAAGCTGTGGCATATAGTTGCAAACTGCAACAAACTTCAATAAATTACAGCAACTTGGATGCATAGCTTCACATGACTTTATTGATCTGGCTCCTGAAAACAAATGTACAGTGATATACTCGTCTACTTACATTTCGTTGTGGGAGAGCCATGCTTTGACCCGACAAGGGTGATACCACCTCAGAGAAAACCGGCGTGAAACAATACTTACGTTATGTTTCGCCGAGTGAGTGAGGATACCGGAGGCCCGAACCCTTTTAAAAGGCGGACAACGCATTTGCGACTCCTCTGATGTTGCGGGTGCCCATGGGCGGCACTTATCGCTTACCATCAGGTGATCCGTCTGCGCGTTTGCCCCCTAACCCATAAAAAAAATGTATTTAATGTTTTAGCCTGCAACTAATATACTTTTTTTACACTACTTTTGGGGCCTAAAATCATAATATGAATCACTGACATACGGGTACATAATATGCTATGTAAGTCCAGTATAAGATGACCTAAGTGTTGTATAGGGTTTTCGTACACTCAGAGGTCAACTTAAACTGGCCTTTAAGGCACTTGTGTCTAGGAGAATCATAATTATACACAGTGATATACTCGTATTTAATATTTTAGGTATACAGCCTACAACTGCTATAAACTTCGAGAAAGAGGACTATCGGCGGCTGTATCGTGACGTGTTATTGCTGTTATTTTTAGGGTGTGAGAGAAGGATGGCGTTATGTAATGTGTACGGCATCCCTCTCTCTCTCATTTAAAAATATATTATTTTAGCGTTTCCAAAATATTTCACTATATCTTACACCGCTTCAACGCAATTTATAACCCCTCTGTAGGCTTCCAGCACCCACAAGGGAGCGTTATCGCCTACTTTGAGAAAGACTGCTTTACAGTCACGTGTAGACTGAAGACGTGTTGAAATTACTAACAGTTTTTACAAAATAACATAACATACCATCACGCCTGTATTCCCCGAAGGGTTAGGCAGAGGCGTACTAATGTACACCCACAGTTCGCCGGTATGTTTGGATCCCATGTAATAGGGGGCGAGCCTATTGCTATTTATTAATCGGGCACAAATTCCTAACTCCGAGCTGCTACTGGGAATTTCATAGAAAAACCCAATAACACTTTGCTCGACCTGGGAATCGAACCCAGGACCTCTAGCGTAGCAGTCGCGGTCAGGACCACTTGGCTAATGAGGCAGTTATAAAATTTATTACATGGTGTAAAATTTTAAATAAAACTATTTTTTACTGGGGCTCCAAGCAGCTGGTGAGACCTATCTAGGATGATTCGTGAGGCTATTGAAATTAAAAAACACGCAAATTTGAATAGAGAAGATGGTTACTACGTGGTCTTACTGAAACGTCGGGAATGAAATAATATTAATACAACGCGATAAAATGCGTAAAAAATAGTTATATTTCAATGTCTAACATTGGCGAAAGTGTTAGAAATCAGTATGGTGTAAAAATTATTGTAATAGATTCAGTTACTTATTCTGAAAAAAATATTATCAGGTTTCGCATTTACTATAAATAATGTTGTATATTATCCGAATTGTAAAACAACTGTACAGAGATGCAATCGGTAACAAAGTGCTGGGTTTGATCGTCTGATGGTCTGGCGAGGCCCCAAGCCAGTCTGCTTCTTCTGCCAATTGCGGCAGAATATGTTAGCTACTTTATCCTCGTGAACCCTTGCCATGCAATATCGTAGTTATGCATCGATGGTTTCCAGTTTAGATTTTGTTGGAGTTAGAACAATATTTGGTTAACTTGGTTTTAATGCCATTTAGCATTTTCTGTCGAACAACCTTAAGGTGATGCAGAGATAAATCAATACACTGGTAATATTGACTGACTGTTTGTTTGCTTGAACGCGCTAATCTCAGGAACTACTGGACCGATTTGAAAAATTCTTTCAGTCTTAGATAGCCCATTTATTGAGGAAGGCTATAGGCTATATATAATCACGCTACGCGGATGAAGTCGCGGGCAGAAGCTAGTATATAAATATATATTTTAATTTAGGAAAACGTAGCTCCACACGAGGAATTTCTCCTGTATCGTGGGTGCTTTACAAACACACTTTTTGAAGCGGCGGTAGCCTAATGGCTAGGGCATCGGACTTGCGATCATGTGGTTGCCGGTTCGAACCCCACCCATTGCGCTACCGACGTGAACCCACTCGTAACAGAAGCATTTTAGCTTAGCACGAGGGGTTAACAAGAATACTAGTAATGTGTGACCCACATTGCTAGTAAGCTTAAAAAAAAAAAAAATTGTCGCGTACCATACGAAAAAACTACGTGTAGGTCATAGGTCATACAAATATTTGCTCCATCCCAATTTGTTTGGGGATCGAACCCACATCACGTGGCGCAGAAGCCGATCGTTATGCCGCTACGTCAAATGTGTCGTCACAATTACTTTAGGTTGATTTATAAAATGTTTGTTGGTATTATTTAATGTTGCATTAAATATATTAGATTTTTTGGTCTCTCAGAAGGATCAATAACTACATATATAAAATATACCATTACGCCTGTATTTTTTATATATTTACAAACAGTTACACATTCCTATAAGTTCGCAGTTCGCTGGTATGTTTAGGTTCTGTGAAAGATGGCAGGCCTTTTTGGTATCACATATGCTTTCATAATCTCTGTTATAATAAAATTGTAAAAAAGTTGTGTTTGTACATTGAAGATATTAAAAAAAAAAACAGGTGGGTTTAGGGTATATAAACGTCTCAGAACCTAAGATACAGGTTGACCTCTCTAATGTATAGACACCCATACAAAAAGAGATCATCATTGTTCGTTTTTGAGCTTCAAGTGAGCGAAGCCGCGGGCAGAAGCTAGTATTAATTAATACTCGTAAATACGTCATGTATATGTCTATAGGACTGTTTATAACATACCATCACGCCTGTATTCCCCGAAGGGTTAGACAGAGGCGTACTAATGTACACCCACAGTTCGCCGGTATGTTTAGGTCCCATGTAATAGGGGGCGAGCCTATTGCCATTAACCGGGCACAAATTCCTAACTCCGAGCTGCTACTGGGAATTTCATAGAAAAACCCAATTACACTTTGCTCGACCTGGGAATCCAACCCAGGACCTCTAGCGTAGCAGTCGCAGTCAGGACCACTTGGCTATTGAGGCAGTTAGGACTGTTTATAGCTTTAGTAATCTGTTGTGAATATTGTATAGTTAATGTGGCCGTTGCTACTGCCATTTAGGTATCTAGAATGCGTATAGACTTACAAATCGCGAAAACCAACTTTAATTTGGCGGCTACAGCAAAAGCCTTGGAAAATGGTACACATAAGGAATTCAAGTATACGAAAACTCAACGTAATACCTAAATAATGTATTAATTTGCCGTATGCAGAGCATAGGTATATGTTAGAGGACGGTTCCATCATGTTTGGTATTGGCTGTCGATATCACTTATACGATGCCTGGGGCACCTTGTTTGGGAGAGACGAGTTCACGGACGCATATATACCTACAATTTCAATATAATTATATACACAATCTGTGGTTTTGAAAGCAAGTGAATATGGTTAGATACTGCATTATATATATAATGTTGGACTATTGAAATGAAAACCTTTTTTTATGTTGACAGGGTTCGAAATGCTTTATGCACTATCCACCACTCCGGGGAGTGCGGTGGGGTGTGTCGGACTCCGCTCTGAAAAGAGCTATCTACCGACTAAAACCAACTTCGGCGTTTCGCCTATGGGAGCGCTGTAGCATTCGTCCGCGGATTGAAATGAAAACCTGACTTAACCTTACAGATCGATTGATCTTCATCATCATTTAAAATTGAAAACGTGGTTTATGCAAAAGTATTAAGCACTAAAATCTGTGCAAAAACTTTGGCCCTGGCGCACAAGCAAAGACAGTCAGGGTTACATGTATTTTATTATAACATAGTATTACAGTAGGATATTATTGGGCATTCTACCCCACCTACCGTTCCTACGTCTCACTTCGTTCGCCTCCGTCACATTCGGTGTGGTAGAAAGCCCAATAAGATCCTACGGAGTAGGAGCCGTTTGACATTTCTGTTTTAAAACTAGACTTACTTGCCGTTCCTAAGTCTCACTTCGTTCGCCTCCGTCACTTTCGGTGTTGTAGAATGCCCAATAATATTTTCGATTCCGTAAAACTTGATTTGGATTGTATCCGTTCATTGTGAGCACATATCACACAATCATGTTAAGATGAATCGATGAAACCTACGTTCCTATTCCACTTATTCCGTGTCCATCGTTCGCTGTATTTTACCTCTTAGTTACAGGTTCTTGTTTTAGTAGAGAGCTCTCATCGACCCATTAGCTCAGTTAGGTAGAGCGTCGGGCTAATAACGCGAAGGTCGTGGGTTCGATCCCCACATGGGTCACAATCGTCTTTTTGGATATACTTTTTTACTTAGATTTCATTCCTAATTCTCATGCAATGTGCACACGTGTTACATTACTTATATTCGATATTTAATTTTATAAATATTGATGTACTTGCTATTTTCCCTCATTATTAAATAAGCCGTTTTAAACAGTCGTTATGAAATTTGTTAAACAACCACAATCGTTACATTTAAACGAACTCTGCGTAGAGCCACGAAACACTAGTTTTCGCCACGGAGAATTGTTACCCAATACGATACGATGTATCATATGTGGACCATCAAATTGCGGCAAAACCAATTTATTAATTGGTCTTCTTATACATGAAAATGGTTTAAAATTCGAAAATGTTTATGTATATTCCAAAACCGTGCAACAACCCAAGTACAATTTTTTAGAAAAAGTTTTGAAACGTGTACCAGGCATTACATTTCAGAAATATCACGAAAATGAGCAAGTACTGAGTGTTCACAACGCGAAATCAAATTCTGTAATTGTATTCGATGATGTCGCCTGTGAAAATCAAAGCAACATGCGTGATTACTTCGCAATGGGAAGACATAAGTTTATCGATTGTTTTTATCTGAATCAGACATATAGTAAAATTCCTAAACAGTTGGTAAGAGACAACGCGAACCTAATCGTACTTTTTAAACAAGATGAAATTAATATGAGACATGTTTATGAAGAACACGTCAATACTGACATGACATGGAGTCAATTTCGTGAAATGTGTTCAAAAATATGGAGTGAACCATTCACTTATCTTGTAATTAATAAAGATTGCTTCAAAAATAAAGGTTGTTACAGAAATAAATTTGACACTTTTGTAGTCTTTGATTAAGAACATAGATATAAAAGCCTGTAAACCTGTACGATTTCATTATTCTTTCCACGGCGGTACACCGATTACGATCAATCTTTACCAACATGGATAAATCATTAAAAAGACAAATCGTTAACGCTGCAGAAGCTGTAAAGAAAAAAGTACGAAAAATGCGAAATTATGAGATAGATAGTAAACAAGCACTGGATACAGTTTTTAAGCCTGTAACAGAGTCTCTCAACTTAATAGCTAAAGCCAGCCAGCAAACTCCTCTCCTAAACACTATTGAAGATGAAGTATCTGAAGTTCCATTAATAGATGAAACATTGCAGAAAGAAGGACTAGATGAAGATAAATCGGAAATTAGCAGTAACTCTTCGTATGAATCAATAGCTGATCAAAATCAAGATCGTGATACGTCATCCTGGTCAGTTTCTTCAGAAGCGTTGAAAGACATTCCATTTGGGGTCAGAGTAGAACGCGATAAATTGATGCTAGGTTCAGCTCCCGTAACAATTAACGATCAATTCATTATCGTCGCTGGTCATAAATACAAAAATACGTTTGGTTTAAAACAACTGCTGCTCAAAAAAGATCCAGATTTAAGTTTGGTTACTGAAAACGATAAACAAAATTATAAATTGATGTTGTTAGATACAAATGCTCATAGACGTGACTATGACCCAAAAAAAGCTATAAAAAGCAACAAGGGGAAAAAGTATATGGATGTTATAAAACCTCTATTTCAATTGCGAAATGATATTACAGACAAAATAAATTTGCCCAAAGGAAAAGGGTTGCTAATGCTAAAAAAATTGAACAAAGATGTTGATTACATATATTGGGATGATCCTAATGAGTTAGTTGAAAGACTAAAACTACTTATGGCTTCTCGAAATGCTGGAAATACAGGAGTAGATAACGAAATAATATCTATCATAGAGGAACTACGTGAAGGAAAATTTATAAGTAAATAAATATCTCGATCAACAATTATTGTTTTCATTTTACTCAGAACTGTCTTTCCGTACACACAAATAATGAATATAGATAAATTTGGTCATCATGTTCATAAAAGAATGCGACTGTCAGAACTCTTTGATTTTAATGAAAAAGCATTAATAAAATCAGATAATGGAGATTTTGATGTAAAAACGTTGAGATTAAGGGGAATTAGATCTCCTAGAGAAGCAGATGATGCTGTAAATAAGGATTATGTAGATCATTTGAATGCTAATACGATAAAAGAATTAAATAAACTTATTGGATCACTGCGTGCTCAAATCACAATAGATGTTCGAAATACGGTTCAGGCTACTTTAAAAGGAAAGATACCTGAGGTTTTAAGTCATTTACAAGATAATTTTTATACCAAAGCAGACATAGATAAGTTACTTCAAAAAACGACAACTCCGTAATGGCAAAACAGCAAATCGTAAATGAAATACACAAAGCAGCTCGAAAAAATTTTCTTCGACGTCGTGTCATTTTAAAAGGAATCCACGACTTATGGCAAGCGGACTTGATGGATATGCAAAACCTAAAAAAATTTAACAAGGGCTACAATTTTATTTTAATAGTTATTGACTGCTTCTCAAAGTACGCCTGGGCCGAACCGTTAAAATCGAAAAATAAGTTTGAAGTTACTCGTGCATTTGGACAAATACTGGGTAGGAGTCGTGAAACTCCTGTTAACTTACAAACTGATAAGGGGACAGAGTTTTATAACAACAATTTTCAAACTCTTATGAAAAAGCACAATATTAACCATTACTCGTCATTCTCCACTAAAAAAGCATCAATTGTAGAGCGACTGATTAGAACTGTAAAAAATAAATTATATAAATATTTTAGTCTTAATGGAAATTATAAGTGGATAGGTCTACCGTTGGAAGATATATTTAAAAGATATAACACCACAAAACATCGCACTATCCAATTTAAGCCAATTGATGTGAATAAATCAAATGAACCAGCAATAAAAGAAAATATTAAAAATATATACAATCATGACTTTGTTCAGTGGAAGCCTAAATTCAAAGTTGGTGATTGCGTTCGTATCAGTAAATATAAACACAATTTTGAGAAAGGATATACTCCTAATTGGTCAACTGAATTATTTAATGTAAAAAAGATTAATAAAACCTTACCAGTAACTTACCAAATAGAAGATCAACGAAAGCAAATCATATTAGGAGCTTTTTATGAGCAAGAACTTCAAAAATCTAGCCATCCTGATATTTATTTAGTCGAAAAAGTTTTGAAAAAGAAAGGAAACAAATTGTATGTCAAATGGTTAGGTCTTAATAATGATGAAAACAGTTGGATTGACAAAGCTGCAATAATGGTTTAAGATGTTATATAACCTATTTTAAAAAAGTAAACCTTTCATTCTACTTTAAGTAATGCAAGGTGGTGGACTAGTTAATAGCATTATTAATAAGCTACCATTCGAAGTTCATTTACCAGGATACAATTATTGCGGACCAGGAACCAAACTTTCCAAACGGTTGGCTCGAGGTGACCGAGGTGTAAATAAGCTAGACGACGCTTGTATGTACCACGACATTGCATATGCAAACCATACAGACTTATCAAATCGTCACAAAGCTGATTTACAACTACTTAATATGGCTAAACAAAGATTGAAATCAAAAGATGCTGGGAAAGGTGAAAAACTAAGCTCATGGCTAGTGAGCAAAGTGATGAAAGCTAAATTGAAGTCTGGATCCGGAGTTAAAACATTTAAAAGCTTGGTTTCCAAAATAAAATCAAAAATAAAGAAACTCAAACACGGCGACAATAAGACTTTAATAAAAGCAGCTTACTTAGTTGCAAAAAAGTTATTTCCGAGCATTCATCATCGTATTCGGGTGCCACGAGTAATACCCATACCGAAGACTGGAGGAGTTTTACCTCTGATTCCAATTTTCGCTGGTTTATCGGCTTTGGGAACTTTAGCTGGTGGTGCAGCTGGCATTGCGAAAACCGTTAATGATTACAAAGCAGGTCAGCAAAATTTGCGAGAAGCGGAACGTCATAATAAAGCTATGGAGGCTTTAGTGTTGGGCAAGGGTTTATACATTAAGCCGTATAAAAATGGTAAAGGATTGTATATTCATTCTTCAAAAAACTGAAAAATATGCTACCTAATCGACCTCTAACTAATGTAGACATCCTAAAATATTCAAGAAATATCCCTCATTTCCGTGGAGTCTACATGAAGGATCGATTACCCAGGACGCCGAAACGGGTTGAATGTGGTATCGTTAACTTAGATAATTCTGTTAACGAAGGAACGCATTGGGTAGCGTATGTTAAAGTATATGATTATTGCGAATATTTTGATAGCTATGGAAATTTAAAACCTCCGATGGAATTAATTAGATATTTAAAAAAATGTAATGTGTTTTATAACTACACAAGATATCAAAAATTCAATGCAGTGAACTGTGGTCATTTATGTTTAGAATATCTTTGGAGTTTTTGGAATAAAAAAATATTATAAAATATATGCTTTTCTTTCATTTGAATCATTTGCAAGATGTCGCTCACTTTGTCGATAACTGGAAACTCTTCAGTTTTATCTACATACTATCCTAATACGTTACAGCTTGATGGAGAGTATGAGTGTGCTTTATTACACTTTTCGACATTTAATTCTATCCCAAACATTGACAAAAGTAATAATAGGTTCTATTATGGCCTTAACAACGTTATAGAAATACCAGAAGGTACATATGAATTGCAAGACATCAATGATTATTTAAAATCGGAAATAAAAGATGCATCTATCAAACTTCAATGCAATAATAATACTTTAAAAACTGCTATGTTCTGTACAAAAGACGTTAATTTTACCAAAGAAGATACTTTTAGTAGAATGTTAGGATTTAATGAACAAATCTTGGAAGCAAATAAATGGCATGTATCACAGTCTCCAGTCAACATTTTACCAACGACCGTGGTCAGGATAGAATGTGATATTGTAAGCGGTTCCTACATAAACGGTAAACCAAGTCACATTATCCACGAATTTGCACTCAACGTGCCACCTGGATACAGGATCATTGAAATCCCGAAGAACGCAATATACTTTCCAATCAATCAAAACAATATAAATTGCATTTATATAAGGTTAGTGGATATAAACAATAACTTAATAAATTTGCGCGGTGAAGAAGTACAGCTATATTTACATCTTAGAAGAAAAACATGATTGACTACAATAAAAATGTACGTCAAGAACTAAAGCATATCAGTTCCATTCCAGCTACATACCAAATAAGACCTCGCTCTAAGAAAAAAATTAAATTAACTAAAGATAATAAAGCATTCCTCAGAGCGATCGGATTGCTAAAATGAATATCTTAGACGTTTTATCTGCTCCAAGTTACGATAACTCTATAGAAGGAATCGAATTTCATTCCTACAAGCCTTATGTGACGAGTTTCAACAGGAACGATGAAATCCGTATACCTATTAACCAACAAGACTTATACATACTACCATCAGCTAGCACTCTGTATTTGGAAGGAACTGTTAACGTTAGTAAAAAAGACACGAAAGACGAAGCTACTAGTGTCAATTTCACGAACAATGCGTTAATGTACTTATTCCAAGATATAAGGTATGAGCTTAATGGAGTGGAGATTGATAAAATAAAAAATGCAGGTATAACTACAACCATAAAATCATTAATATCCATGAATGAAAGTGAATCAAAAATATCTAATGCTTGGGGCTGGAATATCGATGGTATAAAAAATATCAATGGAGGAAGATTTTCAGCTTCTATACCACTGTGTCATATCCTCGGATTTGCTGAAGATTTTAAAAAAGTCGTGATAAACTGTAGACATGAACTGATATTGTTACGAAGTAACACTAATTTGAACGCTGTAAAACTGAACACTGGCGAAACGGTGGATGACGTTCAGATTAACAAAATTATATGGCGTGTGCCACATGTCAAAGTATCAGATAAAGAAAAAATCAGTTTGTTAAGACTCCTAGAAAAAGATCGACCACTTCAAATAATATATAGAAATTGGGATCTGTACGAATATCCAACTTTACCTAAAACTACAAAACATACTTGGTCTATCAAAACTTCAACTCAAATAGAAAAACCAAGATACATAATTCTTGGTCTACAGACAAATAGAAAAAACAATGCAAGTTCTGACATGTCTCAATTCGATCACTGTCATGTTCAACACGTCAGAGTGTATCTCAATTCCACGTATTTCCCATATGAGAACCTAAATGTAAATTTTGCTGACAACAGAATTGCTTTATTATATGAGCAGTACACCAGATTTCAACAGTCGTACTACGGACGTCGTCCAGAGCCCATATTAAGCGAGAAACAATTTAAAGACTTAGCACCGCTGTTTGTCATTGATTGCTCTAGACAAGCGGATAACTTAAAGACAGGTCCAGTAGTGGATGTGCGAGTAGAAATTGAGAGTAATTCCGAAATACCAGATCAAACTTCAGCCTACTGTCTGATTCTCAACGATTGTATAATTGAATACAAACCCTTAAGTAACATCGTAAAGAAGTTATCATGAAACCGGATACAATTATAGTTGATCTCCAAGGATTTAAGAATTTTAATAACAATTTTATTGTTAAAGAAGTGGCCATTGTAAGTCAAGAATATTCACAAACATTCTTGGTAAAACCACCATGTTCGTTCCATTACTTAACAAAAGAAGAAAAGAAGCAAGTGAGATGGTTGGAAAAATATAGTGGAATTTACTGGAGCGAGGGCTACATAGACTACAATGAGTTTAAACGTGTTATAGTGCCATATTTAGAAAATAAAAAAATTATTACAAAGGGTTTGGAAAAAATAAAGTGGATTAAAGACTTATGTGAGAACTGTGAAGTAATCGATATAGGTGAGAAGGGATGTCCTAATTTTTCAGTCTTGAAAACTAAATATTGTAAAAATAAAACTGAGTTTAATTGTGTGAATCATAAATTGAATTGTGCACTAAATAATGCTGTGTGTATAAGAAAATGGTATTTTGATAATAATATGTCTGTATTCAAATTATTTTGTTGTTGCTAAGCTACATTATATATAATAAAAATATCCGATTAACTACATGATGGTTTTTTTATTTTATTATATTAACCTACAAAACGAACTTAAAATCAGCTGCAGTAAAATGATGTTTCTTTAATTAATACAATTTCAAATAAGTATACTTACAATCATTTTAAACGATTTTAATTATTTCATTTCACTAAGGCTAATTTAAAGTTCGAGTATAAATAAGTAATGCAAATAAAACATAAGTAATTCAAATTTAAAATATATATTTTATTTATTTTTTACAATTACAAGCTAATAACACCTAAGAATAATAATGACTGTCTCATACTTAATTTAATATTTTAATTATTTACATTATGTAACTTATATACCTAAATCACGGTAGATATTTTAATTATTTATACATTTAAAAGTTACATATTTAGCGTTTAAAGACTAAGAAAGCATATGACATAAACCCTAATAAGTAGGTAATAATAAAGTTATATTAACAACAAATATCTTATTCTGTTAATATTATCTTATACTAGATTATTAGTAATACCTACATTCAAATTATTATTTTATTTTATTTATTTACACATTCAAAACTTACACATTAACACTAAAGAATAAGAAAGCAAATTTAATAAATGACATACCTACTTAATTATACCCTAATAACTGTATTACCTATATAAACAACAAATCTTATGATACATGATTTAGGGACACATGTTCTAGTTTATTTATTTACATGTACTTATGTAACTTACAAACTTGTGATGTATGTAGTGCGTTATACTAGAATAACAAAGAAATTAACATTACTTACATTTAAATTCATTTTTTTTTATATTTTTTTTATTTATACATTCAAAATTTATACTAAAGAATAAGAAAGCAAATGACATTAAATTCATACTCTAATAACTATTAATTATAAACATAAATCTTACCTATGATAAGAACTTATAAATCCTACTACTTACAAAGTAATGACACCCACTAATAACAATTGCCGTCACAAAGTTTTTTAGATATTTTATTAACCAACGATTGTGTCTCATCCATAATAAAGTCCAGTGGTTCACTCACAACATATTGCGCACTCAAAACTACCGCGTCCTCAATGTCACTTGCACATTCTTGTTGCTCATTTAAGTCCAAAACTTGTATTTGGATCAGTCGCAGACCTTTTTTCTTCTCATTATTGATGACGTATGACTGGCAAGGAGGCAGCTTCCGCTTTTGACAATCCCTTTTCGCTCTTGGTTTCTTATTGGTAAGCCTTTGTTGTTGTGTATGTTGTTGTTCGGGTACGTGCCAACTCAAACTTGGAGTCGGGAAACCCTGACCGTATTGCGAAAAGACGAGGTCAGGGGAATCACACATTTTTGATGATCTGAAACAAGCAAAATAACAATTAATATAATGTTAATGAATATCAGCCTAAGTAATAAATAACATTTAAACGAACTAAGTACTTACAGTTGTTTTCGATTCAATGATGGGAAACTGAGAAGTCCGACCAGTCCGGTCAATATCAGCTAAATGAGACGGAGGACTAATATTATTATGTTTGTGCCGTACTCCAGAAAGCATTATGCACATTTTTTATTACAAGTTTGAACTTGTTTCTTATGTATGACGTAGCCCGTCACTTGCGAGCACCTGATCGGTGTTTTATTACACAAACCAGTCAGCGCAATGCGCTTTGTCATCAGGAACGGAAATGAAACAGATTTATGAACATAAAATATTATTTATTTAAGTATACTTACATATTATATTTACTAGGTACAAGGGGCACCAAGAATACACACATTTTAGAATTGCTTACATACAGGTTCAAAAGTAACTTCTGTCGATACTATGAAACAGATTTATTAACATAAAATATTATTTATTTAAGTATATATTTAGTAGGTACAAAGTGCAGATAAAAGCAAACTTATAAAAGACCTATATAGGTACCTACCTAAGTAATTATCAGAGCTCGTATAGCTACATCTCTGTTTAGCTCTCTTGACTAGTACAAGGAACACCAAGAATACACACATTTTAGAGTTGTTTACATAATAAAGCTAGGTTCAAAAGTAACTTCCATGTTAAAATTGTAACTACTGTAATTACGTTTAAATTGTGGTAATGCATTACATAAATATAGATGCGTTACCCCAGGCTAAAGTAGAAACTTTATCAAACGATAGCAATCGTTTATCATCATTGCTTGAAAGTGCTATTTTATTTACGTCCTGAGTGAATATTTCATGTTTTATTGACCTAAACAATACATTTTTTTTGTGAATAACATTGCAATTGTATAAAACATTTTTATAATCTGACATATTTAAATTTTTGGTAATACATTTTTTTGTACCTTTTGCCTTTTTAATTGTTTTGTTTAAAGTTTTAATACAGTAAAGCTTTGAGCGCAGTCCTACGAATTCTTTGATAATGTTGCCACCCATTTCATCCTTAAACAGTCCTGGAACCTTCTTATTTATAATTGGTAAGTTATAGTCGTTGTTACAGTCATAATTGCTGGTATCAAAATATTTTAGAAAATGCAGCTTGAAGTCTTTATACACGTCATTACTCTGTACATCATATACTAGGCTATCTGTGTCAGTATAGCACAATTCAATTCGGTTACCATAAAAAGGTTTTATGATAGAGTAGTGAAAGTCGTACATGTGAGTCTTAGATAATTCTAATACTGCAAACCCTATGTATATTGGTTTATTAAGAATAATACGCACAGGTTTCATTTGGATTGCCACTAGATCATCAGAAAATACAGTGGCGCTATGAAAATATGGGCTGGCTATCAATTTTTCAGCACAAGTAGTCTTTTTTGTTTTATTGTTCGAGTCACACCACTTGTTTACTAACTTAACGTCTATTCGATTTTCATTATTTTCCAGGGTCTTTCCAAAAATACTATTGTTCAATAATTTGAAAAAGTCTTGTTCAAACGTTGACTCTGCTTTTTGGCGTAACTGGGTGTTAATATCAATATATTGCTTTAAAAAACAACTTTGCTTAAATGTAATAGCGCGATGGACCCTTCTCAATACTAAACCGTGCTGTAAACACTTTTTTAAATGTACGTAATGAATAACATAGTGATATTTATCGTACAAATTTGGTATTAGCTTTTTATTCTTACCACCAGGTGGCAAGCATTTTTCTGGACAAAAAGGAAAGTCATTGTGTTCCATGTGCAAATTCTCCGGATATATTAAATCAACTTCAAGAATGTAACCGTTTTCCGCAGTATCACTGATGACTGCTAAGTTCAATTGTAAAAAATCAATTTCTTGTCTATTCATAAATCTAAAACCGGAATAGGGTAGGGATTGACACATACTATAACCGTATAAATTATTACAATCTAAATAAATGATAAATGAATTTGGACGGGTTGGATCGTATGTATCTAAATATTTATGATTGGCTTTGACATGTCTTTTGGAACACATACAAACACCTCCACGAATACCTTTTTGTATCATTCTAAAAATTTCAACATCACTAATCAATTCTAATTGAACCCCTGTTTTTAAAAGCATAGCGTCAAAAGATAGACTTGGTGCTGTAAGATAAAACGCGGGATCGAGGTTGTAATGTAGTTTACAAGTTTTTCGAAAATTTTCAAATACATCTGTTAGTAAAAGAACATCTGTTTTGAGATATAAATCTGTGTACATACCCATGTTTTGAATATTAAATACTGACCAAACAGACCGAGCGTGTTCATAGTCTTCATCGGTAATTGCCTCATTAGTTAAAGAGTTAAAAAAATATTTTTTAGAGGGTAAACACGTATCTTCATAACGTTCCCATTGAGACATATAGTCATATGGATACACTCCTTTACGGGTGAGTAGGTTAAATTGTTGTTTTTTAGGAAAATAAGATTTTAATTGTTTAAAGTCTTGTTTTTTCATTGTATTAACTAACTTTTCTAAGCTAGTTCCTAAAAACTTGAAAGAATCTACAAACCGTACCTGGATGCTTTCCCCGGTAGAAATCGGAATAAACTTAGTGAATGAAATATAGTTTTCTTTTGTTTTAGGTATCACTTTAATAGATCCAGGAGCTTCACCTAATTCTTTTATGAAAAGGTGGCAATCGTATCCGGATAAATTATGAAAAAATACTGGCAAAAATGTTGGTAGTTTGTATTGTATGTTACAGTAACTATGAGCTGCACCACGATATTTACCAGTCAAGTGACAATGATCGCGAACCCTATCGCCCAACAAGAAGTGCTCACAAATATGACATGTCATCGCGTTTTCAAAGTCACGAGCATTATCATTAGAGTAAATCATAGGAGCATTAATTTTTAAAATATCGTAAATTTTTTGTGCATATTTATAGATAGACTTCACAAAATTTGACACACAATCCGCACCGCGATAAGAAACGTAACGATTGTGGCTTTCGTCTAGCGTACACGTAATATGATAAGCGAAAGCTACAGGCACGTGTCGCTGTCGAGTTACAGTACTCGCCTTAGTGGGGTCAGGGTCACAATATTCATACCGTTCTAGCATTGTTTCAAAATCTGCGTATATAACAAATGGTACAATTTGCTTTCTATTATAATTTTTAAACTGAATGAAAGAACCCTTTGGAGGTAGTTCAGTGGCGACACCTCCACAACTATGCGAACTAAGGTCATCGCATGAATTAAAAAACATTAAACAAACGTCACAAAAGTACAGTTTACTGTGGTGTTTTGTTATTTGATTTTTAACAAGTCGCGGCAAGTCTTTAATGAGACAGTAATGTGACAAATCATCTCTTTCTAAATAAAGTAAATGAATCACCTTTCCGTTCAAGGCTTTTGGTTTGTAAAGCGGTCCTATGACGGTATTATTTTTTAAACCATAAATGTAAATGCAAATTTCAGGGTTATTCACTTCGAACCGCGCAATATCTGAAAAATTCACTGGAAATGACATGTCCTTTACCTTTAAAACGTTACGAAAATCAGGGTAAGAAGATACTCTTTCAGGGTGACTTTTAGCTGGATATAAAGCAGCAACAACAGACCATAAAAAACAATACTCGTCATTATTGTGGATATTAACACATGCTTTTTTCGATTTTATTGCAGGAGGTAATTCGATAAAGCCTGAACCGCGCAACGGTTGATATTTGTTAACATTGACTTCCAAATGAGAACTGCTCAAGAACGTCCATCCACTGTCTCGGTCCTGAAATTCTTCTATCTTTTTTGTTAAAGTATTTTTTACCTGAGACATTAGTGAATCAAATTCATAATTCTGATGCAGAGTAACGTTTTTTGTGGCAAATGATTTCATCTCCTGAGAATCATTTTTAAACATTAAAAACAAAGCAAAATATTCGAAATTAACTTTTAGGCAAGCATGTTCTTTAAGAGATATGTCAATTAACTTTTTAATTTTGTCCCAATTATTATAAAGAAATGGTTCTAGAGAACAATTCTCAGACGGATCGACAATTCTATAAGAAGCTATACGATTACGAAATGCAGAATGTATTATTTCAACACCTTCGCAAAAATGCGTAATAGTTTTGTTTTTATGATTAGTACTACGTAGGTGTCCTGTCCAGTGACTGCGCTCAACAGATGTGTTACAGACAGTACAGAAAGGCATTTTAGATTAATATAGTTTTAAACTTTACTAACTATTAGATGTTGCAATATATTATTATTACGATTATGATGTACGATCGCAAAAATACAATAATAGAATATATGGTGCCCCAACAACTTAAATATTTATTTTATGTTTATATTATCGCTATAAAAGACGGGCTCAGAATCATCAAATAATTCATGAGTCCGTCTCATAAAAGCTTGTAGACTGTCCCACTGCGGCGTGTTGCGGTTCAGCTGGACTTTTAGAGCCACCAAGGCTTTCTTCCACCGAATCTCTTTAGGGGTGGAGGCAACTTCGGCCTTGTTGTAGACCTTTACCTCCACATAGAAGTCCCCGGTTGAGTCCGTCGTTCGCCGCACTTTACCGTTGGCGACACGGCTTGTGAGGGACGAACCGAAGTCCCCAAATGAGGTCGACGACGGAATGTACTCCTCCAAGCCAAAGAGGTCCGAGCCCGAACTTTCTTTCTGTCTTTTACTGTAAACAATTTAACATATTCTTTATAATAATTTACACAACACAGTACATTGCATTAGTTGAACACGAAACATTGCAACATGAAATTACCTTGATTTCGATTGTGATGGCGTGGTGCTCTCGGAAGCTTTGCGCTTCGACACCTTCTTTTTGGGTTGCACCTTCGCAACCTCGGCTACAGCTGCGGGTCTTGTCTGGTATTCTGAATCGGAGTCAGACCTGAAATGGAACACATAAAGATTAATTTTGGAACTAATTAATAACTGTGACTTAATTAAGACTATCGATACACCAGCCGGCAGGCAGAAACCAGGTCCGTAGCTGGGTAGCGATTAAATATTCAGTAGTACTTACTTACATTTTTTAGGTGGTTGAAGGTTTTATATATATATATATATATATAACGAAAGTAACTGGTGTTTATCACTGGAAGATACTGGAGCGAATGTAATATTGTGATCAAAATTGATTGATTTTATTCATAAAAAATACCATTTCAGCAATATTTAGTCCATTATAAAATTAAACCTTAATTACATGGTCTCACAGTTGTATGGCTAATTTATGTTACTTACGTCTAATTAAATCGTAGTGATTGAAAATCGATTCTGTCAAATTGCAATTTTATCGTGAGAAATGACGTATAAAACCAGCTTTTTACGCTCGCCGACATACCTGAAGACGATACATGACACTCATGATTAATACATTAAACCATTGTAATAAAGTATGTATGTTTGTTTAATAAACCTTGATGTAAAACTCCGCATGATATCACACATGTGAAATAAAAAAATAATAAATCATTTTTTCAAAGACGCAAATAAAAACGAGCTGAAAGAAAAATATCCTGGAAACATTTTTTTGTGCAGACTAATCCATGTAAACGAACTCGCGTCAAAAAGTTAGTTCACTCATATGCTGCAGTAAAACTTGACATTAGTATAAGTAATATCATCTTACGACTAAAACGGACTTTTCATAATCATTTCATGTAAAGGTTCAGTAGGTACTGATATTAAGATTCATCTTTCGAACAATTCCTAGATTGATAGAACTAACAATTATTTATTAGGAAACATTATAAAATAATAAGCAAAGTTATCAAAACGGGTATAGGAACAACTTCTATTTAAATTTATTAATTGCATTGGTTAGGAAATCCTCTAAAAAACCTATTTTAATCAGAGACTGCAACATGCACGATGATCATCTTACATTCAGTGTAATTGTTGAATACATGGAAATGACTCATACATACAGGTGTTCGTGTAACAAAGTTCGGATACTGCAAATTTACATAATGCAAATTTGCAATCTTTAACAGCAGAGCAACCAGTAGTTGTTTGTTAACGTCTAAGCTAGTGTCGACTGTGTGAGTTAATTAAATTAAAATTTGGATGTCCTTGGTGCCCAATCTGGGTCATAGAAATAGAATGTGCGTGTGCCTGTAGGTGCATGCTATTTCTTGCTCTGTGAAGAGACATGAGACAATCTGTCCTGAATTTTAGTTTAATGTTTACGGTATCCTAAAGTTCAGATGTCCTTGGTGCGCAATCTGGCGTCATAGAAATAGAATGTGCGTGTGCCTGTAGGCCTGCTATTTCTTGCTCTGTGAAGAGACATGAGACAATCTGTCCTGAATTTTAGGCTAGCGGTTCATATAGTGAATACTCTTGTTCGTTACGGTGTAAGGTAGTGGTTTCTGTTTGAATGAATTACATTAAAATTCAGATGATCCTCGAGCCAATCTGGTCACTTAAGCGGAGTAAGTGTGTAGCCTATGTGGTTATGCGCTATCTCTAATTTTGTGGAGAGACATGAGACAATCTGTCCTGAATTTTAGTTTAATGTAGGGTAACCTAAAGTTCAGATGATCCTCGAGCCAATCTGGTCACTTAAGCGGAGTAAGTGTGTAGCCTATGTGGTTATGTGCTATCTCTAATTTTGTGGAGAGACATGAGACAACCTGTCCTGAATTTTAGGCTACCAGTTCAAGTAGCGATCACCCTTTTTTTGAGAAATATTTAGAGTCAGTGAGTAACGGAGGCGCAGTTATTACTCTCTAGTGCTGATATAATAGTGGTTCAGAACCACTGCCCAATATGGTTTTCAGCTAAAACCTAGAAGTAATAATTTCGGTAAAGTAGTGTAGTGAAACAGCCTATCATGTTCACAAAAGGTTCTTTTAAGAACCGCAAATTATCGTGTCCTAAAAGAAGTCGTTAAAACGTACCATTATACCCTGTACAGTCAGTCTCGAGGCAAACAAAGTGAGAAGTAAGAACGGTAAATAAATCAAGTTTAGAACGAAAATGTTGAACGGCTCCTATTCCGCAGTTATTACTCTCTAGTGCTGATATAATAGTGGTGCAGAACCACTGCCCAATATGGTTTTCAGCTAAAACCTAGAAGTAATAATTTCGGTAAAGTAGTGTAGTGAAACAGCCTATCATGTTCACAAAAGGTTCTTTTAAGAACCGCACAGTCAGTCTCGAGGCAAACAAGTTTTAAAACGGAAATGTTGAATGGCTCCTATTCCGCAGTTATTACTCTCTAGTGCTGATATAATAGTGGTTCAGAACCACTGCCCAATATGGTTTTCAGCTAAAACCTAGAAGTAATAATTTCGGTAAAGTAGTGTAGTGAAACAGCCTATCATGTTCACAAAAGGTTCTTTTAAGAACCGCACAGTCAGTCTCGAGGCAAACAAGTTTTAAAACGGAAATGTTGAACGGCTCCTATTCCGCAGTTATTACTCTCTAGTGCTGATATAATAGTGGTTCAGAACCACTGCCCAATATGGTTTTCAGCTAAAACCTAGAAGTAATAATTTCGGTAAAGTAGTGTAGTGAAACAGCCTATCATGTTCACAAAAGGTTCTTTTAAGAACCGCACAGTCAGTCTCGAGGCAAACAAGTTTTAAAACGGAAATGTTGAACGGCTCCTATTCCGCAGTTATTACTCTCTAGTGCTGATATAATAGTGGTTCAGAACCACTGCCCAATATGGTTTTCAGCTAAAACCTAGAAGTAATAATTTCGGTAAAGTAGTGTAGTGAAACAGCCTATCATGTTCACAAAAGGTTCTTTTAAGAACCGCACAGTCAGTCTCGAGGCAAACAAAGTGAGAAGCAAGAACGGTAAGTAAATCAAGTTTTAAAACGGAAATGTTGAACGGCTCCTACTCCGTAGGATCTTATTGGGCTTTCTACCACACCGAATGTGACGGAGGCGAACGAAGTGAGACGTAGGAACGGTAGGTGGGGTAGAATGCCCAATAATATCCTACTTATTACGCCTGTATTCAGCGATGGGTTAGGCAGAGGTGAATTTATGTATAGTTCGCCGGTATATTTACCCCCTCAGTTTTTAGTCAGTCTGTAGAAACAACACGACCTTGAATTATCATTTAATTTTTTACCAATATTCTTATTTTTTGCTTGTCGTAAGGTAGAATGTATGAGAACTATTTTTATTCTATGTTTCCATCTTATGTTTGTACCTACATTTAAAGCAAAATAAACGATTTGATTTGACCTTTTTTTAAAAACGTTTCCCCACACTAGGTTTTTCTCCTGCATCGTGGGAGCGTTTACAAAAATAAATTTTCACATACACAAACGCCCAGACCCACCCGCAAAAATTACTTGTAAGTCACATTACTTGTAAGCCAGACACATTAACTTTGATACAGGATATGTATATTTAAATGCAAATAAGATTAAATAAACTTCATCTAAACGTAAAATGTACAAGGTAATTTACTAGGTACCTAAGAGTAATAAAATTGAAATAAATAGAAAATATCCCTCATTGGTAGCATTCCTGGGCATGTTGTTGAGCGTAAGATTTGACACCCGAGTCGAGCAAAGTATTATCTTTTCACTCTTAACTCTTCAAGGATATTGTGCAAGTAATTTTATATAAGCAAATATATATCTCAAACTATACAACCTGTACAATAACACCAGCTATAGAATGATCTCTTCTTTGGGCTTGCAAAATCCTGTATTTGGCTGTATTATGGCTGGGCGCGCGCCAAATGTGGATTTTTGCTGGCTAGACCACGAGACACTTATGTGGAGCCCTGTTAAATATTATGTACCCGATATTGTTGTTTATGTTTTGGGGTTGCTATTTGTGAAAAATAATTTCGTATCTAGTGACTCATGGCTAGCCGACATGTGACGCCTCAGTTTTGCTTTTTTATAAGTCGGTTTAGTGGAAACATTAATATCTCAAGAATGGGTGGAAGATTTTTACGAGCTCTGTTGGATTTGTCTCGACGCAGATTTACAATAGCAGATTTTATCTATTAAAACATCGGAAAAATATCTCGAAAAATAAAATTATTAAGAATATTTATATTCTCATACATTTTGTACCGGGAACGGATCGACATTTTCAAAGAATTCGATTTCAAAGAAATAAAATACGAACAAAAACGGACAGGTCGTTGTATGCTGTTTTGGTAATGCCAGTAGATTACGTTGTGTGCATTGTCCAAATTCCTCGTAAGTGGCTGGTGTGATTTTGATTACCATTAACGTTGTGCATTTTTCATACATATTTTGGAACGGTTAGGGAATAATTTCGCACGAATTGCTTTAATTATCAGTATCAAAGTACTATCATTTATGTGGTAAAATACAATATTCATTTATCATCGTACACAAACATGACAATAATATTACATTAAGAATAACACTTCAGGACTATTACAATAGCCTTACCTGATGACGTCACTAAGGCACCAACTGCCGTTAAAGAAACTAAGGCATAATACATAAACTTACGAATTTTCGATCAGTAGCTCAAGCACGATCACTTTCGAAAACGTATTCGTATCGAAATCGAGAATAATTTGTATTTGAAGGAGCTTAATGAACGTAGATGAAGCGAAAGTGATGTGCCAGGATCGTAGAAAGTTTATTCAATAAAAATTTAAAATCACATTTTTGGATTCAGAGACATTTATATAAGTTTATGCCCACTTTTATATTTTTATATTTTCAATGTACAGACACAGCTTTTTTACAATTTTATAATAGTAGAGAAGTTATATAATAAATTGTATTAGATGCACGATTTTTTACCAGCATAATAGTCTCCAGTTCATACAATATGACAGACTGGCTTCACTCATGAAATTAAAAAAGTATTTTCATCACCGAAATACAGACATTTTGTTGTCAATAAAAAGGCACGTATACTACACCAGCCAATTTAGGGAAAATCCCACCAATATTAAAGGTTGAAAATAGCCTATACAAACCGGAACCATTCAATCAGTTGGCTTGAGATGCGTGCATATGGACATAGGTACTGTACCACAGACTAAGTATTGGTATAGAAAGTAGATAGTGGAAGGTAGTTTTAAACCGACTTCAAAGAAAAGAGGTTCTATGTTTGTATGTATTTTTTTTATTTTATGTACTGATTGTGGACTGATTTCAATAATATTTTTTTGTATGAGAGAGTATATTCCTGATATTATATTGATATTATAATCACAAAATTTACAAAAAGGGACTATTATGAATACGACAACTATGAATATTTCTTTACAGATACTTTATATGACATACCATCACGCCTGTATTCCCCAAAAGGAAAGGCAGAGATGTACTATACGCACATAATCAACCGATATGTTTGCATACCATGTAACAGAGATTGCCTATTATTTTATTATTATTATTTATTATTGGCAATAAGTTCGTCCCCTATTATTAATCCAAACTCCGAGATTCTATTTACTGGAAATTTCATAGAAGAACTAAATAATACTATGCTCGATATGGAAATCGAACCCAGGACCTATGCTAGAGGTCCTGTGTTCGATTTCAGCAGTCACAATTAGGACAACTAGACTATTGAAGTAGCATTATCGAAGCATTCTTTCGAACGTAATAAAAAAAACTGTTGTTGATACTGCCTCGTTAGCCAAGTGGTCCCAAGTGCGACTGCTAAGCTAGAGGTCCTGGGTTCGATTCCCAGGTCGAGCAAAGTGTTATTGGGTTTTTCTATGAAATTCTCAGTAGCAGCTCGGAGTTTGGAAATTATGCCCGGTTAATGGCAATAGGCTCGCCCCCTATTACATGGGACCTAAACATACCGGCGAACTGTGGGTGTACCTTAGTACACCTCTGCCTAACCCTTCGGGAAATACAAGCGTGATGGTATGTTATGTTATATTGTTGATAACGCAAAAGTTTTAATATTAAACCTTCCCGGATATATTCGCTTTTGACGACAAGTAAACATATTTCCTTTGCAAAAAAGTATTACATTATGACCGTGGCTTTACGCTGTCATTACGATCTTTTTTTAGGGACCTTTTTCTGGGATAACCGGTAAATTGGGTGTGTTACGGGATCTAATATATGTGTTACATATTTATAGGATGGCGCGCATATGTGATTTTATGTGAAAGATTATAGATTAAGGAGTTCACAGAAAAAAACACGTTTCTGATGTTATGCGTTTTTTTTATGGGATAGGGGAGCAAACGAGCAGGCGGATCACCCGATGGCAAGCGATAGCCGCACATGGACACCCGCAACACCAGAGGAGTCACAAGTGCGTTGCCCGCCTTTTAAAATGGTTTGGGCCTACGGTAACCTCATTCACTCGGCGAAACACAACGCAAGCGTAGTTTCACGCCGGTTTTCTGTGAGGCCGTGGTATCACTCCAGTCGAGCCGGCCATTCGTGCCGAAGCAAGGCTCCCACGTGAGAATAATATTTTATTATCTTTGACGGTTTTCGTGGAAATGTAATTAATGTAACCGTTTTTATTGATAAAGGCAAGGCAAGTGGGATGAATGGTAGTAAAACACAGAATACTATAGAATATAATTCTCAATATATGTGTAAGCGAATGTACTTAGTAAAAATTTGTACTAGTTATCAGTTATAGAGTCACGTTTACCTATGCGTTCTGTATATTGTCTCGATTGCTCTTAAACCTCATTATTACCAATAAATGTGTTTAATATTGTGCTGAAGAATTGGTTTATATATTCTAGCCCGAAGCCCTGACCCGTACAATATGCAAATGGCATTTAAAGCTTTCGACAAATCAAGAGTGTACAAATGTCATATCCATACATTTGGTTTCAATTCATTGATTGATTCGAGCGATAGATTGGATCATGTCTAGGCACCCAGGCTGATCTTTTCTAAATTAGAATTATAAAAAACTAGCTGCTGCTCGCGTGGAATACTTATTTGGTGTTAGCGTGATGATGTATAGCCTATAGCCTTCCTCAACAAATGGGCTGTCTAACACTGAAATAATTTTTCAAGTAGTTCCTGAGATTAGCGCGTTCAAGCAAACAAACAAACAAACGCTTTATAATATTATAAAATAAATAGTATAGATAAAATTTTCATTCAATTTTCTACAACTTTCTAATTTCTCGGGCAACATTTCGAATTTTTTATACTCTAAGTAAGTTATTTAGATTATTACAAAAAATAAAATAAAAAATTGGCAAATCATTCCAACCGGTCTTAAGAAATACTCTTATAAAGATAAGGCACTTAATTTTTATTTAAGGTAACAGGTTTAAAAGCTGTTTCTTCATTATTTTCAAAGCAGCATTCATTATTTCAACAAGTAAAATGTGTTCTAAGAAGATACGAATACAAGTATAATTTTATTATAGTTACTTCGAGAAAATTCGATTCAAGTGAAACGCATTGTGCGTAGTTTACACAATCGTACGGTGCAATTGTACCTACATTTTATTTGCACTTTACGCGAAACTAGCGTTTCTTTCATTAATAAAGTCAATTAGCGTTTAGCAAACGTTCTCATAATTCAGTAACACTACACAGCAATACACCATTTCGTTCCTGTACTTTCGATTATTATATGTGCAGTCTAGAAAGAGACTGTACAGCGATAATTCTTTAGGAAATTGAAACACTTTATTTACCAGGAAAACAGAAGAAAACAGTAAACTAAAGCGGAACACAAAAAAAACTTAGGCAGCGCTTTGTAAATCAGTAAGGTCGACGTGAATTACTATTGCGAAGTGTGAATTTATAGGGGCCGATCTTTCTGCGCTGTGATTCAATACAAAAGGCAACCGGGTGAACTGATCAACACTGTAAATTGTGCACCCTGCTTTATTTTAGCTGATAATATAATGCTACAGATAATATTCAGAAAGGTTTCTAAGAAACTGTCTCATTAGACCAGTGATCGTAAGCCAGACCTTAGAGGTCCTCAGTTCGATACAGGCATAATGTTATTGGGTATTCAGGGCCCCTATTACATGGGACTTAAAATACCGGCGAACTATGGGATTATATTAATAATAGCTCAATCTAACCTTCCGGGTAGTACATGCAAAATCTGGCGCAAATATAAAGAAAATTTTCTGAGAAATTTTCTGTCTTGAGAAATTTTCTTTCATAGATAGAAGTAGTGTTGAATGTTTAAAAGAACAGCTTTATGTTCACGCGATTTAGAGCTCGTAAAATTTCATGAGGAAGTTTCTCAGTTTTCGGTAGTCTGTGGTTTAAGTGATGCTAACGTGGGATTTTAGTTTACGCTTCAAGTTAAAACTTCATTCGGAACTAGTTCTCATAAGTAGCTTATACATTTTCATGACGATTAGCTTTTGGGAGATAAAATGTGGGATGGAATTAAAACTGTGAAGTTTTTATCTATACATATAGGTATATCGTAGAAAGCCTCATTGGTGCCAGCGTGGATACTGATTATGATTATGTTATGTAAAATTCTCATACGGTAGGTACTGAATGAGACTTTAAAACCCTGGTAAAACCTACTGGCAAATTGTGGATGTACAGTCGACAAAGAGTTATGGGTATGGGCAGCTAACGACATCTATTTTTAGCAAAGATTGTGTAATAGTATATCACGCAATGTGTACCTATGTATTGTTGTTGTTGTATTGTTGCAGGTATTGTTATCTAGGCAAGCTTTGCCGAAGAACAGATGTCGTACGCTACCTGTTCACCACACTCTTTTGTCGATTGTACACAAGAACACCTCCATGTTATGATGATTATAATAATGATGAAGATATAACATTCTTTTTGGGGACATCTGCTAAAGGAAAATTCTAAAAACTAAATAAGTAAAAGAGTATCATACTCCAAGGCTTCACAGCGCATCCTCGCAAACCGCTAATCTTTTCGGCATTCCCCTTTGTTTCCAAAGTAATATTTTAATTAAGGCCGTCTTCGTCCTCGAAGGCAATTAAAACTTACTCCATGCGACAGATATTTGTTTGTCTTGACTTAATGCTATCCGGATGCACCCTTAGCCATTATTAGGAAATTTGCTAAAGATTTTATATTATTTGCCTTATATTTATCACTGTCATCAGCGGTTTCAATGATGTCATATTGCATAAAGACGTGGTGCCTTACTATAGGTCTCCTAAAAAAAAGTTCAAGGTCGCTCAGTGAACTATGGAAAGGAGCAGTGTTTCGTTAGTCGTTCTCTACGTGACCAAATTAGAAATATGGAGATCCGTAGAAGAACTGCAGGCTGAAGTGGAAGAGAGCGGGGCACGGAAGTCATATGTGCGCTGGGGCAAAAAGGTTCTCGAATATAGATCACATGACTCGGCGAAGGTCTCTGGGAATTGTTGGATAGAGCTGTACTTGCTGTGTACATATATCTGACAGTGGATCTTTTCTGACTGTTATGACGATGCCTGACATTCTCCCGTTAGTCTTTTCATAATTTCTACCATCTGATGGTTATAGGAACACCTAGGACAGTCATGCTGTTAATCACTAACTTTATAACATGGTCGTGTTCCAGATTGATGGGTAATAAAGCCCTTAAAATTACTGGACTAATTACTGATAATACCGCTGGTGTTGCTAGTGTCTGCTGGCTAAACGGTTGCCGCTTACAATTAGGCGGTCCATATGCTTATATGTCATCATCAGTGGTTTTGTTTTACATAGTTTGCGCCAGAAAACTCGCGCACTCACACGCACTCACGGGCATCAATACCGAAAGTGATTAGCAATTATTATATTAATGCAAAAAGATTAATTGTCTTGTCTGCTCAAGAAATTTGCTTTAGTTTTGCTTTATTTTATCCTTACATTCAATCTAGGATATTCTAGGAAAGAGGAAACAATACCAAAGAAATTTGCTTTAGTTTTGCTTTATTTTATCCTTACATTCAATCTAGGATATTCTAGGAAAGAGGAAACAATACCACCATTCATAACAATATTACAACAAAGGATAATAATATAAAAACGAAATATGGAACGAAGCCCATATGTGTCGCAATCCAAACAGCATTTTATTCCAATAGATATCCCGCAGATGGTTGGCGATCGTGTGCGAATAGAAATTGTAGATTTTCGCACATAGGAGCGGCAATCGACGGCATTCAATGTTGTGTATGAGATGTACTATGATGTGTAATTTGCCACAACAAAAATGTTTTGAAAGGAAATAAATAATTTTCGTACGTTTTCTTATGAATGGCAATAATAATAATGGACAAAACAAAAGTTATAAGTTTATGAAATACTAGCTTCCGCCCGCGACTTTGTCCGGGTGGAATAGTTACTTAGCCTTAGCGTGATGATAAATATAGCCTATAGCCTTCCTCAATAATTGGGCTATCTAACACTGAAATATTTTTTCAAATCGGACCAATAGTTCCTGAGATTAGCGCGTTCAAGCAAACAAACAAACAAACTCTTCAGCTTTATATATTAGTATTAGTATTAGTATTAGTATAGATTTAAAGTGGGAGAGCTTTGGCACGAATGGGCCGGCTCAACCGGAGTGATACCACGGCGTAAAACAACGCTTACGTTGTATTTTGCCGAGTAAGTGTGAATACTGAAGGCCCAAACCCTTTTAAAAGTCGGGCAACGTATTTCTGTATCTGTACAAGTACCTATATTCTATCTGTAAAAATATTGTGCCCGCGGTCTGAGCTTGTTATGCTCACTAAAATGTCCTGCTGATAGTGCCGTTGTGCGTCGGGTCGTTTTATTCCCTACAAAATGTTTGAGTCGAACCATGCTGATACACACGTCATGCTCGTGAACGGGTGCTGTCTGTCGGGGCTGGTCAGCGCTTGCCTGCTGGGGCAATCTCTTTTTTTTTGTAATGTAATGAAAGAAACCTACACATCATACTGCATAATTCTCAGCAACTATTTAAAACAAAGTTGTAAAGCTTAAATATTGTAATTGTGATTATTTTATTTTAAAATGAGTATCTATGGAGTTTCTTGCCGGCTCTTCTCCATAAGACCCACTTTTTGGAACCATGCAACTAGTTTTGACTTTTCAAAAGTCTAATTGAAATAAAACATTTTGACTTTGATATAATGATTTGATCTGGGTGCCTTTAAATCACGAGTGAATCAGTTTCTTCTAGGCAAGCGCGCTTGATCGTAGATCGCAGTATCGCTTAACATCAGGAAAACTTCGGCGGTCAAGCGTATACAAAATAAGGTGTACCAGGAATAAAAAAAAACAATGTTTGGCCCTGAAGATTGGCCAATGATTGGCCATAATAGGATAAAGAAATAAAGAGATCAGCTTAGACCTTCATGGTCTAAGGAGATCGGGATAGATAGTCAAAGAAGATCAGTGATTTATAGTAACCTTTTTCATGAGACCATTATTAATCAGACGATCAGACGACTCGCCCGTTGCCAATATTGATATTTGAAATGTAACTGAAATCAACTGTCACTTTTTGAACTATTACTGTGGAAATTATGAGTTTTTATGAGTTTTTTTATTGAATTTACAAGTCATCATGAATGTTTATACAAAGACGAGACTATGTACGGTGCAGGCTGTCCGTGTTATGAGAACGAGCTGCAGTCGATCTGATGGATCCGGTGGGAACAAGAAACCCAATAAATCCCACGGGTTCAGTAAATCTGGCGAGTCGAAGTCAAGTGGAACAAGTGAACCAAATGGGCTTAGTTCTTTCCTCGCTACTAATTTACGTGGTAAGTATATGTCTTTCTTAACTATCTCATTAGTCTAGTAGTCCTAAGCGTGACTGCTAGTAGTTCTGGATTCCGAGGTCTTGCAGTGTTTCGGGTTTTTCTATTAAATTCTCAAGTAGCTCAGAGTTTGGGATTTGTGCCCGTACGCCCCTATTGAGTGGCACTTAAAAATACTAGCGGACTGTGGCCATACATTAGTATGTCTCTGCTTAACCCTTCGGGGATTATTATTAAAAGCCCGTGGTGACCCACTGCAGGGCAAAGGCCTCCCCACTCTTCTTCCACTTATCTCTGTCGACTGCTGCCAGGGACCAGTCCCTCTGAAAAGAGTCCAGCTCATCCCGCCATCTCAATTATATTGATTATAGATGCAAAGATGCAATTTTATGTCATACTAACTTGTAAAATAAAACAAAAAATCCACATTTTATTTTTTGAGTGGTGAGACCACCACTAGTAAAACCACTTCAATATTAATAATGTTACGAGCAAAATAGTTTCGAAGGTCGCGCGGTGAGTTAGAAACTAAAAAAAACAATGGGTTAGGGTTAGGGTATATAAACAACACTGAACTGTTTGTTTGTGTGTTTGTTACGGGTTGGCGCAAAAACTACTGAATAGATTTTAATTTTGTTATCACTGTTAGAAAGTTAAGAACTAATGAACTTCTTATCTCAATTAATTGAACGGATCCTGAGAAACGGCTTTACCTCTCTGATGTAGATATAGAAATCCATACAAAGAAGAGATCATCAATGTTAGTTTTTCCATTTTTACTCATAATATGAAGACATATTGGGAGTAAAAATGGAAAAATGTGTGCACCCACGTGAGGCATGTGAGCGAAGCCGCGGGCAAAAGCAAAAGCTACAAAAGTTTTTTTTAAAAACGTTGCCACACCAAGAATTTCTCTTGTATCGTGGGTATGTTTAAAAACATAAATGATGAAATATTTGTTCCATGCGGGGATACAATCCACAACACGTAGCATAAGCCAGTCACTCAACCGCTAGCCAAGCGCGAAGTTTTGTTTTCACCACCGACTTCTAAGTTTACATACCATCACGCCTCTTTTCCCGGAAGGGCTAGGCAGAGGCGTACTAATATACACCCACAGTTCGCCGGTATGTTTAGGTCCCATGTAATGGGCGGCGAGCCTATTGCCATTCTAGGTTAAAACTTATTTTGTTTTTTTTTTTTACAGATAAAACCCAGCTGACTTCAAGCAAGCTTAAAGCAGCTTCCACCCGAAAATACATAATCTCAAATGGTCTTCGGAAGAAAGTCGAGTCTAACGTCTTGGTGAACACTAGTGGCATTTTCCAAGACGCCACGATTCCAGGAGCTTGTGACAATAATCGTAACCATTTTATGAAAGCTTATCTTGATGACCAGATAAGTTTCTATAAGACGCAGGCCAAACTCTACAAAACAGCTTTGAAACGAATCAAAAAACTCCGAAAATATTTTGAGAAAATGTTGGTAAAATGAATGTTATTAAACTTGACTATATATTTTTTTATTTAATTAATTTGATGCAAGACAGTCGAATGAACTATTCCATGACACAGATAGCAGATATTGGGGAAAAAGAAACTTATTTTGAATTTATACCCGTGTAATAAAGCAAAGTCTCGATCCTTAAAGGATCTAAAATGAATTAACCGGTACAGCTCCCCCCTAAAGGATACGGATAATAAAAAAGTAGATAAGTAAAATAGTTCCCATTACGGCCACCAGGACAGATAAGTTTGTCACAATATAATTGATAAACAATTTGTTTGTATTTTATACGAATACTAGCAGGCCCAGCAGACACTGTCCTGCCCTGAAAATAAAGTTCTAGAACCCGACTGCAGCGCCAACTAAAGAGTTCAATTGTATCTTCAAACCATCCAAGGACCCCACTCAAATATACACACAATATTTCATCCAAATCAGTTCAGCCGTAGTTGATTTAGGTGACAAAAACGTACAGAAGAATAAAGAAAGAAAGAAAGAAAAATAATTTGTTTAGGGTACCTATCGTGACACATACTATTAAATACATAAGAAAAACAACAAAATATTTAACATTATTGGCCATAAGTTAGTGTGTCTCTCGGAACTCCACTAAATAGGACCTGGTTCAGCATCTGCCAGACATTTGCCTGGCGCTGGTTTTCAACCAGACCCTTGGTGACCCCCGGATGCAAAACTTGAGTAGAAATATTCAGATATACATATGTAATATGTATGTAGAAAATTAAAAAAAAAGGAATAAAAGATAGTTAATGGGTAAGGTAGCGTCGTACGACAGCGAACTAACTGTAAAGTAAGTCCTTTCATATAGCAAAGTAATTTACTTTTTAATGGGGCATCCATTAAAAAGTAAGTTACTGACGAGATTGTGAAGGTAAATTTCGACCTGGCGGGTGAGACTCGATATAGCTTAGTGTGTCTGGTGTATTGAACCAGAAGACGCAGGTTCGAATCCTGCCCGCAGTCTAATATTTCCATCACTAAAACAACTAAGATGGAGTTATTTGCAAAAAGTTGCTGGAGGAAGCTGGATGCGACAAGCCGAGGATAGAGTGACATGGCGCACAATGGAGCAAGCCTACTTCCAGCAGTGAACTAATATAAAATATGCTGATGATGATGATAACATAATATAACATACCATCACGCCTGTATTTCCCGAAGGGTTAGGCAGAGGCGTACTAATGTACACCCACAGTTCGCCGGTATGTTTAGGTCCCATGTAATAGGGGGCGAGCCTATTGTCATTAACCGGGCACAAATTCCTAACTCCGAGCTGCTACTGGGAATTTCATAGAAAAACCCAATAACACTTTGCTCGACCTGGGAATCGAACCCAGGACCTCTAGCGTAATAGTCGCGCTCAGGACCACTTGGCTAATGAGGCAGTTTATACTTACATTCATATTATATCTATATACTTCTATTTACTTACTATAAAGCTGAAGAGTTTGTTTGTTTGTTTGCTTGAACGCGCTAATCTCAGGAACTACTGGTCCGATTTGAAAAATTCTTTCAGTGTTAGATAGCCCGTTTATTGAGGAACGCTATAGGCTATATATCATCACGCTACGCGGACGAAGTCGCGGGCAGAAGCTAGTGTAAGATAATATCGCACTTATTCATAAAACTCTAGAACGTCTTGTAACCCTCCTATAACTATAAATGAATGTTTTGTCTTGTTTTAACACATGATATTCTGTAACAGGCAAAAGAAGACGAAACATAGGTATAGCTATAAGAAGTTACATGTATAACATGTTTATATAACCGAAGACAACTCAATGGTTGACAACTGAATGTAATTAATTAAGATGCAGAGCAGGAATGGGGACGCCGCCAGAAATGTGCTTTGTTTAGATAAAATAAGGGATCCGGATCTCGTGTTGCTCGCTTTTATAAAATGTTATAGTACTTACTACAATATTGTAATACGATTTTATATACCTAATTTTGTAGTACTAACGGAAGTTTAGTAAAGGTTACACTTGGATTTCAGGGGGCGAAAATTCCTTCATCGAAACGACGACCTCGCAATGTATTGGCGATGTTTTATTGATTATTATTTGTATGTTAATATTATAACTGCCTCATTAGCCAAGTGGTCCTGAGCGCGACTGCTTACGCTAGAGGTCCTGGGTTCGATTCCCAGGTCGAGCAGTGTTATTGGGTTTTTCTATGATATTCCCAGTAGCTGCTCGGAGTTAGGAATTTGTGCACGGTTAATGGCAATAGGCTCGCCCCCTATTACATGGGACCTAAACATACCGGCGAACTGTGAGTGTACATTAGTACACCTCTGCCTAACCTTACGGGGAATACAGGCGTGATGGTATGTTATGTTAATATTATATATAATTGCCCAACAAACTATCATCTAAGGGGTGATAGTTTTAGGGGTTTTAGCGGTGATAGCTTAACAGCTAAGCTAGAGGTCCTGGGTTCGATTCCCAGGTCAAGCAAAGTATTTATAATAATTATGTTATTTTCTTTTTTTCCTTGTCACAGAATATCTCGTCAGAACAAGACAAAACACATAAATAATATAGCTATAAAAGGTTTATAAGGCGTTTTATATAATACACCAATCATGCCTGTAGTCCTCAAAGGACTAGTCAGAGGCGTACGAAAGTATACCTACAGTTCGCCGGCATATTTATGTCCCATGTAATTGGGGTCGTGCTTATTGCTATTAACTGGGCATGAATCCCAAACTCCGAGCTGCTACTGAGATTTTCATAAGAAAACCCAATAACTCCGCTCCATCGGGCATCGAACCCTGGACCTCTTGCGTAGCAGTCGCGCTTAGGACCACTGGACTAAGGAGGCAGCTAATGTTTTGATATAGATTTTGGTATTAATATATTACGTAATATACTTTGACAAGATCATTCGCTGCCTGTTTACCTAATTATTTTGCCAACTGTACACAGATTATTACTTTTATTAGCAAAGGAGTAAGAGTAAAAATTCTTACAAAAAAGTTTTTTAAAGAAGATTTTTCTATTATATCTTAATTTATAAGGACTATAGTCACAGGAGTAGAAAAAATATCATTAAAATGTTTTGTAGAATGACCCTCGGTTGGTATTCTAGGAATTTATCAATCTGTAAGATTTTCTTCAGTGCCCGAGAACATTCCAGGGCGCGCCGATAAATTAGAAAGTCTCGATTTATTTGTCGAGTTTTTTATAGCTAGCTTTTTGTTACGAAGGTGCCTCAGCTTTTGTAAGCTTTTGTACTTTTAAAAGGTTCCCGTTTAAGCATCATAGGCACGTGGACAAATAAGAGAATCGAGAAGAATGTCAAATCAGTTTTTCTACAGATTAGAAAGGTTTTTCTTTATGGGATAAGGAGCAAACGGGCAGGCAGATCGCCTGATGGTGATCGATTACCGACACTTGCAACGCCAGGAGAGTCACAAGTGTGTTGCCGGCCTTTTAAATGGGCCTCCAGTATACTTTTTGGTTTCTTTACGGTATCCATATTGCAAAATTAGCAATAACTAGTGTTATTTTTTTAATTAAATGGGTAAAGCTATATAACTGCGATGTATATATATAACCTTATTTTTAATGCAGTTTATCTCGTGTCGAAACTATGGCTCGAGACGAGATCATTATGATGACAAAGTTATGTCACGTCATGCATGTTAGCCCCTGTTAGTCTCATATACCTAAAATTAAGTACGGTTTAAATTCTCAACGTTATGTCCCATGGGCGATGTAAGACAGTGTACAAAAACTCGCAAAACCCAATGCAACAAACAATTTCGCATCCGCACGCATGCAAGCTGTAGTTTAAAAAATATCATTATGCGACGTACGAACAAGCGCGTTATTACTAATACCAATACGACACGTAAACGATGCGGAATTTCCCGCGGAAAACCTACTTTATATTAAGTCGTAAATTTGAACGAACGGTCGGCGTACGAGGCAATTTCCAACACTTATTTGTCGCACCGAGGGTACCCATACGTAGCCATGTAGCTGGCATTATGGGGATTCGGGGTTTTGGTAAAAGTCGGGGCCTAAATCTCACATTAAACCCTTATTTTATGCTGCGAAAATACGCCGATTTAAAAAAACATTATCTTTTTGTATATTTTTATTTAATTTTCCATGCTACGATTATAAAGTTATTTTCGTGAAAGAAAACTTCGAATGCGGTCAGGATTCGACCCTGCTTATTCTGGTTCAATAATACACCACACGCTGTGACCAACTAAACTACCTCAACTCCCACCCCCCAGGTCGAAATTTGCCTTTACATTCTAAATGTCTTTATGGTGACGTCAAGGTTCAAATGGTACCTGCAGTAAAAATGTTCCTTCACTTAAATAACATCCTATCCTACTAATCCTACTAATATTATAAATAAGAAAGTTTGTGAGGATGGATGGATGGACAGAGATAGATTATTATAGTCTGGAATAACACATGGGCTACTTTTTATCTGAAGTCCACGCAGACGAAGTCGCGGGCAGAAGCTAGTTGTTTATAAAAATATAATTATGTTATAGGTATGTTTATGGGATAACATGTAGCTAGATTTTTCTTTTTTTCCTTATAAACACTTAGGAACAATTTAATACTTCAAAAAACTATGCTTACATAAATTCTACTCTATTTAAAAAAAACACTCCAAAAGCACTTAAGAAACATTAGCTCATCGAAACCTAAAATATTGAGGTAATATTGACTTAAAAACCTTTTCTTTTGGCAAATAGCGACTAGGAAGGTTTAGTTTTTGGCCGTCAATTTAAATAAAATATGTGGCACAAGGAAAACATTTTTAGAGGTTTTTACCACAGAGATTTATTTCTACATTGATTTCTCTAGACATAACATAAGACTCTACGTACCAAAGACTTACCAGGTCTTAACACAACAATTGCCAAACCCGATTCCCATGGAACCGGGGTGTATCCTGATTTATGGATTCTAACCCAGACCAATCGAGTTGCTCCCATAGGACAAACAATTAAACCAGCGTAGCGTTACAGACTGATAGATCGCGCAACGGAAGACACACGTCACGCCTTAAACGTATGCTCAAGGCACTTGCAAACCGCTACAGAATATATTTTCTACTTTTTCGTAGGTATACACAATTTTGGCTTTTACTCATACGTAATTTTTGCTTTTTATGATCGTCTTCGTCTAAATATTGACGTGTCCGGAACGTCTAGATTTGTTAAACTTTTGGATATGTCCAATTCCATGTTGTGCAACCAAGAGTAACCTTGGTACGCGGTTCTTCCTTGTCCGCTGCTTGTAAGTTTGAAAGTAATATCCACCTTTCAAAAGCTTTGTTTTTAGCTTTTTACATAGATTTTACGGGAAGTTTTTCGGCCTAATACAGCGGCGATTCCAACTTTTTATTTTACAGTTCGGCCTTACATACAAAGTACTTGATATTTTTGGACTTAATAAAATAATCCCTATTTATTAACTTTCCCGCAACATTAGGGTAGCGTTTAACTTTCGCAGTAGGTATATGTGACGGAGCTTTTATGACGCGCCACAATTTATTGGAAAACGTGGTTTTGAAAAGTGCTCTTCGAATAACGTGTTAGTGTCTTTTTACTAGCGCGGTCCATATATTGGGAGACACAATGAATCATGCTGTGATTTGTGTTTGGAAATTTTAATACGTGGGAGAGCCATGCCGATTAGGCCGGCTTGATACCACGGCCTCACAGAAAACCGACGTCAAACAAAGCTTGCGTTGTGTTTCGCCGAGTGAGTGAGGTTACCGGAGGCCCAAACGCACATGTGACTCCTCCTGGTATTGCGGGTGTCCATGGGCGGTGGTTATCGCTAACTATCAGGTGATGCGTCTGCTCGTTTGTCCTATCACATAAAAAAAATAAGCGGCGGTAGCCTAATGACTTCGGACTTCCAATGATGTGGTTGCGAAAACCAACCATTGCACTACCGACGTGAATCCATTCGCAACACAACCATTTAGCTTAGTATTAGGGGTTAACAAGAATACTAGTGACTGCCTCATTAGCCAAGCGGTCCTGAGCGCGACTGCTACGCTAGAGGTCCTGGGTTCGATTCCCAGGTCAAGCAAAGTGTTATTGGGTTTTTCTATGAAATTCCCAGTAGCAGCTCGGAGTTAGGAATTTGTGCCCGGTTAATGGCAATAGGCTCGCCCCCTATTACATGGGACCTAAAAACATACCGGTGAACTGTGGGTGTACCTTAGTACACCTCTGCCTAACCCTTCGGGGAATACAGGCGTGATGGTATGTTATGTTATGTATGTTAAGAATACTAGTAATGTATGACACACATTGCTAGTAAGCTTTAAAGATTTTATAAGACAATAGGTTATATTCAAAGGCCATCATCACCTTTTCTCTATCATTGTAGTTTCGGCTTCTAGTACAACCACAGTTTACATTTTGTGGTAAATTGGCGGTCTAGGGACGTTCCATGATGTTATTTCCAGCTCAAGCATATAAATTAAATATGATACCCTTGTTGCTGCATTTTCCTTGCCATTCATTTGCCTTCTGTTATAATACTGTTGAATGCTTGACATTGCTATATTTCTACATGGGATTTTCTCATTCCACAATGTTAAATAAAGCCTCAGAACCACGAATTTTCAGTAACGTACTCACAAAATGGCACCTCAGTCACGTCGTTCATAATTTCCGACGAAAAAAGACATCTCAGTGTGTGGCCATAAAAATCCCTGGGGCCACGAAAATGGCGAGCCCGACATGCGCTCGCAACCCGGCCCGACACGGTTTTTCACTTTGTGCCTCGTAAATGCGTCTTTTGTTAACACGCCTAATGTAGTTAGCTTCTCAAATTGTTATCATATATATACTAAATATGAATCATTTTAATAAGATTTAACTGTACCTATTGTGCTTTCTTATTTTAAAGTAGTTACTTGTTTAGACTAGGTCGATTTAAGGCACGTAGGTACTTCTAGCTTGGATGTCGAGTCGAGAATGCGCATTAATAGTTATATATCACGTATCTATCTATCTATCTAGGTTTCTACTGTACCACTTCGTCTACTACTATTTCACTGGAAATAAACGACCGGAAAATCGTTCCAAACTTGGTAAAGTTGAAAAGAATTGCATTCGCTTACATTTATTTCCAGTGAAGTATTTGGTTGAAATGTTAGAGCAGGATCCTAGATTAACGGTATCTGAATCCAAATAATAATACACTTTGATTAAATTGTGTTTGCATTACAATTTATTTTGGTATTACGGTTGTATTGGAAATTGGTATTTGGTCTTTATCCTTGCTTATAATATCACAATTATTTAACTAGAATAAACTGTCTAAAAATTATTTAAAATAACTGTCAATAATGTATTTTTTGAGAAACACATACCTAATTAACGTAATCAATCATAGTACTACCCCATGTTGTAGGGGTTGAAACCACTATACGCGTTAACAAACACCACCCATGGGATACAGTTGACGTCACTTTATTTACGGACATTAAAACACCATTAATCTAATGCATAATCCGTGTTTTTATTTATCACCATAACTTTATGTTAAGCTTGAAATGAAACTGCCTTTACCCATTTTAGGTATCATTATACAATCATACTATCTCGCCTGTTTTCCCCGAAGGATTAGGCAGAGGTGTTGTTAGACTCACAGTTCGCCGGTATATTAAGGTACTTATGTAACAGGATGAGCTAATTTACATTAGATTTTGGATACTATTGAGGATTTATGGAAGAACATAATATTTAACACTGCTCGATCTCAGGACCTCCAGCGTAACAGTCGTGATTAGGACTACTAGGCTAATGAGTCAGTTATTTGATTGCATATTTTAGTAGAATTATACAAGCGGTTATATTTAAGTGGTTAGAAAGTTCGCCTATCGCATAGGTATCACCATTACATGGGCCTGTATTCTATTCCTGGTGTGGATTAAGGGCTGATTTTTGATAATCGTTACATATACTTTAAACTGAGGATTAAATCGACGTTTGACAGATTTTGTATACAAAAACTGTCAAAAACTGCCTCATTAGCCTAGTGGTCCTGAGCGCGACTGCTACGCTTGAGGTCCTGGGTTCGATTCCAAGGTCGAGCAGTGTTGTTGAGTTTTTCTATGGAATTCCCAGTAACAGCTCGGAGTTTGGAATTTGTGCCCGGTTAATGGCAATAGGCTCGCCCCCTATTACATGGGACCTAAACATACCGGCGTGGGTGTACATTGGTACGCCTCTGCCTAACCCTTCGGGGACAAACAGGCGTGATGGTGGCGTGATGGCGTGTAAACTGTCAAAAATTACAATTTATTCCTCCGATAAAGTTATCTGGCGATGAAAAATCAGCCCTAATAGAATTTGTGATTTTTCATTGAATTTCGTATTTGCGAAGGTACATAAGTATAGCACTTATTTACGAAATAATTATTCGACCTCAGACGGGAATCGAACCTACGTCCTTCGTGTATCAAAAAAGAACACGGAAAGTCCGTGTATTCTTATTTTTCTATAGAAATGATAGTTCATACATTGGTAATATTTTCAGTACTTTAATTCAAAATAATAGATTATTATTACAATAAAAATCCAAAGAGCATCTGTTCTTTGAATATTTTTGTTTATATTACGTGGGTATCTAAAAATAACAAGATAAACAGAAGATCATATCGGTTTTAAATACATCAGATTGCAGCCATGCTCATTATTTTACATTTGATTAGAAAAAAAAAATTGTAATTTTGGCAACCGAACTGGCAACAGTTGGGCGCACCTAAGATAATTATAGTCTTGAGATGCGGCAACATTATTTCAAAAATAAAAAAATGTTTCAAAGCAAAATCATTATGAAAAATACGAAAACTATTAGTGATCTAAAGATTGAAAGAGGCGAACTTCGGAAGGCAGTTGGTACGTTATTTATTGCTCCAGTAACGAGTTGCCAAGGAGTTGTGCTAGGATCATTAATAAGTTTCCCCTTTTAATTCGAAAAGGTTCTAACTACTTCCAGTACTGCAGAACTTTACAACCTTTTCTACCCAAGTGTTTTCCCGTTCGGAACTTCGTGGCCAAGTTTGAAAAGGTCGTATGTGTCGGAGGTTTTGGTGTTACTTTGGACATTTTGTTTTCGAGTGGGTCGTTTGGCTGCATCGCTCTGATCTAATCAGATTCGAAGACTGATGGCTAACATTAATACGGGTAGGAACTGATTGGATCGACTGATTGACTATTTAGGAGTAAGGATTTAAGTTATATGTTTTTGTATTTTGTTATTACGGGGTCTTATGTTTACGTACAGGAACAAAAAACTTAAAATAGTATTTAAATTTAATTTTAAGTACTTAAATAGTAATTGCAGAACTTGTTTGCTCAGCTCTAAGCAAAATGTATCACCTGTTTCTATTCTTCAAGAGTTCCTAACGAAATTCTCATTTCTAAATTCAAATTAGTAATAGTTTTTCCAAGCATTTCTTGAGCGAGAAAGATTAAAATATGATCAGATAATCTGAATTAATTTGACTACTCCGAAATTCATATTTATGAATATAGGTACCTACGTATTGCATATTGATAAATTATGAATGTTCTAGTTAGGGTTGCCAGATTGTGACTATATGGTGTTAGAGTAAGTTAGAGGTTCTTTGCCAAACCGAGCGAAATTGGAGGCGCATTTGATGCGGTAATTGCGTAGATTATACGACATTAGTTTTAGTACCTAAATGCGAAAACCGAGACACGTCTCTAGAATTTTATGTAATGAGTCTATGTAGGTACAAAATTTCAAAACGGTATCACGAAAGTCACTAAGTTCGAAGCTTGCTAAGTTACCTCGTTGTCCGTTCAAAAACATGCTCACCACGTTTAATCAACCCCGCCACGCTGTACGCCCGAGCCTAGTGCCGCTATGACCTGCCGTGACTTGTGTGCGTATGATTGGGGAAATTACTCGGTACCTACTGGTAACTTAAAAAAAAAATGGGAAAAAATATAACATATTGTAAAAAATTTAACCATGCTTCGGCACGAATCGACTCGGCTCGACCGGAGTGACAACGGCCTCACAGAAAACCGGCGTGAAACAACGCTTGCGTTGTGTTTCGCCGAGTGAGTAAAGTTACCGGAGGCCCAAACCCTTTTAAAAGGCGGGCAACGCACTTGTGACCCCTCTGGTGTTGCGGGTGTCCATGGGTGGCGGTTATCGCTTACCATCAGGTGATCCGTCTGCTCGTTTGCTCCCCTATCCCAAAAAAAAATTGTTACAAACTTTATTCAGGGGTCGCGTATACTAGAAATAATGTTGTATAGTTAGGAAGAAGGCTAGGTGTATCGTACATATGTAGCTATCTCTTTCAGTAATTCCTCAATCGGCAATTTCACGTACCGAAATTCGCAAGCATAAATTCTCTTGTATCTCATCTAAAATTCAGCATGTATGGGAACCCTATTGTGTTCCAATCGAAATCTAGATTAGCCCGAGGGCTGCACGGTATTGCAAAATTAAGTTCGCTCTTTGTCCGAGCTCACCTGTCGAATGCTATCGAAACTGAGCTTTGGAATTTGATTTTTAAAAGCTAATTAAGGCTGGGCTAGACAGTATGCGGGAATACAACGGGTGCGTGACCTATGAGGAACGTCTCTAATGCATGAAATAGGGACACATGCGCTAGTTACACCAATGCATGTTGATCTTAATAGTAATGCTCAAAATTGCGACGGTTCCCCAAATCTGAACACTCATTCTGTGTGACCCAGCCTTTATATTTTTCTCCATTTTACTAAAGACGTTTTTTATTTAAATTAGGAATCCGATTTCAAGTTTGGAATGTCAGTTGTAGGATTTTTGCCGTCCAGTAATTTCAATTAGTATTAGTAGCTCAATAAAGTTTAAGCGGAACGGCTTCATTAATGAAACTACCCCTTAGGGAAATGCTGTTTGACACTTGGTTATGTACAGTCAGCGCCAAAAGTCGCTGAACACGATGCAATCTTCAAAACGTTTTTACGCATTGCTAGTAAGCTTTTTTTAAAAAAAAAAATATAAAAAAAAACATTTAATCTCCTTACAATACAAATACTATCGCCCGCGGTTTCATTCGCATGAAGCGTCTTAGATAAAAGGTAACCAATATCCTCTAAGTCCTGTGCTTTTACCAAAGTGTATCGCAATTGTTTCAGTGATTTAGACATGAGAACATAACAGTTTCGAATTTTGCGCGTAAGAGCTAGTTCCCCATCAGTTGCTGCAGTCCGTCTGCTCTTAAGGGTCGGTAACGCTCAGCAACTCCTCTGGTGTTCCAGGTGTCTATGATAAGCGATTACTATAATTATACCACCAGGCGGCTCGTCAGCTCATTTGCTGACTTAAATCATATAACAAAAGAGTTATTTTGCATTGTTTAGTTTGGATAATAAAGTAAATTTCTTTTCAATAGTTGTCACTGACCTTTGAGACGTATATTCAGAATGTGAAGGCAAATTTCGACATGGCAGGTGGGACTCGCGGTGGCTTAGTGGTGGTCATAGCGTCGAATCCTGCCCGGTGGTCGAATTTTTCCTTCACTAAAAATAACTTTATAATCTTAGCATGGAAAATGCTAAAAAACACAAAAAGATTGTTTGGATAATGTTAAAATAACACCGTAAATTATATGTATAAGGTTCAGATTAATATTTTATATGGCAACATATACTTCTGCGTACGCATTATCATGTTGAGCGACGCGTGTGACGTCACGTAATACATTGGACATGTCTTGTCAGCTTTGTTGCGCCAAACAGCAGTCTCGCTCCCGTAGCGTTGACGTCGCTTGATGCGTTGTCATCATTTAGCTCGGAGCTCGGAGCTTCAGCTCGGAGTTAGGAATTTGTGCCCGGTTAATGGCAATAGGCCCTATTACATGGGACCTAAACATACCGGCAAATTGTGGATGTACATTAGTACGCCTCTGCCTAACTCTTCGAGGAATACAGGCGTGATGGTATGTTGTGTATGTAATCACAAATAAAATTTTTGACGTAGGTACTTGCATGTTAAAAAATCTCCAATTAATATTGCGATCAACTCAGCTTTCACTATCAAGTACCGGAATAACCTGTAGCCGCTATAAATACTTTAAAACCCTTCTAATCCAGTCGCCATTTTTCTCATTATTAATTTCCTGATTCCACATGGGTGGCCCTTGATAATCTCTACATGTAATGGTCTGTTGTGTGGTGCAAAGTAAAAATTGAGACAATTTTGTAATAACTATTGTTTGAATTAAGAATAAATGTCTTGTCGGGTGTAGTGCGACTGCCACACTTGAGGTCCCCGGTTCGGATCAACATGTGCCAATATTTATCAGCACGATTTTTTTTCGAGTTTCACTAATTGGTGAGTTCAGTTTTGACAAAAGCCGACACTGATAGGAAATTAAAGGTAAAGGTTTTAAATATGTTGTGAAATTGAGTGTAAGTCGACTGTTTCGGTACTCTAGTAGACTTAGGTACCACTTCTACGCTAGCATGTTGGTTTCGATAGCCAGGTCGAGCAGTTTTATTGGATTTTTCTATGAAATTCTCAGTAGCAGATTGGATCGGCGCTCGGTAGCAATAGGCTTGTCCTCTATTCTTTTTTAAAAAACTATGATTTTCTCCTGAATCGTGGGTACGTTTACAAACACACATTTTCCAATACACAAACACCCAGACCCGGAACAACTACGTGTAGATCATACAAATATTTGCTCCGGGTGGGGATTGAAACCACAACACGTGGCGCATAAGCTGATCTTTCAGCTACTATGCCAATCGTATACATATGACATGAGACCTAAGCATACCGGCGAACTTGCCTTACTGCTTACTTCAGAGAACGCAACGTAGGTTGTAATAGTTTTTTTTAACCATCAAATCGCTTTCGCCTATAACTTTGGACCACAGTTTAAAAGGATATGCATAATTAACCATGTGTGACACGATTAGAGCCATCCAACCAACCGGAGCGCTGGGCTCTGCCGTAGGGTGTCCTTGCGCCGCTCTAGCGTAAAGAAAAATCTTCTGAAGGCTATTTTAATGGACAAACTTCTTTTACGTCTAACCGTGCGTCGACTACATGAAAGAAAAACTTAATAAGACCACCATTTTTTTAAAGTTCAGGTTTTTTCTGAAGTGTGCTATATAATTTTTTGTTTTTAAATTTATGTTCTACAGTTTGTGTAAATTCTCTTTAATATTTTTTTATGGTATAGGCGGGCAAATAAGCAGACGGATTCGTGACGGTAAGCGATTACCGACGCCCATTGACACCCGCAACACCAGAAGAATCGAAAGTTCGTTGCCGGCCTTTTAGAAGGGTTTGGGTCTTCGGTAGTTATTATATGATATTTAAATCATTAGATGTTTATATTGTGCCTGTAGTTTTGAAATGTGAGAGCACAAGTCTATGTTAGATGAGTTTTTTACGGATCGGACCGCAGTATTGTTTCACTATCATATCAGCTGACTAATGGACTCTGGGGCAGAAAGGTTCTCAAGTGGAGACCACGCACCGGAAGACATAGTATGGTACGACGCGGCGGCGGCGGTAGCCTAATGGCTAGGGCGTCGGACTTGCGATCATGTGGTTGCCGGTTTGAAACCCACCCATTGCACTATCGACGTGAACCCACTCGCATTTAGCTTAGCACGAGGGGTTAACGTAGTACTTAATGTTCGACCCACATGTTAGTGAGCTTCGTTAAAAAAATATATAGAAAAACACAATAAAATATTTCTCGACCCGGAAATCAAACTCAGGACCTCTAGCGTACCTAGCAGTCGCGCTTGGAACCACTAGACCAATGAGGCAGTTTACCAAAATAAATAAAAAAGAGAGGTAACAATTTCACTGTACTTATTTATTTTACGTGTAGGTTATTTTCTTATCAATAAATATATCTAGCAAATACAAATACAAATCAAATAATATCGAGCCTTCCTACGTATTTATTCAGACGCAAAGTACCTAATATTATACGTAGACTTTTCCATTAACGTTACTTTTAAGACAAGTTACGCGAAAATAAATACTATCCGTGTGTCCGTCAGACTGGCCCGGCCGCGTGGAATTTGATAACCAGATATGTGGATTTGATTTTGACTAATATAACGTTAACGTCCGCGTTTCAAACACGCGCGTTTTTGCGCCAACCCGTAACAAACAGACAAACAGACAAGAATTTTAAAATTTTTTTGGGTTCGGAGACGTTTCTATACCCAAACCCACTTGTTTTTTTTTAAATATCTTCAATGTACAGCAGCAATACACAGCTTTTTTACAATTTTATAATAGTAGAGAAGAGATGAAGGCAGTACATGTATGTTTGTATTAAGGAGTAAGTACATTTGATTGATAAATATCTTGTTATCAAAATCCACGGGGCCGCGCCAGTCTGGCGGACATAATACTAACTTATTACTTACGCTGATATAAAAGTGAGAGGTACACAGACAATTTTAGCAGTCAGTAAGGACAGTAGGCTTATAATTTGTGATAGATTTGTAAAGTCAAGTTTCTTTTATCCGTAAACTGTGAGCTAACATGCCTCTGCCTAAACTTTTGGTGACTACAGGCCTGAAAGTGTAACATATGTTTAAAAAACTAGGTATTTCTTTTGAAATTATTGTTAATAGATTTGATTAAATATTATTATCATCATCATCATCATCATCATCACTACACTTATTATAAAACAAAGTCGTTTCCCACTGTCTGTCCCTATGTATGCTTAGATCTTTTAAACTACGCAACGGATTTTGATGCGTTTTTTTTTAATAGATAGAATGATTCAAGAGGAAGGTTTTAAGCTATATAACATAACGCTACGACTCTTAGGAACGGGGCAGCGCGGGTGAAACCGCGGGCGGGTCGCTAGTTATTTATAAAGCCCGTTTACACCGAGTTAATGACTTCAGTGTAATTAGGTAGGTATCCGTTTCATTTCGAACGCTAATTATATTTTAATTCAATCCACGTCCTTTGCATTTGAAATGCAAATTTCATTTCAATTAACATTTTATGTAGTGGCAATTAATAATACTTTAGGCTTTATTTCTCAAAAGTATATACGAATTTAGCTATTACTAGCTGACCCGGCGAACTACGTACCGCATCAGATTTTTTTTCATATTTACTCACGTTTTAAACATTCCCTGGACTTCCACAAACATTTCAAAAGCAAAATCAGCTAAATCGGCCCAGCCGTTCTTGAGTTTTAGCGAGACTAACGAACAGCAATTGATTTTTATATATATAGATTTGTCGTGTGGCATCCCTGTACGATTCCAAAATTGCTCGGTTTTTACCTCCAACTTGCAGTACATTCGTATTTATAAACAATTTATATCAAATTTTAATAAATTTGAAGATGATAAAACTTCTTCGAAAATTTTAACTTATTACGTATCATAGTTAGAAATCAAAATATTATTCTATCAATATTAATTTATTCTTAGGAATGTAAAAAAAAGTTGAGCAACCCTAGTCTATACTAGGGTTGAAAATGATAATGAAATGATATTACTATCGTAGGGTTGCCACGTTTATTTCTGCTGCTGTAACATTAAACCCGCTTGATAGAGCTGCACGCGGCTTAAGTTTCAGCATATATTCCAGAGCTCGGGCGATATCTACACTTTGGAATTCAATGGGTTTAAGCGACATTAACACTAATGTCCTTTAAGTCATTTGATGCCTAAGCTGTTGTTCTATTGTTTGTAATGTAGTTCTATTTACAAATGATTTTAATGAAAAAATATTTCACTTAGATCTCTTTTACTTTATTGAAGACTCATTAACATTCCTTGTTTGTATTAAACACTCAATTCCGTATCAATGAAAAACTGCCTTATGAAAAGTATCTTTGATAAAAAAAAAGAAAATGCTAAGATAGAAAACATAACAACGATACCTAGTTACTTAAATCAAATTTCCTTTTATCAAGAGCGTCACAGCCCCTCGATATAAAAATACTAAGACAACTTTATACGAAAAAGCCGCTCCATTCACAATTCTCACAGCAGATATTTTACAGCGCATCGTAAAAGACATTTTACACAATTAATCGCTCCTTGTTCGCTTTCATGCGTAAAATAAATCGTAACTGAATGGTATTTGGTGCTTAGATTAAAACAGTAAAATGGGTCGATCGTAAACATTGAACTGACATTTACATTGTATAGCTGTAGGTATGACGTGCCATCAATGTCCTTACCCAGTATGCGCTGACCTTTCCAGGGCTCGGATACCGGTTATTTTTCGAAACGGTTTCGTCTAATATACCTAAATATCGATTTGTTTCGGTTAGGTTCGAACGGAACGTTATAAAATGTGTACGCCACAGTTTTTAACTTTTGTAGCAATCATAGTTTATAGTTTTAACTATTTGTAATGTATTTCTTTGTTTGGAACAAAGAAATACATTAAAAATTAATATAATAAATTAAAAAATAAATAAACGATTTTTTTTTAAAAGAACCAAATTTCGGTTAATAAAACGTTTTTATCCAATTTAATCTATCTTTTGGGTGGCTCGATACGAAACTACTACAGTCAAGCGGTAACTAATTTAAGTAAACAAGTCTAGGCTTGTAACGACAAGCATAAACGTGCGTTGTGTGTTGTGTCCTGTGGAATAAACCGGGTTTTGAAAACGTTATTTTCGTTCCGAACATAAGGTTGTACAAAAACTGTTAGAAATATTTTAAAAACGCTTCCGAGCCCTACTTTCTTTGCGTTCTGGAAGTGTGTGAAGGTGTTGCTGGGTATTGATATCCGGTACTACTTATAAACGTTTCAAGTAAAAAAAATACACTGAAAAAAATAATTTAAAAGACACGGAAACTGAAATGGCAATGGTAGTGGTATCGACACCGTCCCTGGGTGCAAAATACCCAAGGTCGATGTTTGTATGACATTTTAAAAATTGCATTTACTATATGCTCAAACCTAAACATACCGGTTAACTTTATATCTACAAAACCTCTGTCTAACCCTTCAAGGAATACAGGCATGATGGTATGTTCATTGAAAAAATGCTGGCTGAAGTAATTTCAAGCGCCAGAATCAACTAAAACGGGTGTAAACGCAAAAAGGGATTAAGTTGTTGCTTAGAACAGGGGAAGCGCGCCAATCATACGGCCGCTTGTTTATTAAGAGGCCTTCACTGTTTAATCAACGCGAAAAATGCTTAATTAAATTCTAGGCGGGAGCCCGCAAGGTGTACAGCGGTGTAGGGTTACCAAAATTAACAGGAAATTAGGATATTTTCATTTAGATTGTTTATTTTTGTATTTTCGTTTGCATTGATATTTATTAAATTACAATATTTACAATTGCTTTTAAGTAAGTATAGATTTTGTCCTTTTCGAGAGGTCATGAAAATGTACACTCATTTCACAAGGATCGTAAGGTAAGGGATAGCTGAAGTGAATATATTATTTTTAGTGCCATCTCACTTTGATGAATCAAAGATGATTTTGGACGAAAATTAAGGCCATCGTGAACCCTAATAAATAACATTAGTACGCATTAATTTTCAATAATTATAATATTCGGTTGTTAGAAATTAAGGTTCCATAAAATTTTAAGATTGTAGATATCAGGATTTATAAGATTTTGACAAATTTGAGTTAAAACATAAAACAATAATGTTTATTATGCAAGATACTTTTCTAAAACACATTGGCGTTGAGCCACAAACTAAGCAATGTGTCGATTGAATCCTGTGGCTGTAGTAAAATTACTAAATTAGTAACATTTAGAATTGGGGAAATATACAAAATTATAATTGTGAAAAAGCAATTAAGTGTGTTGTGTATGTCAAGTATGAGTTGGGGTGTGGATATGTAGTAGGTATGTATATAGATGTAGAATGTATTGAAAAGTTTGATATTCTGCCAAATCCATGGTAACCCTACACGAAGTTCAACTTTTTCTTAATTTAACCCAAAACTGAGGTACGTACCGTTAAATCTTGCATGTAATAACGTCTACCGAGATTACTTCGAAAAATTCTTCCCTTACCTTCGTTAAGAACAAGTATACACTGATTAACTCTTTAATTTTCCGAGTAAATTACTTATTACTTGAAGTAAAGGCGTTCTTTGACGAGAGGTCGTGACTTTAGCAATTTTGTTTTTTATCGTTTCAATTTTAAATTCCTTGTAGACGAGACCTGTTTTTTTGTGAAATGTTCATTCAATCTATGTTTTAGTTCAATTGAAGGGATTTACGTATAGATACACCGTCCCGCGTCCGTCCGTCATTTATAATTTTACATTTCTCAATAAGTGTTTTTTTTGTAAATTCTTGACATAAGTAAAGTTCTTCAACCATATAGACAGATAAGTCAACGAACAATAGACAGGTACATCAACATACATATAAGTCAACGACAATAGACAGGTAAATCAACGAACTCGTGTAAAGATGGGCCGGTAGTTATGTGTGTGTCATATTTATTATCCTCTTTCTAGAAAGACACTGTTATATATAAATGATATCTGTTTGTAAATACCATCGCACCTGTATTCCCCGATGGGTTAGGCAGAGTTCACACGACAGTTCGCCGGTATGTTTAGGTTCCATGTAATAGGGGGTGAGCCTATTGCCATTAACCGGGCAGAAATTCCAAACTCCGAGCTGCTACTGGGAATTTCATAGAAAAACCCAAAAACACCTCGGAAAATCCTGAGAATCGAACCCAGGACCTCTGGCGTAGCAGTCGCGCCCAGGACCACTAGGCTGATGAGGTCATTATCATTATTGAAAAGACTACGATCATTAAGGACAAAGTACAACCTCAATTGAAACTAACTGCGGATCACAAAAATACCTATTAGTCTCGAGTAAGGATCGAACCCACGACACGGTGAAATAATTAACTTTTATTTACTTAATTGTCATTCACTCATTTATTAGAGTTTTAAGGCACAATACAGTGTTTAAAAAACTAAAAAGACAAAAGACAATAACGTAAAATAAAGTCAATCTTGCCGTCGGTACCCATTCAAAATCGTGACCGTCTCTAAAATTCCCAGTAATGGGTCCCGACTGCAAGATTGACTTTATTTTACGTTATAATTTATTATTTTATGTATTTATCGATCATGAAAACATTTAAATGATGTAGTTATTCAATATTACTTTACATAGGTCTGGACTACTAGACTTGTTTTTGTCTTTTTAGTTTTTTTTAAAGTGTTTTTATGCAGTCGGGTTTTTTAGTTATTTTAATTACGTAACTTGTTTCCGGATTTTTAGTGCAAAACTACGAAAAATCTCATCAATCAGACGCTTAATTTAAAACTAAGGTGTGTTATTTACTTGTGCAAGATTTCGCAAACGAATGCTCAAAACATATTTTTCAGCCCACGCATTAAAGCGCATAAAATCCGCCACTTTGTTTGCTTTTTTAATTTCATGTACCCAGTGACACTCGTGCCATCAAGACAAATCTAATGAGGTATCATTTATCTAAATCGGTTGCACCGTTGAATAGTTACGAGCGGACATAGGAACGGACATACATACATACATACACGTCAAACACATAACCCTCCTCCTTCGGCAGTCGGGTAAAAAATATAAAACTGACTTTTTACCCGACTGCCGAAGGAGGAGGGTTATTTTAAAAGATCAGATTTATGATAGATTATTTTATTACTTTACAAAGTATACCTTTTAAGCAAAATTAATATCAAAAATTCAATTTCGATGAAAAATTCATGTTACAATACATAACTTAAATATTAAAACAAGCAAAATCCGTTGTGTACATGCCAATCAATTTTTTTGTTAAAAATATTTACGATAAAAAATATTGGAGAAATTTTAGACACGAGAATAATTAATCTTTTGTTTACGCGTAACAAAGAATTGTTGGGGTTAAAAATAATGGTTTTGAATATTAATACTGTGTCACCGTTATATCAGCTAATGTGTATTAGTTAATATTTCTACGTAGGTAAACTAAATAAAATATAATAAAAATGGTAATGAATTAAAATAGCAGAAGAAGCATAAAAGTAGAATAAATGCAGTTGAGATGAGAGCTTTGAGAAGTATGAGTGGAGTGAAATTGAGTGACAGGATAAGAAATAGTGTGATGAGGGAACGTTGTGGTGTGAATGAAGATGTAGTGACAAAAATCGAGAAAGGTATGTTGAGATGGTTTGGTCATGTTGAAAGAATGAATGAAAGGAGACTGACTAAACAGATATACGAGAGTCAAGTGAATGGGAATGTAGGAAAGGGAAGGCCTAGGCGAACGTTCCGAAATCAGATTGAGGACGTTTTGAAAAATGGCTTGGTCAAGAGTACCCTAAACCGACGTTCATGTATGAAAAGATTGATGAGTGTGGATGAAGCTAAAGAGGTATGTCAGAATCGTAGCAAGTGGAAGTCTGTGGTCTCTGCCTACCCCTATGGGAAAGAGGCGTGACTTTATGTATGTATGTATGTATTAAAATATTATTATAAATGCGAATTTAACACTGTCTGTCTGTTATGTTTTCACAGCTAGATTGTGAGCATTATGTTCACGCATTTTGGTATATAGTTTGGACCGTGGAGAAGGACATAAATATATATATTTAACATAACATAACATACCATCACGCCTGTATTCCCCGAAGGGTTAGGCAGAGGCGTACTAATGTACACCCACAGTTCGCCGGTATGTTTTAGGTCCCATGTAATAGGGGGCGAGCCTATTGCCATTAACCGGGCACAAATTCCAAACTCCGAGCTGCTACTGGGAATTTCATAGAAAAACCCAATAACACTTTGCTCGACCTGGGAATCGAACCCAGGACCTCTAGCGTAGCAGTCGCGCACAGGACCACTTGGCTAATGAGGAATATTTTGTTTAAAAAAAAACTTTTTCGAGTTGTGACTGAAACTGTAGACAACATAGATGTTGTCTGCTGTTTCAGAGTTTTTTCTTCAAGAGATTTTTTTCTTGAAGAAAAAAAAAATTAATGTTAATGGTAACCAACTCGTGACTTCTAAATTCCCAAAGCAAATGAGCAGACGGATCACCTGATGGTAAGCGATTACCGCCGCCCATGGACACCCGCAACATCAGAGTCACAAAGGCGTTGCCCGCCTTTTAAAAGGGTTTGGCCCTCCGGTATCCTCACTCACTCGGCGAAACACGCCGTAAGTGTTGTTCCACGCCGGTTTTCTGTGAGGCTGTATCACTCCGGTTGAGCAGACCCATTCGGGCCGAAGCATGGCTCTTCCACGGTGAATTATAATAAAACATTTTATATATTTCAATTCATTCATTTTCAGATACAAATATTATAATACCTACCTAAATATTTATTTACAATCGCTATTTAACACCGCCGATTGATTTCAGCCCAACATTTCACCATTTTGAAATTCAAATATGTGATAAGTTATGCGGCTCGAAATCCAATCACAGCTGAATTTCTGATTACCAAAATTATTTTCCATTTAATTACAACTTGTTTCCATCAAATTAAATCGTCTGGCGTCACTTCGTCATTTGCGATTCAAAGCGCGAGTTTCGAGTTTGAAGTAGGCAGGGACATTTTTTTGTTTAGGGATGGAGGCATTGTTTGTCACCCCTGGCTAATTTTAGGAGCGTAAATATGTACAGGTTGCGAGTTAAAATGGTTGCCATAAACAAAAAGAGTATAGTTCGCGCAAAATAACTTGACCCAAAACTAACGGAGAGGGGGAAAGTTTGCGCAGTACATTTGCGAGCAAAATGTACTAAAAAACGACTACTGCGCATCCGCCATTTTGGTTCAAGTTATTTTGCGCCAACTGTATTTACCAGGTATTGGGTTGAGAAAAGTAGCTGAGCTACTACATGGTCGGAAAATAAGTGAAAGCAGTAAATATTTACTATAGCAAAGTCAAAGTCAAAATATAGATATTATATCAATTAGACCACTAAAATGGGTACTTTTGAAAACTAAAAATTTATTGCACGGTTACAAAAAGTGGATCTTATGGAGAGGCTAGTAAAAACTCCATATTAAATAACTCCTATTAAAATAACAGGATCCTATATTCATGTCTGAATCAGATCTTATGTGTACCTATTGTCTTCTTTTACCTGTCACAAAATTTGGGATAATAATTACAAAATCATTACAACTATGTTTTAAATAGTATCATTACCTAAATCATCACTCAAATTTGTTGGAGCGAAATGGCTCCAATTCTTGTATTTTGTATGCCACATAGATCTCAATGTGGTATACAAGAATTGGAGATTAGTAGAGCACCTTGTCTTAAGAAAGCGATTTCACAGGCAAAATTTATTTGCCTGTGAAATCGCCATCCTTAACTGTTTTGAAACGATACTTATTGAAATCGTGAACGAATAGTAATATCATTGAAATGCGATTTTGAGCAGGCTAAGTGAAAAATAGTCGCAGGTGTGACGTATGAAAAATTCTTTCATATCATTTTTCACATGCGATCATGCTTTCTAGTTTAAAACCACTTTCATTCTAATTATTCATTTCACAGGCCTGTACAGTACTAACCCACATGACCTCAACACTTCACATTATTCGGTTTTGTGACGAACAACAACAACCTTACCTAACGCAACACGTATTAATTCAACACGGTAATCTCAGAAGGTAATAGTGTCACCAAGTTTGTTCTAGTTTCAAGCGAAACTGAGATGAACATTCAAAATGTATGCAGTGATCATACGATGCGACTACTCTCTGGAGACTAGGAGACTATTCATGTCAAAGCTGTCTCAATTTGATGTGTTGACTTGATTTGTTGAGTCGAGCGTGTCTCGATAGCAATGATGATATGAAATGGAATTACTATTCTCTAGATGTAAGCTATGTTGATTGAAGTTATAAAATGTACCATCACCGCCGTTAGGCTGAGACGTACTAAGTCACAACAGTTCGCTTGTATTAGATCTTATGTAATTATAGGCGAGCCTATCAAATCCATGCTCCAAACTGCTAAGAATTTCTAAGATAAACCCAATAACATTTTAATACATCTTTACCTAACCCTTCAAGGCGGGATAGTGATAATTTCTGTTTTTAATATAACTGTAATATTGTAGTAGTGCTAAAGAAATAATCATACGCAATTATGTGATGTGATTAAATTCATCGGAATAATTTCAAAGCGCATAGATTGGAAACGTCTTAAGATTTCAATAAAGGACCACTGTCACTACAAGGAACACTACATAAGAATAGTAATCTTGCTCTGTAAATCTCCAGTCTTCGGTCACGATGTTTTTTATCATCGTTCACTCATATGATGTCATTAAATTAATTGGAAACATCAAAAAACGCATCTATTCGAAACGACTTAAGACTCTGAATAAAGGATCTCCGAGGCTAGCCCTATTCCTCAATTGTAACATTATTTTGCACTATCCATCGCCAGTCTATGCGCATCAATTACCACAATGCCCACCACGACTTGACACTATCTTGGCAACAGGATAGCAATTTATAATAAATTCTTGTACAATTAATAAACTTGCCAACTCAATAATTCAAGTACCAAAATAATTACCATAATAAACTTAATTACAGCATGAGTTGTCCGTCCGTTGTGAAACACCCACCAGCTTCGTACAAAGCGTTGAACAAAAATAAATTGTTTTATGAAATATTTTTGAAGTGGCAACTTTGGTAATTAGTGAGAACCCTGACGTAAGAACAACTATTATTTTAATGGTTCGATGTTAAATTTATGTATATTGTTTTTACTATCAAAAACAATATACATAAATTTAACATCGAACCAGTTGAGGCGTTTCACGACAGAAAATAATAATTTTTTAATCATTACGTTCAAGTTTTACGTTTGTGTCTTAGAAAATATGAACAATTTTAATGAAAATGTATTTCCAAGAAATTAACAAAATATTGAAGTAGTAAATCTTCAACAAAAACCGTAAAAAGCACCATAAAATTCAGCTCAGAGCCATGATCGAGACTCATAAAGTTTTGACACGGGAAAGGTATTCAGCAGTAATGAAAAATCATGTTACAACCGGGGGAGGATAGTTGTAAAACACATTAAATTATTTTTCACATTTATGTTGGTGGTTTAAGTCATAAACAACTAGGTATATAGGGACATTGACATCTTTATTTATTTTACATTCAGCACATTTCATTGTAATCAATGTAGGTAGGTACTTACTTATATTTCGGTAACCATAGTAGATATTTTCTCTTGCTCGTAGCTAAGTAATAACTAAGCTGATCAACCGATCTGCATAGTTAAGTTAAGCTCGCCGCGGTCATTGTGTGGATGGGTGACCACTCTGACTCCCCGTGCCTCGGAGAGCGCGTAAAGCCAAAAGAAACTGTCTGTAATCACCTACAAAATCGCTAGTCGCTTATAGTTTTTGCCAACACATCAGTTGATAGCGGGACACTCGTTACCGCGATATATGACGTCATAAACTGCCGTCGCTAAGCTTCATTGTTTGTGTATTATTGCTTTCGTATAAAACAAACGACGAGCCATATTTACAACACTTAACTAGAAAATATTGTAAAAGTTTTGGTTTGGAACATAAAACCAGAGATTTTTGTTGTTGGCAAACAACTCATTTCCACCGTGAATATTTTGATAAATGTGTCTCGCCACTTAAGTCTATAAAGTTTTTAGTCCCAGCATTCTAAAATATAATTATTATTTAAATATATTAAACAAATAACAAAATACTAAAGCCTTCATAAAATTTCCAAGCTAAGACCTAATTTTACGTCAGTCATTTGTGTTATTTATAAGTTGTTTCTTTTTTCCTGCAAAAAAAAGCAATAGACAGACACTCGAAATTTAGTCTTTTGAAACAAGTTTCATCTATAACACGATAAGACAACATACCATCACACCTGTATTCCCCGAAGGTTTAGCCAGAGGTGTACTAAGGTACAGCCACAGTTCACCGGTATGTTTAGGTCTCATGTAATAGGGGGCGAGAATATTGCCATTAACCGGGCACAAATTCCAAACTCCGAGCTGCTACAGAGAATTTCATAGAAAAACCCAATACACTGCCCGACCTGTGAATCGAACCCAAGACCTCTAGCGTAGCGGTCGCACTTAAAACCACTAGACTAACGAGGCAGTTACCATAAGACAAGACGTAGGTAAAAATACAAATAATGATCAAAAATATATATATTTTTTTTTAATTGAAATATGATACGAGTACAGATCAAAACCTTTTGAATGTATTAAACATCATATTATTATTATTTTAAGTACCTATGCAGACCGCTGCAATAGATTCAAAACTATACCCTATTTCTAATAAGTAAGTTCGACGAATAGAATTCCCCATTATCGCTACTAGGGAACTTGTAAGTTATTTGTGTGCCCCTCTACGTTATCGCATCGGAAACTTTTGTTTTACGAACAATTAAGTGTAACGTTAACCACCCCTAAAGTTGGTGTTTGAAGTTTTAGGGCGGGGACACAATTGGGGGAGCCGTGACTTCGAGGAGCAACGTGATTGCGATAATACAGTTATAACAGTGATATTGAAATCGAATATTTTTTGATTTGATATTTCATGCACATAGAAAAACGGGACAAGTGCGAGTCGGACTCGCGCGCGAAGGTTTCCGTACCTACCATTATCGAGTCCGACTCGCACTTGGCCGGTTTTTAGTATTTGTTATTAAAGGGGTAATAATCTATAATAATACATAATCTGTGAAAATTTCAAATGTCTAACTATCACGGTCCATGAGATACAATACAGCCTGGGTGACAGACGGACGGACGGACAGCGAAGTCTCAGTAATAGGGTCCCGTTTTACCCTTTGGGTACAGAACCCTTATTATCATATAAAATTCATACAATTGCGACACTTGTAGAGGCAATGCACTTCGTGATCATGATCAATTTAAGTAATTGCCTAAAAACCCATAGTTTTTTTTTCTTGAACAGAATTATTTGGATGTTGAGGCATAAATTCTTACAGGTATAATAAGCCATTAAGTAACTCATGCCAATGGATATAAAGTTTATATTTACAAAATAGTAGCTCCGTTCCGTAATTAAAATAAAACAAGAATACCTACCTACTTAAATAATTACAATACAAATACTTCGTTCCTGAACGAGGTAAACAATAACAATTGTGAGTTTATATTCGCTTTGTTAATGTTTAAGTGTTTCTGAACATTATTTACATTCGCTAAATAATTTCTTGGAAAATAATAATCTGTAAAATGAAGTCATTGGCAAAATAGAATATATAATATACAATTTTCAATTAGTATAATTTTATTTATTTTATTTAAGTGTACAGAGGTCCTAAGCTAAGCGTGTTATTGGGATTTTCTATGAAATTCTCAGTAGCTGCTCGGAGTTTGGGATGTGTGCCCAATGGCAGTAGGCTCGCTTTCTATACTTTAGTAATACACTTCTGACTAGCCCTTCGGGGAAAATAGGCGTAATGGTATGTATGTATATATATAAGGGTATAAGGTGTTGAAGAGTGTCCATGGAGTTTCTTGCCGGATTCGTCTCCATAGGATCAACCTTTTGGAACCGTGCAACTAGAATCATTTTCGTAAACGCTTGTAAAAGCTTACTTGTAATAAAAATATTTGAACTTGAACTTGAACATTCGATGGCACCTTTGGTTTAGTGGTTGAGCGGTCGTCTTCCACGCTACGCTATCTGTTATGGGTTCGATCCCCACACGGAACAAAAATTTGTAGGATGTAAAGTACAGGTAGTTGTTCCGGGATTGGGTGTTTGTGTGTGTGATAATTTGTGTTTGTAAACACACCCACGATACAGAACAAATTCCTAGTAGAGCAACATTGTTCAATAAAAAATATTTTCTCTTTTTTTACATCGCAGAAAATCGTCACAAAATTGCACCCACTGTCATGAAAAACGGCGGGGTATATCAGAGACATACCGTATAAAAGCCGAAAATGCCTTTCCTTGTTATGTGTTCGTCATGATCCGATAACCAATCAATTATTGCTAATCAATATATTTTTTGTATGACACGTCATACACATACTCGTACGTCATACAAAACTAATATAATAATAATAATTATTAAAAAAGTTTTTTTGCGTTCAGTGTACCACTGTCATTAAAGTCAGCACGAAAATTTAGGATGGCGCCGGTTACATGATACTTTGCATTGATAACATTGTTCAACACTCAGAGATTTTACGAGCCCTTTATAATGTGGTGTTACGTGCACGATATGCGTGCCCGGGATATACTGCAATGTCGTAATGTTGTGTGTAATATTGGATTATGAATATATAGTATATACACATAATATATAATATAATATATAATATATAAGAAAGAAATTATTTTTAATTATTTTTATTTTATTTTTAATAAGAAATACATAAGACATTATTTTTAATTTATCTAAAAGCTACGAGGCAATATTTTTGTTCAAAACAACACGGCGTAAAACTGGATTAAATAGGTTGGTAAAGAAAAAAATATAGTACCTATTTCAAATATATGTCAACGCCATAAAAACTGATCTGTGCCAGGATCAGTTTCAAACCTCCTTCTCATACAAATTATTCTGGCTTTCGATACGAAAGGGTTTTCGAAAGTGTTTGTGCTTGGGCTACTTTGAGAAGGATATTAATGAACGTAGATGAAGCGAAAGTTGTGTGCCAGGATCGTATGTGTAGTCTCTGCCTACCTTAATGAGAGATAGATTTGAAAATATGTATGTATGAGATTTGTAGCAGAATAAAACTCAATCGTATCGTAAACGAATTCGATAGTCGTTCGTGCTTGGGCTATAGTTCTGTATTTTTCACTAGGTATTGTTCAACTGAAAACACTACGAGCTAATGTCAGCACTAGAATTAAAACAAGCGACGGCAGCCGGCCGACATGGCCCCAACATGGTTTTACTCGCCGAAAAATTTAATTAACTTTTAGTAAATGAACGCGGTTTGTTTATGCAAACTGTTATGTTTGCTGCGTAGTATTTTTATAGTTGAAAGCTGAAATTATTGCACCACAGGAGACACGATGGCAGAAAACTGGTACTAACTTCTCAGTTCAGAATTTTTTGGTTAGTAATGATGTAAAAACGTTTTGAAGATTGCATCGTGTTCAGCGACTTTTTGCGCTGACTGTACCAATATATACACCACCAATTGCCCGTTTCTTCTTCTAACATAATCTGTGTCCATCCAATGGTTGTCTGTAAGAAATTGCTTTTGCCAATTGCCGCCAATTGCACTAAGCATAAACATGTTTGTATCCCATAGCTCTATGTAAATTTATTTTTGGTGTACAATAAAGAGTATTCTATCTTTCTATCTATCTGCCTTAATGTAATTCAAGAGCCTCTTGGCTGGCGAACACCCTTACGTTGAAGTCAGTCATAAAGCATCTTCATGCGTGTTCAGACTTCTGCGTGTGAAAGTCAGTTCGCTTTCTTCATTGCTGTGGCTCTTGCAGTCTTCAGTCTACATCTATGCATCAGCAACTCCTCTGCTGAAAATATCCATGAGTGGCAATGTCTACTTAACATTTGATGGCTCATCTGCCCGTTTGCCGAACACGATAAGAAGAGGACTAATAAATACTTACATTCATAATATCACGCCTATAGGGACTTCTGAAAGGGTATCGGCAGAGGTATACACCCACAGTTTATCGGTATTTTAGGTCCCAGGGAGAGAGCCTATTTCTATACTAATATTATAAAGAGGAAGGATTTGTATGTAAGTATGTTTGTATCGAATTGGCTCGAAAACTACTGGGCCGGTTTCAAAAATTCTTTCACCATTTGAATGCTACATTATTCCAGATTAACATAGGCTATAGAATATTTTGAAAAATGTTAGGGATGACTCCACCCGTGTGAAGCCGGAGTGGGCCGCTAGTTTTTTATAAAGCTTACTAGCAATGTTGGTCGCACATTACTAGTATTCTTGTTAACCCCTCACGCTAAGCTAAATAATGCTTGTGTTACGAGTGGGTTCACGTCAGTAGTGCAATGGGTGGGTTTCGAACCGGCAGCCAAATGATCGCTACTCCAACGCCCTAGCCATTAGGTTACCGCCGCTTAAACCAATGCAATTAACCGGGCACAAATTTCGAGCTGCTACTGACAATTTCATAGAAAAACAAAACGAACCTAGTATCTCTACTAGCATAACATGCGCGATAAAACTATACTAGATTAATATGGCTGTATAAATATCCGAAACAATATATAGCCGAAAGTAGGGTCATCCTAGATAGGTCCCATTTTGAAGTTCAAAATCACATTAATATACAACATTAAAAGTTCTTCAATACGGTATTTTCTTGATCGTTATGCGGTTGGGACTATGTAAAGTGTTCGAACGCACTGGAGTTATGCTATTCCCTAAAGGGCCATCATCGCCGTCAACCGGCTAGGTTTATGGTTAAACTTGCCAGACATGAATTATGCCATGCTAAATGTAAGCCGAATTTGCAATACAACGTTGTACAGTTGCAGTTATTACATAGTATAGTAATAAATATCATATTATCATATCTATTGTGTGATCCTTGATTAGCTTAGAGATGTGATTATTGGACTACCAAGTCAAAGTTCGAAATCGAACCTTGAATTCCTCCGAGTCCTACCTGAACCGAGTTTTTGAAGTCATATACGTAAGTATTAGTAGTTAATTATCACGCACTTAAACAGCAAAGGAAAATATCGTGAGGAAACCTGCATGCCGCAGAGTTTTTCTCCACGGCGTGTGAAGTTTGCCAACAGTTTAATGATACTAGCGTGGTAGAATATAGCCTAATAGCTAAAGTCCAATTTACTGTCTTAAAGCTGGGCTTTAAGACAGTAAATAGGTTGTTTATGTATGTATTGTGTAATGTAATTTTAACTGCCTCATTAGCATGGTGGTCCGGAGCGCGACTGCAACGCTAGAGGTCCTGGGTTCCCAGGTCGAGCAAAGTGCTATTGGTTTTTTCTATTAAATTCCCAGTAGCAGCTCAGAGTTTGGAATTTGTGCCCAGTTAATGGCAATAGGGTCGCCCCCTATTACATGGGACTTAAACATACCGCCGATCTGTGGGTGTACATTAATACGCTTCTGCCTAACCGTTCGGGGAATACAGGCCTGATGTGTGTAATTTTAATGTGTAGGTGGAACTTGAGAGTTCGTCTTGTCAGTTTGAAGGTTATGCAGTCAGTGAAACTACTGAGGTTAGCAACTGAGGTCTCAGTCTCAAGATGTTGTTTTTGTCTATAGGTTGTGGTTATCGCTTACCATCAGATAGCACCAATCCTTGATTGTAATCTTGATGCCATCAAATTTCAGCACTAGTCTTGCTTAATGGTAATTAGGAACAGGATAAAAAGAACACACAGTTCAAGTAAATATCCTTGTATGCTCTGGTTCTATGGCAAACTTCTGTCAACCTTGCTGGTGTACCGGGGTGAAAGAAGAACATTGCTTGCTCAGATAAATTATTATAATTATGTATCTGTAACTTTGACATACACAAGAATAGCAATATTAAGTTTTCACCTTAAAAATAAAAAAACAAACTTAGAATATACATGTTACACGTACACGGGGATAGGCACTATTCAGGCTGGAATAAAACTTCGGAGATGGTGAAAGTTTCTTATGCTTTTTATTGTTCGTCTTCAATTACAAATCAACGTCTGTCGTCTTCTATCTTTCGATCGTCCTCTTTCGCTCTTCGTCGTCTATCACTCATCTGTCATTCAACTGTCATCTGTCAATCATCTTTTAAATCATTCACATCTTCAAATCATACATTCTGAACATAATTAGTTATCTCACTCACACCTTACCTGTTATAATACTTCATCTCTTTCACTCATCACGTTCCAGTCCTACATACATATTTTATTAAGCACTGATACAGCAATTAAAAAAAATTGAAGACTTATTAATCAATATGCAACCTTATAAAGAATCCGTTCTTTGAATTATAAACAGTAAACTTGAATGTACCAAAACTTATTTCAATTCAAACTACGTGCTTCGCAAAATTTGCTGTGTTCCAACCCGATTTCAATTTGAAAAATAAATTAATCCGTTTGCCATCGCTCAAAGGGTCCATAAATCTAATTATTTGTTTAGTTATTAAAATAAATTCTTATATAATTTACGTAGATTGAAAGTGTTCGAAGCGAAGATTTGGATTAGAGGTTTTTCAGTAAAAGCTTTTCAAAAGTTTTTAATCCATTTTTTATAACAATCTATAAAAGCGGCAATCGTCTGAATCTTGATAGAGCCATTAACTGTATAATTCCTTTTTCATTATTACAATAAACATAACATACCATCGCGCCTGTATGCCCCGAAGGGTTAGGCAGAAGCGTACTAATGTACACCCACAGTTCGCCGGTATGTTTAGGTCCCATGTAATACGGGGCGAGCCTATTGCCATTAACCGGGCACAAATTCCTAACTCCGAGCTGCTACTGGGAATTTCATAGAAAAACCCAATAACACTTTGCTCGACCTGGGAATCGAACCCAGGACCTCTAGCGTAGCAGTCGCGCTCAGGACCACTTGGCTAATGAGGCAGTTATTATTACAATATAGCCCGGCAAACATCTCGAGTGCGTACTACGCTGCACTAGTTGTTACTTTCATTTAACTGTTTAAGTTACTCATATTTTCCGCTCACTGTAATACCTAAATGCGACGTTTTTTAAACGTATACTCACTAATCTACGGGATATGTGAATGAAAAGTAGCAAAATGTGAAATATCACAGAAAATTATATAAATTCAAGCCTGACTCCCATTGGGGTAGACAGAGACTATAGATTTCCACTTGCTACGATCCTGGCACATTACTTTCGTTTCATCTACGTTCATTAACCTCCTCATGCATGATCGTCGGTTTAGGGTGCTCTTAACCTGAACTTTTTTAAGAACGGCCACAACTTGGTTATGTTACGTTCGTCGAGGTCAACCCCTTCCAACTCTTCCGTATTCATTGTAATTAATGGTAATAAATATTTCAATTCCAGTTCCATGTAACTATCTGTAAAAGGGTATTACTGACGTAAAAGAGTATGAGGAAAAATAGAACATATTTTCATTATTTAAAACCTACAAACACATTCTCATTAATGTACTTACGTATATTACACCCGATGCAATTAGGAAAATAGCAGGTATTCAATTCCCTTATGGCCTTGTATTTTTTCCACTCTAATGTCACTGGAGAATCCGAATAATAACCTCTCGATAAAGCCATCAATGTAGGCTTCCCTAATTAATTGAACCTATCTAGACCCTTCGTTGGGAAACCAACCTTTTTATTTGTTCCTACACAATCCATTGTTAAACAAAATCCATCTCTATCAGAAGGAGTAACAGTTGGAACTCGGAGTGCAGTACCGGCCTTTTAATTTGCAATTTTCTGGCTTACTATTACTGAGGGATTAAGTTCTAGCTACGGATAGAATCTTTAATTTCCTCTGGGTGGCTGGATGACATTCGGTTCGGATTCTCTGAAGGCGTAAGATTGAACATTTTACGTAGGTACCTAGGTATATTTTTTATTGCTTTGATTGTTTCGTGAACGTCTTTCTTTATATATTGGGTACTGAAATGTCCCATTATTGGGGACGTGATAAGAATTAGATACTTGACATTTACCAATTTACTCAATACGTGAATTATGATATAACATACCATCAGGCCTGTTTTTCCCCGAAGGGTTAGGCAGAGGCGTACTAATGTACACCCACAGTTCGCCGGTATGTTTAGGTCCCATGTAATAGGGGGCGAGCCTATTGCCTTTAACCGGGCACAAATTCCAAACCCTAAGCTGTTACTGGGAATTTCATAGAAAAAACCAATAGCACTTTGCTCGACCTGGGAATCGAACCCAGGACCTCAAACGTAGCAGTCGCGCTCAGGACCACTAGGCTAATGAGGCAGTTATTATGATATTTGGACGAGTATGTTTCAGTTATGTGTTTAAACATATTAGTATTTAGTATTATTATTGCCTCATTCATATAGAGTGGTAAGCAAGGCTGCTGGGTGAGAGGATTATGGTTCGATTTCCAGGTAAAATTGTGTTATTAACCCCAATAACAAAGTTTGACTGGGAGTCTGGGAACCGAACCTTAACATCTCGCCCAGCAGTCTTGCGTACCGCCACTATACGAAATTCTCAGTAATAGCTCGGAGTTTCGAGTTTCGAGATCGAAGCTCGTTTTCAGGTCAACATTAAACAAATATGGACTGGTTGGATGCTTCGCTTGCTAAGTGGCTCGTAAAGTATAGGACTTATATTATTATAAATAAATAAATATTCTGGGACGTTTTTACACAGCACCATCTAGTCCCAAACTAAGCAGAGCTTGTACTATGGGTACTAGACAATGGATATAATACTTATATACTTTTTTTTTTGTAAATACATACTTATAATACATATAAGAAACACCCAGACGAACACAAACACTTATATTCATCACATAAATTTTTGTGTTCTGTGGGAATCGAATCCACGACCTCATGGTCAGCAGTCCGGTACTCGAACCACTAAACCACAGAGGTCGTCATTATTTATATATTATATATATCTATATTCCCTGTAACAAACAGTGTCAGGGGAGGGAGGAGGGGATGAGGCATGCACTTACGTGCTTGTACGCTGCGGTGGCCTACGCATAAAGATGTAAACAACTCCATCTATATCTATTCCGTTGAGAATTGCTTAAAGGTGGCTAACTTTCTGCAATACTTCTCAGAAGAGCCCATAGTACTTATATTATTTCTAGTCAATCTCAAATCTAGATACAGAAAAAGTTCTGTGTCTAGACTTTAGACAGACTTCAGATAAAGGAGGAACTTCAGAACCTGAATTCATCATATTTATTGTGTACCTATGCAGGTTAGTTCACTCAAACGTTAAGCTAAGAAATAACTATGCTAATCTATACTAATATATAAAGCTGAAGAGTTTGTTTGCTTGAACGCGTTAATCTGAGGAACTACTGGCCTTATTTGAAAAATTATTTCAGTGATAAATAGCCCATTTACTGAGGAAGGCTATAGGCTATATATCATCACGCTACGCGGACGAAGTCGCGGGCAGAAGCTAGTCAATCGATATATAAAGGTAAGTTGCACTTGCTGCGGTTAGCCTATGGATGGGTGATCATTCTTAGCATAGGGTTTTTGGAATGTCCACCATGAATCGATGTCGCGTTTCTTCGACTATTTCAGAAAATATGTTTATTGTAACTGCCCCAGACTGTCAAAATATGTCGGTAAAGTTTGTACCCAATTGATGTAAATCATTGAACAGGGATAGCAAGCATAAAAAGGTAAATACGAAGCTAGCAAGCGACGGAGCAGGGACCAAGTTTTTAATATACCGTATTGTATTCTTCATTTTTGGGAGCCCCTACTAATGGTGATTGTCGAAGTATTTATGCAAACATACATACATATTTTCACGCCTGTGTCCCATTGGGGTAGGCAGAGACTATGGATTTCCACTTGCTACGATCCTGGCACACTACTTTCGCTTCATCTACGTTCATAAACTTCCTCATGCATGATCGTCGGGTTAGGGTGCCCTTAACCTGACCTTTTTTGCGTAGCAAGGTAATCGTAAGCGACGATTGTGTCGACAAAAATATAAAATACCATCAAGCCTGTATTCCCGGAAGGGTTAGGCAGAGGCGTACTAATGTACACCCACAGTGCGCCGGTATGTTTAGGTCCCATGTAATAGGGGGCGAGCCTGTTGCCATTAACCGGGCACAAATCTTAACTTCTAGATGCTATTGGGAATTCCATAGAAAATCCCAATAACACTGCTCGGCCTGGGAAAGAGGTCTGTTCCAGGTTTTAGCGTTTGTTTATGTGAGAATTTGTGTTTGTAAACGCACCCACGATACAAGAGAAAATCCCAATGTGGTGCAAAGATTTAAAAATTTTGTATATGCTGTAACGACTTTACTTCGAGAACAGTTAGTACGAGACTACAGAAGTTATCTTATAGCCCAGGATACATGGGACGCTGTCACAGCGAATAAGTTTCACTCATTGTCAACGCTCCCCTCATTTTGTACGTGGATGCAAGCTGACATGTTTATCTGAATTTTTGGTAGATATTGTATATTAACTGCCTCAATAGCCACGACTGCTACGCTAGAGGTCCTGGGTTCGATTCCCAGGTCGAGCAAAGTGTTATTGGGTTTTTCTATAAAATTCCCAGTAGCAGCTCGGAGTTCGGAATTTGTGCCCGGTTAATGGCAATAGGCTCGCCCCCTATTACATGGGACCTAAACATACCGGCGAACTGTGGGTGTACATTAGTACGCCTCTGCCTAACCCTTCGGGGAATACAGGCGTGATGGTATGGTAATAAAAACTTTTTAAATATAATAAATTACTCTCATTATTCTCTTGAGGGTTTCATCAAGTTATAACTACAATGATCGACCGATTTACAAGCTGCGCTTACAATTTGAGACCCTTGCCTCAGAGAGCACGAAAAACCGTCGTATCGGTTGTCATACGAGTACGACACAGTCATAATTGACAATGGTTAGTGGTAATCAGACGCCCAAAAAGCCTCACGACCCGTCTATACTTCGCATTTCAAATTAACATCAAACCGTGTGGGTGTCAATTAGTACAACTCTACCTAACTCTTCGGGCAATACAGGCGTGATGGTATGTATGTTTACAATCTAGTGTTAGTTTTATCTATTCCGTGTCTGGCTACCATGGATATACAGGGTTATTTATAAAACACTTTAAATACACACATCAACAAAATCTAGGAATTAATCTTGAAATTAAGTAAGTCTGTTTTTGTTAAAAAACTTTCTGTAATAGTATAAATTTGTATAGGGATTAATAGTTCTTTTATTATCATTTCTTAATTTTATAAAAAAAAAAAACGTTTTTGCCAACATAGATGTACCGAGTAATTAATTCAGATATTCATTTAACAAAACACGTCTAATATTTATCTATTTATTTGTATATTCGCTCATTTGCGACGATAGTGTGATATCTCAAAAACGGCAATTTTGCAGGAAACGATTTTTAAACTTTTAATCAATCAGAACTTTTTAAATATTGTCCTGATGTCACAACGACATTCGAACAACCTCCAGGACAACTAATATTTAGTATTTTAATGTATTCATTTTGTACGTATTCATACAAAATATCTAAAATAAGTACTTTTTTTTAAATAAAAGAGCACTTATCACATTGTTACTGAAATATGCAACATTTTTAGTGTGCTATTATCAAATATCACGTTGTAGATGATGAAATTATTTCTCGGGTGCTGTATTACATCTAAATAAAACTTTGCTGTCGAAAATATTTGTTTATTAAAAATCAAAATTAATAATAAAAATAGTAGCGTCCAGTAACAAGTTTTACTTTCTTTGCAATGAGATCAACAATTTACCTTATGTTTGACTACAATTATTATACGCTTAGAATAATCACATAATATTATTATGACTTCTCTTATTTTTAATCCTTAAAAAATTAACATTTAAGCTTAGCTTACACAAAAAACATAATGAATACCTAAGTATCACGACCATTAAAGTCACAGCTAAAGGAACTACAAATTATCACAATAATATAATATAAAATAAGGCGATAATTAAATCTATACGTACCTAATCAGTCCCGAGACTGATTAGGTACGTATAGATTTAATTATCGTGTTCGTAATTCGTGTGTTGTTAATTATCCTGAACTGTTCAATACTCCCGAGAGTACTGAACAGTTCAGGCCATGCAAGGAAACCTGTAAATTTAAATGCAGATCCAAAATAACTGAAACCCAAGTATTATGAAGGTAGGTTGATGCTAAAATATTTCTATCTATTTATATGTATTTCCTTAATATGACACAAATTACCATAATAAACAATTTTGTTGTAATCATTTGCAGACAGCGATGACTCTGCGAAATACTCGGATTATGAAGATATACATAAAAAAAACAAAGAGGAGATTTAGTCTACGCGAACTGAACGATATTACAACGACTAAACAACTTGAAGATTCACCAACAGAAGAAGATTTGTTTTCAACCACCCAAAGTGAACAAAGATCAACCACTGACACAATTGCAACGCATTTCAACGAAACTACACTCCTGCAAGATGCAGCGAACGATTCACATTCACAAAAAAGAAATACCTGAACTTTTCTTTTTTGGTTTTAGATGACTGATAGGACTTACCACTATTTCTTAATGTTTTTGCATGACATTTTTCTGCCATGTGCTTTCCTGTCTTTGTCGCTTTTTCCCCTTTTTTGTAGCTGTTAGAGCTTCAGCTGTTTCAATGACGTTTAGTTCTTCAGTCGGAATTGGTACGTGGCCTGTATTATCGTTGGGATTATCATTATTTGCAGGTGCATAATGTGAATAGTTCGCTGCATTTTCCAGGAGTGTAGTTTCGTTGAAATGCGTTGCAATTGAGTCAGAGGTTGATCTTTGTTCACTTTGGGTGGTTGAAAACAAATCTTCTTCTGTTGGTGAATCTTCAAGTTGTTTAGTCGTTGTAATATCGTTCAGTTCGCGTAGACTAAATCTCCTCTTTGGTTTTTTATGTATATCTTGATAATCCGGGTCTTTCGCAGAGTCATCGCCGTCTGCAAATGATTACAACAAAATTGTTTATTATGGTAATTTTTGTCATATTAAGAAAATACAGATAAATAGATAGAAATATTTTAGCATCAACCTACCTTCATAATACGTTGCCGTCGAAGAACTACCAGAAGAACTGCTAGATGAGCTACTTGATGTTGAACTTGTAGATTCACTACGGTGTCGATGAGCTTGAGCTGTCTCTTGTTGTTCTGAAAATAGGTAAACATTATTAAGAATATAATATAAATCTACATTATTAAAATAACAGATAAAAATTACAATCACTAACCATTTATTTCATTACTACTTGTTTTAGCAAATAATGTCGTATCAATGTTTTCTTGGGAAGCATTATAGTCAGAATTAGCCAAACGGTCTTCATTTTCTTTTAGTACTAACTCTAACAATAATTTAGATCTTGATCCCATCTGCAAATATAACAAGAATAAAATTTTAATGTTTAGCACATACAGAGTTACATCGAGAGATATTTTCATAACATAATATGATGTTTTCTGGAATAACAATACATCAACTAATAAACCAAATTACATGTCACTAGAAATCATAAACTTTATCATCTTCAACGTTACAATTCAAATTATTACAGTGAAATTTATAATGTTTACAAGAATAATGTGTTAAGTAAAAGATATACCACATTAGTTGTGACTTAGTTATGCAAGAACACCGTGATAAAATAAGATAAATACCCTGTTGAAAGAAAGGATTAGTATAAATGATACTTACTTTTTTCACCAAAAACGTGATATATTATATTATCACGTTGTTCGAGAAACACGACAGCACTTCACTCCAGCAAGCACAGGGCACAACTGATTTGTAACTTTGTCGAAGTCAACTAGATGTCCGAGTGAGACAATGCTACACTGTGATAGTTTTGTCTCTTTCCTTTATTTCTCTGTCATTTTTAGAGTAAAAATTCCCACGTTTTTGCAGATAAAAGTTCGCAACTTCGCGATTTTGAATTTACATTAAAAAAATTATATAATTTTTGGAAATATCACACTATCGTCGCAAATGAGCGTATGAAAAGGCGTGAAGATTAACTTTCTTATAATTATATATTTTCAATAATATTCTTAGTAATTTTCCTGAAAATCGATAATGTTCAATATCCCTAGATTTTGTTGATGTGTGTCATATCGCAGATATAAATTACTAACACCATAAAGAATTACTCTTGTTCAATGATTTAATACAAAATAAGCTGAATTTACCAAAAATAAACTGTGCGTAGTAATAATTAATTATCACTCACTTACAACGGTGACGGAAAAAACCGTGAAATTTCCTCGACGGCGTGTGAAGTCTGCGAACCCGCATTGGGCAAGCGTGGTGGACTATAGCTTAATGCCTCTCGTTTTGAGAGGAGACCATTAATATTTTTAAATTTATTGAAAATTTTATGCATGATTAAAAAACATGGAACAAACGTTGTTGTTGATGATGTTATTAATTGTGGAGTCAGTTGTTGTTACTAATAATAATAGTTCTAGGAAATTGTTCGTGTTTTACAAATTACCCTGTATATAAGGTAATAAGATAAGGTTTTAAGTGTACCTACGGTGTTGCCATAAAGTACAGGTAGTGTGGCTAATAAATTTGCGGCACCATAGTTATCCAACCCTCTGACTGCTACAATTTATTGCTAGATATACGGTCTAAGACTTATTTTATCTCAGATACTCTGTGATCCTTTTTCTTAGAAATTAGAAATGCCTTATTAATAGTTTTAAAGGTAAATTGTTTTTAACTAAGGGATATAAAGTATTGTAATGTTTGATTTTTTCAGTTAAAAATTAAAAAAAACAGTGACTGACATTTTACGTGTGAATTTTGCTATTTACTATCATGCCATTTACCACGGAGGTACGCAGATATTAAGGTAAGTACTGCCTAATTCTAAAATCTGTAAAACCTTATTGCATTCTCTTCTCTCTTGAATTTGAATATTAAATTAATGCTCAATAAAATTTATTATCATTACAAACTCATGCAACGCCGTGAAAAGTAATAATTTACAAAAGTCAAACATTCCATTTTAAATCCCACTATACCATGTTGTAAGCCAACAATAATTTATTTCTAAAATAACAAAACGCAAACGTGAATAGATACGTTAACCATTTTTCTTGTCAAACAAATTGCGTGAAGTAACTCCTAACATTGTAATACACGACGCATGTTTACGTAAACTTTTACACAATTTACACAAAGGGGAACTAGTGACTATAAATTTTCATAAAAACCCGAAACGTTTCCGAGGCTTTCGAACAAATGTTTACGCACCATTGATCACGCACCCCTTCAAAAAGTCGACGGGGAATATAAAAAATAGTTGCTGAAGTCATTTTTACTGAGAAAACAATAACAAAACATTAATGTTGATTGTATTTGACAATAATTAAGACTAAAATAGGTTCGCCCCTATTAAGTGGGACCTAAACATACCGGTGCAGCGGTGATGGCTGGACTTTAGGTACCTACACTTGTACATCTCTGCCTAACCCTTCACAGAATGTGGGCGTGATCCATAAGATATCGCTTTTGTCCAGAAATTGGTTGCGAAAGTCTGATGGCAGTTGTTTCGCGTAAAATTAAAACATACGCTAATATTTTTGGGAAACGGGCAATTTACAGTGAACATTGATCGAACACGGATAAAATAATAATTTATGGCTCATTAGCATGGTATGTAGGTCATAAATAATCAAATTTCAGGAATGAATATATTTTTTCACCACTGGCAAGCCACATAAAAACCTAACGAACCAATCAAAACGTTCCTAATCCTTCTCAATTCAAATCATAACTTGTGTCAAGTGAAAAATATTTCAAAGGCATTTTTACACTGTCAGCTCCACGTCTAGTGGAAGAAAGATGATGATGTATATCTTTCCAATAATCAGGGGGTAGCGTTCCCGACGGAAATTGGATCAGAGGGGCAAATTAAGTTTAACCCTGGCGGGTGAGAGACGTCGATTTTAAAGAATATATAAACGCTCGATATTGTACAATGAATTTGTCCACAGAAATGATTTTCATACGATAGCGGGGAATTGAAATACTGTGATTTTTTATAGAATTTGCGAAATGATAACTTTTAATTTTAGAATATGTATATAACTTATGGCCAAATACTTAAACGCTATTCAATTTTAAACCTCGTGCTGCTCGTATGTCGAAGGTGGGGTTAAAATTCAAAATTCTGCGTGTTCCGAAATTTTCCTTCTTTTCCTTAGCAATATAAATTGACCCTTAGTAAACTTTAACAACGTCTTAAAATTGAGTAGAGTTTGAATAGTATAAATATAAAATATAAAAATCATTTTTTCTTAAGAAGATTAATTGATTTTTTAAATTTCGAAATTATCAATTTCATGCATTAAAGGCGTAAAAAATATGAAATCCACGTAGAAACAAACAAGAACAAATCCTTATATAATTGCTCGGCAATTATCTAAAATATTACTCACAATATGGTTCAAACATACCCACAGCCCGTGCAGGTACTATCTGCATTGTATATCGCATGTCCAACACACCACGTGACAGCTGACAGGTTAGAGACAAGTCTGTTATGAAAACCGGTGCCACGAGGGTTGGATAGTGTTGTTATTGTATGTACCTACTTCCTCGGAGTGTTTACTTTCACTGCGTGTAGGTGAAGTGTGACGATAATGTATCATGTACAGTCGGCAAATGAGTTAGGTAAACAAGCAGCTAATGACAACTGCGTTTGAAATTGCATATGGATTCCGTTACGAAGTACTATCTGAAAATTAGTATGAAGACGGATTACGTATTACGACATGTGTAATAAAGACAACGTTGAGGACTGAAAGAAGTCACACGAATTGAAAAGAATATGCTGAGATGGTTTTAGACATGTAGACAGAATGAATGAAAATGATTAACGAAAGGAGTTTATAAGGCGAATGACAGCGGCAGCGTCGGAAGAGATCATCATAGAAAGACATACGCCAAAGACGCCAATATTGGGCGCGGTCCTTCAAAGAGGTCAGGTACGTAGTTCCTACTCGTAACCTGCGTGTATGTATGAGAAGATGTATGAATTTGGGAGAAGCAAAAAGAGATGAGATGAGAAATAAAAAGAGGGAGAAAGGCGTGAGTGTATGTATGTATAAACATATGTAAAAGCGTACTTTGTCCTCTTGTATTTTTTCTGTCGACAATACGTTAAGCTTTACCTGTTGTTTGAAAGCTATGACAATTGTCAGAGTAGTCAGAAGCCCAAAAGACTTGAAAACTAATTTAAAAATCTACTGATATGGGTAAAATTAAATATTTGGTCTTTTCGGCATCACTTGACAACGGGCTCTAAAGATCGTACGGCAGACGTTGCGTGTAAAATACTCAATATGTATTCAACCTTATCTGATTGAACTGGTAAAATAGGTCATAACTTAACATAGGAAAAGGCCACCTCTACATACAGAAACTTGGACCAAACGCAATTTTCTTTTACGAACCCAGTTCATCATGAAAATTGTGTTCCTTACAACAATTTTTACGACATAACCCATACAATAGAAGAACTTATCAACACTTAGAACATTCGCTTCATATTTCATATGTATTATTGTTCGTAGACAATATATTCGCACAGAGAATTTTACGATAGTCGTAAAGAAAAGCTATTATGGCGGAGTACGAAAGCAATGCTTCAGAAGGTCCAGTACATAAAAAAACTCCTTGTAAACTTTTAACGAATTATGTAGTGAATGCTGAAATAAAGATGTTACTCTATGACACTAGTCACATTAACAATTCACTTGTGCATAGACTGTAAGGAAGAGAAGCAGACCTCACTTTGTGACGTCACTTATTAATCGACTCAAGGCATCTTCTATCGAAGTTGATTCGATGTTATCTTATTAAGTTCATAATTGGAGAAATCATCCCGTTTGTAAACTTTTAGGGAGCTTCTTATTACTTTGAGGGAAGTAGTTAGTAAATAAAATAAACAATGGGATATTAACAAACGACCGTTCCGGCCCACAACTTGAATACGATAGCTGGAGGCTTGCTGGAGGAAATTAAAGAGAATGGTAGATTTCTTATAAAACCAACTCAAAATAAACCATGGAACTCCATCGTTATGTTATACATATACAATTATACATTTTATGTTTTACTCATGTTTTCCGAGTCCGTGTGTCACTGCTAGGGTGTTATCTGAAAACCAGCGCTGGGTGTTAAACACGCCCCGCATAATGCTGACCTGGCAACGCATTTGGAGCAAGCATTTCATTTGTGATTCACTATAATGTTGTGAGTCTTGTCTTAATAAATGTATTTTTCTTATTTCTTTCTTTCATTGAAGTTCATAACAAAATTGCGCAACAACATCACCTAAAAAAGAGAGACGGTTTAGAGAGAGACTTATTCACTTACTGTAATTGTGTAAAGTGAAACTTCTGTACCTTTTCTGCGTTATGACGATCAAGTAATCGAGTTCTTACTTTAACTACCATTATACTCTTGTTTTAGGCGTCTTTGGGATGGCCTCTCCTAAATATAGAGGGCTGTCGGTCCACTTAATAGGATTAATAGAAAATGGTCTTTATGTGAAAGCATTAATGCTGCAATTGAATTAGTATTCTTCATGTAATATTTTATTGTTTGCAAGTAGTTTTTCGTTGGTACTCAACTTCAACTGCCTTATTAGTCTAGTGGCCGTAAGCACGACTTCTAGGATAGAAGTCCGGGGTTTAATTTCGAGGTAAAGAAAAATTGTTTGCGTTAAATAAAAAAATGTCCTGCTTAATGGCATGATAGATAAGATAAGATAATCGTTCATTGCCAACATTTTTACAGTTCCTTAACCTAATACATAACTATAATTAATTTTAACTTAGTGGTCAGGAGGATTTTGGACTAGTGGTCCTGGTCCCACACTGGGTCTAGCCTGTCACGTGGAGACCTTAATTAAGATCAAGAATGAAGAGGCTCGCTGCAAGGAGCGATATTTTAAGTACCCTGGAGAATGTAGGTATATGGGATTTAAAAATATGAAATGAGTACGTACGGACGTATGTCTTCAAATGGTTATATAAAGCCAATGAACTGAACTCGAAAAAAACCAATCGATCACAAACAACTCAACAAGTGATCAATAAAAAAATAATCTACGGGAGTGTTTGCGCGCCCCTCGGTTTGAAACGTTCGTCATTGTGTATATTGATGCATCGGGAATTTTATGATAATATTCTCGATGTTCTTTGCCACTGTTTCTAACGAAATATTTATACAATAAGTTAAGAAAACCGTGTCCGATACTATGTGAAAGTATTGTTAGGTATTGAGGTAGAATTATGACGATGTTACCACATTTAAAAAAAAAACTTAGGCAAATTTAATAAATTTAGGCACCACAGTCATATTTCTTATTTTATTTCGTAACTAGCTGACCTGACAGACGTTGTCCTCTCCAAGTTTCAACTATCCACCTCGAAAAATCTGGTTTTCCATATTTGTAATACTCTTAGCGCCATTGACCTCTGAATACCTTATTTCTGACCTATAAATTACTTAATTTCAAAAATTTGTTCACATGGTATTGACGTGAAGTATGGAAATATAAACAAACATACGTACCATACATAGATAAAAATCTCAAATAACTGTTTCGGCATCAGTAAAGATTAACGCACGTTGCAATTTCGTTTTATTATACAGTATGCATACTTGATAAATTCTTTGGGTATATTCTTATATAGATGGAAACTCTTTAGTTTCTCCAATAAAGTGTGCGCACTGTATCTTTACTATGGAGGTTTCACATTATAAAATGAGTTATTATATGGCTGGATTCTTTAAAGAAGAAAACAATAATTGACAAAATTGTAACTCAAAATGACACCTGTTATCGAATCAAATTTCATTGAGGTAATAACGATGTCGTGTTAGTCCGCTAGAAAATAAGTTGTCATTCTTTGTTTACTTCTTTACCCTACTCAAATATTTAGTTTTGACACCGGCTGGTGCTTGCTGGATAAGTCCTATGTATGTCCTGTGATGCCCTGTATAAGTAGAGTTAGAATAACTGTACTAATAATCAATTCCTGGTCACAATAATGGTTTCTGATTTATCTGCTTTATTTTCTTGTTTTATCTTATTCAGTCCCTGTAAGTGTATTTTTTTAATGTTATTACTTGATTCTGTTATATTTTTTGACCCATGCTAGTCTAGTCCAGAATTACTTGAAATTTACTTCGATGGCTATTTTTCAAATTCAATGTTTTCAATGGTTAAAATGTTAATAACTTTTGATAGAGTGAACCGATTTGAATTAAAAATAGCCTAAATGTTAATCCAAGAAACAGGCTATGAATTCCTGTCCACATCCTCCAAATCCATTCAGTAGTTATCATTTGATGCCTAAATCTAGAAGATTCTATTTACTTTTACGATATGGCTTTGTTTCTTTAATAGCTACTCCGCGAAAAAAATATAACATTACCGTATTCGGCCACTAAAATAAAACGCTTTTTCCTTAAATAGTGAAGAATAACGTTCGAACATAAGGGCCGGTCAACAGTCACCTTCAAAGCCTGAGGAAGTAATTTGCTATACCTTCAACCAACTTACACATGTTTGCGGCAAACCACGAGATATATCTTCATGAATCTTATTGTAAGAAGCATAAAGTCTATAATACAAGTCAGGTTGTTAAACCAAATGTATGTGTTAAGTTTGTAAGGATCCAGTCCAAACGTTATGGAGTGTTACCGAGTGGTATAAAACATAACTGAAAGTGGATTTTCGTTATTACACACACGTATTTGGTTGGGAACATGCCAAGCGATTTTGAGTTTTATAGCCTCGAAGCTTTTATGTGATGGCTATAAATATCCCTTGGAGATAACAGTGGTTTATTAAAACTTATGGTCCCCAACATTTTTGTTTATAGTTTATGTGAGGAAGTACGAGTATGTCTGTACACTACACTGTGACAGAAATTATGTAGTTGTATGGTGACGTCTTACTCATAATATTAGAAAAATTACAATGTCAAGTGCGTACAAGAAGCACTTAAGAAATTTAATAAATAAATAATTCATAAAATAAATAACTCAAGAATTTTGGGCTCATTGTGACACTAACTCAGTTAACTATACTGAAACAATCTCAGAAACTCGTTTAACAATTTTAAACTAACAACAATAACATTATACCTGGAAAACTAATTTAAGAACAAATAACATAATTTATAATAACCTTTATAAAGTTTGTTCGAAAGGCAGCTTTAGCAGCTTCGACGGTATATCATCATAGCACCTTTACGGCGCACGTACCTTGGTGTTCTTTTTATAAACTAGGGCACCGGTGTTAACCGGTTTGAGGTGGTTCGAAGCGGTGTAATCCAGTAAACAAGCTAACACCTAACTAGATCGATCTCGTTTGAACTGGATTACCGCGATGGCCGCGCTACGACTACGACAAATTGACTTACATAGCACCTACAAACACGATGTGATACAGAGGGTGGTAGAGTATAGAGGGTGCTAAGGTTTTATTGTTCATTTGCTTTTTTCCAGCTATGTTGAGGTTGGTTTTCGACCTAAGCAGATGGGGCTGAATATACCCACGCCGGAACGTAGAAGATTATGCGTTTAGGGTGAAATATTGTTTGTAAACAATGTGTGCAAGCGAATGTTTGGATTCATCTCAAAATCAACCAGTTAGATTTTGACCGATTGAGAAACGGTTATTTCAAAGAAGCATCTACCATTAGACTTTTGGACCTAATTTCTAACCTACCAGGCCTTACCGTTTATTATTTAACATTATCACAGTAGGTATTCGATTCGTTTTTTTTTCTTACTATTATTTTCTTCTTCTAAATGTAAAGACTATGTAGACACATACAAAGACGGTAGACAACTGTGGTGGGTGGTGGCGTGATTCACCACCACCCAACACAGGGTTGTATGTACGTAGATTGAATTTTATATAAGTACTAATAAATAATAATAAACTGCCTCAATAGCCAAGTGGTCCTGACCGCGACTGCTACGCTAGAGGTCCTGGGTTCGATTCCCAAGTCGAGCAAAGTGTTATTGGGTTTTTCTATGAAATTCCCAGTAGCAGTTCGGAGTTAGGAATTTTCGCCCGGTTAATGGCAATAGGCCCCCTATTACATGGGTCCTAAAACATACCGGCGAACTGTGGGTGTACATTAGTACACCTCTGCCTAATTCTTCGGGAATACAGGCGTGATGGTATGTTAAAATACTAAGAAAAGTAATAAATTTAATCTTGTGTGTATGAAATCTATACTTAACTAGCTTCTGCCCGCGGCTTCGCCCCCGTGGAATTCGGTCTGTCATTACATCCCACGGGTACGGGATAAAAAGTATCCTATGTCCGTCTCCTGGTTGTAAGCTACCTCTCCACCAATTTTCAGCCAAATCAGTTCAGCCGTTCTTGAGTTATAAATGGTGTAACTAACAAGACTTTCTTTTATATTTATATAATATATAAAGTAGATATATAAAGCTGAAGAGTTTGTTTGTTTGCTTGAACGCGCTAATCTCAGGAACTACTGGTCCGATTTGAAAAAATCTTTCAGTGTTAGATAGGCCATTTATTGAGGAAGGCTATAGGCTGTATATCATCACACTAAGACCAATAGGAGCGGAGCATCAATGAAGAATTTTTCAAAATCGGGTTTTTTTTCCTTTTGAGAGCTTCCGATGCATGCGCTGCGTAAACGGTTAAAGTTTCGTATCACGTATCATCATGCTACGCGGACGAAGTCGCGGGCAGAAGCTAGTACACTATATTTCCTAAGCCCTAGCTGTGAGTTTCTTCTACTCTGTAATACATTTCAATAGCAGGATACATGTCCGCGTGCATGTCCAGGTGTTCATGCAATTTGTAGCGCAGTACTGCCATTATCAGTCGTTACCTTGAATATACTGCCGCGCGTGCTATCACTCGCAAGGAGTTCAATATATGCGATAAAAAACATACCATAACGCCTGTATTCCCCGAAGGGTTAGGCAGAGGTGTACTAAGGTACACCCACAGTTCGCCGGTATGTTTAGGTCCCATGTAATAGGGGGCGAAACTATTGCCATTAACCGGGCACAAATTCCTAACTCCGAGCTGCTACTGAGAATTTCATAGAAAAACCCACTAACACTTTGCTCGACCTGGGAATCGAACCCAGGACCTCTAGCGTAGTATTTGCGCTCAGGACCACTTGGGTAATGAGGCAGTTTGTTTGTTTATTTGTTGGGTTTTTCAATGATATTCAAGCAGCACAGAGATGGTATTTGTGCCAGGTTAATGGCTATAGGCTCACACTCTATTATACATACTGGCAATCTGAGCATGTAAGTACCTACACCTCTGCTTTACCTTTCGGAGGATATCGGAGACGTGATATTATGATGAAATATTCACCTCTATACTAGATTATGAGTAAGCTAGTGATACAAATTAAGTAATTATATGCCTCATTAGCATAGTGGCCCTAAGTGAGACTGCTATGTATTTTTTTTTAAAAGCTTACTTGCAATGTGGATCGCACATTACTAGTATTCTTGCTAAATTGCTTGTGTTACGAGTGGGTTTACTTCGGTAGCGCAATGGGTGGGTTTCGAACCGGCAACCACATGATTGCAAGTCCGGCGCCCTAGCCATTAGGCTACCGCCGCTTGTTAGAGTTATCCTGAGTTATCCTTGACCTGGGTTCGATTCCCAAGTCGAGAAAAGTGTTATTGGGTTTTCTACTATATTCTCAGTAGGACCAAAAATTTGGTTTCGTGCCCGGTTAATGGCAATAGGCTCACTTCCTACTGCATGGGATCTAAAAATACCGGCGAGATGTGGGTTTACGCCTCTCCCTTACCCTTCGGGGAATACAGGCGTGATGGTAAGTTACTTAAGTAATTACGTCAATGTCGGTTCACGTAAACGGATCGATTCCTCGTGCGGCTATGTCAACATGTCCCCGTCAATATTGGGTTCGCCCCATTGAGAAAATATGACGCAACACTATTATCTATTTACTAGCTTCTGCCCGCGACTTCGTCCGCGTAGCGTGATGATATATAGCCTATAGCCTTCCTCAATAAATGGGCTATCTAACACTGAAAGAATTTTTCAAATCGGACCAGGAGTTTCTGAGATTAGCGCATTCAAGCAAACAAACAAACGAACAAACTCTTCAGCTTTATATATTAGTATATAGATTATGGCAATACCTACCGAACTTTATTTATATTCTTAACTATATATTCTGAACTAGATGCTTTTTTTATGGGATAGGGGGGCAAACGAGCAAACGGATGATAAGCGATAACCGCCGCCTCTGGACACCCGCAACACCAGAGGAGTCGCAAGTGCGTTGCCCGGCTTTAAAAGGGTTTGGGCCTCCGGCAACCTCAACTCACTCGGCGAAACACAACGCAAGCGTTGTTTCACGCCGTCGATAAGGTGAAAAGGTGTAAGCGTTGCTTCACTGATTTTGTAGACAAAATTAAAATTATATACATACCTATATACTCTCACGCGTTTCTCCCACAGGGCTAGACAGAAACTATAGACCGCACTTGCTACGATTCTTGCATACTTCTTTTGCTTCTGCCACATTCATATCTTCTCATACATACGCACCGGTTTCGAGTGATACGCACCTGACCTTTTTGAAGGACCTCGCCAATGAGTTATTAACGCCAGCTCATAAACTTCCAATCTTTTTCTAGATTTCTAATCAAAGTTAGGTTTAATTAACGCGTGTACTACAAATAAGTCTATCGAAGTCTATGAAGTTTCAGCTTATAACAAAGAAGTAATAGGATTTGAATGTTAACTTTATTTGCAAGTTCTAACAAAGGGTGTAGCTGCCTAGATTAATTTCTTAGAAAGGATCGCTATAAAAAAATATTAACGAGAACGAGAGCTATTTATTGTTCGTTCATTATAATCTTCTTAAAGAAGATTGAATAAGTTTTTTATATTTAAAGTTTAAGTTTCATACTGAGATTAAAACTGTCTTATTAGTCTATTGGTACTATGCGAGAAAACTTAGAGGTCGAGAAAAATTTCTTTGTATTTTTCCTAGGAAATTCTGCTCGGCTAAAAGGAATAAGCACAAGCCCTATTAATCAGACCTAAACATATTGGCGAACAGTCGGTGATTCACCTCTGCCTAATTCTTAAATATTAATTTAATTAACTACTTAATTGTTATGTTAAACAATAAAACCTTTAGATGTATTTTTTTTAGCAATAGAGTGCTACTATACTAGGGAACTCGCCCTGTATCGCGGGATTGTGTAAAATATATTCAACTATACCTGATTAGACTGGAATCCGACCTAGACAAAGATGGAAAATGGCTATGCCAATGAGGTATAACACTCCATAGTTCTAATATTATATGTTACTACATAGCCATTGCCCGTAGTTTAACTCGCATCCTATAAGGATTTATTAACTATAATAACTCGGCTTCTAGTTGGTGTAACAAAATGAAACACATTTTTATTTTAGACTCAACTCAATACAACTGTGCAAACTACATACAATTTCGTGTAGCGTGTTTTTTTGCGTGATGTGAGTACAAACATACAGACAGATGGGAAATAAAAATTTGTTGTTTTGACTTCTGTTGCTCTAAAAAGATTTCTTATAGGTATTACTTTTTCTTCAATAAATAAATAATGTTCTGAAGTTGGCCTGTTACAATTTTTTTATATGTATAGATGTAGCGGTTTTCTGTCTGGCACAACCAGACATGCATCTAAATCATGTATCTTCATAAATCATTCAATCCCATACATAAAGTCCTTTCATTAACTTCAACATTCACCTCAATATACTTACGTACAGAATACCTGAGTGACTCTTTTGTATGGCTTTGGTGTGTGGAAATGTGCTGCAGGCAATCTCCCATGATGGAATTTTTAATAATATCTGCTCGTTTCACGTTATGACAAATTTCGTACATTGCTACTACAATGGTTGCCTACATAATGTCCGGTAAAGGGGTGTTTTAATTAACTATGAATTTTCAATGTGTGCAGGCTAATTGCGTCGTTATGTTGTGCATATTACGTGCTTTTTTGGTTCTTATCAAATTATTTTGACGACCTCTGTGGTTTAGTGGTTCGAGTACCGGACTGCGGACCATGAGGTCGTGGGTTTGATTCCCACAGGACATAAAAATGTATGAATATAAGTGTTTGTGTTCGTCTGGGTGTTTCTTATGTATTATAAGTAGGTACGTATTTACAAAAAAAGTATATAAGTATTATATCCATTGTTAAATAAAATAACATTTATTATTTATTTATTTTATTTCATATCCATTGTCTAGTACTCATAGTACAAGCTCTGCTTAGTTTGGGACTAGATGGTGCTGTGTAAAAATGTCCCAGAATATTTATTTATTATTTATTTTAATAGCGGTTTAAATAAAAAAAAAACTAATAAAGAAATCAATCTCTTTAAAAAACCCAAACCCTTTTAAAAGGCGGGCAACGCACTTGTGACTCGTCTGATTTTGCGGGTGTCCATAGGCGGCGGTTATCGCTTACCATCCGGTGATCCGTCTGCTCGTTTGTCCCCCTATCCTATAAAAAAACAATGATAAAAATGAGTGAAAATCGATGGTCAATTGAGTGACTGAAGATTTTACAATACCTGTTTTATACAGTCTAGTACTAGTATTATATTAGCCTAACAAAGTATTACGTACTATAATACTGCTTATACCATACTGGTACTGTTGAAATATTACTTTGTTATCTTTGCCCACCTGACTGAGATACCGTTGAAGTATATATCTAATTTCTTTTCTTTGCAAAAGAAAGATATGCGTTCGTCTGAAAGGCGAAAAGGTGGAGACACACTGAACTTTAATTTTTAAAACAAAATTTTTTTTATAGTGTGATAAGTTTTGCCGTGAAGAAGCCGTGATAGCCTAGTGATATGACCATTGGACTGCCAAGTCAAAGGTCTCGAGTTCAAATCCAAGGCACGCACCTCTGACTTTTCTAAGTTATGTGCGTATTAATAATTATTTATCACGCGCTTAAACGGTGAAGGAAAACATCGTGAGGAAACGTCGTCTAAAGCGTCTGAGAGATTTTCTCGACGGCGTGTGAAGTCTGCCAACCAGCATTAGGCTAGCGTGGTGGACTATAACCTAATCCCTCTCATTGTGAGAGGAGACCCTTGCCCAGCAGTGGGACATATAATGGGGTAATTATGTAATGAGATAAGTTTTAATTGATAGATTGTCCACCAGCACACGGTCCAACAGTACTTCGGACTTCACTACATAGTATAAAACAAAGTCGCTTCCTGCTGTCTGTCTGTCCTTATGTCGGATGCTTAGATATTTAAAACTACGCAACGGATTTTGATGTGGTTTTTTAATAGATAAAAGATTCAAGAGGAAGTTTTTAAGGTATTTAACATAACCCTACGACTCTTAGAAACAGGGCAACTTGGGGGAAACCGCCGGCGGGTCGCTAGTTTAAATACTAGAATCTATATTGTAGGGCATAGAGAAGAATAAGTACTAAAGTATTGTAGGAAATAGAAATGGTGTACTATTATCTACCCTAGAATATTTTCTGTATTTCTACCCTATAACCCGTCCTTACAGATGAGGTCCGCCACATATAACTGAGGCCTTTATAGAATGCTCATACCATCATCCACGACGGAGTGCGCTTGCTTAGAAGAAACCGATTCACTCGTGATTTAACACCCACATTATATCTATCGGGGAAGACCCAATCGGGAAGCGCATTCCACATTTCTCCGGTATGCATGATATAAGAATCTTTAAAAAATTACCTTACGTGAAAATTTATAGATACCTGCATCACAGATAATAGAATACTAGTACCTGTATTGTCAATAGCCTTGTGGTTCTGAGCGCGGCTGCTACGCTTGGCGTTCGATTCCAAGGTCAAGGAATGATGGGTTTTTCTATGAAATTCTCAGTAGGTAGCAGCTCGGAGTTTAGGAAAATAAATAAATATTCCGCGACGTTTTACACAGCACCATCTAGTCCCAAACTAAGCAGAGCTTGTACTGTGGGTACTGGACAATGGATATAATACTTTTTTTGTAAATACATACTTATAATATACTAGCTTCTGCCCGCGACTTTGTCCGCGTAGCGTGATGATATGTAGCCTATAGCCTTCGTCAATAAATGGGCTATCTAACACTGAAAGAATTTTTCAAATTGGACCAGTAGTTCCTGAGATTAGCGCATTCAAGCAAACAAACAAACAAACAAACAAACTCTTCAGCTTTATAATTAGTATAGATAAGTAGTAAGTGTATAATAGGCTCGTTCGTCGAACCGGTGAACTGTGGTTGTACTTACATATGTACATTAGTATCTAACCCTCTGCCTAACCCTTCGCGAAATACAGGGGTGACTATATGTTATGTTATGTTTATATTAATGTGTTTTACCTACCTGTATAGAGCCCATTGTGTCTTCAACACGGTGCGTCGTATTACCTCGTAATACCAGAACATTTCCGTTTGATGTTTGTTATAATACTTAATGTTGATTCCCCTTTCTCTGTCTGTCCGTTTATTTGATATATAGAGGTTTTATTAATATTTTCCTTTCATTCCCTTTGTGTGAAGCAAACAAGAGTGCTGTGCGAAGGTGTATTAGAAGATTGGAGGTAATATTGTTTGTTTGTATTTTGATGTAGGACTCAAAGGGGTATTGAAGAGCTTCAAATTAAATTCCATATATGTATGTACATATGTATTTGAGTCTTCTTCCAAATACTCAAATATATTCTGAAGACTGGAAATTGATCCTTTTAGGATCAGTTTCCAGTCTTCAGATGCGGCTGAATATCACTTATTTTTAACCTTATTTGTCATTAACACATGCTAAATATTTTCAACGACACTAACGCCATGTAACCAGAAGGATACAGGTTTGAATGCTGCCTGAGATCCTAGTATTATTTCACTAAGATGTTTGTATTTAAAAAAAAATACTTGAGGTACTTCACCTTCTTCTCAACCGATTCGCTCTTGGCACAGCGGTCGTGGCCGTCATGTGTCAGTTGGGGGCAGATGTTATTCGTCTCACGATGTCCCACCAACTCGCTCTGTTGGCCGTCATCCTGGTACACTCATTTATGGGGCCACCAACTGCCTTTTTGAACTTCACCTTACCCTGAAGGAAAAAAAAACCACGGGTTGCACTCCGGGAGTGCCGTCAGTAGTGAAAACTTGAATATTAACGAAGATTTCACTTCAATAAATGATTATGTTCAGTTGTACCAGTTACTACTGTCTAAGAAAACATTTGTTTTCACTTTTGACTTCGATCTTACGGTCTTATCTGTCGCGAGTTTATTTTTTTTCCCATAAGACGCCCAATATGAATCAGTATATATATATATATATATAAATATGTCAAAAATGAATTGTATAATACGCTGTTTTACATAACCGATAGCTGCTCTGTTTTACAAAACAGCTCTGTTAGGTAAAACAGCTGTTCTGAAAGATGTTCAAGAGTTTTACATAGAGTCTAACCTTCAACACGCGAAATTATATGAACATCTTGAATTCATAAATACAGCACATTAAATCTTAGCCGTCTTATAAAAAAGCGTGAATAATCATGACGATTCAATAAATCAGCTGCTTTTGCAAGCAGACTGCACACAACCTAATTTTCAATTGCATTTAGAACAGAGTGTATTGAAAAGGAGGTTAATATTTTATTGTTTACGTTCATCCTCATTCATTGACTTCTATATTGACTTACATAAATTAGCAATGTGTTGATTGCCTACATCAGTTGTTCAAACAAATTGAACCGTGCGTACGTTTTTTCAAGTACGTACGTATTGGAATTGGATAAATCGGAGTGGTAGAAAAAATATGCCCTTTGTCCGCACCGATGTTTGGGATTGAGCTCAATACGCCTTTTTGTTCATGTACGAACGCTGTTTGGAGCTGCATGGGGTTTTTGCAGGAGAAATAGTTTATTTTTAAATTGATAGTGGAAATATAACAGAATCACCGACCTATACCTCCCTATATAATATAACAAAAAGGTAATCTATCTATACTAATATATAAAGCTGAAGAGTTCGTTTGTTTGCTTGAACGCGCTAATCTCAGGAACTACTGGTCCGATTTGAAAAATTCTTTCAGTGTTAGCCCATTTATTGAGGAAAGCTATATATCATACTAGCTTCTGCCCGCGGCTATGCCCCCGTGGAATAAAAAGTATCGGGAACGGGATAAAAAGTATCCTATGTCCGTTTCCTGGTTCTAAGCTACCTCTCCACCAATTTTCAGCCAAATCGGTTCAACCGTTCTTGAGTTATAAATGGAGTAACTAACACGACTTTCTTTTATATATATAGATATCATCACGCTAAGACTAAGTAACTATTCAACGCGGACGAAGTCGCGGGCGGAAGCTAGTAAACATTATAAAACTCATTTTGACATAAGTATTTTTGACTAAAGGCACAAATACAAATGAACTGCATCGACAATGATAAGTAATACTGGATTTTGACTAAAATCTAAATCCTGGAGTGGTGTTGAGAATTTCTCAACAAAAAATCCATTACTCAACACTTGCCCAACTTGACCATTAGGTCCCGGCGGGCCTAATTTCTACGGCACAAACGTAATACCAGAATAAATCGTAATTCAGACATAATTTAACCAAGTCAAGTATAACTACCTCATTAGCCAAGTATAACTGCCTCATTAGCCAAGTGGTCTTGAGCGCGACTGCTACGCTAGAGGTCCTGGGTTCGATTCCCAGGTCGAGCAAAGTGTTATTGGGTTTTTCTATGAAATTTCCAGTAGCAGCTCGGAATTAGGAATTTGCGCCGGGTTAATGGGAATAGCGAGCCTATTGCCATTAACCAGGATTACTCCCTATGACCCCTATCACCCCCTATTACATGGGACCTAAACATACCGGCGACTGTGGGTGAACATTAGTACGCCTCTGCCTAACCCTTTCGGGGAATACAGGCGTGATGGTATGTTATGTTATTTAACCAAGTTGTCGTGGTTGGTGTGTTTCGACCGTTTTTCCTATCGTTCGTATCGAAGTAGTAGACAAAATGGTAATGTAGGAACCTAGATAAACGGTATCCGGATCTGAATAATAACACAATTTGATTAGATTGTGTTTGAATTACAATTTATTTTGGAATTACGTTTATATGGGCAATTTATTCGCCGGACCCTTAAACTATTACGTATTTAAGGCAAATTCAGCGTTTGTCCGACCCTTAAACTCAGAACCTCACATCTCACAGACTTGCTTGCAGCCACCAGGCTAATGAAACTATCTATTATGACTTTTTTTGAATTTAAACGAGGCAGTCATTTTCAAAATGGCGACGTTCAAAGCTACTTTAGTGCCAATTATGACCATCAGGTCGAAATCACTTATCGTATTTTGTTATATATATGCCTGTCTCATCATATCGTAGAGTTTCCCTTTTGTAACTGAAGTTAAAACGACCCCTTTGATATAGGAAACGCGGGGGTAATCTCAGCTAATATAACCTCCCCCATTGTTGGGAAGTCTTTGGTAGATAACAAAATATGTTACGTACGTGCGGTGGTGCTAGATAATGCCTTTTTAATCATGTTTGCTTTGATAACCTTATGGTATCCATCAGCACACATACGTCTACCTATTCACATACATAAAAGATATCTAAGATTATTGGAAAATTTTATTCTGGACGTGCCAATGTAGGTACTTCATACATCGGACAAAACTTTCTCAATGCAGGCTGCATGGCTGTGATTTGCCTTGCCTGTGTCGCATAGGACCATTGTACTAATGAGGCAGATTGATAATTTTATATATTATTATATATCTTATCTCTACTATTATAAAATTGTAAAAATGCTGTGTCTGTACATTGAAGATATTAAAAAAAAACACGTCGGTTATGGTATATAAACGTCTCCGAATCTGAAAATGTGATTTTTAAAATTATTGTCTGTTTGTCTGTTTGTTACGGGTTGGAGCAAAAACTACTGAATAGATTTTAGTTTATTATCACTGTTAGAAAGTATATGCTCCAACTTAAAAACTGGTGAACTTCTTATGTCAATTAATTAAATTAATCCAGAGATACAGCTTGACCTCCGTGATGTATAGAGGCCCATACAAAGAAGAGGTCAACAATGTTGGTTTTCCATTTTTACTCCTGATATTGCTTCACGTGAGCGAAGCCGCGGGCAGAAGCTAGTAGGTATATATTTAGGTAGTAGTATGTAGTAGGTTAATATTGTAATTGTGATTATGTTCATGATCTCGTCCTCTTTTTATACTAGGTAGTAAGCACTCTTTGCAACTACACGCTGTCACAATTTTTAAAGATTAATTGAAAAATTTGTTCCTGTATCATCTATGGTCCGTTTGACGTTCTCCGTGTTCTTCCTGTCAATGTCATTGTACTTTTTTGTGCAGTGCGCTGTTCACGTAAATTATTAACATTTATCCAAAATGTTAATAAATATAGGTTTTAGTGCCATTTTTGTCATAGAAACATATTATGGGAGAAAGGAAACGCGATATTTTCATGGAAAACATTCGCGTAGAACTAATAATACAGAAGAAACAGGATGAAGTGGAGACGCCGGTAAGTTAGTTTATCAACTATAAAAATCATGTTCATGAGATTTATCGTGCCTAACCGCGTTAAAGATCAAAGTAGCCGATTATCACAATGCAGTTAATGCAATGATAACCTTCATAAATCAGCTATGAAATCATTTTATAAGTAGGTACCCCAAACAGTTCGAATACTGACAAGTCCTAACATGAATGTTGAAACCTACTTTCAAAATAGTCGACAATGTCTCAATTTCTACTAAGAATCAACAAACAGAAACAGAAATGTGCTGGTCTTACTTATGTACCTCAACAGTTCGCACGATAAGCCAGCTACCTATGTTATGATACTCAGTACCGATCTACTATGTATGTTGAGCACAATACTGCGTGTTCATACTTGGTGTAACTACTTAGAGTTTTCACGGGAGGTTAACCAGTAGTAACAACATCAAACAACCATCTGGTGTAACTAACTAGAGCTTTCACGTGAGGTCAGCCGTTAGTGACAATATGAAACAATCATAAATTGGTATACCTACCTACCTTGAGCTTTCACGAGAGGTTAGCCGTGTAGTGATGTAATCAAGCAATCATACCTGGCGTGTCTACCTTGAGCTTTCACGAGAGGTTAGCCGGTAGTGCTATTATCAAGCAATCATGCCTAAGGTATCCTGGTGTAACTAACTAGAGCTTTCACGAGAGGTCAGCCGTTAGTGACAATATGAAACAATCATATTGGTATCCCTACCTTGAGCTTTCACGAGAGGTCAGCCGGTAGTGTTAATATAAAACAATCATACATGGAGTACCTAGAGCTTTCACAAGAGGTTAGCCGTGGTCATGATACCATGTTTGAAATGGAGATCAAATACATAATAAATACAAGAAGCAGATAAGAAAAGTCAAGAGAGTGGTGAGAGAATTAACAGCAGCAAACCCTAGTTTATGAGGTCTACCTGCTCACACATCTTTAACATGTAACATTGGAGTAACCAATAATCACATGTAGGATTAGTACTGTGATCCAAAATTCAATATCTGTCTCCTCCGGGTAACTTGTATCAATAACATATTATATAGCAGATGTGCTATGTTTTCATTCATGTAGCCAGTCTAAACTCAGGTCATTAGGATGTTTAATCTTAAACCACAACCCTCTGAACCAAGAGGTTGAACTTATATCAAGATAATCTAAATATAATACCTACTGCCTTTTGCTTGACAAAAAGAGTATGTATCAAAAAATTAATAATAATAATAGCTGTTGCAGCTTATACCCAAAATTAAAAAGAAACATTCTACACTGACTGCTGTTTTGGAGATAGGTCACATACTGAATAATAATAAAAATTATTATGTTCACAACAGAATATTGAGATATTAAATGATACTGTGTGACACCTACCATATTGGTACAGCAGCTAGACAGACAATCATCTGTATAAGCTGACTCAAAGAGATCAATAAATTGACTAAAATCTCCACAATATTGTGACTACCAATATGTATGTGTATGTAGTATGAGTGCTACTTGTTGTTAGACAAGCTTCACAAATGAATGATCTGAATTTCAGAGACAATCTGTGAATCTAATCATTATAAGAGGTAACATCAGTAAACTTGAACATGATGTTCGACGGAGACAGTTTATAATATGTCATTAAAACAAGAATGCATTTGCATTTTTAAGTGGAATTGTATACATACTAAACTTATTATTTATATATTGTGACCACACAACAGATTGCAAAAAGTTCATATCTTGATAATAATTTTCAAGTTGTGGTTTCACCAAGAATCTTTACATGGGTATGATGCCACAAATACGGTGGTGTGAACCATGCAGACAATTACAAAACCAATGTTACTCCATACAAAAACAGATGGCATCTGCATGCATGTGCCAAATCTCAGAAACTTAAGTTTCTTTACTCCAAGACATAAAACATTTATTACATTAAACACAACCTAAGATTTCAAATTAAAGGACATTTCAATAACATTAGTTATTGCTCCCAAATGAAATAATCTTACCATAGACTTAAAATGCACAATATTCATGCATAATATACATATGTGTATAATAATTAAGATTTAAATCTTAAAACAATGATAATTAAGTAGGTATATGAAACTACATTCTTTGAATGTGTATAGTACCTACCTACCTATATGTATATTCAAATTCAAGTTCAGAAAACTTAATGAAGCCAATCATCTCTTACTGAGGTCAATAAGATTGTTCTCAGGGATACATTTATATGATACTTATCCCTTGTCCTGCAGATTCGTTATGCATTTGTATTTCATAATGTATTTTTTAATATGCTTGTAAAATCTGTTCACTAGAGCATACCTACACAAAAATATTTGGATTAAAACATTTTAGAACCTAAAAGGTCCAGTAACGGATTTATGTTAAATATCTACTGTTTTTCCTTAGATTTCACTTTCACAAAAAAAAAAAAAAACAATTATAAATAGTTTCTAATTTATTATGACTTCTGACTCAAGTCAGGTGATGTAATGAAAAACAACAGCTTAGCTTGCTCATCTGTTGGTCTCTCACTCACTACACAGAAGTGTAAAGCTTGTTTAGCTAGATATCTACTAAATATATAGATACCCATTAACTAAGGGACGGACCAGCTCAACTAGAATAATTGTGGTTCATATCATATGAATTTAATCACAACAGTATAACAAAAATAAAACAAGGTTATTCTTTAACTTTGCTTCAGAGATTTTCTCAGATACTTTACAAGTTGGCTACCTGGAACTGCTAACAGGCAGTCTTTTTTACAGTAGAAAGATATTCAAAATACTTCCATCTGGGACACTGTCAGATTCTATTTAAGTAGAAAACACTATCACGACAAATTAAGAGGCATTCACCTCCACCAGCCTTAGCTAGAAAACTGACAATGGAGGAACAAAATTGAAACATAATATGTATAACGCCTTTTCCTAAAAGGAGATGCCATTGCAGAACTGCACACCTCCCAAGTGAATGGAAGTTAGGTAATTATAATCACACAATAGGGTATTTTCAAAAGACAACTTTTGCTAATCTTAGCCAGCATAATACTGATTTGTCACCAAATGATTAGTGTTAAACCATAGGTACCTATGTCATGGCTTGCTGATTCAGACACATACTTGATGCCTTGATAATATATTTTCTTTTATGAACCCTCCCACAGATATAAATTGTTACAGAAAATAAAAAGGCCGGGGGGGGGGGGGGAGAATCGAAAGGCCAAGGAAGTCCGTGGTAGCCTTGAGCCATGATATTCCTATAGCTTATATGGGAATGTTCCTAAGTATAACTTAGTACTGGAATGCTAATTTTATTAAATAGGATAGCGCTAGCTGTCTTAAGAAGCAATATTTCTTCTTTTATAACTGTAATTTTATATTACAGAAAACATTTGCCTCAAGGCCGAATTCTGGATTTTCAGCTCAATCTCCATGGCTATATATTATATAAATTATACATCTACGAAAACTGTTGAATTGATAACCTCCCTTTTTGAAGTCAGTTAAAAATGTAATACCCTGGGATTATCACAAGGTTCACTGAAAACCAGTAAACCAGCCATATATTTTCAATTTTATTACCTGTTTCTTGTCAATAAGCAGCAGAGTGACACGGCTTTTAGGGTAATACTTGAACGAAGGCCTTATGAATTTGCAGATACAAATAGTTGGGATCTATAATTGTTTCGAAATGCCTAGCGTATTCGCCTATGAAGTCCATAGTTTTGAACTACGACTACTTACGCAGAACGTTAGGATTCGCTTGTGCCCTTGTAACTGCACAATGGATTCTACCGTGCCCAAAAATCAAAATCTTTGCGTCTCACTTGATATATATAGATAACATTATAAATAATAGAGTTGACATGACAATGAAACTCTAGAAATAATTAATGCCTTCTGCATCAGTTACTTAGTTTACAAAAATGGATATTTATATCATATTCTTTTTATTTATTTTTCCTTATTACTATTACTGTGTTGCAGAGAAATGTCTATATTTGGCCTACAATTCATCTTACGTCTTACTTAGATGTTCTGGAATTTCTCAAAAGGCAATAATCTAATAATTATGGACTTACGTCATTAAGAAAGCCTTTCCTGTTTCATGTTGCCTCCATTGCAACCATTATTAGGTAGTTTAAACAAATTTAAACTATAAATGAAATCAGTAAACCCAAGTATCAATATAATACTTGCCTATAATTTCCTACCTATACCTACGCTTTTCATCAAGCTGTATTCTTACACAGAATATTTACTTGCGTAACTTTAATTAAAAGGTGTTCCTTATATCATAAGTTAATTGTTCTACAATTGTAAAAAAAAAAAAAAAATACTTAATAATAATAACTGGATTAATAACTTCATATAACTTTATTAAGTTTTAGGTAATATCAATAGCTGCTAAGTGATATTTATTACCTACGTTCTAGCAAGTTTAAACTACTTAAACTGACTAGATGAATAAATAAAATAACTAAAATGATTATTAAGTTGTAGATTTATTTCATTAGAGAAGTCTAATGATTAATTAGTGTTGATTATGAACACAACTTCCTTCTTTAAACATCTACCTAGTATAAAAAGAGGACGAGATCATGAACATAATTATATAGATCGGACTAACTTACCTAGTGACGTCCGATCCTCAATTATGTGAAATGATCTCGTCCTCTTTACAGCCCAACCCCACCCATGTATTCATTTGACTTCATTATATAAATTTCGTAAGAATAACCCGTTCTTAGAAAGTTGTGTTGTTGTTTTGTGGCCAGGACTATACGACGCCTGTTTCAGCTTTCGAGAAGTCCCGGTCTTATGCTTTGAAAGAATGACATTGACAGGAAGAACACGGAGAACGTCAAACGGACCATAGATGATACAGGAACAAATTTTTCAATTAATCTTTAAAAATTGTGACAGCGTGTAGTTGCAAAGAGTGCTTACTACCTAGTATAAAAAGAGGACGAGATCATTTCACATAATTGAGGATCGGACGTCACTAGGTAAGTTAGTCCGATCTATATAATTATTTTATTTTAAAAACAGTATCTATGGAGTTTCTTGACTCCTCTCCATAAGACCCACTTTTTGGAACCGTGCAACTTGTTTTGACTTTTCAAAAGTACCTTCTTAATGGTTTAATTGAAATAAAACATTTTGACTTTGACTTTGACTTATGTAGGTATATTTTTTTTGCTTCTAGATTATAGATTTATTGTTTAAGATATAACATACCATCACGCCTGTATTCCCCGAAGGGTTAGGCAGAGGTGTAGATACTAATGTACATCTACAGTTCGCCGGTATGTTTAGGTCCCATGTAATAGGGGGCGAGCCTATTGCCATTAACCAGGCACAAATTCCAAACTCCGAGCTGCTACTGGAAATTTCATAGAAAATCACAATAACACTATGTCCGACCTGGTAATCGAACCCAGGACCACTAGCGTAGCAGTCGCGTTCGGGACCACTAGGCTAATGAGGCAGCTTTAAGATTGCTTAAGATATGATTTAAAAAACCAGTTCTTTTTTAAAATACGCAAGACTGCCTAAGTATCACCTTACCTTTTTTCAGGAGTCCTTCCAAAGGTCGTCTGTAAGAGATTGCTGTTAGCGATCAGACCGCCCATTATTCCACTCCACTCTATTATTTATAACATTGTATTTTGTATTCGTTTTTGGTGCGCAGTTAAGAATATTCTAGCCTAATAACTCGTGTCTAGAAGACAGCTATTTTAATCTCTTCTCTACTATTATAAAAACGTAAAAAAGTCTGTACATTGAAGTAATTAAAAAAAAACAAGTGGGTTATGGTATAGAAACGTCACCGAATCCGAAAATATGATTTTTAAGATTCTTGTCTAATTTATCTGTTTGTTACGGGTTGGAGCATAAACTAGTGATTAGATTTTAATTTTATTATCACTGTTATGCGGCTCGCAGGAGCACTGTGAACGCATTAATGGCGTCTGCATACATTTTGAATTTTACGCGCCCGCGCTAGCTCCCGCGCCCGCCTCCACTCTGAAGGAGTTCTTAGAAAGGAAACTGGTGAGCGTCTTATCATTAACGGATTCCTACATATACGGATACAGCCTCTCAGATGTATACAGACCCATACAAAGAAGAGATCATCACAGCTTGTTTTTGATTTAATTAATTTTGGAATCCATTTCTATTCAGGTGAGCGAAACCGCGGGAAAAAGGAAGTAATCAATAAACACGGCCCCTGGTCGTCGACTTTAACGCATGTGCAGGCGATTTTAAAAACACTACGACTACTATGACGTACGAGCATTTGTATTTAAAGCGTGGAAAAACGTAGTTTACAAACATCGTCACGATTGAACCTTATTATATTTACACAGATGGACTATAATCGTATAATTAGCACCTAAATAGCTTGGCGCGGGCGTCACATCATAATAAATCACTACAATACACAATAAAGTGTAATCAATAAAATACTATTTTACTACAGGTCTCTTCTCAGAATAAGTCGGACTTGCGATCATGTGGTTGCCGGTTCGAACCCCACCCATTGCACTACCGACGTGAACCCACTCGTAACATAAGCAATCTAGCTTAGCACGAGGGGTTAACAAGAATACTAGTAATGTGCGACCCGCATTGCTAGTTAGTTTTTTTTTAAAAAAAAAAACATTAGGCTATGAAGACACTATGCCAGTTTGATGCGGGCTAGTAGACTTCATACACCATCGAGAAAAAAGTCTCAGTAATGGTCGTCTCCTCCAATATTTTCCTATATATTTAAGCGGTTGATTATTCTTACTAAGAATAAATAAAAAAGAATTGAAGAAGCCTAACCCATTTTTGCGTGGATTACAAGCCACGCAAAAACTTCCCCTTAAAAATATCGCATTACTTAGATTATATTTCTTTATTTAACCGTAAGCGGAAGTCTGCAGTCTGTGGGTTTCAATTCTAAGGAATATAGACAAAAACCTCACCCTGCCTTATCTTGCCCTATAGTCATGGCTATAGCATTTGTGGTGAACGCTTCGATAATATATTATTTGCATTTTTTATATATTAAGTCGGCAAGCAATCGACAGAGATAACAAAATTAAAATCCATTCACTAGTTTTTACTCCAACCCGTAACAAACACAACAAAAATTTAAAAAATCTCATTTTCGGATTCGGTGACCTTTCTATACCATATCCCATTTGTTTTTTTTTATTACTTCAATGTACAGAATTTTTACCGTTTTTATAATAGTAGAGAAGAGATTAAAGAAAGAAAGCAGAAAGAAAGAAAACACTTTTTATTTACGTCGACATGACGGACGGAAAATTAAGATAAACAACAAAAATAATAAAAATAAATAGGTGGAAAATATCTGTCTTCTAGACACGAGTTAATAGGCTAGAATATTTTTAACTGCGCACCAAAAACGAAAACAAAATACAATGTTATAAATAATAGAGTGGAGTGGAATATAGCAATCTCTTACTGACGACATTTAGAAGGACTCCTGAAAAAAGGAAAGGTGATACTTAGGCAGTGTTGCATACTTAAAAAGAACTGGATTTTTAAATCATCAATTTTCAATTCAATCAACAATAAGGGCTACTTGCACAATGTTTCACTAAAATAAGTTCTGACGACTCACCTGGTGGTAAGTAGTCGTCTATGGACACCCGCAACACCAGACGAGTCGCTGGTCAATGCGTTGCTGATCCTACGGACTGTATACCGCCAGAGCCGAAGCAATCAAGAACACACACCAAGGTTCTTTACGACAGACTCTGACGTAAGGATGGTCGCCAGCTAGTCAGACCCCAAGAGGTTCTATCACCGAGGAAGTCAGATATTTTCTCGCCTCGTACGAGATTCCTATTTGAAAGACAGTGAGAACAGTATTAACCTCACCCGTCGCCATACGGGCGATATATCTATCTATCTATATATATAAAAGAAAGTCGTGTTAGTTACTCCATTTATAACTCAAGAACGGCTGAACCGATTTGGCTGAAAATTGGTGGAGAGGTAGCTTAGAACCAGGAGACGGACATAGGATACTTTTTATCCCGTTCCCGTGGGATGTGATGACAGACCGAATTCCACGGGGGCGAAGCCGCGGGCAGAAGCTGGTAGGATATAGATTATGTAGAGTACCATATTTATTATGATTGTCTTAGCTATTGTTTTTTCAATAAAATAACTTTAGTATCGCCAGTTAAATATAATTGGGGTAATCTAACATACTAAGGCCCACTTGCACCAACTTCTGAAATGTGTTTAAATTGTATTTAAACACGAAATTTGTATGAAAAATTGTCTTTAAATATGACTTAAACACATTTAAGAATTTGGTGCAAGTGGGCCTTAATATGCATCAAAAGATACTGCTACTGATTCCCAAAGTAAGTTTAATCCAATACTGAGTTAAGATCTCCCTCACGTCTTTTTCGGTGTTAACATCTCTTGGGGTCAAACTGGCTGGCGACTACCCTTCGCAGTCTGTCGTAAATTAGTACTTAATTAAGCGTATTTCAAGTTTAACGTGAGAAAGAAAGAAAGAAATTCCTTGGTAACAGGTAGGAAGCATCTATCATCGGAGTGCCTATTTAAATCTCTGCAAATTTTAATTACTGTACTATTGAGGCAGTTATTAATCATTAACTACTGGCTAGAACGCCTGCATATTTCTTGAATGAGACATTAAAAAACGATTCCCCGTTCGTCCATCACATCTTGTAATTGGCGTTAACTAGCAAAAACTTGCAACAATTCGCAGCGCATGTTTCGACTAATCGTCGCAATGAACCGTTTAGTTTAACTGGCGGTTAACTTATGTGTTGATGGTTAATCGCGGATGTAATTTCAAATGAAGCCGACATAAGCGAAGCATTCTGGAATCATCGCGGGTCCTATTCCGATTGTGGTAGATATAATAATATGATAACAAAATATACATTATTGTTGTAGCGGCTGAGCGTTGTGGGTTGTGAACCTGTTGTGGGTTCAGTCCCCACACGGAGCATATATTTGTATGATCTACGGGTAGTTGTTCCGGGTCTGAGCGTTTGTGTTTGTAAGCGCACCCACGATACAGGAGAAAATCCTAGTGTGGGGCAACGGTTTAAAAAAAACTTATTTTACAGATTATGCCGCGGACATTTGTGGGTTATTTTTTTTTAATTCTTGATAGAATTACGTTTGTTCGCCAGTTCGCCTGATGTTAAGCAACACTGAAACCTACGATGGAGCGCATGTTTTAAAAATTAATGATTTGTCCTGTTTTATCTGATACCTGGTTTACGTCCCAATAAAGAAAAATAAAATAATATTAGGCTTGACGTGGGAATAGAGTTCTATTCCTACGTCAAGCCTAATATTATTTTACTAGCTTCCGGCCGCGACTTCGTCCGCGTGGAATAGTTACTTAGTCTTAGCAGGATGATAGCCTATAGCCTTCCTCAATAAATGGGCTATCTAACACCGAAAGATTTTTTCTAATCGGACCAATAGTTCCTGAGATTATCGCGTTCAAGTTCAAGCAAACTTGGCAGGTGGTAAGAAGATGATGATCCCGTTCAGCGGCTTGTAGTATGTTTTGATTGAAGCTCACTTCAAGATATAGCCAATATTGTTAGTTGATAATTGAGTATTGAGTATCCGAGCGGAACTTTAGTAAAATATGTCACGGGAACATGAATAATAAAAGAACGCTAAATGAGGATATGTCCTTTAGAGCGTTTGTTGGGTCCGAGCGGACCCAAGCTCGGTCCACACGGATACAAAACAAACGCTCTAAAGGCTGATGAATAACGTATTTATTTGGATAAGGATTAATATCATGTTTATAAAAACACCTACGCAAATAATGCATTTGGAATTTTAGAACAAAGTTAGCATAAAAAAGGTTATAGTGAGCCAACCTTAAAAGATAGACATATGCTGTCGCGGACTTTTTTTTTAAACTTTTAAAGAGGAACAATTCTGTTATATATGATTTTTGCGAAACTTTAACCGTTTACGCAGCGCACGCATCGGAAGCTCTCAAAAGGAAAAAAAAAACGAATTTTAGAACAAAGTTAGCATAAAAACGGTTATAGTGAGCCAACCTTAAAAGATAGACATATGCTGTCGCGGACTTTTTTTTAGAACTTTTAAAGCGGAACAATTCTTTCATATATGATTTTTGCGAAACTTTAACCGTTTACGCAGCGCATGCATCGGAAGCTCTCAAAAGGAAAAATCCCGATTTTGAAACATTCTTCATTGATGCTCCGCTCCTATTGGTCTTAGCGTGATGATATATAGCCTATAGCCTTCCTCGATAAATGAGCTATCTAACACTGAAAGAATTTTTCAAATCGAACCAGTAGTTCCTGAGATTAGCGCGTTCAAGCAAACAAACAAACAAACAAACAAACAAACAAACTCTTCAGCTTTATATATTAGTAATATAGATTTAAACTGAAAAGAAATACTTAGTACCCCTATATCGCTACCACTCATTATCATTTCTTTTTAGTTTTTCTTTTCTTCTTATCATCTACTAGCTTCCGCCCGCGACTTCGTCCGCGTGGAATAGTTACTAAGTCTTAGCGTGGTACGCGCGGTACTTGATCATTATTTTGCTGCGATGTTATTTTAAAACTGCGATATCTCCTAAGATATTCATTGAAATCCAATGATGCAAAGGGCACTTTTGTTTTAAATTAAATACTTCTGATGAATAACGTATTTATTTGGATAAGGATTAATATCATGTTTATAAAAACACCTTCGCAAATAATGCATTTGGAATTTTAGAACAAAGTTAACATAAAAAAGGTTATAGTGAGCCAACCTTAAAAGATAGACATATGCTGTCGCGGACTTTTTTTTAGAACTTTTAAAGAGGAACAATTCTGTCATAGGTATATGATTTTTGCGAAACTTTAACCGTTTACGCAGCGCACGCATCGGAATCTGGCAAAAGGAAAAAAAACCCGATTTTGAAACATTTTTCATTGGTGCTCCACTCCTATTGGTCTTAGCGAGATGATATATAGCCTATAGCCTTCCTCGATAAATGAGCTATCTAACACTGAAAGAATTTTTCAAATCGAACCAGTAGTTCCTGAGATTAGCGCGTTCAAGCAAACAAACAAACAAACAAACTCTTCAGCTTTATATATTAGTATAGATATCATCATATCATCTTAGGATTACTTTTAGATTTATTATTAAGCATTATTTAATCAGTTTTGTATGGATTTTCTTTTGGAACTTCTATGTAAATACTAAATATTTGTATCGTTGAAATAAATAAATTGAAATATTATAGAAAATAAATTCTGAATTTTTTTTTTTACACAAATTTTATATTATACCTATAATAAAATATCGCAGACTTTTATAATAACGCTGCTCCAGTTCGTCGGCCTCTCGGCATTTGTCGGGAATACTTTCTTCATCAAAGTACATTGCTTCGGCCGCCGTTGACTGCGGACCCTCGCACGACATACTTGTCATGTTTCTCTAATTCACAATTATTTATATCACGTATGTAAGTGGGGGAAATAAGTTATTTTGCCCGATGTTAGCATTTTTGTTGGCGGTATGACGTAATCACCTTTGCTTCTGAATTGTTTTTTTTTATGTTATGTCAGAGTCGGCTTAGAGCCGTGTGTTGAGGATTGGTATTTCATTATCTGTGGTTGAGGTTAGATATCAATATTTTAGAAGGAGGATTTATTATTTTTAACTGTGTCTTCTTTATAGGTAGGTCCTACTACTTCATATAATTGTGTTTGTTAGAAAATACATAACACATCAACACGCTTCTATCCCTGAAAGGCAAGGCAGTGGTGGATACATGTACACCAACACCCATAGAATTGGATCCTGTTTTTGATATATTTTTTTCTAAGATCAACAGGTTCGTTTCCTGGCTAGGACTAGACTATAGATTTTTGTAAATCTAATGATACTTAATAATGATGCAGTTTTACTATGTATTCATCAAAATCAATTCCTTTGAGTATATTTCGCTATTATTATAGTGTTGGATTTCCACCACATTCCATCCACGCCCATTAATTTTTTTTTCCGCATTCCAATCTGTTGGTCTCATTAGAAGGACCATGTATGTAGGTACATTCGACCTGAAAAAGGTCGGTGCCTTATTGATTAGGAGTGGCGACGGAGGTAGACCATGAAAGTACAGGTAGCTACATATAGTATGGCGTTGAGACTAGAGGTCATGGCAGGTCAAATACAAAAATGCTCGTCCCCAGACGGGACTTTAAACATACTCAAGCTTGGGAAAAATCATCGAGAGAAAAACTACATGCCTGAGAGATCTACTCTTGATAGTGTGATATCTGCCCGAGTTATTTGCTTAATACTCTTCATTCTGTACTAGCTTCCGCCCGCGACTTCATCCGCGTTAGCGTGATGATATTTAGCCTTCCTCAATATATGGGCTATCTAACACTGAAATATTTTTTTAAATCGGACCAGTAGTTCCTAAGATTAGAGCGTTCAGGCAAACAAACAAACTCTACAGCTTTATATATTAGTATAGATTAGTTCAGGTTATAAACTATCTGTTTTTGGGCAAGCGTAGTGTCGGACGCCTTGCAACACGGTGGACCGACTATTTGAAGTAAGCAGCTGGCAGGGGATGTATGCGAGCTATCCAAGACCGGGGTGATAAGCACTCTTTGGAGGCGGCCTACGTTCAGTAGTGGTAGCTGGGATGATAAACTATCTGCATGCCAATTTTCATCTAAATCCATTCAGCCATTTTCACTTGATTGAGTAACAAACACTCAAATAAAATATGCAAATGTTCACATTAATAATTAGCATTATTCACTTAATATTATATTATCTTATTTAATATTATATTAATATGATATTATTAGCTGTGGAGGCTTGTCATTAGCAATTAGTTTATCAATTTTTTTTTATTTACTACGATTGTATTAGTCTGTAAGCCTTCTTAAAAGTAAATAAATAAATAAATATTATAAAGCATATGTTTATATACTTAGAAATCATACAAAAATATGGTTTTGTATATTTTCCACAGCAAACACATTCTTTATTCCCAACACTCACCAAACCAAATTCGCGAAATCTCGAATGGGAATAAAATAGACCGGGTGACGTCACACGGCGCCTCCGTCGATAAATCTTGAGAAACCGGAATATTTGGTGTACCCATAAAGTACCGTTATGGTTTCCTTCAGCCCCCCGGCCCTAGACGGTCCTCTGTCAAGAATGTGATATTGAAAATATGTGAGAAGCTTGCAGTTTTTAATTCTGAAATAGCTAGACTAGAAGCTTGCATTAAAAACTACACTAGAAGTATATGGGAAAAGTTTATCTATGCAATAACGCACTGGATTTTTTTCATCATCATCATATCAGCATTTTGCCGTCCAGTGCCGAACGTAGGCCTAGGATTTTTTTACTATGAAAAAAATCCCAGGAAAAAGACAAATACAAAATACAAAAAAAGTAAAACAGTCTTCAAAAACAAAAAATATTGTTTTTATGTGCGAAACAGTTGCAAAAGTCGTTGCCATTGATTTCGTCAGATCCTTTGTTTTCGCCAAAAACTTGCGAAACTGTTCCGACCCCAGTGAGGACATCTTTCCGTTCTTATGATAATTTTATACTGTTACGCTCTGTAATAGGTACCTACATATGCAGAATAACAAAAATGTTGCTCATGGCTAAGTTACAACTACACTAACCAATTGATCGAACGTTAATTATAGCCAGACGCGAAACGAAATGTCTGATAAGAAGTGTCATTTGGTAGTTGCTTCAGGAAAAATAAATTCTATACTTAATATAAAAATGAATCGCCAAATGTGTTGCTAAGCGCAAATCTAGAGAGCATCTGAATCATGAGCATCCGATTTCGCTAATTCTTTTTTGATGAAAAATGAACGAGGATGGTTTTTACGGAGAGAAAAATTAAAAAAATTGCCTGAAAAAGTCTAAAAACAAAACTTTTCTATATTCCTATACAAAAGATTCGTAATAATACTTAAACTGCCTCAATAGCCAAGTGGTCCTGACCGCGACTGCTACGCTAGAGGTCCTGGGTTCGATTCCCAGGTCGAGCAAAGTGTTATTGGGTTTTTCTATGAAATTCCCAGTAGCAGCTCGGAGTTAGGAATTAGTGCCCGGTTAATGGCAATAGGCTCGCCCCCTATTACATGGGACCTAAACATACCGGCGAACAGTGGGTGTACATTAGTACGCCTCTGCCTAACCCTTCGAGGAATACAGGCGTGATGGTATGTTATGTTATAATACTTAAAAGTCAATTTGAATACCATAGGTACCATGAAGTTTAAGTGTTAGTGGAGCGGTTCCGGCAAAGGCAAAACAATTGAGTGACGTTAGTTTCAGAAACGACTGTTAGGCGGTACGAAGTTTGCCGGGTCAGCTAGTAATAAATAAATCCTAGTGAGGGGCAACGATTTTGTTTAAAAAAGATTGCAAAAAATAGTAATATGAACACCAAAACACGGAGATCACAAAAAACAAAATAATTATTTCAATAAAGAGCCGAACAGACGACAGTGATGCCGATGAATACTTTGACGCTTAGCCGCGCCTCAGTTTTTTAGTTTTAGTTTATATAATATATATATATATATATATTAATTTTATGTAAATAGTCTATAGTGTATAGTGTAATATGTTTTAGTTTTTTTTTTTACATATACTGTAAAAAGTAGTATTAGCTGCTAGCAAATTCAACCCTCCACGGTCAATTTATAACCATGACTCGAAATCCACATGAATATCAAACGAGTGTTAAATAAACAAATTCACGGGTTGCCCCTGTGAAACCCTAAGCGCTTCGGGGTGCAATCTCAGTAAATAATTGCACTTCCCCTACATAAAGCCACTGGAGGGAAGTCGGTTCAAGTAAAATGATACAGGAACATCTTAACTAGCAGCAAAGAGCTATTGGATACCTGAATTTGACACTGTTTTTTATTAAGAAGGGGAGGTGATAAGGGCCTAACCAGTGTTAGAGTGTATTTTGTTGTTATAAATTATTATGTCAGATAAAAAATAAGATTCCACCTGCTTAATTAGCCTAGTGATCCTAAGCGTGCCTAGTATGCTATAGGTCCTGGATTCGATTCCCAGATGGAGGAAAGATGTTGGGTTTCTCTATGAAATACTCAGAGTACCTCGGAATTTGGGATTTGTGCCCGGTCAATGGCAATAGGGTCATCCTCTATTACAAAGCGGCAAACTCTAGGTGTACATTTAGTATACCACTGAATAACCCTTTGAGGAATACGGGCGTGATCGTATGTATAAACAATAATGAGGGAAGTTGGTGGCCCTGTTGCTTGATTCAAGTATCTATTATTCAATAAATTAGCCAAAGCGTTCGAGCCGTTGTCTAGTAAAAATCTTTTATTCCATGCGGCAATTAAACTAGTTTCATCACTAGTTTTTTTTTTTATTTCAATTAAACCATATACGTTTTGAAATAGGTATTAAAAACTATTTGCACAGTTCTAAATAGTAGGTCTTATGGTGAAGAGTAGGCAAGAAACTGCATAGATACTCTTTTAAATAAGTGGTTGATGTTTAAAATGTTTGCCTTCTCTCAATGTGAGTATTGTGGAGACTAATTTGTAATAATTGTTTTTTTTTATATGTAGTAGTTTAGAATATTGCTATTAATCGGACATGATTATGCAAACACGGAGCTGTCACTGATATTGTCATAGGAAAATCCGATAACATTTTGCTTGACCTGGGACCAGGGACCCAGGATCTCAAGCATTCTGCTTCACAATTACTAGACTACACAATTTTTCATAGAAATTTCGTGTTTAAATACATTTAAAAGTTGGTGCAAGTGGGCCTAAGAAGGCAATTAATCAGATTTTAGTTTAGTCGAATATTATAATTGTACGTATTCGGGTAACAAAACAGACTGATGCAACATAAAATTATTATAATTATAATCCGTCTGTTCACGTAAAATAATAATAAAATATTGTTTGTCACAATAAAATGCAATACATAGAAAATTGTTTCGTGTATAATAGAAACGGTAGCTTATTGTTATAAGTTCAATCACAAGTAAATAATAATGTTCCACCTGTAATAACATTACCTATTTAAAAAAACTATACTAGAAATAAAAACAGAATCATTTCCAGTTAATAGCTAGTTGATTTCTAGTCGCTTTACTGGGCGGCAATATGGGGGTTAATGTATTAGCCCGTACCGTTTTGATATTTGCAGTAAGTAAAGTAAAAATCGAGCATATATATAAAAAGTGATTTAAAACTGATTTATACGGACTTTATCGCGTTTTTTGATAATATTTCATTCTTAACGTTTCGGATCCTTTACAGTATTCATAGGCACGGGTAGACTGAGGTGGATGTTTTAATGTTAAAATTACTAACAGATACCCAAAAGATACGTTAATATTACTAGCGATCCGATTCTCGCAGAATGAGTTCACCGTGTGCTATGGTCCTGCAGTTTGTGGCTTGGATTTAGATTTAATAGATTTTGTAACGGGGTTCTAAGCCGGTGGTTAAACCCTACCATCTTATTTATTGAATTTGGAATTCAAAGAGATTTTATTAATTTCAATAGCCTCACGAATCACTACCCAGGACGGAATCGGTTTTCCTTTGCGAGGACTTGTGGTTTAATACAGTATTTCCGTTAATAATAGGTATATATCTTTTCTTTTTGTGTAAATCTAAAATAACAAGGCTCGGCTTTTTTTTTAAATTATATTATGACGTTTACAGAAGATGTGAATATTGTGTTATCCTGTAAAAAATGTGTAATTATGAAAGTTTATCGATTTTATTTTTCTTCCAGTTATTATGTTACCACACAAATGCAGCCCCAAATTGTTTACCAATAACAGAAAAACGTAAGTTTGCGATACTGTTTTAAGAATTTAATGAAACACAAGAAATCCACCACAAAAACAATGACATGTTTGGCGTAGCGGCTGTGCAATTGGCTTCTGCGACACGTTTTGTGGGTTCGATCCCCACACGGAGCAAATATTTGTATGATCTACAGGTAGTTGTTCCGAGTCTGGGTGTTTGTGGTGTATGTGAGAATTTGTGTTTGTAAACGCACCCACGATACAGGAGAAAATCCTAGTGTGGGGCAACGCTTTTCTGAAAAAAAAAAACTATGCAAGTACAACTAATATTATAAATAGTTATTTGATTAATGTATTTAATATTCTTAACCTCTTTCTATGGCAGCTGTAACAACAAAGCCTATTACTACCCCACCGACAGGATGCCAACAAATGACTACCCCACCGGCAAAACCAACCACTCCGACGATTAAACCAACTACTACTCGACCAACAGGATGCCAATCAACGACTACAACAACTAATCCAACTACCCCGACAGTAGAACCAACCACTCCTACGACAAAACCAACCACTCCAATAACTATACCTACTACCCCAACTACCAAACCAACAAATCCAACATCTACACCAACTTCCCTAACAGCAAAACCCACTACACCAATGACAAAACCAACCACTCCTACTATAAAACCCACTACACCAACGACAAAACCAACTACATCGACAACAAAACCAACTACTCCGACCATTAAACCAATCACTCCGACGACTAAACCAACCACTCCTACAACAAAACCAACCCTTCTAACAGCAAAACCAACTATACCGACGACAAAACCAACCACTACTCCACCTACAGGATGCCAGTCAACGACTCCAACGACTAAACCAACGGTACTAACAGCAAAACCCACTACACCGACGACAAAACCAACTACTCCGACAACGAAACCAACCACTCCTACGATAAAACCAACCACTCCAATAACTATACCTACTACCCCAACTACCAAACCAACAAATCCAACATCTAAACCAACTTCCCTAACAGCAAAACCCACTACACCAATGACAAAACCAACCACTCCTACTATAAAACCCACTACTCCAACAACCAAACCAACTACTCCAACGATTAAACCCACTACACCAACGACAAAACCAACTACATCGACAACAAAACTAACTACTCCGACCATTAAACCAACCACTCCGACGACTAAACCAATCACTCCTACGACAAAACCAACCCTTCTAACAGCAAAACCAACTAGACCGACGACAAAACCAACCACTACTCCACCTACAGGATGCCAGTCAACGACTCCAACGACTAAACCAACGGTACCAACAGCAAAACCCACTACACCGACGACAAAACCAACTACTCCGACAACGAAACCAACCACACCTACGACAAAACCAACCACTCCGACCATAAAAAACACTATTCCAACAACCAAACCCACTACCCCAACGACTGAACAAACCACTCCTACAACAAAGCGGACTACACCAACAACGAAACCAACTTCGCCTACAACGAAACCAACGACTCCAACGCCTAAACCTACTAAACCTACGACAAAACCAACCACTTCTACCATAAAACCCACTGTTACAACAACCAAACCAACTATCCCAACAACTAAACCCACTACACCAACGACAAAACCAACCACTCCAACATATAAACCCACTACACCAACGACAATACCAACCACTCCGACAACTAAACCCACTACCACAACGACAAAACCAACCACTCCGATTTCTACGTCGTCTACTACTCCACGAACAGGATACCAATCAACGACTCCAACGACTAAACCAACGGTACTAACAGCAAAACCCACTACACCGACGACAAAACCAACTACATCGACAACAAAACTAACTACTCCGACCATTAAACCAACCACTCCGACGACTAAACCAACCACTCCTACGACAAAACCAACCCTTCTAACAGCAAAACCAACTATACCGACGACAAAACCAACCACTACTCCACCTACAGGATGCCAGTCAACGACTCCAACGACTAAACCAACGGTACTAACAGCAAAACCCACTACACCGACGACAAAACCAACTACTCCGACAACGAAACCAACCACTCCAATAACTATACCTACTACCCCAACTACCAAACCAACAAATCCAACATCTAAACCAACTTCCCTAACAGCAAAACCCACTACACCAATGACAAAACCAACCACTCCTACTATAAAACCCACTACTCCAACAACCAAACCAACTACTCCAACGATTAAACCCACTACACCAACGACAAAACCAACTACATCGACAACAAAACTAACTACTCCGACCATTAAACCAACCACTCCGACGACTAAACCAATCACTCCTACGACAAAACCAACCCTTCTAACAGCAAAACCAACTATACCGACGACAAAACCAACCACTACTCCACCTACAGGATGCCAGTCAACGACTCCAACGACTAAACCAACGGTACCAACAGCAAAACCCACTACACCTACAACAAAGCGGACTACACCAACAACGAAACCAACTTCGCCTACAACGAAACCAACGACTCCAACGCCTAAACCTACTAAACCTACGACAAAACCAACCACTTCTACCATAAAACCCACTGTTACAACAACCAAACCAACTATCCCAAAGGCAAAACCAACCACTCCTACAATAAAACCCACTACTCCACCGACAAAACCGACCGCTCCAACAACTAAACCAACTTCGATATCAACCAAACCAACTAACCCAACGATTAAACCCACTACCATAACGACTAAACCCACCACCCCAACGACTAAACCAACCACTCCTACAGCAAAGCCGACAACGCCGATGACAAAATCAACTACTCCAAAAGCAAAACCAACCACGCTGACAACTGAACCGAGTACTACTCCAGCAGATGGATGCCAATCAACGACTCCAACGACTAAACCAGCTACTCCAACAGCAAAACCTACTACACCAACGATAAAACCAACTACCCCAATGACTAAACCCACCACCCCAACGACTAAACCAACCACTCCTACAGCAAAGCCGACTACACCAACAACAAAACCAACTGCGCCGGCTACTAAAGCAACTGCTCCTACAACCAAACCAACCACTCCGACAACAAAACCAACGACGCCGACGACAAAACCAACCACTCCAAAAGCAAAACCAACCACGCCGACATCTAAACCGACTACTACTCCAGCAGCAGGATGCCAATCAACGACTCCTACGACTAAACCAGCTACTCCAACAGCAAAACCTACTACACCAACTATAAAACCAACTACCCCAATGACTAAACCCACCACCTCAACGACTAAACCAACCACGCCGACAACTGAACCGAGTACTACTTCAGCAGATGGATGCCAATCAACGACTCCTACGACTAAACCAACTACTCCAACAGCAAAACCTACTACATCAACGATAAAACCAACTACCCCAATGACTAAACCCACCACCCCAACGACTAAACCAACCACTCCTACAGCAAAGCCGACTACACCAACAACAAAACCAACTGCGCCGGCTACTAAACCAACTGCTCCTACAACCAAACCAACCACTCCGACAACAAAACCAACGACGCCGATGACAAAACCAACCACTCCAAAAGCAAAACCAACCACGCTAACAACTAAACCGACTACTACTCCAGCAGCAGGATGCCAATCAACGACTCCTACGACTAAACCAACTACTCCAACAGCAAAACCTACTACACTAACGATGAAACCAACTAACCCAACGACGAAACCCACCACCTCAACGACTAAACCAACCATTCCTACAGCAAAGCCGACTACATCAACAACAAAAACAACTGCACCGGCTCCTACAACCAAACCAACCACTCCGACAACAAAACCGACGACGCCGACGACAAAACCAACCACTCCAATAACAACACCAGCGCCTTGCAAACCAACTACACCACCACCTTATATACCAACTGTACCAACAAATTATAAACCAAGTAAATCAAACTCAAAGCTATCCCTTGATATATCTTTACCGTTTATTGGCTCATTGCTGCATTAGAATACAACAGCCTTCAGTGTTAAAGAAGTGTTTAAAAGATGCATGTTCCGGAATCAAAATTATCATCCACACCACCACATTCCTTAATATTCTGTCACTAAGCAATAGTATTCTATCTAACATTATTAAGCTAGTGAATTATCTAAACAAAATAAGATTTTAATAACTGACGCCTCTAGAAAATGTACGTGAAATACCATTGGTGTTTATGGCATAGAGCAGGCGGCCTTTGTATTTGTTTGGCAGAAGTTGAGGTGCGCGGAATGAAAATAGCGAACAGTTACACGAATAAACTGATTTCTTCTTAAATGTCTCTGCGCTCATGACTCATGCTGCTTTATTATGTTTTTAATGTATGGTTAAATATAATTTTAACTTTGTTATCAGATATTTATGATAATATCCGGTTACAGCAATATTTACCTTATTACCTCTATGTTAATGTCATGTGTGTCAATCCGCTGTAGATATTTTTAGTTCTAAGTTGTAAATGTTTGATTGAGATGGTAAATAAATTATAATTTCATTTTTAAGAAGTTTTTTTTTGTTTTTATACCAAAAGAACTTTATATTTAAAATAGTTTTGGGCCAGCGTTTTATTTGTTTGTAATAAAAATTTAAATTCCAAGCCGAACGAATCCTACTATATTTCATAGAAAGCCTGCCTAAGACTTTTACTCAACCTGGGAATCATACCCGGGACTTCTTAGTATTCTAAAGAACTGATATATTTTTTTATCGTTTTCGTACCTATAGCCTAGTCGCTATTTATTTTATCGTTATGGTCTCTAGTGCCAATATACAAGAGTTTAAAATTGGCCGAAACGGGTTCCTTAATAAATACGGAAGTGTTTGCTTTGCGCTCGACTTAGCGGGGGCACTGCCGTGCTTCCAAATACAGACATTATAAATGATTCTATCACTCAACACCATACTACATTATAGCACAAAGCCGAAACTCCACACGCCGTAAGGGATTCAATTTCATCAGGTACATAAATTAATTTACGATCTTCAGGTCGCCTAAAGAGACATTGGTTTATTTAGAGCACTCGGCCTCCCCAATTATAAGGGTCTCACTACAAAGGAAATATATGTACTAATTAAATTGGAATGTTTGAAGAGATACACAGTGCTTCGGGAACAAAAGTTTGACTAATACGTATTTCCAAGGCTTAGATTTCCGAATATAATACAATTTCGTTAATATCTAAGTACATAGTATCTCATATATTTAGAATTATAAGAAAGTTAAATAACCTTACTCTCCTATGTATACTTAATAAAACGCGCAAATCTAATATCACTCTCAATGAATCGTAATAATAATATTTCGATACGTAGAGAATAAACTGTTTGTAATAGCTCTCGAACACACCGATCGAACGCAGAAATTGATTTTATTGTACTGATTTCTAAGACTTACACGAATTTTAGTGAAGGAATAATTCGACTCGCAGGCAGGATTCGAACCTGCGTCTTCTGGTTAGGTACACCAGACGCTATAACCTCTAAGCCACCGTGAGTCCCACCTGCCATGTCGAAATTTGCCTTCACATTCTGAACTTACGTCTTAAGGTTACGTCAGTAACATCTATTGAAAAGCAAGTTACTTTGCTTACTAAAATAATTTTATAATCTTAGTATAAAAAATGCAACAAACACATAAAGATAAAACTTATTACTACTTATAATAGTGTCCATGGTCACAGGAACTAGACTAGACAGTAGTCCACCCCTGACGATGAACGCTGTAAAGGATTAAAATCTGTAAATCTTTTTTGTATGTAAATGAAACAGATTTGTTTTTAAATTATTATTTAATCCTTTTGTTCTTATTTTTTAAGCCTTTTATTATTTTTAATTATTATAATGTTCTTAATTAGAGTTTATTAATTGTGTTTCTATGTTGGCCAAATAAAAGAGTTTTCTTTAATAATGTAAACATAACGCGATAAAATCCTTATACTGGTTTTATTTCAGTATAAAAACTAATTGTGTCACTAATATCTAAAGCAAAAAAATACTATCTTCGCTTCATAAGCCGTGCAGGAAAAAACACAAGAAAAATATTTTTCATTCCAACGACGAGTTTTTGCGAAGAAAAATTCCCGAGTTTCGATACACCATTGTACAAATCGAACAAAATATCGGAAAGCAGTAAGGGAAAACTGTAAAGAGCATCCGTCGCTACAGCAAAACGGCCCACTTTGCCAAGTAAACACGTAAACTTTACTGAAAACCTTTCACAGAGGTGACGACTTTGAAACTTTGGGGCCTGCGTCACCCAGCGCGGTTTGTCTTTACGAGCTCCCTCGAATTTCCTAGTGAATAACTTGCTTTCTAAAACTTTGAGACGGAAAACCATTTGGAGTCTATTAAGGTGGCTCATGCACTAAGCTTTCGGATACATTTTGTCAAAAATTTTATGATTATTAAGATTTTAAATACATTTCAAAAATACATCAACAGAATTACGTTTCGTTCCATGTTTTGCTGGAATTTTAAATAACTCTTTATATTTACTTTAAGTTAATGCATTTTAAGAGCAACATTATCTCTAAGCAGTAAAAAGGATCTCCTTTATAAGATTGAAAGAAGTTTTACACCAATGTTTACGTAAATATTTGTGATAATTTCGAAAAACAATGTCGTTATTCATATACATATATATAATAACCATAAAATGTGTAAATCAAATCCCATCAGAATCATAAATATGAAAATGAAAGCCAAATTCAATGTTAAGAATAGGCATGTTGGTCCACTAAGCTGAAAAGAATTGAAATCTAATTGGGTGCCAAGTTCTTTAGATAATCCTGCTCATGATTACACTTGGCTAGCTTTTACTGGTACAAAACTCGCACACAAGGAATACGTACAGTACACGTCAATACATATAAATACACAAATATTTAATACACCAAAATACAACCGGATTTACCTACCTTGACGACACCGGAGGTGGTGCGTGAACTACTGATATTTCACTTCATTACCCCCGGTAATGCGCCCGGTTTTTTTTTCGACTCATTTTCGTCTTGTCTGGGGAAACGTTTGTTTATGAAAAAGTAAAAAAAAAACACCGTTTAGAAGTCGGATTCACTCAAATGGAAGTCGTTGTTTTTATGTGACGTTACATTTTTATCGATTTGAATTGATATTAGGTATTTTATTTTAATTTTAAAGGCTCACCAATAACTACAAATATCTACTATTATAAAATAGTAAAAAAGCTGTCTGTATATTGAAGTTATTTAAAAAAAACTAGGTTATGGTATATAAACGTACTTATCCGACCCCAAAAATAAAATTTTGAAATTGCCTGTTTACATGCTCCAATTTAAAAACTGAACGGATCTCAACTAACTGAACGGATCCTGAGCGGCTGCTTGACCTCTAGTCTGATGTATACAGACCCATGCAACAAATGCAACTGGAGTTAATAAATATACTGCCATAGGCCTCCACGAGACAGGCTCGACCTAGTGTGGAAGTCATAAGTTAAGAATTAATTTGAATTAGGTACGTAAATTTCAACTGTCTAAAAACACCTTTAATAAATATGTACATTTTATATGGTTATTAAACATTATTCTATTCTATTCCATATAAAGAAGAAATCGTCACTGTTGGTTTTTGATTAAATTATTTTTGGGATCAAATTTTAATTCTAATATAGTTATGATTATATATATATTTATATATATATATCATCACGCCCGTATTCACCAAAGTGATAGGCAGAGGTGTACTAATGTACACAGTTTGCCAGTATGTTTGGGTTGGCTATTGAGAATTTCATACAAAAACACAATAACACTTTGCTCGACCTGGGAATCGAACCCAGTACCTCGCGTGCAGTCGCGTTAGGGACCACTAGACTAACGGGGCAAAATAAATAAATAGCCATTCCAAAAACTATTTTTATGCTGTAGGTACCTACCTACATTATACATTTTTATCCATTTTGTTTTTTGCTTATAACTCAAATTTTACACAAGAAAAATGGTTATTATTGGATAGAGATAGGTATTAAAATACTTTATGGATACTTTCAATAAAAAATCTCCATTATTCGAGACTACCAAATAGAGGCCTTCGATTCAGTCAATGTATTGATTCTGCTGTAGGAGATGTTCAGCCAAATAGTATCATTTCAAAGCGCACATCCGCTGACACTCAGGCGTATCTAGTAAGCTGACGTCACACATCCGCATCGCGTATAATCCGACACGGGATTGACTGGCCTCGAGGGCCTGTTTCCTAACCGACTCTTGGTGCTGAATACTGTTGTGTTCTGTTTGTTTAGTTTGCGCGAATTTCTGTTAATTAGTAAGTACAGTTTAAATCATCACCATTTCTGTCACTGCTGTGTTAGCTGTGTTGGCTGTTAACAGCCAAGTATAGTTTATCATCACTAGCTTGCATTAGCGTAGTGTTTCTGAGAGCGACAGCTACTCTAGAGATCCTGGGTTCGATTCTCAGGTCTATGCCATCAATCGGCCACAAATCCCAAACTCCGAGCTGCTACTGAGAATTTCATAAAAAAGACTCAATAACACTTTGCTTGACCCGTGAATCGAACTCAGGACCTCAAGCGTAGTAGTCGTGTTTGGGACCACTAGACTAATCAGGCAGTTATCTATATATCTATAGGTACTTAATATTATAAAAAATTGAATGTGTATATGCAACGAATAAACTCAAAAACTACTGGGCGGATTTCAAAAATTCTTTCACCGTTTGAATACTTTATTTTATTTTTATTTTATTTATTAGGGACAACAAACAGCAGTATATTAAATATAACACATGATAGCAGTACTAAACTAATGCTACTAGCAGTACTAAACTTTGAATGCTACATTATTTCAGATTAACATAGGCTATAGAATATTTTGTAGAAAGTTAGGGATTTCTCCACCCGAGCGAAGCGGGGCCGGATTTTCTAGCAAAAAATACTGTATGGCAAAACCCAAAAGGCAGCATTTACACAACGCAAAGAAAAAGTTCAAAAGTAAACTCAACAGGTGTCTTTGTCTTACTTTGTCGTCGCCCAGATGAATTACTTCACGCAAAAGCAATTCAGAAATTGTCGGCTCCAAAGTGACTAAGACTGTTCTGTTGCTTTAAGTACTATGGAGGCGTATTTGAATAAAATCTTAAGAGAGACGAAACCACTTGAAATATTCGTGCCAAGTTCTCTGTCAAGTCAAAAGTGTGGGTTGGAAATATTTTCTGGTATCTGTGGTCCAGACAATTATTATAATGACTTCAATATTTTGATTGAATATTTACTGTCAAGGCAGACAATGAAACTATAATTAAAAAAATTGGTTGGCATCTGCTTCAACAGTCTAGTGGTCCAAAGAAAAACTACTATGCTAAGGTTCTGGGTTCAATTTTCATGTCTAGCAGTAGGTACTATTGGCTTTGTATAGAATTCATAGTAGTATTAATTTCGGAGTATTGATTTTTGTCTGATAAATGATAATAGACTCCACCTGGGACCTAAACATATAAAAATAAGTAAGAAGGAAAGGAAAGAAAAGAAACACAATAACTATATCAGCATTGTAACAAATATAACTGCCTCAATAGCCAAGTGGTCCGGACCGCGACTGCTACGCTAGAGGTACTGGGTTCGATTCCCCGGTCGAGCAAAGTGTTATTGGGTTATTCTATGAAATTCCCAGTAGCAGCTCGGAGTTAGGAATTTGTGCCCGGTTAATGGCAATAGGCTCGCCCCCTATTACATGGGACCTAAACATACCGGCGAACTGTGGGTGTACATTAGTACGCCTCTGCCTAACCCTTCGGGGAATACAGGCGTGATGGTATGTTATGTTATGTTATGTAACAAATATAAAAACCGAGAGAGAGTGTTTCATAATATTATCAACCTACTACAACTTATACTTTTCCACTGCTGGGCACGGGTCTCCTCTCAGAATGAAAGAGATTAGGTTATAGTCCACTAAGCTAGCCTTATGCGGGTTGGCAGACTTCACACGCCCCGTCTCAGGCATGCAGGTTTCCTGAAGATGTTTTCCTTCACCATTTAAGGGCGTGGTAATCGCGGTTAAACGGCGCTAATAGTGATATCACTAGGCTATAAGGTAGCTATTGCTCTGAGAGAGAATATATCAATTAATAAGGTTAATTTTGTATATCAACAATGCAAAATTACTTTAGTAAATACTGCAAACGGTTCAATGATAGTGGTTTAGAAGTGGTCAATTGTTTACAACATTGATACCGCAAAACAAACACAGTGGTCCCTTTGAGGTTCCCCTCAAATGATCCCTTGTGATCAAACCACATAAACCAACATGTTATTTAAATACTCACCCCTGGGCGCGAGCCTATGCACAAATAGAATCTCTAAGCAGCTACAGAAAATTACATAGAAGTACCCAGCAATACTTTGGCCGACCTGGGAATCGAACTGCAGCCGTAGCCTGCGTAGTAGTAGCGTACCTAATATTATTTAAAATATCTATATAAAAATTACTAGCGTTTGCTCGCGGCTTAGCTCACGTTAGCTAAAATGGATTCCAAAAATAATCTATACCTACTATATAATATAATAAAGCTGAATAGTTTGTTTGTTTGCTTGAACGCGCTAATCTCAGGAACTACTGGACCGATTTTAAATTTTTTTTCAGTGTTATATAGCCAATTTATTGAGGAAGGCTATAGGCTATATATCATCACGCTACGCGGACGAAGTCGCGGGCAGAAGCTAGTTTAATCATAAACCTTCTTCTTTGTATGGGTCTGTATATATAGTATATCAGAGAGGTCAAGCTGTATTTCATTATCCGTTCAATTAATTGAGATAAGAAGTTCACCAGTTTTTAAGTTGGACCATATTATACCTTTACTTACTTAACAGACAAAAGGATAAGAATTTTAAAAATTAAGTTTTTGGATAATGTTTAAGTACTTCCCACTTGTTTTTTTTTAATATCTTTAATCACAGACAAAGCCTTTTTACGATTTTATACTTGTAGAGAGATATTGTAAAGTGCAAACCCCAATTTCCATTGTGCTCCAACATATTCTCGAAATATATAATACAATGTACATACATCATATACCTATAAGTATAATATTACTAGCTTCTGCCCGCGGCTTCGCCCCCGTGGAATTCGGTCTGTCATCACATCCCACGGGAACGGGATAAAAAGTCCGTCCGTCTCCTGGTTCTAAGCTACCTCTCCACCAATTTTCAGTGAAATCGGTTCAGCCGTTCTTAAGTTATAAATAGTGTAACTAACACGACTTTCTTTTATATATATAGATAAAAAATATTAGATATATATCTAATCTGATTCCACTGCCAACTTTATTTTCCAGACTTGTTGTACAAATTCAACTGAGAAAATTTTCTTTTCATGTAATTTGCACAAGCTTGGGGATAACTAGAAAAGTTCTGTACCTATAAGAAAAAAGTATAAAAATATAAAAAGGACATCTTGGAACGAGACGGATAAGGGTGAGTTAGAATACTTAGATATATAATGGTGGTGTTGTATATAACTTAGAGCATATTGCTTTATGTGTGGCTTTATGTATGGGTTAGGGGCGCAAACGAGCAGACGGATCACCTGATGGTAAGCGATTACCGCCGCCCATGGACACCCGCAACACCAGAAGAGTCGCAAGTGTGTTGCCCGCCTTTTTAAAGGGTTTGGGCCTCCGGTATTGTTATCTCTTGAATTTATTTATTTATTTATTTATTTATATTTCACCTTATAAGCTAACAGATGTCACATCCAAACGCTTACAAGATTAATTATCTACTAACAATTTAATTATTAAATATATATATTACACATGCTCATCGAATTGTACAATAGATTATAATAAAAATAGCAATAATGTCAGTCTATAAAAATAATAGCAATAAATTAAAATTATATTCTCTCTCACTCGGTGAAACACAACGTAAGTGTGTTCCGCGCCGGTTTTCTGTGAGGCCGTGGTATCACTCGGGTCAAACCAGCCCATTCGTACCGTAGCATGGCTACTTAATTATGGGAGTATTATTATGATGTAGAATAGAATAGAATATCCTTTATTGTACACCAAAAACTAATGTCAAGTATAAGTTATCAATTATAGAATAAGGTATTGTACCTTTTCGCTAAAAGCGATGTCTTACAGACAACCTTTGGATGGACTCAAGAGAAAGGAAAGGCGAAAAAGTGCATATCATAATGACGCTTGGTGTGCATCTTAATTACCAGTGTGTGCCAAGGTACATTAGGAATTTAAAGACTCATATATACCTACATACATTATCAACTCATTATACTGTTCCACTTCTGGACACGGCTACCGTGGTGGCTAGCGTGGTGGAACCACACTAGCCTAATGCGTGGCAGACTTCACACGCCAGGCATGCAGGCATGCAGGTTTCCTCACGATGGTTTCCTTCACCGTTTAAGCAAGAAATAGTTTACTATTAATGCGCATTGATTTGTAGTCAAATGGTCATATCTACTGCTTCTTTGAGATGACTTTCGCGACTCTTTTTTAATAAAACTTTATTAAAATATTTTTAACCACATCATATTACATCGGGAGTTATTTGCAACATTTTCACTTAAGTACGTAAATATATGCGCGCTCGTCAAAGTTTCTGTCAAAAAAAGACGCTAAAACAAATTTAATATTGACCCATTTAGCTAGTTATATCACAAATCACCAATCAAAGTCAATGTCCACAGTTTCCATACAAAATAAATATCGTTAGTAACTCAATCACGGCTCACTAGGCGCGCCGTAATCCTGAATCTTGTCCCCAGTCAATATTTTACGTGGATTCAACGGACCGGGTGTGATGGGTTCCGCTGCCAACTTCACAACTAACTTAGAGATGGCCATAACTTCCTTTAAGGTCGTATAGGTAATTGATTGTGTCTCACTTCAGTTCACATATTTTCTTGTTGGATTGGTGAATTGGATATTCATATTGTTTAAAATTATAAATGCGAAAGTAACGTTGTCCATCTGTTTGTTACGCACATAATAGAATCAATTTTCTGAGATTTAGATATTTTGATATAAAAGCATCAAACGGATATGTTATATAAATATAACGCTAGAAATCCGTAATACAGTTTTATTTCAATACAACCTAATTTGACGATTTTGTGAGCCTATTGCCAACTGGACAAAATGAGAATATATTACCTACATATTTTTTTTTCATATGTTATTTATTGTCACAATGCGATGGGGAGTTCTTTGACGCCCTTTTTTAGTTTTATTTTTCTAGTTTTAATTAAGATAGTTTATTATTTTATTTAGATACTAGCTTCTGCCCGCGACTTCGCCCGCGTAGCGTGATGATATATAGCCTATAGCTTTCCTCAATAAACACCGAAAGAATTTTTCAAATCGGACCAGTAGTTCCTGAGATTAGCGCGTTCAAGTAAACAAACAAACAAACTCTTCAGCTTTATATATTAACTACTAGATTTAGGCAGTTAATTTAAGATATATTAACTACTAGATTTAGGCAGTTAATTAAAGTTATTTAAGTTTTAGATACCTAGTCATTTCTAGTAGGTATATATTTTAATATAGTGTAAATATTAGTAATTTTAATTAATGAAATAATTGTGAAAACCAAAATAATAGTATTTAATATTACTTTGTCTGGGAATCAAGCCTAGGATCTAACGCTCAAAAATCCCGCTTGCGATCAATTACAATTACACGGTCATAGATTGCTCCTAAGTATAATTTACCTACTACTTTCTAATGTTGCACTGAAGAACTGAATTTGTCATTGTATCGGGAAAACACGCTTTAATATTGATTGTCGTTGGTTTTTCCCGAGATTTTCCCGAATGAAGACGTGGAGTCACGCGACTTCACGTTGCATAATATACATACAATGTGTTAAGAAAACCCTGCCTTACCCGTTAAGGTATTGTATTGGGTATCGAGATCCGGTTCTCTATTTATATGTATAATCATTTTCATTAATACAATAATTACAAAATGCAATGCTTATAGTGGTCGCCCATCCTTGGATGGCAAACATACTAAGTTTGATGAAGCTTTCAATATTTGTTATTATACAAAAATATCTACATTACTTAATAAAAAAAAACAAAAATTTTGTAATAACAAAATTTACGATCCCAAATGTGTTTACACCGAGTTATTTATAAAAAAATACCTCTACAAAACTACTTGCGCATAATTTGCAAATAACAAACAGTTCTTTTTGCGTACTTGCTAAAAAACTGCTTTGACTGCCTCATTAGACGAGTGGTCCTGAGCGCGACTGCTACGCTAGAGCAAAGTGTTATTTGGGTTTTTCTAATAAATTCCCAGTAGCAGCTCGGAGTTAGGAATTTGTGTGGTTAATGGCAATAGGCTCGCCCCCTATTACATGGGATTTAAACATACCGGCGAACCCACCCACAGGTGTACATTAGTACGCCTCTGCCTAACCCTTTGGGGAATACAGGCGTGATGGTATGTTATGTTATGTTACTTGCTAAAAACCTAATCACGCAGAAATATCGAAATCTTCACAAATAAAGCAAACTTGAGCGACACGCGAATTAAAAGATAACCGTTTTGAATTTTCAATCCGAACCCCTTTGGGGGCTGAGTTGGGAGTGATAGGTACGTGAGGGGGCTCAGCCGGCGGTATGAAGTAGCTATCTGATACATAACAATGAGGCGAGCTACTCTATTCAAGATTTCACTTCGTTTTACGATGTTTTATGAGCTAAAATGGCGCTGCAATTGATCACGATAATTAGCGAAATTCACTTATTAGTAATATATATAGGTAGCTATGATAACATCTTTTCTGTCTTTCAAGTGTATTTTATATTGAAAATAGTTTTTGCTTTTTCTATGTTAGATTATTTTGCACTTCAAACATACAAAAACTTACAAAATAGTAATTAATTATAACGAAATATTGTTTTTATTGATACAACTCCGACATACTCCGATAATAAATCTTTAGTTAAGGATCTCTCGCACTGTATAAAAAAGCTTAAAAAAAAATAAAGCTACTTAGTAGAAGTTGTAAAAGTTACCCGTTTATTTTGTAAATTGAAAAATATAATTGAATTTGTATTTTGTTTTATAAATTGTTTGGCTCCCTCCTCTACATCATTAACCTAATGATTGCAAAGCTGAACGAAGCATTATTATGGCTATTTTGTCCAATTCTCATTAGCAGCTCCAAGTTGTTCTCTAGGGGACCTAAAACACCGGCAAAATATAGTAGGTGTCCACGAGTACACCTCAGCCTACCCCTTATTTTTAAATTATGTTATTTAATGTATTACTCTTTGCATGACTTGAGGGGCTCGTGGCTAAGTAACAAAGCGCTTGCTGCGGTCTGTTTGTGGATGGGTGACCATTCTTAGTACATGGAGACCCCTCGGAAGTAGAGTAAAGCCGTCGGTCGTAGTTGTCATACGAACAACTATAACAATTGTTGGTGGTAGTCAGAAGCCCAAAAAAGCCTGTCAATCCGTCTATCTTCCGAAGGTATTGCCCAGAAATTGGGATGCGGAGGCCTGGTGGTAGTCGCTTCCTGTAAAATAATGATATTCAGCCGCATCTGGGTAGACTGGAAGCCGACCTCAACTTAGTTGGGAAACGGCTCGGATGATACTCTTCGTATGACTTCACTCTCAATACGGAGACTAACCCTTACCCCCTGAGCACCATTTTAGCGCTCCGAAATAAAACCTGGAGTTAAACTTATCGGTCTTCGGCGTAATTTGAAAACGGCTCAATTCAAGCAATTGATCAGTTTTGCGATACAATCGCAGGCTCTAGTGATACTATACTAGTTTTAGTGAATCGAGTAGAAGATTTTAGTGATCCATGCCGAGCTTAAGCTCGATTGATGATCAGTCATTTGTCTTTCTATTTTCCTAAGACTAATTTAAGAGGCACTTTTGTTTCTAAAGAATTGAAGTGACAGCTTACGTATTGAATTCCATTGTATTAACTTTAAAATATTGGGATAGATGGAGTGCTTAATCAATTAAAAAAATGGGTTGCTCCGGCGTCATCCGAATGCATTTCATTCTACACAGATTTCCTAACTTAACACTTGAAGTGAAAAATGTTATTTAAACTAATCCATAAAAAAGTTACACAATATAATACTGGTACTATCATACCTACTTAAAAGGTTGAAAAATTCAATAACACTAGTAAGTACCGTAATATGAATATGTACTCTTAACACCATAAGTCGTTCGACATCTCTAATATTATTATTGTTATTTTATCTACGTAATCATAAATTACTGTTTAAGAAGATTTTTGTTCGTCTACATACAAAAACATCGTATAAAATTAGTCTCTAATACGCGCTGAGTAATAGCTCAATGGAAATAAATGAACTTTTTAGTGATTACAACCAAACCTGCTTTACTCTTAGGAGAATGCAGCTGTAATGTTAAGTTTTTGACAGAATAGAAGTTCAGTTTTGAAGCGACAATACAGTGAGTTGTCTTACTAGCCTGCTTTGTTCGTTGTATAGGTATTTTAGTTAGCCAAAGCCTGGCACTGAGCCACGTGTAGACACTCTGCTTTTATTTCTCCTAGTTCTGACAATTTGCAGGTGTTGCGTCATTGTACTCGGAACGGGTATTTTATCGATATACTAGAAACTTTTATGGCTTGATACAAAGAGATACTTTTTATTCAGGTAAACATCGCAAATATTTGAACAAATACGCCAAGGAGTGTGCCTGCATTGGATGTATAACCACCATACAATATGGAAGATATAATGCGAGAGTAACTCTGTCTATTTGTTTGTTACCTTTTCAAGTTTAAACACTGGAGTAATTTTGATAAATTTGGATATAGATACCTAGATTGAACCTTGAAGAAAAACAGACAACCTTTTGTCTAAAAATATACATTTATCTCGGATTACATTCGAACCGACGACAGTAGATACAATAAGTAGATAATTATATTTCATAATTAAAAAAAAATGTACCTATTTTTTTTTATTGCACATGGATAAAACCTGATCCCTCTCGTTCTAAGAGGAGACCTGCGCCCAGCATTTGGACAGAATAATGGGTTGATTATATTATGTCTGTCATGACGTCAACACTATACTTAATCATGTAGTCGAATTACGTATTTATACATAAGAAAAACTAGCTAAAACTGCCTCGTTAGCCAAGTGGTCCTGAGCGCGACTGCTACGCTAGAGGTCCTGGGTTCGATTCCCAGGTCGAGCAAAGTGTTATTGGGTTTTTCTATGAAATTCCCAGTAGCAGCTCGGAGTTAGGAATTTGTGCCCGGTTAATGGCAATAGGCTCGCCCCCTATTACATGGGACCTAAAACATACCGGCGAACTGTGGGTGTACATTAGTACGCCTCTGCCTAACCCTTCGGGGAATACAGGCGTGATGGTATGTTATGTTAAAAACTAGCTAACCGGTTCACAAAGGTGCGTATTATACTCGTCTTTACCTTTGTAAAACGGAGTTTCTTATTGAATTTCTTTATACGCATTGTAATCGCGAGATCTTTATTTCTTTCGTGCGTAAAAGGGTGATTCGAAAATTCAATATATAGAAACGGGTTGGTAATGTGAAGTCAATGGGTATCGGAGATATACCTCTGTGAAGTTACTCTGTGTAAAATGTTTATTGTCGATATTAAGGTTAGCCTTTCGAGGAAAACAGACGAAACTGAAGAATTACTTTGGTCATTCTTCAGAGTACTGGAATAGAGAACAGTGACTAAGACCTTCTCTAAATTTGTAGTTGTATAAGTTTTAATATTTATTTCATATAACCTTAACTTACCAACGGTAACGTTACGTTACGGACATTTTTTTACAGACTGAAAGTTCTATAAAATTGTTGATTTTCTAAGGATTAATCATTCCTTTTAATTGTTTGGTGTTTCAGAAATATTTGGTTATTCGATCTGAAATAATATTACAAGATAACACTTACATACATACCATCACGCCTGTATTCCTCGAAGGGATAGGCAGAGGCGTACTAATGTACACCCACAGTTCGCCGGTATGTTTAGGTTCCATGTAATAGGGGGCGACCCTATTGCCATGTAATATTAGGCTCGCCCCCTATTTTTTATTACATGGCAATAGGCTCACCCCCTTTTGTAATATGGTATTACAACATTTTATAATATAGTCCACCATTGCCAAGCCTTTCATAAAAAAAACCAAACCATTTCTCGCTAATTCCGTCCGGGAAAATAAATTTCAGTTGCGGCGTCGCAATTTGTGTCAAAACCTGGACGTGGCTTTACGGTCCGACATTAGGAATTGGGCGAAAGTTACACGTAGTTAGCGCATGTCCGTCTGAAACGGGTGGGCGGGTGCCTCAATTTCTTGCGGGCCTGCCGACCGCTTGTCGTCGTGAATGACAAGAAATAAGCGTATTAAAGATAAAATAATTATAAAATAAATAACTGCCTCATTAGCCAAGTGGTCCTGAGCGCGACTACTACGCTAGAGGTCGTGGGTTCGATTCCCAGGTCGACTGGGTTTTGCTATGAAATTCCCAGTAGCAGCTCGGAGTTAGGAATTTGTGCCCGGTTAATGGGAATAGGCTCGCCCCCTATTACATGGGACCTAAAACATACCGGCGAACTGTGGGTGTACATTAGTACACCTCTGCCTAACCCTTCGGGGAATACAGGCGTGATGGTATGTTATGTTATAATTATAAAATGAAATAAATATTATTTTAGTGAAGGAAACGGAACGGAAAAACAATAGTTTTTTTTTATTTTCCATGCTAAGATTATAAAGCTATTTTGGTAAAGGAAAAATTCGACTTGCGGGCAGGTTTCGAACTTGCGTCTTCCGCTTAGATACACCAGACGCTATGACCAACTAAGCCACAGGGAGTCCCACCGACCAGGTCGAAATTTGCCTTCACATTCTGAATTTTGCGTCATAAAGGTTCGTAATTATGTTCAAATCAGCATTATTTGTTTTTCCAAATCGCTTGCCACTCATCACTTAGGTACATTAGCCGTAACGGAAGTGAAGCGCCGAGCCGCGGAAATTGGCCGACTTGGCGAATTAGAACGATACACGGTTGTAGCCATTTTACAATTACCCACCTTTGTTGCGATATACCTACTCAAGGAAATGGGGTGATTGAGTCATTTCTAACCGATTATGCTTCGTTCTCATTTCCGTGTATGGGTTAAATATACACTGTTATTCGGATTTACCAATATGAAAGGAGGTTTACCTAGTTTAGCAATTATAAAAATACAAATTTAAAAATAAATGCACTTAAACCCGCAAAATAATATAACGTTCTTGTGAACCCCGAAATACCATAAAAATATATACCTACTCAACTAGCGGACCCGACAGACGTTGTCCTGCATGATACACCAAGCGATTAGGATATTAAACAAAATAACGATTCAGCAGTTTACTTACAGTATAGATAAATAACCTAGATACCAGCTGTAGCGCCATCTGAAGGGCTCATTTGTGAATCTAAACCATCCTCGAATTCACTTGAACACACAAAGAAAAATTCATTCAAATCGGTCCAGCCGTTTAGGAGGAGTTCACTGTCAACACACGTACAGAAGAATTATAAGATAGCTACTCCTTTTAAAAAAAATATGATGTTACATCATTTTAACTGGAATCGCGCAAATAGTTTTGACTTTTCAAAAGTGACTTTGAGTTTGATCAAATTGAAATTTATTTATTTTTATTTCAATTAGACCATAAAAGGTACTTTTGAAATGTAAAACAAACTGCATGCACGTTTGAAAATATGCACGGTCTTATGGAGAAGAGCCGGAAAGAAACTCCTTAGATACTTACGCTTATAATTATGAAGCAATTAAAACTGGTAAACTTCTTATTTCAATTAATTGAACGGATCCTGAGTTACAGCCTGACCTCTCTGATGTATACAGACCCATACATAGAAGAGATAATCACTGTTGGTTTACATACATAACATAATCATTATATGTCCCATTATATGTCCCACTGCTGGGCACGGGTCTCCTCTCACAATGAGAGGGATTAGACGATAGTCCACCACGCTAGCCTAATGCGGGTTGGTAGATTTCACACGCCGTATTAATAATACGCACATAACTTCGAAAAGTAAGAAGTGCGTGCCTGAGATTTGAACTCGAGACCTCTGAGTTGACAGTCCAATGGTCATATCACTACCACTGCTATGTTATGCTATGTTTATGATTAAATAATTTTCGGGATCCATTTTTAATCCTAATATGAGCATAAAAATGTCAGCGAAGCCGTGGACAAAAGTTAGTTCTGTATCGTGTTTCCAAGAGAAAATGTCCTTAATACTCGAGGAAATCCAGACTGAAACCAGACGTGCAGAAACCATATAGTCACCCCTCTGTCGAAGTCGTCAATTAGGTCCTCTTAAGAAGAGGGCCTGATCTGCAAAAACAAATAGGTACATAGTACAAGCACATGCACACACACACCCATACTGAGTCATTCACACATATTGGTATGAGTATTTTATGCAGATGTCTAGCGGACAAAAGACTACATAGGTATGTATATTTGCCTTAATAACGGTTCCATGTTGATAAGCTTCCAAATTCAAAACGATAATACTCTATTGTCGGTAAATCTCGAGTAAGTCTGCAAAGTTTCGGATGAATAAGTATTTGTGAGAGGTTTCAAATTGAGATGTGTGTGAGTTTTTTCGCACTTGAATATACCTCTGAATATTTTTGTATTCACTAGACTATAATATTATTTAGAGTACGGTCGAGTAATAAAAGAGTTCTTAAAGAAAAAATGGATTTGGAGATGTGGGTACATACTATAATATTTTTTAACATACCAACACACCTGTACTCCCCAAAGGGTTAGGCAGATGCGTACTATATGTGTATATTAAGTCCTATGTAATAGAGGGCGAGCCTATAGTCATTAATCGGAATTCCAAACTCCGAGCTGCTACATAGAATTTAATTTAAAATAGCAATAACAATTTGTTCAACCTGGGAGTCGAACCCAGGACCTCTATCGTCGCAGTTGCACCCAGGAACACTAGGCTAATGATGCAGATACAGAACTACTAGTTATAAATACATGTAACAAAACTTGAATGACTTCGGCTGTGTTGTCCAAGCCCATTAAGTCATACCTGAATACTCAAAGATAAAACAGTATTCAAAGCAAATACCGCAATTGACTCCCTCATTAGACATCTTCATGAAAGACACAAAACACATTAACGATCCCGCCAACCGCCAACTAAAAAACAAGAAACCCTAATATAATAATATTCTGGGACATTTTTACACAGCGCCATCTAGTCCCAAACTAAGCAGAGCTTGTACTATGGGTACTAGACAATGGATATAATACTTATATACTTTTTTTTGCAAATACATAAGAAACACCCAGACAAACACAAACACTTATATTCATCACATACATTTTTGTGTCCCGTGGGAATCGAACCCACGACCTCATGGTCAGCAGTCCGGTACTCGAACCACTAAACCACAGAGGTCGTCATAATCATAATCATAATCCAGGTACTCCCATATTTCACCGAACAAAATGACATGAACATTTTCTATTCATAACTTTGCGCTGCAAGCGAAGTTTGAAAGGGCGTCAAAAGAAACAGAGGTTGTTCGAGTCCCCGAGGCCCGTGTTTATTCATGCCGCGACATGTCTTTCAACGAGCAGTGACTGATGGAAAGTTCGCCCTTTATGCTCCAAGGTGCCTGAAGATTGCCATACATTTAGTTTTTTTCTTTTGACTCTATGCGGTTTTATTTTTGGAACACTGTGCGGTCGCCGTGTTTCATTTATGTGACTGTGGATTGCCATTTCTCATCCTACTTGGTTAAACGACAACTGGTCCTTATGGAAATGTACGAAGAAGGCCTTTATTCAGACCCCTTTTGGCTGATATGATGGTGATTCGAACAAAACATAGCTTGCGTAGAAAGTATTATAGAATATCTGATAAACGTAATTTCACTTGAAAACAAAATGATATGTAGGTACTCCAAATTTCAATCTATGTCTTCACTAAAATTTTATCTAAATCGTAGAATAATAAACAAATTGAAAACTAATGCATAAGTACGCTAATTCGGTATTGCTTGCACAATTCATTTTTTAATATTTATTGTTTGAATTTCATCATATTTTCCTTTAAAGCAAACGTTTTTTTAATAATTTCGCATGTCTTCATACCAAACCCGTAGGCGGGTGGTTATTTATAATGCAATCTATGTCAAGAGCTGCCGCATATCTAACTTTGTTTTGACTAGAAGTCTTAAAAACTTGTGTTGTGGCAAATGACAGCTGTCAAATTTATGTCTGAGACATGTTATTTGCAATAAACAAAATACAACAAATCTACATCTAACCAATAATAGTTTTTTCTTTATCCTTTTTCCTCTATTTTCCAAAGGCGGAAAACAGCATAGCTTTCTAACATCTCAACCGCAACTTAACAATTTTAATACATCACACTTGCACGGAAACAACGCAATGACAAATGTTGAGCTACACGAAACCTTTTAAAAGTTTAGCGTGAAAAATCACCGGTCTCGCGGCGACCGGGTGTCGTGGCTAATTTGTGGACATCGATCACATTGGGGGAACTCGGATATATAGATGATGGAACTGGACAAACTCTTTCAGGGTGTCAGATAAATATTGACAGCTATTTCTCCGATTATATATTGTTTGTTAACAATACGTCAGACAGGTCTTCAGTGAAGTATTTTATTCATCTATCTATATATATATAAAAGAAAGTCGTGTTAGTTACTTCATTTATAACTCAAGAACGGCTGAACCGATTTAGCTGAAAATTGGTGGAGAGGTAGCTTAGAACCAGGAGACGGACATAGGATACTTTTTGATCCCGTTCCCGATACTTTTTATTCCACGGGGGCGAAGCCGCGGGCAGAAGCTAGTATTTTATAAATTTATTTTTATAATTGTGTAACAGGCCACTGGTGGTACAGATCAGAATTTTAAATTTAAATAAATTTATTTTTATAATCGTGTAACAGGCCAACGGTGGTACAGGCCAGAATTTAAAATTTAAATAGAAAATGACAAGTTACATCACGCTTGGCACTTGACACTATTTCCCCGGTCCTCGTGAACATATATTTTAAAACTTGTATCTTCCAAATGGGGAGTAGGCTAGTACCTTCATACAATAAATCAACATACAATTACGCCTGTATTGCCGAAAGGCTCTTTGCACAATATATAAATCGAACTTATAGCTTTCTACTCGGTAGCCGTGATCCTTAGAGCAATAAGATCGTCCAAAGCGCACTTTACTTTAAGAATTTTAGTCCTTCGCTCTTTTTAAGAGAACACATTGTTTGTTTACACGTAGTAATTTACAGCCTCTTCTAGTATCTTTAATTCCACGGTTTGGTATTCGTACTTTGGCGAGGCGTTTGCCAATTTCAATTCAAATTGCGTGGAGTGGATTTCCAGTTTTCTCTTTCAGGTTTTCAGAGTAATTAACACGCCGCGTATATTTCGATGTAAGCTTATACATAATCTGTATTTAATACATAGGTAAATATTGGTACGTTGTTTTTTTTTATTGAACAGCGTCAAGGCTTTATTGCTAGCTTTGATGAAATACGTGGACGGAATGTGAATATTTTTTGTATAGATATTACTTTTTTTACCCCTACTCAAAACGTTCGTAGTGTTGATATTTCGGCGCTACTTCATAATCTTCAACTGGATTTTTATAGAGCATACATATCTATATATTATATACTTACGCCTTATTTAAAACATCCCGTCTTCTTGTATATTTTTTTTCCATTCTAAGATTATACTTATTTTATTGATAGAAAAATTGGACTGCGGGTAGTTACGAGCGTCTGGTATATTGAAGCAGAAGATGTTGGTTCGAATCCTTCCCGTAGTCGAATTCTCTTTCACTAAAATAACTTGAAACATATTTCACCTAGTTACATACATTTTACATACTTAAACCGACGCAACTTGTATTAACTGCGACCACAAAATGAAGGGTAGTTTTAAACATGAAGGCCGACATGATTACGCTTCGTCCCACGGGTGTCACAAAAAGTGCCAGTGTTCCAGACTTGGAAACAAACGCCTCTGATTTTAAATAGGCTGTCATTAGCTATTGAATCAACGTTGGGGACTGTTTTACTAAACAAAAGAAAGGTATTCAGATAAAATCTTTGAATGTAAGAGTGTCGTTATATTGCTGATTTCAGACTACTGAATATTCCTAGAAAAACTCAACATCTCTGGTGGTCAAAAATCAGGTGTTCGCGCATTTATGGCAATTTTTACAGACTACAATTTTGTAGAATGTAATTTTTATGAAGAAGAAGAATTGTTAAGAAGCATAGCTCTCCCACGTTCAGAATATTACCAGTCTATTAAAACTAAAAAAGGATTAGGCCAATATGAGATGAAAGAAGCCGGGACGGACGATCCATGATGAATTTCCGAACAAAAAAAACCAAAAAAATGGCCAATATGAGATAAAAAACCATTACAAACACATTTTGCTAGCAACTTATTGACATGGGAGAGCCATGCTTCGGCACGAAAGGGCCGGCTCGATCGGAGTGATACCACGGCCTCACAGAAGACCGGCGTGAAACAACGCTTGCGTTGTGTTTCGTCCGAGTGAATGAGGTACCGGAGGCCCAAACCCTTTTAAAAGGCGGGCAACGCACTTGTGACACCTCTGGTGTTGCAGGTGTCCATGGGCGGCGGTTATCGCTTACCATAAAATGATCCTTCGGCTCGTTTGCTCCCCTATCCCATAAAAAAAAAAACAATTACGCTGAATATTTATTATACATCAGGACTTTATTAAATAATGGGTTAAAGATGAAAAGGTAACAAATGTAATAAATATATTAATGGTCCAAGTTTGAAAGCTTATGCTTTGAAACAAAGTTCAGATTACAAATTGAACTTTAAAGTTGAATGAAGTAAGTCTGGATGTTGCTCGGTCATGTAAGATGAAACATTCACTTAAATGCACGGCCACCTCAATTTATTGTTGCTATTATAAACTTCCTAATAATTATACATTTAAAATTACCAGTTTTCTCTGTTCCCTGGTTCTTGCCTGGAATTCACATGTATATACTCCTATTTTTTATTATATTTTCGTGTTTATTTTATGTTTATGTATTTATTATTACGTGTGTATTCTGCCCGTAATCATAGATGAAGGATCTGAATCTTTGGGAATTAAACAATATCGATATATAATAATTCGTTTCTTTTGTTTATATAAAGCCTATTCTTGTTAACCCCTCGTGGTAAACTAAATGCTTGTGTTACGAGTGGGTCCACGTCGGTAGTGCAAACCCACCCAGGGTTTCGAACCGGCAACCACATGATCGCAAGTCCGACGCCCTAGCCTATATTATGCTACCGCCCGCTTTGTTAATTGCTAGTTTATATTTTTTTGTTGTGATACGAAACACGTTAACCTACTTTAAAATTGTTGTACAAGACTGACTGATACAAATAGGTTGTGGTAACCCGTCAAGTAACATCAACATCTTTGTTCATCAAGTTTTTAGGCACCGGAATCCTTATAAATGAACTTATGCTGATGAAAAATGAAACTAATTATCTAGAACTAATATGGACGAGGATGTCCTGAACTAGGAGTGACAGGTATCGTAGCAGGTAGAACGGATCATCTCTATCTATCATGGTACGAGGGGCGTGTTTATAGAAACTTGACAGAAATATCTCAGAAGTAAGCAATTTCGACTCAAAAACTGCGAGATTAAACCCAACCTGTGCACAGACTACCAAACAACATTGCAATCTTCCAATAATCTTCCCTATTGCTGCTGGGGATCAACAGGAGACACTTAAACTTTACTTTACTTCCAAATCCGGTAGCAACATTGTGTAAACACAAACACAATAAAACCCTAAACTAAGGCAAAACCAAACACATCCGGAACAAAAACTAAGTAAATAAAACCTTTCAACTTAAGGAGTAAACAGCCTTTGAAAAAAGACAATCCAAGTTTGACGTCGAAAACTTTTTTAATATTCTCTACGCTCAATGTGATTTCGACCCTAAAAATTTCCTATTCGTAAGGGGGCTTCCCAAATGTAATTTTGCATGAAAGAAATGACAAAGTTCCCACAAACTTAGTGGACATCTTTCAATCTCTCGGTTGTCATTAAAATGAGGGTGTCTTTGATGAGTTTTTATTTGGTTTTAATAGATTTTTTTTGTGACACTTCAGTTTTGGACTTACAAATGTTTGATTGAGTGTGTATCCGAATGTTGTGTAAGTACGCATGAGATGAATGAATGTATCCGAACAGGCTGAGTAAAAGAGAAGTATATTTGTGAGAAAGGGACAAAGGAGGATTGAGAGGGGATATGAAATAGGAACGACTTAGATGGAGAACGAGTTAAAGTACCTACAATAGGATTTATGAAGAAACCTTTTAAATTGTACCTTTATTTTATTCAAGAAAATAAAAATAGTAAATAGTGACTTGGTCTCCTACACAAATGATATAATTTAATGCACTTTATACAACTAGGCAATCACTAATTTCAATGAATCTTTTAAATGCATTTTATTGACTAAAAGACTATTTCCTCAGAAATTAGGTAAGTATTTTTTAATAGGTATCTGTAATTCTAATGTTTTGATACAGCTTCGTTAGCTTGTCGGCTAACTCCTCCTGTATACGAAACTAGAGGACGTGAGTTCGAATCCTGTGCGAAGTCGATTCTTTGTTATCGAAAATTTATAATTTAGATAATTCTTTACGTGAGTCTAAAGCAATCCAATAAGGAACAGATTACTTAAATGAAAGAAAAAACATAATTTAGTTCATCCAATATCGTAAAACCAAACATCCACTTCCAATTTTAATCCTACTTAATTTTACACGTCTCCCAACTTACATCCCTAATCCTACAATCATCATGAAACTGCGGCTCAAGAATGATTCTGACGAAAAAAGTCATAATTCCACTCATTACAGAGAGGGATCGGCTATTGTGAATGGGGGGGATATAATCCGGGGAACACAATGCTTCTAAATGAAGGTAGCTGCTCTTCCGTAGCGAATTAAGGGCGTATGCTTTTTCCCTCTGCAAAATTCACGTGTCGTGAAAATTTTAGCCAGTAAAAGGTTTTATTTTTCTTTTTTGGAAAAGGTCGGTTTAATTAATATGTTATATTGGAGCTTTGTCAAAATATACGAGATTGGTGTATGTTGAATAAAAAAATGCCTGAGGATTTTTTGTTGTTGATTTGCATGTGATAGGCTAGTAATATGGCCGGTCGCTAGCACATCATGGTATCCAAAACTGTCAAATGTCTTCATTCGATTTTCAATTTAATCTCGAAATAATAGAGTTTATTATCCATTGTGGAAATTTGACAGTTTGGCTTGGAAATTTGACAACTTGACAGTTTAACATTTTGGGTTAAGCTTGACCAATGGCACATCCAGTGCCAAAGGTCTCAAGAATCCAAGGTAGGTACGCACCTCCGACTTTTCAACAACATGTGCGTATTAATAATTAATTATCAGTCACTTATACAGTGAAGGAAAACATCGTAAGGGCTCGAAAGATTTTCCTCTGGCATGTGGAGTCTGTTAACTCGCATTAGGCCAGAGAGATGGACTATGGCCAAATCACTCTTTTTCTAAGAGGAGACTCGTGCCCTGGGCATTGCGATAGTAGGTGTATGGGTTCGTGATGATGATGAATTGTGGTACATTTTGATCCTAGTCTTGGCACGTTAGCGAACAAAAAGTGGCTCTAATGGGGCATGTAAATAAAGTACTAATTCGGATAGCGTACCTATATTATAATTAGGTAAACAGCAAGTATACGTATAAGCCGATAATGATGATGTGGTTGTCCTTCAGTACTGTCTCTGGACTTTAAAAGAGATCATGATTCTCTGAGTTTGTTTCGGCCTTTCTTGTCAGAGATAAGATACTTTCTCGTCAGTTAGGAAATGCCAGCGCCATCTAGTTAAAAAATATAAAACATTGACTTGTGTCTTTAAAAGATCTCTAAAAAGAAATATGCATTATTTATCATTTACACGTCTATAAAGTTATATAGTGAAGGAAAAATTCGACTCGCAGGCAGGATTCGAACCTGCGTCTTCTGGCTAGGTACGCAGGTGGGACTCGCGGTGGCTTAGTGTTCATAGCGTCTGGCGTACCTAGCCAGAAGACGCAGGTTCGAATCCTGCCTGCGAGTCGATTTTTTCCTTCACTATATAACTTTATAAAAATTAGCTTAAAAATGCAAAAAATCACAAAAAGTTATTTACACGCCTGCCTTACTCTTTGAGGAATACAGACATGATAATAATAGGTATAGATAGGTAAATATATAAATAAAATTAATGCGTTCTTCTTTATTCCTACCACGACTTTTTTGTATATTGTAACATATTTTTATTTTTGAGTTCTGTATCATACTCGTTTATTTTTTTTAATGAAAAAGGACCACAATGGAAGGCAAATAAACATTTATTCTAGTAACGTCACAACTCTACAAGTGCACAATTTTAAAATTCCACTGAAGCCGTGCATATTTTTGATTAAAAAATACAATATTAATATAGTTGTTGTATTCAGATTGTCATGCTGCAGACACTCGGCTATGCATGCAAATTGAGAGTCACACGGGAACGCGACTAACGGCATGCAATGAATGTAAATGGGACATTGTCTCATAGGAAACCGTCTCTTATGAAGCCCAAAATTATTATTATATTTGCATGATTAATATTATGGTACATTGACGGACTTGTAAGCGGTAAGAGTAAATTGACAGCTGTCGTGTTAGTAGCCGTGAATCCTATGGCCACACAAAGGTAAGTACGGTGTTTAGTCCTTACGAATCCAGTCCGACATACCAATGAATCATAATATGATTCACTTAATAAATTTGTAAGGATTAGGCTGGAATACACATAACTATGACAGGTACAATGCTTGTCACCTAGTGAAACGCGTTAATTGCAGTTTGATCAACTGCGATAGTTGCCAATACGTTTCTTCACTAGGATCATTCATTTAGCACCATAATTGGCTCTTTACCTTAACCTTAGGCTTCTAATAGTGTAGCTCTAGCCTTAGCTATGGATTCTAAATATGAATTGATTGCAGATAAATTGCTTAATGTCACCATCACAAATGTTTTGGTTATCAATTGATCCGACCTAAAAAAGAGCACAGGTCATATTATAAAAATTACATATCTACTACGGCCGCATTTAATATATCATATTATGATTAACAATAAAAAAATTGCTTACAATCTGCTGTGGTTCTAAACATGAATTCCTATTTATGGTTCATATTTAGAACCCAAAGTAAATTCTAAAGAATTTTGTAATATGAATAAAATTATGATTCATCAAAATCAGCCAATTTGACCTCACAGGACAATGATTCCTTGATGACAGGAACCAAAAAACCTACAATTTTATTCATAACACCAGGCGGTAGACTCAATTTTCTTAACAGTCTCTAAATGAGCATTGCCTTTAAAATTCCCGCGCAAAGTTTCCGACAGACTTTGGACGCCATTTTGCGAGCTTCCCGCTTTCACCAATACTATCAGACAGTTACTATTGGGTGTTTTAACCAGTGCCGCTGCCAAATTACTGAACTTAAACATGAGCTTTAGTACGGTTAGTATAATAAACTTAGAAAGTCCTCTACTTCGGGGAAAAATTTTGAATATTTACTTAATTGGGCTGCATATTTTGAAATAGAGTTAGAATTTAACCTTACATTTTCGCGTATGTTTCATTCCGATATCGTGTTCAGAATATAAAATATATGTACAGTTCCACAAATTTTGTGGGACTGTACATTTAAATATGGATAACTCTGCGGGATCATTTAGTAATGTAATTTTTTAAGTCTAACAAAAATATTGATATCAGTACTCATTTACATAAGTATTTTAAATTGTATTCTGATGGCATTTCCGAACGCGCGTATTAGCGTTATTTTGTGGGTAGTTTCAAAACGTCACGTTGACAAAAAACTAGTGACGGTTTGAGACTTCATTTATGATTTTATATGTCAAGTGCGCGTTCGGGAGGCAGCAACCTTTATTATTTCATCTACCTACGTGTCTTCATCGCATATCTGATATTGGCAGAATTGTCGATATCGGCACATTGCCATTCCTAAAAATTGAATTGAACCTTTATTATTATACTCTTTGGGAGGCAGTGTGCAAGTATACAAATGCTCTCCCTGTATTATGGACACTTAAAATTATTACGAATCTCGATAGTAATGTGTTTTCTTTGACTGACTGTGAACTGCGAAGTTTAAAATATCGATGTACAGTTTAAAAGAACAATTTACGTTAGTTCGAAATAAAAACTTAAACTTTATTAGCTATTCATATTTTAAATTTCGAAGCACAGTATATCAGTCTATTTAAAGACAAATAAGTGATTATGACTGGAGTGTTGAGCTGGAGTGATTAGTATTGTGAATGATAATTGTGAAAGTGATACTTCATCACTCACGCTGGCACCTCAAGGCAGCTTGTTTTGCTCGGTAAGTTGATGCATGACTTTGATATTATTTCTCTTCACCGCCTTTTGTTAAGTCACTAAGTTGTGTTCGGATCTAGGTGAAACTAATACATTATCAACTGTTTCTATTTTCCGATTTCGCAATAACAATATCTCTCTTTTCACGTTAGTGACGGTACAGGTTCGGTTTGTTATAATTACGTATTTAATTGACTAACAATATATTCGTGCCGTCGGCTGGGACTCTTTATTAAAGAAGCCATACCAGATACCTACTGCCCAGCATTATGATACTCGCATATTTGATGGCTGGAGTTTAAGTTTGTTTTGGCGTTTCCTATCGGAGGTCTTCATCATTAATTTAAATAATGACTGGTAAAAGTGTGTCTGAAAGAGATCTAAATATATTTACAGAAGTAAATATCACATAACATACTATCACGCCTTTATTCCCGAAGGGTTAGGCAGAGGTGTACTAATATTCACCCACGGTTTGCTGGTATGTTTAGGTCCCATGTAATATAAGGTCACCCCGAGCCAAATTCCAAATTTCGAGCTGCTACTGAGAATTTCATATGAATACCCAATAATCTTTGCTGAACCTGGGAATCGGACCCCGGATCTCTAACTTAGCAGTGGCCTTGAGGACTAGGTACTAGGCTAATGAGGCAGTTTTTTTAAATGTTGCTGCACACTAGGATTTTCCCCTGTATCGTGGGTGCGTTTACGAACATAAAATCTCACATACATAAACGCCTAGACCCGAAACAACTACCTGCAGATCATACAAATATTTGCTCCGTGTGGGGATCGAACACAAACACGTAGCGTAGAAGCCGTTCGCTCAGCCACCACACCAAAAATGTCGTCGAAGTTAATTTTAGAATGGGTATTTTCATTTTTTTAAGCTACCTTTTTAAACTAAAAATATAAAACTTTAACTAGGGACCATCTGGAAGCTTCATCAATATAATCCGACGGGAAACTCGCAAATTCCATAAAGGAGGCTCCCCTTCTTTCTTTGGTTGTAAAACCAAACTGCGGTCACCAACATCAATAAACCTTTCAAGTAAATGTTTACGCGTGGCCGAGCCTGCTACGAAAGTTCGCTTCTTTAAATAAAATGGGCCCCACGAAGGATGAGGGTAGCAGTATACAGGCCTGGGAATTGGTAACCGCCATTAATTTACGCAATAAGTCTTTTAATTTGACCGCAGAATTGTGGGCGTAGAACATGTATATTTGCCATACAATTAAATTTAGGCTTCGTTTTTAAGGTTCCGTACCCAAAGCGTAAAACGGGAACCTATTACTAAGATTCCGCTGTCCGTCCGTCTGTCACCAGGCTTCATCTCATGAACCGTGATAGTTTGATAGGTACTTAGTTGAAATTTTCACAGATGTAGGTATTTCTGTTGCCGCTATAACAACAAATAGAGTATAAAATAAATATTTAAGTGGGGATCTCCTACAACAAACATGATTTTTTTGCCGTTTTTATAGATACGTACGTACGGAACCCTTTGTGCGCGAGTCCGACCCGTACTTGGTCGTTTTTCATATCTACCTAAATTATTATGTTGATTTGAGATCCTAAGCGTATTTACCTACGTTATCAAGATATCTCTGTGGAAACTAGAAATGCATAGATCTCACCTAGTGAACACCATATTTATCCTCAGATGTTCTCATAATTAACAACGATGTAAGGTAGCTGTTAATAATTTTAACATTAAGACGTCCAACACCTCAGTCTACACGTGACCATGGATGCTTAACTGATCCGAAACGTCGAGAATTACCCGACGTTTCGGATCCTTTACAATAATAATAAGAATAATAATAGGTAATAATGTGAATATAACGTGATAAAATCCGTAAAAACTAGTTTCATTTAAATGTCTAATAATCTCGTAAATGTCAGAAAACAATATGTTCTCAATGTGTCTATATCTAAAAATCTTATATTTTTAGTGTTATATCAAAATATAAGTAAGTTGAGTACATTGATATACGAGTAAGTATAAATATGGACAAAGATTTTCTTTTACAGCTTCAATAAATATAGATTAGCGATTAAGTATATTAAAATTCGACTATTTTTTATTCGTACAAAATCTGTTCAGATCTTAGGAATTTAAATATGATTTCAAGATTTAAAAAATATGTACATACATAACCTTTCAATTCTATAATGCTTTTAAAAATAGAAAGTCTGTTTACAGATATGAACAAACTTACCTACATGAAATAAATTTTATTTCATCCTTAATTTTGTTTATTAAAATTATGCAAAAATAATTTCGTAAACAAAATTGCCACGAATCCCTTTCTGCGGTACATCAAAGAGCTCAAAGGCCTAGCTGTACAAAGAGCAGCCAAACTTTGTCTGTCACTGGTTTTGTGAAAACCACAATAAAAAGTACCCCCCTAGGGGCATGCTTCGCCTGATTTTTATGATGAAAAATGACCGTTGTCGTTTTACTTAACATTGATTGTAGGACGGCGAAAACATTTTGTTCATTAAACGCTTGACTTGTCCTATTGAGGTCTATTTGTGTTAGGCCTTTTGATGTTTGCATGGGACATCCCTAAGACGGTCGGCGCGGTTGGTGAGTCAAAAAGGTTCGTATTTGATCGCTTATAAAATTTACTGCTTCTACTTAGGGTTGGCAAGTGACCGTTATAAAAATCATTTTAGGGTCACGCTCCGTTTGCGTTCTTGAAAGCTGAGGTTGATATAGAAATAAATGGTTTCTTTGTTATGAGATGTGCATTATCAGCCAGGAATAATTTGACTATATTCAATGTGATTGTTATTACAGAGTATGTTAAGTACAAAATAAACCCATTAATTATGAGTTAATTTTGAGCGGTTTACGTCCAGCTGTGGATGAGTAGAGGTTTATGAAGATGGAGATGTCGAAGATACAAGGTAAATGATGACAATATTGTAACTGAAAAAATAATTGGACTGCGGGCAGGATTCGAACCTGCGTCTTCTGGTTAGATACATCAAACGCTATGACCAATAAGCCACCACAAGTCCCATCCGCAGGTCGAAATTTGCCTTCACATTCTGAATTTACCATAAAGGTGACGTCAATTTTTTTCTTCACTGAATTAACTTTATAATCTTAGCATGGGAAATATAATAAAATCATAAAAAGCTAGTAAGGAAGGTTTTTAGGATTTTGTGTTTATTACAGATTCAGTCTGCAAACGAGCTGATGAGCCACGTGGTGGTAAATAATTGTACAACGCCAGATGAGTTGCTGATGCGTTGCCGATCCTTAAAAGCCCCTACAGATACAGACCGCAGACAGCCAGAGTCGTAGCAACCTAGGAACTGGCTCTTACGCGCAAAAGTCGAAACACACACGAAGTTGCTTTAAGACAGACTCCGACGTAAGGGTGGGCGCCAGCCAGTCAGACCCCAAGAGGTCCTACCACCGAGCAAAATGTGAAATCTTAGAATGTATGCTGAGAGGCAGTAGCTTTCGCGAATTCTATACTTCATTACTGAGTTTGTTTCCCAGTTCGATCAGTGTTATTGGGTTTTTTGATACCTAATATACTCAGTGCACTCAACTGCCTCATTAGCCAAGTGATCCTGAGCGCGACTGCTACGCTAGAGGTCCTGGGTCCGATTCCCAGGTCGAGCAAAGTGTTATTGGGTTTTTCTATGAAATTCTCAGTAGCAGCTCGGAGTTAGGAATTTGTGCCCGGTTAATGGCAATAGACTCGCCCCCTATTACATGGGACCTAAACATACCGGCGAACTGTGGGTGTACATTAGTACGCCTCTGCCTAACCCTTCGGGGAATACAGGCGTGATGGTATGTTATGCTATATTATATACTCAGTAGCAGTTCGGAGATTTAATCAGTTTCGAAACCAAAACTCCAAAGTACGCACCTTTGACTTCAAAAACATGTCCGTATTATCTGGCGCTCAAATGGTGAAGGAAAACATTGTATGGGAACCTGCATGCTTGAGACTCCACTCAACGGCGTGCAAACCGCACTAGGTGGGCCTAGTGTGACTTCAATTTCACCGACATGATTCTATGCATTGAGCACGTTCTGCGTGCTGATTTTCACCAATCAGAGAGCCAAACGCGGTCCATACGTAAATTCAAATCAGTAAAAGAAAATCATATACTGAACCCTCAGTGGGGCAGTGAAAGGGTTAAGTATTACTATCATAATAGGTAGGTATAGTAGTCTAATGCTAGACGTAGGCCTCCCCCAATGTGCGCCGTTACACCCTGTCCTCTGCTTCTCACATCCAGCTTCCGCTAGCAACCTTTCGCAAATCAACACTTTTTTATATTCTGTGACGTTTCATACAGCATCATCTGGTACCAAACTAAGCAGAGCTTGTACTATGTATACTAGACAATGGATATAATACTTATATACTTTATTTTTGTAAATACTTATAATACATAAGAAACACCCAGACGCACACAAACACTTATATTCATCACGTAAATATTTGTGTCCTATTATGATAATCGAACCCGACCTCATGGTCAGCAGTCCGGTACTCGAACCACTAAACCACAGAGACCGTCCACTCCATCTTGCTGGAGGGCAATGATTATTATAAATAGTCACAAAAGCTCAACATTACATGGTGTATGTAATAATGTATGGTTGCACTGCATTGTTTAGTTAGATTATCTTCGTGATTGATGGAGCATGCATGCACATATTCACAGTATATGCTTCGTTAGCTACCAAGATAATGCTCAATAGCTAGCAATGTGTTTGGAGAATTAATTTTAAATAGGTATTGATGTAGCGTTTTACTGGAAAACTCGAGATTTTCAATATAATGTATATAGATAGGTAGTTTTTTTACCTTTTTCTAAGTAATGCCTTAGCCTGTAGATAAGACAAACGAATAGAAATGAACAATATGTATGGAGATGACATTTGTACGCGCTCGATTTGTCGAGCCCCCTATTACATGGGACCTAAACATACCGGCGAACTGTGGGTGTACATTAGTACACCTCTGCCTAACCCTTCGGGGAATACAGGCGTGATGGTATGAACTGTACCTTAGGTTTTTCGGTGTCGGAGGCAGGCGGCTTGTCGGAGTAGTTTTTACTCCAACCCGTAACAAACACTGTTTTTTTACAATTTTATAATAGTAGAGAATATGTAGTAACATACCGGGTTGTGCGGATTTGCATACATTGGGAAATCTATTTGATTATCGTTCATACCACTTGTCTAGAGGCACTGTACAACTTGCTTGCCAGCAAACCACGTAAATCCCAAGTAATAGGGTTATTTACTGTAATAGGGTTCTAGGAAATTTATAAAAATTACCGATCAAATAATCGAATCGAGATCGGGACGTCAAACTCAGCAGGCGCATTTATAGATCTGCCACAATACCGATGAGGTTATGGATGGCTATGGACGTCGGACGTACGTCGGGCGTACGTCGGACTTGCGATCATGTGGTTGCCGGTTTGATACCCACCTATTGCACTAACGACGTGACCCTACTCGTAACACAAGCATTTAGCTTAGCCCGAGGGGTTAACAGGAATACTAGAAATATGCGGCCCATATTGCTAGAACACTTTTTTTTTTAAATGGATTGAACTGGTTCCATCCAATTCTATATAAATGAGTCAAACTGAATTACTGTTATGAATAGCTTCACAGTAATTCAGTCTATGAATTTCTATTAACTACCTGCCTCCAGACGGTAGATCTACCTTCTAACTTATTCTATATCTATGTTAAATTAGGAGAATTAAATTCCAACAAAAGAGTCTAAGGTTTCACTCCCAAACTTCGGCCATTTGTTAGAATTCCTTACTTTATAGATTTCGAAGTCACAAAGGAACCTTCCCAACTTATGTATAGCAGTTGAAAGCTCTCGGGATTTATCCCTAGGACTGAATCCATTGGATTCGCTAAAGGGAATTAGGTTAAGCTAATTTCTGAAATAAGTTTCAGAACAATGCGTACTTTAATGTAATTGGTTTTGTGAATATTTTTATAAACCAGTAAATGTTGGGTTAGCGATAGTCTTAGTCATTTATTCATGAATTATTTACATTCTATTTAAGTTTACATTAGTATTAGAAAGAGTGATTAGAAAACAATAACTATATAAAAATATGGTTAATAATAAATAAGTTACTTCTAAGGATACATACTTGAACAAATAAACGAACATAATTTGCACTATACACAATGTCTATAATTAATAAAAGCATACTTTTTATATTTTCAAAGCATATTGTGTGCGTCACTGTAGGTCACATGTAATAGGCGGTGAGCCTATTGCCATTAACCGGGCACAAATTCCAAACTCCGAGCTGCTACTGGGAATTTCATAGAAAAACCCAATAACACTTTGCTCGACCTGGGAATCGAACCCAAGACCTCAAGCGTAGCAGTCGTGCTCAGGACCACTAGGCTAATGACGCAGTTGACTAAATGAACTAAAGCAACTAATTATAAAAATTTACTTCATCCTTCAATTTCAACCTCTCAAAATAATTATCCTTAAAGGTTGCTAAACACAAACAATTCCTTCACAAGTTTATTACCGTACTCAATTATTCAGCTATTATTCAACAGGTTTGAATGGAAATTCACAAAACTAAGTACTTACTCTGTTAATTACGAAAAGGCTTCATTATAAAAGATGTTATTACGTACAAAAGCTTAATTTGGACCACTAATGGATCCTATTATTCTGTTTACTCTAGTAATAACGTGTCATTACCATAATACCTCAATTGTATAGTCATTAGAAATTGTAAAGTGATGAATTCTGTCTAGTGCTACCAAGTCCTGCTCCTGCAGATCCAGGTTCCGGGTTCGATTATCTTTTGAAGTGAAGTCAAATTTCGACATGGCAGGTGGGACCAGGTTCGAATCCTGCCTGCAAGTCGAATTTTTCCTTCACTAAAATAAGTCAGTAATATTTATTTTAAAGCAAGTTATGTACATTGCATCTCAACCGACATGATTTACTTCACTAAAATAACTTTATAATCTTAGCGCCACTTGCACCAACTTCTTAAATGTGTTTAAATTGTATTTAAACACAAAATTTATATGAAAAATCGTGTTTAAATGCAATTTAAATAGTTGGTGCAAGTGGCCCTAAGTATGAGAAATGCATAATAAAACTAGTTTTAAAAGTCTAATTGAAATAAAAAAAGCTAGAATACTCGCTTCAATGAAGATACTATTCACATCTACCTACACTCAACTATACATATAGAGAAGTCGGTAGTAACTGCAGTTCTCTGTTCCTATTCTCTGACAAATGACCAACGTCGGTTGTTTCCACGTTAGAGTTAGATAATGTAGAATACTCACGTCCATACAAAATATTTATCTAAAAATCCTAAAATAATAATTTAACTGCCTCGTTAGTCTAGTAGTCCCAAGTGCAACTGCTACGCTAGAGGTCCTGGGTTCGATTTCCAGGTCAAGCAAAATGTTATTGTGTTTTTCTATGAAATTCGCAATAGCAGATCGGAATTTGGAATTTGTGCCCGGTTAATGGCAATAGGCTCGCCCCCTTTAACATGGTACCTAAACATACCGGCGAACTATGGGTGGACTTACCCTTCGGGGAATACAGGGGTGATGGTATGTTATAATTATTTAAAAATATTTCTAATAAATAACGTAAAAACATTGATCATAATTATATGTATTTTTTTTTTGGTTATGTTAGTTGTATATTGGAGACGTATGATACATGACAGCAAAGTGCATAATTAAGATATCATAATCTATCGTATTTCTGATGTAGGTGCCTATATTCAACTAATAAAACACATTTTTTTTAAATACAACAGATTAAATAACAATTTAGAAACCCCTAACTAAAAGACTTATTCATTTTAAATATAATAATAATTAAAATTACAATCCCAAGAAAAGCTGTCAGATCTGCCATTTCTATTTCTATTCCGCATTTTATTAAAATGTAATTTATGAAAGTCAAGCGTTATATTTAAGTTATTTTGTATGGAGCGAACCTGGACGGTGTGCATTTAGGCATGTACAATTGTACATATTGTACATACTAGCTTGGAGTTCCTTGCTTGCCTTGTAATTACGAAGTTTGCTCACCCAGAGTAGCGTCGAGGTGACACGTACGAATTTTCTAGACAGTGTGACTTTGCTGTGTAGTTAGAGATTCAAGATGTATGCGGAACTCATAATGGATGTATGTAGTCGGTGCCTTGTCCAGTTGAACTATACATAACACAACATACCATCATGCCTGTTTTCCCCGAAGGGTTAAGCAGAGGCGTACTTATGTACACCCACAGTTCGCCGGTATATTCCAATATTCTTTCATATGCATTTATCTGCCTCATTAGCCCTGTGGTCCTGAGCGCGACTGCTACGCTAGAGGTCCTGGGTTCGATTCCCAGGTCGAGCAAAGTGTTATTGAGTTTTTCTATGAAATTCCCGGTAGCAGCTCGGAGTTTGGAATTTGTTCCCGGTTAATGGCAATAGGCTCGCCCCCTATTACATGGGACCCAAACATACCGGCGAACTGTGGCTATACATTAGTACGCCTCTGCCTAACCCTTCGGGGAATACAGGCGTGATGGTATGTTATGTTATGTAGGTATTTAGTAAAAATTGTTACATTACAAACAAATAGATCATACTCATTTGTAAAGATGATAAACAGAAGGCACAAAACAAGAAAGGAAAGATATTTTTTCTTGTGCCAATACGCCGATTTGATCAATAAAACGTTATGTTGCAAAGATCAACAAATTAATATTCAGCCAATGAATTTATTCAGTGAGGTCCCCGGTTGATTTGGAATCCTATTTTAGGTTATTTAAATAGTCCTCCCTGAGGAGTGAGTACAAAATTAGAAGAGACGTTTGCACGTTTTCCTGGAGCGTGCTTAAATACGTAGGCAAATGTAATTACTTTTAGGGCTACCATTTAGTAAGAATGGGCGTTGCAAGAGCCTTTGCCTTTCTCAAAAAAAAAATTAAAAAAATCTTTGCCTTTCTTAAAAATTTTAGCGAATGAAAAGCTTGATCTTAGTTAAAATTAGAACGTACAACGGACTACGGACAACGGACGTTCCGGTTAAGTACAACGGACTAAGCCACAAATCTACTAATGCCTGTGATGTCGAATTCCTTTCCATATTATAAGTTTTAAAGTCAGCGACATCTATTGATGACACAAATTATACTAGTAATTTATATGTTCTTAATAAAACAATGTTGCCTTACCTAAGTTAAATAATATAATATTTGTAATTAATATACCTACCTAAGTATATTCATATAAAATTTGTTTAAACTGTCAAATAGAATTTGAATAGTACATACATACACATAATAATATCACAAACATAAGCTGGCAACAGAGTTTTACTAAGTAAATTCAAACTGGATGTTGAAATCTTAATATAGCTTCACGTGAGGGAAGCTGCGGGAAAAAAAACTGGAAATACCGAACTTTATTTAAAAAATCTTAGTGTCAGCCCTGAGCATTACCAGCGTAGGGATGTCACCCTCTCGATGAGTTACTCCCTTGATTTAATCAGTCAAATTCTGAGATTTGTACAGTACGAATATTGTGTGTTACCGTACGTATCTCCGTATAATTTATATTCTTTGTAAAATACCTTCGTGAAGTTATTTTAGGCCAGTTATTTTGCACTAAGCTTTGATTAAACCGCTCTTACTGTTAGTCGTTTGAATTAAATTCTACTAATTAATATCATAAATCAGTTTGTTTATTATATTCTACTCAATCACACAAAAATGTCTGAACAGAATTAGATGAAGTTTAACTTATATATAGTTTATAGCCTTGAATATCACATGTAATATTTTTTATCCAGGTTAGAGCCAAATTTGAAGACCAAGGGTAACAGGTGTACTCTTCCTACCTAATTTTCAAACAACAAAAGGTAAAAAATTTGTAGTTTATTCTTTGCTTACATAAATATTACATTTGAAACCTGAATCTGTAAAATAAAATTTATGAATTCAATACATTATACTTAGCCAGGGCAAATATGTAATAGTTAAATGTATGCTAAATCTACTAACTAATACGAGGATTAGTAAAGAAGAGTAAATACGCAGCGTTGTAATCACATATTTCAAGCTTTAGCCTCAGGAATAAATTTCAGGCGACACAAGAGACAATAAATTAATCCGGTTTAAAAATTTCAATAAAATTATATGCATTGTAGAAGTAAAAAAGTACTTTCTACATAAATAAATAACTATCACGCCTGTATACGCTGAAGGGATTTTCTATGGGATAGGGGGGCAATCAAGGAGGTGGATCGCCTGATGGTAAGCGATAACCCATGGATAGCCGCAACACCAGTGGAGCCACAGGTCCGTTGCCAGCCTTTTAAAAGGGTTTGGGCCTCCGGTATCCTTACTCACTCAGCGAAACACAACGTAAGCGTCCGGAATCACTCTGGTCGAGCCGGCCCATTAATTCCAAAGCATGGGTTTCTCTCGGTTTTATCAAACCGTTTTTACCAAGGGAAGTAGTTAGCATGTATCTTTAGGTCTCATGGAATATAGTCAAGTCAATTGACATTAACTGGGCAAATGTTAGAATAAGCCTGAAGGGATTTTTATGACATACTAGCTTCTGCCCGCAGTTTCGCCCCCGTGGATTTCGGTCTGTCATCACATCCCACGGGAACGGGATAAAAAGTATCCTATGTCCGTCTCCTGGTTCTAAGCTACCTTTCCACCAATTTTCAGCGAAATCGGTTCAGCCGTTCTTAAGTTATAAATAGTGTAACTAACACGACTTTCTTTTATATATATAGATGAGAGCAAACAAGTAGACGGATCGCCTAATGGTAAGCAATTGCGCCGCCCATGAACACCCGCAACACCAGAGGAGTTGCAAGTGCATTGCCCGCCTTTTAAAAGGGATTGGCCGGTCCTTAGGTATTTAAATTTCCCTCTTAGCATAAAAATACAAAAAGACAATACGAAATGAAACGTCGGGGATACCGTGACATCTTTTTGAGACAAAAGTACTATGAATATTAATGTCGCTGTAAAAACGGAAAGATAATTTGCTCGAAGGAAACCGAGACATAAAGTTGTTAATTATAACAAAGGATCTTTGAACTCCCAAATTGATTTCATCGGCTCTTCATTAACATTTTTAGGTTATCGTGGCAAATGCGGGAGAAACCTGTAAAATGATGAAACCTCTTGATTTCTATAGACAACGATAAAATAAGTACCTATTATAGTTGGATATGATGGTATGAACTGTCGTTTTTTTTGGCTATGATATTGCTATTATGCTATTACTGTTTGAAAAACACGCGTCTCAATCGGTTAAACCGTTCTTGAGATTAATGGCATCATACGTAGCACACACAAACAAACAAACGACACGTTTGGCGTAGCGGTTGAGTGATCGGCTTCTGCGACACTTGTTGTGGGTTCAATCCCCACACGGAGAAAATATTTGTATGATGTACAGTCACGAGCACAAATATGTATAGGTACACTTGGCAAATTTCAAAAGCGATTTTCTCTTAATGTATTAATTGAAATTTTATGATGTTATGAACATAGTATTTTAGAACCAATGCTTTAATGATATTGTTATTACCTCAAAGTATGCAATCGTCATTTCATAAAAAAACGCTTTCGAATTTTAGTAAGTGTATAGATACATATTGATGCTCGTGACTGTACAGGTAGTTGTTCCAGATCTGGGTGTGCGTGTATGTGAGAATTTGTGTTTGTAAACGCACCCACGATACAGGAGAAAATCCTAGTGTGGGGTAACGTTTATTTAAATATAAAAAAAGAAACACCCTCTTACACTAAACGCATATACCATCTCCAATCTATCGTGGGTAAAAAGGAGTGTCGGGCATTTATGGCCCTATGGCAAGTCTACTATTCTATTGTGTCAAAGTAAGCGGCGGTAGCCTAATGGCTAGGGCGTCGGACTTGCGATCATGTGGTTGCCGGTTTGAACCCCACCCATTGCACTACCGACGTGAACCCACTCGTAACACAAGCATTTAGGGGCACGAGGGGTTAACAAGAATACTAGTAATGTGTGACCCACGTTGCTAGAAAGCTTTAAAAAAAAAATGTGATTCAATGGCTTCAGAATTCTTTTGTTACCAAATCTGTCAGACCTTATTTAATTTAGTGCCATTGTACGACTATTCCGATACAATTGGAATAGCAACATATTGCATTATGTCTGTAATATGTTACTTGAAAAGTAGGCATTCTTCATGCCTAACTTCTTCTTTTAAACAAAACGTCCTTTATGAAAGAAACTACATTTATTTACAAAGAACACCCAAGTACTCAGAAAATAAAACACTAACTAATAAAATAAAACTTACTAATATTAGGTGCTATTATTTCTCTGTGGACCCGGGCATGCTTCACAAATCGGTTCTGTCTCAGCATAATGCCGATTACAACGAATCGCATCGACGCTGGTCTTCCGAATTTATGCACTAATTTAAATAACTTGGAAGGCTTGAAATTCTAATATTCATTCGAAAGCCCCACACTTGAACTTTTAGGAGGTAGAACAAAACCACAGTAACTACGCATAAGTCTGTAAGTTTTGTCAGTCTGTGACGCTAATGCACTTAGCTGATTGCACTATCTTGTGTAAAATTCAGAGGCACATTTCCCTTACAAATGCTTCCTTATTCCGGAACTTAAAGGTTTTGGGGTGCATCCCTAATGCTGTGCTTTTTGTAAGCAATGCTTCGGAGTTACAAAAGTATCACACAAACATTTAAGAACAGCTATAACTTCCAATGCAATCATAATCAGTAGTCTTTTAATAATTTTTTTACTGCCTCATTACTCTGCCTCATTAGTCGCGCTCTGGACCACTTGGCTAGGTCCAGAGCGCGACTGCTACGCTAGAGGTCCTGGGTTCGATTCCCAGGTCGAGCAAAGTGTTATTGGGTTTTTCTATGAAATTCCCAGTAGCAGCTCGGAGTTAGGAATTTGTGCCCGGTTAATGGCAATAGGCTCGCCCCCTATTACATGGGACCTAAACATACCGGCGAACTGTGGGTGTACATTAGTACGCCTCTGCCTAGCCCTTCGGGGAATACAGGCGTGATGGTATGTTATGTTAATACTTTTTTAATTATCAACCTACCTGTGAATCGCTACTCGTGTTTGTCTCGAATTTCCAGATCCCGTAGGGCATTCCCAGAAGCCTTTCTTAGCTGATGTTTATACTCAATAAGGAACCTATTTGATAAAATTCAAGTTTCTAGGTTTTATAGTATGTTGCTTTTTCGACCATTACTATCGAATTATTTTTTCAGGGTTCTGAAACTTACGCGAATATTAGACATTGGATTATATCTTGGATAATATGGATTTTTATCGCGTTGTATTGGTATAATTTAACTCCGGACGTTTTGATTGATTTTTCAGTTACGGTGTTGACTCAGGTGCCTCCAAAACAGTAGATGTTGGGTTTTTGTATAGTTACTTAATTTACATTTGAAATGTTACTTACAGGATTCTATAACACTGAGGCCCAAGCTTTAACTTTTTATAACAATATGGGCGTAATATGGTTAACGCATCACTTTTATTCTCGACCGACAAACAAAGATTAAACCTGACACAAAACTAAGAATTCATTTTATAGTGGCTGGCTGGCTGGCTAGGCGGCAACTGTCACAAACCCCTCCACTCATTGGCTGGCCTGCGTGGCGGGAGGAGGTGACGTCATGGCTGTTGGCTGGCTGAGACTGGCTGGCAACACAGTAGCGACATCTTTTGGCAACGCGTTACATTTTATTACTTCAAATATGTCATCTTAACGGGAAATATTCATATTCCAGTTAATTTTTTTTTAAATATTCCTCCCCTCCCTTCACTGTCATTACCTTCTCCGCCCCATATCACGTTCACGTTTAAGATAACGTGAGTCACGTGTTTACGGGAACCATAAACAAAGGTACTAAAATAGATATAAATGCTTTAATTCACAAGAGCTTTGAGATTCCGTCCCGTGTAAATTTATGTAAATATATACCTATATTAAATCTAAAACTGATCGTTCAGCTACTGCAATCGAAAACATCCCTTAACTCTAAATAATAAACCAGAAGAATAATCCGCAATTTTATTCAGAGCAAGTTTCAAATAACTCGTTTAATAAAAATAACGAAACTTTAGTGGTACACAAACAAGAGCTACACAGTTTGGAACTTTTAAAATCTTATTTCGCAATATACGTTGGTGTTATGCGGTGCAATAAACATAGTTTAACCATAGTTTAAGCTGAAACTTGCACGGCCAGTGGTACCGTTGTTTCGTCGACATTAACAACAATTCTGAGAGCGCTTACAAGCCTGAGCGTAGCCGTAAAGATCTCAGTAAAACGCGGGTTTATTTTAGCTGCTACATTCTTTGTTGGGATCTCGGAAATACTAGTGCGGTGTGGTATTTCAAGATTACAGTAATGTCAGATCACAAACAGAAAAGTAAGCTATTTTCAAACAACGGTAGGTATCAACCGCGGCTAATTCTTCGAACGGTATTATGATTAATACCGTAATCCAACTTAAGAGTTGAAAGATGGTCTGATTTATTAAAACCTATCGTCATCATGAAGTCATTTCATGCCCCATTGTTGAGCACGTGTTCTTAAAATCACTGCAGTTAGGTTATTATGAATGTATACATTAACATTATTGAAACGGTGAAGGAAAATACCTTCAAATGACTTGCAGTGATGAAAGATATTAATTTCAGCCTTTTTTTTTATATACATACACGAAAGAGTACATAAAAGCTTTGTTTGGTGCTTTACGTTTCTGGTAATTTTCTTTAATGCTATTTATTAACTTCTATACCTACGTGATCACTAGAAGATTCATAGATTTCGATTCGAAATTTAATTCACAAATCTAAAAATATTGTTTAACATTTGTTTTGCTTGCCAATCTTCTTACTTTATTTTCATTTGCTGTTTTATTGTGAGGGTTTTATTTCTAAATGTAATCATTAGGAGCCACTTGAAGGTTTCTTTTCTCACGAGTCTATCCAATAGTTGTCTCAAAGAGATCGCTGTTAGCGATAAGACGACTCATTAAACCATTCAATGATTTGTACAATTGTGCTTTGTATAAGTTTTTGGTGTGCTGAACTGACAACATGTTTGGCGAAGCAACTGAGCGATCGGCTTCTGCGCCACGTGTTGCGGGTTCGATCCCCACATGGAGCAAACATTTGTATAACCTACAGATAGTTATTCCGGGTCTGGATATTTGTGTATGAGATAATTTGAAAAAACACCCATGACACAGCAGGACAGGAGAAAATCCTAGTGTGGAGAACAAACGAATTACAAACTAGGTAACTATGTCACTCGGCTAGTAACACACTACGCCTCTTTGAAGAAATGCTCCGTTCTTTTGAAAACTAAAACACGAGTAGTACAGATTTTCAAAGTAAAATCATTTTGAGAAACATTACAAGCGAAGTACATACAATGTAAACTTTTACAATACTTTGAAGAAACTTAGTTTACTCACATATATTATGTAAAATAGTAAGAGTTATTGTTCAATATTGTTATTTGTATAATATTGGGGAAGTTGGGGAAAGTAAAAATTGGTATCGAGTAGTGAGTTAATACTGGAATAATATGATAAGCTAGCTTTTTCCGCGGCTTCGCTCACATGAAGCTACATATATTAGGATTAGAAATGGATCCCAAAAATCATTTAATCAAAACCAAAAGCGATGATCTCTCTGTGTATGGTTCTGTATACATCAGAGAGGTCAAGTTGTACTTCAGCATCCGTTCAATTAATTGAAAAGGAGAAAGATGTAAGGTAGCGACGTTAAACACTTCAGTGTACCTGTAAACATAGATACTGTTGTAAAGGATCGGAAACGTCGGGGATTAAATAATATCATGGATTTTACATACTGGGGTTGGCAGAAACTATAGATCCGCCGCTTGCTACGATTCTTGCATACTTCTTTTGATTCTGCCACGCTCATACATCTTCTCATACATACGCGCCGGTTGCGAGTACCTACTACGCACCTGACCTTTCTGAAGGACATACGCCAATGAGATTGGCGTATGTCCTTCTAGGACGACCTCTTCTAATACTGCTGCTGACATTCGCCATCATGGATATTATCATGTATTAAATGATATCAATATAACGTGATAAAATCCGTCAAAAGTAGGTACCTACTTTTATTTCAAAGAAAAATACATAAGTTGTTTAATCTTGTCTTAATGTATTTTTCCTTACTCCTCCCTTATTAACTATCAATCAATTCAAGTCGAGTCCTTGTAAAAGCAATTCTCAAACGTCCATAATCCAAGTTATCGCACATTTGCCTGGAAAGCTGAAGACTGTGAATTTATGGCTTCTAAGCCTTGCTTGGAAATGAAATTTAGATTTGTATGTATGTAATTGGAAATAAAAATATATAGGGAAAATTCTTATATTCCCTACAGCTACAGATGATGATAAGGAATTAAATAAAACCAGTTAGTCTAAACGAGGGCTTGAAAGTAGGAAATAGTACCTGAGAGATTTTCTTGCGTACTTACCGCCGAAATGTGGAATGCACTTCCCGAGTGGGTCTTCCCCGATATATATAATCGGGGTGTATTTAAATCACGAGTAAATGGGTTACTTCTAGGCAAGCACGCTACATCTTGGAGATCAAGCGTAAGCAAGAATAAAAAAGTAGTTAAAAAAAAATCTTAATGGCGTGCTAAGTCTGCCAATCGACAGTTCAGTAGGCCAGCGTCATATATTTAACTGTATTCCTCTCACTCTGAGAGGAAATCCGTGCCCAGCAGTGGTACAGTATATATTTTCAAACAAAAGCGTTGCCCCACACTAGGATTTTTTCCTAGATCACAAGTGCGTTTACAAACATTGTTGTGATATTTTGTCAATGTATGTGTCTCCAAGCTGGACCATGTAAATGGCATAAACAAGTGAATTAATAATAGGTTGTGTCTCCAACATTCCTAAACTGTTGTACATTAGTACATCTCTGCCTAACACTTCAACAAAACAGGTATGTATGTATGTATCTTCTTTAATTAAAATTTTAAAAATGGTATGATATGTTAAGTCACAATCCTTTAAAAGGAAAATAGAGCAGTAATCAACATGATATCGTATGGTCGATTCATACAAAAAACCACATTTAAAAACCCCTGTACTATTTACATTAATTCGTAAACCATGAAACCATAAAAAATGCCGACCGGAGAGCGGAGTAACTGGTCACATTGGGCATTCTCAATGGGCCCAATTAGAGTGCTCCCCTGAAATGGCTCAGCCCGGGCATTTGTTCCGTTTCGGCGGGCAATTAACGAACCTCGTGGCGATACATTATGCACTGAGAAAGATGGCACCCTACGCTCTGTGAACACTGTTTTCGGGTCATACACAAACTTTACAGAAATAGAACCTTTGAAACCTTTTACGGTGATATTTTGTTTTTAAGGATTTTACCTTAAAACCATTTTGTGTTGGAAGGTATATTGGTTAGGATTACAGGGATTTGATAAATTAGGTTTATCACGTGTTGTCGTTGTACCTAAGTATCTATATATATATATATATATTTTAAAAAAAGCTTACTAGCTATGTGGGTCGCACATTACTAGTATTCTTGTTAACCCCTCGTGCTAAGCTAAATGCTTGTGTTACGAGTGGGTTCACGTCGGTAGTGCAATGGGCGGGGTTTGAACCGGCAACCGCATGATCGCAAGTCCGACGCTCTAGCCATTAGGCTATCGACGCCTCATATATCATATATATCATGGAAAGATACAGATAATTATGTAATATGTACATATTATTGACTTATTATTATACCACTAGCCATTAGGCTACCGTCGCTTTTCACAATACTTACATGTTTATCCAAGTGATGGATCAATGCGTGTGTGGGGAATTTCGTAAATAATTTTAAAACCACATTTTTGAACCTCGCCACGTAAAAACAAATGAAGTAAGTACAAAATCTGTCACCGCCACGCGTCACGGAAAACTGGGTCATATCACAAAAACGTCCGAAACTCGCGCTTCAAATTGAAAAAGTTACACAAATTATACCTCATCACCTTCCTTGAATATAGCTCAATCACCTTTTTTTTTCAATGTTGACGTAATGCGTACTTTAAGTAGAAGATTTAAGGTGACAATTAACGTATTAATGGTGGGCAAATGGAGACAAAATGCGTCAGAATTTCAGAAACAGTGTGAATATTTATTTAGTACTAGCTTCCGCCCGCGACTTCGTCCGCGTGGAATAGTTACTTAGTCTTAGCGTGATGATATAATAGCCTATGTCCTTTCTCAGGGTCTAAAGATTGTCTGTGCCAAATTTCATCAAAATCGGTTGAGAGGTTTAAGCGGGAAAGCGTAACAGACAGACAGAGTTACTTTCGCATTTATAATATTAGTAGGGATATCAATAAAGACTAGAATGAAAGGGTGATGGCAGTCGCTTCGTGAATATTACTGCGCTTTTCGTAACTAAGACATTGTTTTATGAGATAGAGGGCAAACGAGAAGATGGATTGCCTGATGGTAAGTGATTACCGCCGCCCATGGACGCCCGTAACACCAGAGGAGTTGCAGATGTGTTGCCCGCCTTATATAAGGGTTTGGGCCTCTGGTATCCTCACTCAAAACACAACGTATGCGTTGTTTTACGCCGGTTTTCTGTGAGGTCGTTGTATCACTCCAGTCAAGCTGGCCGGTCCGTGATAGAATAGAATAGAATATTCTTTATTGCACACCAAAACAAATGTAAAGTACAATTACATTACTGATAGGTACTCGTATTTTTCCATAGAAATCATCAGTTAACTTCGGCGTCCTTAAGAAAACTAATTAGAAAAATCTATACTGGCGGACACTAATTAGATACCTAAAACATTGAATTATAAAGATAATTTTTTTTTAGGAATTATAAGAAATACATACCACACATAACTTACCTACCATGACGCCTATATTCCTTGAAGGGTTAGGCAGAGGTGTACCAATGTACACCCACAGTTCGTCTGTATTATTTAGGTTTCTTGTAATATAGGGCGAGTATATTGCCATTAACAGGGTACAAATTCGAACTGCCTCTGATAATTTCTTAGAAAAACTTAATAACACATTTCTCTACCTGGGAATCGAACCTAGGCCCTCTGGCATAGCAGTCGCGTTAAGAACCACTAGACAATTGAGGCAGTCTTACAGAAATATATTATATAGTTAGTGAAATATATTGAATGAAATGTAATCTCATTTGTTAAAATGAAGTACTGAATTCCATTCATATGTGAATGAACTCACAGTAGTGCGACAATAGTTGTTAATAAGTTGGATAGATCGGGGATCGGTGCACGACCGAGCGCTCGCTTGAATATAGTATAGAGTTATAACTCATAACTCGGAGTACAACCGACGAACTTCGAAATAGGCGATGCAAAGTTCAATGTCCTCTGTGCCAGTTCGCAAATGTCGCAGTTGGATTGCTTAGTTTAGTATTTTACATAACCGCTAGCTGTTTTACAAAACAAGTTCGTTACATAAAACAGCTGACCGACCGTTGGATTGGCGCCGTGCATAACAAAACTGCTACCTAAGTTTATAATTATTTGAACAATAAAATAACAACATTTTTTAAAAGAAAACCGTTGCTCCTGTTGGAACACCGTTTCTAAAAAAAATGTTTGGGAATTCGATGCCTCCCTCACGGGTTTAATGATATGACGTTATAGATTCCATTCTCAAGTAAATCAGTGTTGAGTAGGTATTGAGATTATAAAGCTCTGAGCTTTAGTTGACTCGACAATTTAACTTAGAACTGCGTTCAGCAACCATACTTACGAACAATTTATAGACGAGATAGTTATTAGGTAGGAAGAGGGGAACTATCCGTCAAACTTGTAAAATCTTTTTGCATTTGATTGTCCAAATAAAGAAAAATCTGATCTGATCTGATCTGGCTTACGCCTGTTGTTAAGCGACACTGCGATCTACGATGGAGTGCGCGAACCGATTTAACATCGCGTCAGGAATCTTAGGAGTCGAACAAGTGCATGAATCCGCGGACCTCAGCTATATACTCCTAAAACTCGATTATTGTTATATCAAAACCCGAAAGTTCTATTGAACGATTGCTCTCATCTCGGGCGAGAGAAAATTACTCTCATATTTCATAGGATCTTTGATTGTTTGAGATTGTTTGAGTGTATTTCTTAAGAAAATATTTGTTTTGATACCACACGGTATAATATTGTTGTGTTGGACGTTCACATGGTCGAGAGTGTTTTGTTTCTCTTACGTGTTTGTGATTTTCTTTTGATTTTAGGGCCCGATTCTTTTTACCCGACTGCGTCAGAAGGAGAGTTATTTTTTTCGAGTGTATGTATTTTGTGTATACTTTGGTTACGGCTGGATTTTAGCTTGGTGGATTGTTAAATTCGTCTTAATTGTGCGAGAGACACTGATTACATTGAGTTGCGCCGAGGAACATTTGCGTAGGCTACCTAATACCAAATTGGATGCAGTTTGTAACCCCTGATGTAAAAAGAGAGGTATTATATGTTTAACGTATGTATTTGTGTGAGTGGACCCATTTTTAAATAGTTTTTCAAGGTTGTATTATATGCTGGTGATCTATCTTAAAATCTGATACATGTTTAATCTTAATATGCGGCCTTAAAGGCGAATTATAGTAAGTAAATCCTTTTGGGATACGAGGAAACCGCAGGCAAAATAGAGCATTTTTATAACTTACTAGCTTTCGCCTGCATATTCGCTCATCTGAAGCTACGAGTATATTGGCCAATAATGACCAATAGTAATGATCTGTATCTCAGGATCCGTTCAATTCATTGAGATAAGAAGTTCACCAGTTTTTACGTTGGTGCATATACTTTCTAACAGTGATAACAAAATTAAAACCTCTTCAGTAGTTTTTCCGCCAACCCGTAACAAACAGACAAGAATTTAAAAAATCACATTTTTGGATTCGGAGACGTTTAATATACCCCTAGTCCACTTTTTTTTAATATCTTTAATGCTTTGCTTTAATTGTCAGCTTTTTTACGATTTTATAATAGTCGAGAAGAGACGAAGACTAAAAAATAGCATAAAAAATATCTACACGAGAAAACCAGCAACCATGTGATCTATGTAAAAAAAATCCTTATGAGTCAAGTCAAATGTTAATGACTCGTCTTTACAAAAAACCTAATGAGTATGACTTCAAATTTGTAAAGCGTCAAAAAATGAAAAATACTTTTTGGTCCTCGCAGACAGATGTAATGGGCCCTTAAATCTGCGGTATGAAGTAGGTTTGAAGCTCACAACAGGTTTGTTAAGGACTGTAGAGATTCAGCCCTTCTCTTAATCGTGCATAAGAGTTCTCAAATCTAAAGAGTCGAGAAGGATCCTTGAGTTCAGACGTGTAAAAGTCACTACACGGCCAATGAACGTAACGCATGAATATGTAATATGAATTTGTGAAAAGATTTTGACTGTTGTTCGAGTGTTGAGTAATTGCTTCATACGAATTGCAGGGTCGCTTTCCGTTCAAAACAATAATTGTATATTTGTATCGTCTGTGTTGATTTCTTGAAGTGAAGTTTATAATTGTAAAATAGTAATAAATACTGTTATGGAAAGTTAGACAAAAATAACTATTTTATTTAGGTACCGTTTTTGGAACGCGAGTAAAAAGTGAGTGTTCAAAGTATTAGTGTAGCGGTTATAGGTGGTCGTCTCGCCGATACGGTGGCACCTCCTGTCGTGGGTTCGATTCCGACCTGAGGCAAATATTTGATCATTATTTGGATTTTTTTTTCATGTATTTTGTGTCAGTTTTAATTTTTTATGTTTGTAAAATCTCACGCAACGCGGTTTATTCCTTAGTTATCTATCTTTTTACTTAAACGATAGTCGGTAGAAGTAAAAAGGATTTTCACCTGTATCGTGGGTGCATTTACAAACAGAAATTATCACTACCTAGGTTTCGCAAATATTTGTATCGTACGGGGATCGAACCCATAGCACGTGGCGTAGAGCTGATTGCTCAGCCGCTATGCCAAACGTGTCGTCACATAAATAAACATAAAATATAGCATTCCGAGTATTCTATTTTAAGTTATAACATATTATATTTTAACAAGTTCCATAATAAAACTACAACGTTTTCACATAATTTAGAAATTAGGTAAGAAATCATCGATATTAGATAACATTCAAATAGCTTGGTCGGCGGCTTCGTAATTCGTTTTGATAATAGGGTATTACACCTTTTTTTGAAAACTAGTTTAAATTAATCCTTAGATCGTAATGAACCAGTAGAAATTTTATTTCAGTTTTATAAAACCGAAAAATGCCTTAAAAACTATTTTTAATTTATGATTTTGTATTTTCGCGCGGAAACGTCCATCCGCCATATTGGATTCCGACGTGACGTCACTTCGTGTAAACAATACAACTGCAAAAGACCACGTAACGTCAAGTTACTATCGGAGTGACATCATGTCGGAATCCAATATGGCGGATGGCGTTTTAAAACAGATTAAATAAGACTATTTTTGAAATTGAATTATAAAATTTACATTGCATTTCTATAAAAATCGTTTACTTTTTAAAAATCTATAATAAACATGCATTTTTATATTTTTTCTTACATGGTGTAAAATACCTTATTTTAAGTAACTAAGTATAATATATATGACTGCCCCATTAGCCTAATGGTCTTGACCGCGTCTGCTACGCTAGAGGTAATGGGTTCGATTCACTGGTTTAACATAGTGTTATTGGTTATTTTTTATAAATTCCCAGTAGCACCTCGTAGTAGTTAAGAATTTGTGCCTTATATTTAGGATAAGTTTATTAAAAACTTCTTCAAATAGTGGGTAGTTTGTATTATTTCGACTCGAATCGAATCCTACTATCCTACTAATATTATAAATGCGAAAGTTTGTGAGGATGGATGGATGGCTGGACGGATGTTTGTTACTCTTTCACGCCAGAACGGCTGATCGGATCTGGATAAAATTTGGCACATAAATATAGATTGTAGTGTGGAATAATACATGGGCTACTTTTTATCTGAAGTCTACACAGACGAAGTCGCGGGCAGAAGCTAGTTTCATATATAGTAAAGCTATTAACACTAATTATATTTTCTCCTAACTGTCTGAAATGAATATCTCTCAACGGATAATGAAAGTTTATTGGGTCAATCAATATTATCTGTCTATACATTAACATAGCTTTCATAATTTCATTTCTGTTCACCTTTATTGAATTTAATATTTGATTCGCTTTTCTCTACATTAATATTTCAACTCGGGATAAAGTGGACAATGTACTTTGATTGGGTCCATTTAAGTTTTAAAACATAATAACATCTAGGTACCTGTAGGTACCATATATCTGCCCGGTAAAAAGGACAAAGACCTACTTATTTACAGAGTAGCATTAAGTATTAATGACTAGCTTGAATTAAACTGTATTCGCAATTTGGGATCATTAAATCCATTAATAACTGCCTCAATAGCCAAGTAACTGCCTCAATAGCCAAGTAACTGCCTCAATAGCCAAGTGGTCCTGACCGCGACTGCTACGCTAGAAGTCCTGGGTTCGATTCCCAGGTCGAGCAAAGTGTTATTGGGATTTTCTATGAAATTCCCAGTAGCAGCTCGGAGTTAGGAAATTGTGCCCGGTTAATGGCAATAGGCTCGCCCCCTATTACATGGGACCTAAACATACCGGCGAACTGTGGGTGTACATTAGTACGCCTCTGCCTAACCCTTCGGGGAATACAGGCGTGATGGTATGTTTTAAATCCAGATTTCCTCAACATAATTTACGTAACCGTAACTTAGAATAATATACTTGATATGAAAACAGTTCTGTACCAGAAAGTAACCTTCTTAACTATCTATGAGAAATAAAAAGGTATAGACGGAAATTATCAAACATACATACATAGACAGCTAAAAACATAACCTTTCCTTTTTTAGCCAGAGTCGGGGTAAAAATGGATTAGTTTGACGACAAGTTTTAACACTGAACCTGTGTATTTAACATGGTGAATATTTATTATCTATAATAATTATCCTGAATCTTATTTATATTATACGTCATATAAAAAAAGTTCTACACCAACGAATAATTGTTTAGTTCCTAAATCCAATAAGTTTTCAGAAATGGAGGTACCTAACCGGAAAACTTACCTGCAATTCGATTACATTCTGGATTACTTGTAGAAAAAATATTTGCTCCGATATATTGCTAGCGACAGCAAAAAGTTCCAAATCTCGGGCAGCTCATAGCGGTTGATGACGAAACACTAACAAAGCCTATCACAAGTTTATTGTCAGACAGATCTCAGGGGCTACATAGTACAGGGCCGGATTTGAAGTACGATTAACTGGGAAATTGTATCCCATCCAAAACATAGATGTGAGAATGGGAGCCAAGTTCAATGTGAAGAATAGGCGTGGTTGTCGATTTCTCCAAAAAAAATAATTTCAATTTGAATTTTCATTTTTTTAGGAAATTTTCAGAATTTAGGCTAAATAGTTTTTGGGTTGTGAAGAGATGCGTCTCCAGTTCCTTTTTCTTTGAACTTTGGCTGGACACGCTACTGAATATCTAGATAAATTGAACAAATATTTTTATGATCTAAAGATGCCCGTGTCTGGCTATTTGTGTGTGAAAATTTCTCTTCGCAAACTCACCTCACGATACAGGAGAATTACCCGAGTGTGGGACAAGGTATTTTTAAATTTGTTAAAAAAAACACATAACTAACACAATATCAAATCATGAAAGATTACGGTCAATATTTAAATATTCTAGACGACATCGAATTCATCGACATTTTCACGTTTAAATCTCTGAAGCAATTTTGATGAATATGGTAAGTATGAAGATAGATTGGGCCTTGGAGAAAGACTATGCTCTCTTTTGACTCCCTATCTATCTCAAAAAAGTGTTAGTGAACCAGTGCGCAACAGCTTGCAAAAATGTAAGGTTAGTAATTTTAACATTAAGACGTCCAACACCTCAGTCTACCCGTGACCATGGATGCTGTAAAGTGTCCGAAGTGTCCGTCATTATCAATTTATAGCACTCATAATAATATTTACATACACTCCGACCATTTTAGTTGTAAGTAGGTGTGAGGGACAATGCTAATCGGACTTGAGACAAAATAATATCTTCATAGTTAGTTCAATATTTTAGGCATGAAAAGATAATAAACAAACAGATAAACAGATTTACTATGGCATTTATGATATTAGTAGGTATTATATATTATGTAATGATAATTTGTGAACTTCTCTTTTAACTGTAATATAAAAATGAATCGCCAAATGTGTTGCTAAGCGCAAATCTCGAGAGCAGCTGAACCGATTCCGCTAATTCTTTTTTTATTATATAAGTACGAGGATGGTTCTTACGGAGAGAAAAAAAAATCCTAAAAAAGTCTAAAAACAACACTCTTTTCTATACTCCCATACAAAAGATTCGTAATAATACATAAAAGTAATTTGAACTTTAATACCATACCATAAAGTTTAAGTATTAGTGGAGGGGTTCCGTGAAGGCAAAACAATTGAGTGACGTTAGTTTCAGAATCGACTGTTTGGCGGTACGAAGTTCGCCGGGTCATCTAGTTTTGATAAAATATGGGCTGTTTTTTCTTTTGACGCCAAAAAGGTGTTCCCAATTCCATCCCTGCGCTCACGTCAAGGGATCTCGAAGCACTATCTCAAGAACAGTCCCAATTTATATTAAAGGTACCAGCGGGGAGCTCTTGTTGATTTGATTACGACCGATTAATTTAAGGGACTCCTTTGGACCTCAAATATTATAAGCAACGGAACAAGGCCAGACTTAATTAATTCTTCTTTCATTTCGCTTTCAATTTTGATTACTTCGTTTGTTTTTGATAGTCAGCCGTCGAGCTGTTAATATTACATTTTTGGATTAAAAAGGGTTTGTGTGCCCCTTTTTTGTTAATTTTTCTGAATTTGCTTTGGTGGGTGCAACGGGTTACTTTTAATTGAAAGCTTTGAAATAATAATGAGAACTTTCGAACTTTTAATGCTTCAGACTTTGTTTTGAACATCATTAGGTACCTACGTGTTTCTGCCCTACCTGAGCAAGAACAGTGATACAACGATATTTTGATCATGGACTGCTAAGTCACCGCATCTCAAGTTTAAATCTTATCTTGAATGCCTTTCTATCAAGAAATTGTATCCAAATTTTAGTATTTTTTTAGAAGAAATCTATTAATTAGGAGTGATTGACACCTTCCGTGTTTAATACGTCTTAAAACTATCATACGTAGGTATATGGTAGGCATCTATCTTCACCGCTAGCTATACAGCTTCAAGTGCTTTCACCATCAAAATTCATCTCACCCCATAAAATTAATCATCTGCAATCAGATGAATGACGTCAGAAACACCCGCCTTTAGTTTAATCTACCGGGAGCCTACAAATTGCACTAATATAATGAACCGGCGTGTCCCACTTTAAATTCTCTTTTTAAACCCGGATGAGAACTCGTCATACAAATCTGTCGACAGCGTGAAATTTTAATCATTCTCGGAACTTCTGGAATAGACAGCTATGAGTAGAAGGTACGAATATTGGTTTGTGTTTATTTTTGACTTTTAATGGCTCAAATGCATTGATATCACGGCTTCACAGAAAACCGTGAAACAACGCTTACGTTGTTTTTCGCCGAGTGAGGATTCGGAGGCCCAAACCCTTTTAAGAGGCCGGCAACGCACTCACGACTCCTCTGGTGTTGCGGGTGTCCATGGGCGGCAGTATCGCTTACTATCAGGCGATCCGTCTGCGCGTTCGTCCCCCTATCCCATACAAAAAAAATCTATTCATATTTAAATCTTCAATCTTGGTCTTTTGAACTTGGCTACTGTGTGACATCATCTCAACTTCATTAGTTAATTGGCTAACAATCGTGACTGGCACATGCCTATTAAGTTAATTGAAAGTCTGTTACACAAGAGAATAAAATTGTGCGAAGTACTAATGACGTGAATTATTTAGACGCCAACGCGTTAGGCTTTTCCTGAATTGTTTTTTTTTTTACAAAATAAGAGCCACATTTAGATCATACAAATATTTTTTAAATTTTATGTACTTAACTATCTTTTCGTTGAATCGGATCACTAATAATTAACAAAATGTAAGGTAGCTGTTAGTAATTTTAACATTAAGACGTCCAACACCTCAGTCTACCCGTGACCATGGATGCTGTAAAGGATCCGAAAGGTCGGTAAACGCGATAAAATCCGTAAAAAATAGTTTTATTTCAATGTCTATTATTCGCGTAAGTGTCAGAAACCAGTATATCTTCTTGTGTATTTTTTTTGCATTTTTCATGCTAAGATTATAAAGTCATTTTAGTGAAGGAAAAGTTCGACTCGCAGGCAGGATTCAAACCTGCGTCTTCTGGTTTGATACACCAGACGCTATGACCACTAAGCCACCGCGAATTTCTACATGACTTATCACGCGATTAAACGAGGAAAGAAAACATCGTGAGGAAACCTGCATGCCTGAGAAATTTTCTCGATGGCGTGTGAAGTTTACCCACCCGCACTAACGTCGTATATCTAACTATAGCCTAACCCTTCTCATTCTGAGAGGAGTCTCGTTCCTAGAAGTTGGAAAGTAGTAAATTTAGTTTATTTAGTCAATGAAATCTACACTAATATTATAAAGAAGAAAGTCTGTTGTTTGATTGTTTGTTTGTTTGTATTGAATAGGCTCCAAAACTACTGACCGATTTGAGAAAATGTTTTATCATTAGGTAGAAGCCGACATTATCCCTGACGAACATAGTAGGTACTTTTTACCGCGGGAAAATGCTTCATTCTTTTACAAATAAATTTAGATTCTTTCTTTCTTTCATTCCTACGGGAAAACGGGCGAAGCCGGGCCGGGCAGCTAGTACTTACTGAAGAGACTAGCCGTTAATTGGTAAAATAAACCCTTGTACAAAAAAAATAATTACTTATAGCCTATTTCACCACGTCCTTGTAAGTTCCCGATAAATTACTTAGATTCATACAAATTATGTTCCATTATTAGCTGAGTAGCAACTACTCAGACTTGGTGAAATAGGCTCTTAATCTAAATAAATTTTGTATTCTAAAATGAAAGTACAGAAGAATAATCTGGCTCATATTTAATTTGCCTGCAACATGCCTTATAAGCTGGCGGCTAACATGGAATGTCCGTGTCGCGGTGCAACTACAACTCTTAATGAGCACACTACGAGTATTTAACCCAGAAATGCATATGCGAATTGTGCTGGGAAATATTTCGATTTCATTATTTTGTCTTATGTAAATAATATAGCGTATAAAATATGGCGGATTAATAAAATAAAACGAATGTTTCGGATCCTTTACAGCATCTGATGGTCATAGGTAGGTTAGGTAGAGTTGTAGATACTGATATTTAAAATTAGCGTGTCTAGGATCTATGTAATAGGAGGTGAGCATACTTTAGGCGGACATAGTTCCAAATTCTTTGCTGCTAATGAGAGTTCAGGGAACCGTGATGACAACAATCAAATTAAATGTAATAGATGGCTATTATACCTTTACAAAAACGATAGAATCAAACTTGGCAATTTAAAAATTTCAAATTCAATAACGAATAGATATTACTAATATTTTAGATCCCAATAGACAAGAAATTGCTATCATAATCCCATCGTAAGATACCCATATCAAGTATTATTATAACATTGAAAAGTATTTCGGTGATAAAATCTAGCTACAGACAAATTGAATTGAATTTTGATATTCGATTCGATTCTAGGTCCCTTAAATTGTTCAAGATTTTCAATTACATGACTTCATTTGGATTCAATGGCCAGTAAAATTCCAAATTTGAACATTCGATTTATAAGGAGATGGTTGCGCGTTTCTCTTTTGTTTTTGTAATATTTATAAGTTAACTAGCTATTCCCCGCGGTTTCACTCGCTACCTAAAGTGTTGTTAAAATGTTATCCCCTCTAAACTGTTTTATTTATGACAAGTAAAAAGTCAGACGCGGGAAGGTAAAATATTCGTTAAGTTTACTGAAATTTACCAATTTTCTGCGCAAATTTCTTGATTTTTGTTTCTGTAGAACTTTCTACAGAACTAACAAAACTTAAAAAAGATGAATGAAATCGGTAAACTCTAGGGGTAGTTCTGACTACCTCAACTTCTTAACTTTTTCTATAAAATTCTTAGCAGTTCGTTTGACCATTAGATATTTTTATATATTCAATTCCCTATTGATAAATTTTATACTTCAGTGTTAATACATTGCAAAGCGCAATTAAGACTATTTTTTCCTTTTACCGGAGATAAATCCTTGTTGCAATTCCTGCTGCTGAGAATTAACGAAAAAATACAATTGAAAAACAACTCTAGAACCCGCAGACACACTTGAGGCCAATATACTTAATGAGGAAAATATACCTATACAGTTAATCTGTCTAAATAATAATACCGTATAAACAATCGAGTTGCTGCAAATTTTTTTCCGATTTCCCGTTGAACTCCCCCTTAATGAAACGCGTATACACACTCGGTTTCACTTATACCCAGGTAAAGATTTGTTCATTATATATTCATTATCGCACCCGCCAGGGGGCGCCACCCAGTCTCCACGAAATTCATACAGGCCTATTTATCACTTTCGGATAAATGAGCATTTGGGTGCTTCGTAGTTCGCTGGTTCCCCTCCCTATGATAGTACGAGAGCTGTGATGATAATCCGTACATGGCAGGAATTTTACAATGCTATTAAAATTATATTTAATAAACTAGCTGACCTGAGAAACGTTGTCCTCTCCAAGTTTCAACTAACTACCTCGAAAAATCTCATAGAAAAAAGGATTCTGGTTTTCCATATTGTTAATACACCATTGACTTAATTTACATAACTTAATTTTTTTTAATGTTCGCAAATATAAACAGACATACCTACATAGACAAAAATCTCAAATAACTGTTTCGGAATCAGTAAAGATTAACGCACGTTGCAATTATTATTATTATTAAAACACCCATTTTTTATTTATTATACATAGGCACATAAGTGGTATATTATTTTATGATTTGATTAGATTGAAACTCTTTAGAATCTACACTATGGAGGTTTAACGTTATAAAATCAGTTACTTTAAAGCTGGATGCTATAAAGAAGAAAAGAATAATTGTCAAAATTGTCAACTCAAAATGACACCTGATAGGCAATCAAATTTCATTGAGGTAATAACGATTTCGTGTTAGTCATCTAGAGAAAGAGTTGTCATTCTTTGTTTACTTCTTTACCCTACTCAAATATTTAGTTTTTACACTGGTGCTGTACTGCTGGTGCTCGCTGGATAAGTCCTATGTATGTCCCGTGATGCCCTGTAGAAGTAGAGTCAGAATAACTGTACTAATAATCAATTCCCGTTCACAATAATGGTTTCTGATTTCTTTGTTTAATTTTTCTGTTTTATCTTATTTAGTACCTGTGAGTGTATTTTTTTAATTTTATTTCTTGATTCTGTTATAATGTTTGACCCGTGCTAGTCTAGTACGGAAATACTTAAAAAGGAAATTTTCTTCAACGGTTATTGTTCAAATTCTACGTTTTCAATCGTTAAAATGTTAATAACTTTTGATAGAGTGAACCGATTTTAATAAAATATAGCCTAAATGTTAATCCAAGAAAAAGGCTATGAATTCCTGTCCACTTCCTCCAAATCTCTTCGGTAGTTTTCATTTGATGCGCGGTCAAACATACAGACAAACCGACAGACAAACCGACAGACAAACCGACAGACAAACAGACAGACAAACCGACAGACAAACAGACAGACAAAAGTTCCAAAAATAATAGAAATGGATTGTATTACTGATTCAGAGTCCCCCAAATTAGTTTTTTTGTAAATATAAGCAATGTACAGACACGGCTCACTTACATTCTTATTATATGTAAGAAGATAATATTAGCAATATTTTTATTTTACGTTGTAGATTTAAATAATAATAATATTTAAATAATGATTAATAAAATGATAATAAGTATATGTTTTTTTTAAAAGAAATCCGACTTCAAACATTTGCGGTATATATTCGCAATTGATTGCCAGAAAGCAACGAAATTATATACGAGACGTAAGTCGAAATAAAATTCGAAAATGATTCACCATGGTAAAGTTATCAAATAATTATCGCGTTGTATGTTAAAAACACGCAAAAACTATCGAATTTTATGAAACGATCAACGAAAAAAGTTTGAGATACCTCTTCTCTTTTCAATGTGACAATGAGTGAGTTAAAAATTATGGTTATCGTTTATTATAAATTTATTATTAACTAGCTTCTGCCCGCGACTTCGTCCGCGTAGCGTGATGATATATAGCCTATAGCCTTCCTCAATAAATGGGCTATCTAACACTGAAAGAATTTTTCAAATCGGACCAGTAGTTCCTGAGATTAGCGCGTTCAAGCAAACAAACAAACTCTTCAGCTTTATATATTAGTATAGATAACACATTATTGTTTAATAATTCTTATTTGTTACTGACGACGACAAACATATAGTAGTTTTAAGATTCTAGTATTGTTCTAAAATGAGTGACATAATTATGTTTTAGTGAAAATAAAGTTCTTTAAACTTATACTTATTTATATACGTAAAAGAATATACGAAGTATAAATGTATTTAATCTTTGATAACTTAAAACTTCTTTATGATATCTTGATTTTTCTCTGGTTATCAACACTAGGAAACAACCTAAGAAGATTATTTATTTCTATTATCGCTTAGTAATACTTTTATTGTTGTCTCTGAATAGAGTTAAGCTGTAAAGTACCTTATCTTGGGGCCATTGTGTTTGGATTACAGTACAACGAATGGAACTAAGAATTATAACCACACTGAATAAAATACGCAGATAAAAAAATCATTATTAAAAAAAAAAATTATAATAGGAGGCGAGCTTATTGCCATTCACCGGGCACAAATTCCTAACTCCGAGCTGCTACTGGAAATTTCATAGAAAAACCCAATAACACTTTGCTCGACCTGGGAATCGAACCCATAACCTCTAGCGTAGCAGTCGCGCACGGGACCATTTGGCTAATGGGGCAGTTATATTTTTTATATTAATTGAAGTGTTATTGGGTTTTCCCGCAAGAAAATTGTTATTAGCAACTCAGCGTTCACATTTGTGCAATTTAATAGCAACTAGCGGCCCGCCCCAGCTTTGCACGGGTGGAGAAATCCTTAACTTTTTTCAAAATATTCGATAACCTTTGTTAATCTGGAATAGGTAATGCAGCATTCAAATAAATGGTGAAAGAATTTTTGAGATCGTCCCTGTAGTATTTGAGTTTATTCGTAACATACGTACTAATAATTCCTTTTTATATTAGTGGGTATCTATAGATAGGCTTGCCCCCCCCCCCCCATTACATTTTACTTAAAACAAACCGGTTAACTATGGGTATACATCAGTTAGTAACCATCTGCCTGACCCTTCGGGGAATCCAGATGATGCACGTAAGAATAATTTTCATTAGATGATTTCAGTGAAAAATATTAATTTACGTTTTCAATAATAAACTTATTTCGATGCCACGCTCCTGGCCTACGTCGGCTGCCAGTACAACATTCATCAGCGTGCGGTGTGTGCTGCAAGCCATCAGTCAACGTAGTCCCGATTTGAAACTAGATAACTCGGATATATTGAGATGTGCACGACTCGGATATTGCGTATTACGCTTTAAGTTAATATTTAACTGGGTTGGGTACTAGGTAGGTGTCTCGGATCTCATCCTCCATTTGCATTAGTAAACTACCGCGTTAGTCATGTGGACCTAAGCGCAACTGACCTAAGTGCGCTACGCTAAAAGTCCTTGGTTCTATAACTAGATCGAGCAAAGCGTTATTGGGTTTTTCTATGAAATTCTCTGTAACAGCACGCTCTATTACATGGGACCTCAATATACTTACCGGCGAACTATGGATGTGCATAACTTCATCACTGCCTAACCCTTCGGGAACTACAGGCGTGATGGTTCACAGGATCTCATCTATATCTATATGCATACAAGTAAACATACAAATAAATAAAATTGGAATGTCTGTTTGTAATATTAAAATAACCGCCATAATAGCCATGTATACACGGTACTTAAGTACCTACTCTAAAACATTTTTTTTTACAATTTTTGTCTATCTGTCTGTTTGTTCCGGCTAATCTCTGAAATGGCTTAACTTTTATTGGCAGATAGCTGATGTAACAAGGAGTAACGTAGGCTACTTTCTTTATTTATAAATATTTTTTTAAATACCACGCGGACAAAGTCCCGGTTAACAGCTAGTGTTTTATGAACCTCTCATTTTTTTATAATAAGAGCCGAGTCGAGTTTGTAGCAATCGTAACAGCAAATAAAAGTATGCAAGAATTTCATAGCAGTAGGAGTCTGTACTAAATAGTTTCTATTACCCCTATGGGAAAACTTATATTATTTTCTTCTTTGCAAGACACTTCCTGTAGTAGAGAACAAGCCTTGTATCGCTAAGAACTTTTCAAACAATTAATTGACACAAAGTAGACCCAGACGACAATACAAATATTTGCCTCGGGTGGACATCGAACCCACGACACACAATGCAACGGTAGTGATGAAGTGACCACCCAAAACATCAGTCAGTAGGTATATTATGTATGTAGAAGTTGATTAAGCTTTCACTGTAATATCTCTAAAAACAATTCGTTGACTCTGGCTTGACCTTTATTACAATACATATAAAGGTTAGGTTATTTATACACCTATTTGTATTAATGAGGTATAACCTGCAGTGGGTCTAGACACTATTATTGATGTGTTTTTATTACTGTGTAGATTGTTTTATACTTTGTTCTCATAGCAACATTCATCACGACTGTATTTTTCGAAGGGTTAGGTAGAAGTGTAGGTCTGTGCTGATTTACAGTTTTTAGGCTCCATTTAAATATGTATAATTGATAAAAAACCCTGGCAATCGTTGAAGGTATTATTAGGAATCAATATACGGATCTATTTACATAATCGTTTTTTTGCTACTAAGATTCAGAACTTCTAAATACTGAATTTCAGATGAATATTGTATTGAGCATTGAGAATTATTTCATAGAAAAAATTGCCCAATAAAGTATTCATTGATCTGAAAATCTAATCAAGGGCCGTCTAGCGTAGCAGTCATGATGAAAACTGGAATAATGAATCAGTACCTAAGATAACAACAATTTACCAACTTGTTTGCTTCATTCAATTAACATAACAAAACCTTCATGGTTTGAACTTTCAAATTATTACTGCTATAATTTTAAATACTTTCTGAAACCAGGCATCGCAAAACAAAGAGAGAAGAGAATTCACTTCATACTCTGGTGCTTCAAATATTTTAACTCGAGGTTTAATTTCATACAATTTTAACAAAGTTCAACGACCCGGTCCCCACGTTGGTAAGTACCTCCTTGTAATTTGTCATCCTCATAATTACTGCTTTTTTTATTTGTTTTGCCATTTTTGTTCAAAAGCTTTTCGTAATTCAAACAATACTGGCTGCCCACTTATCTCATTTTTGTTCGAAATTTAAAAGTTGAAACATGTAGATTATGATTTTTTTACGCCCAGGTATTCTTTTCCTGAGGTGGATCGCGGCGACCGACGTCTCGAATGTCACGATCAGTGCTGCCGTTGATTGACGGCTTTTTTTATGGGATAGGGGAGCATACAAGCAGACGGATCACCTGATGATAAGCGATAACCGCCCATAGACACCCGCAACATCAGAGGAGTCACAAGTGCTTTGCCCGCGTTTTAAAAGGGTTTGGGCCTCCGGTAACCTCACTCGGCGAAACACAACGCAAGCGTTGTTTCACGCCGGTTTTTTGTGAGGCCGTGGTATCACTCCGGTCAAGCCGGCCCATTCGTGCCGGAGCATGGCTCTCCCACGTGAAAAAATCTTCGGCTTCGATATCATTAAGGTTTTTAATTCATGATGATAAAAAAATAAATTGATTACACTAGCCCAAATATTTATGTCTCATGTTCTTCGCCTATATTAAAAGAGCATACCATCATACCATCACGCCTGTATTCCCCGAAGGGTTAGGCAGAGGCGTACTAATGTACACCACAGTTCGCCGGTATGTTTGGGTCCCATGTAATAGGGGGCGAGCCTATTGCCATTGACCGGGCACAAATTCCTAACTCCGAGCTGCTACTGGGAATTTCATAGAAAAACCCAATAACACTTTGCTCGACCTGGGAATCGAACCCAGGACCTCTAGCGTAGCAGTCGCACTTAGGACCACTTGGCTAATGAGGCAGATATTAAGTTATATTAAAAGAGCAAACTGTATAAAATTACTAATTGAAAATGCTTGGCTAATTTATTTACACATGGTATCACTAAACAATAATATCGCCGAGAGCCATTCACGTGACCTAGCTGCTAAGAGAATACCTGTTGTAATTATACTATGGTAAGAATAATTGAAGGTCGCAGTGAGTATATATATAACCAACCACTATTCAACTATTGGCACGTATCTTTCCTCAGAATGAAAGAGTTATGGCACCTGTGTAGGGCGTCCGTCATGCTTACCAGTACTACATGCTAAGCAGACTTCACATTCATACACCAACGAGCAAACAAATCTAAACTCCGAGCCTAAAACCCTTTGCTCGACCTGGAAATTGAACATAGCTCTACGGCTAAAGCTCTCAGCTCCGCCTGTAGCGTAGTAGTCGCGTTTAGGACCCTTAAAATAATTACGTCCGTAAGGATTGAGGAGCCACATCAGATTTTTAAAATCTGATCTCGCCATTATTTAGCAGCAATGTAGCTTATTTTGCAGCACGAATTCTAGATTTAGCAGCAAAATATATCACTAGATATTTTAATGCAAAAGTGGCTCCTCAATCTAAACGTCTGAATTGAGGAGCCACCTGGAACTCATTAAGTAATAGATGAATATTTATGAAAATTTTGTATTAAGCCACTTTTGCATTAAAATAACTAGTGATATATTTTGCTGCTAAATCTAGAATTCGTGCTGCAAAATAAGCTACATTGCTGCTAAATAATGGCGAGATCAGATTTTAAAAATCTGATGTGGCTCCTCAATCCTTACGGACGTAAATAATTGAACATAAATAATTTTGTATTATAATTTAATTGAATTATTTCCTCATAATTTAACATACTAAACATAATTTGCATAATAAATGATACACTTCATTTAACGGATTTTATAGCTTTATATATATATATTTTTTTTTTGTATTGATATTTTTTAATTCCCGACGTTTCGGATCCTTTACAACATTCATGGTCACGGGTAGACGGAGTTGTTGGAGGTCTCAATAATTATTAAAATTACTAACAGCTACCTCCTGCCTGAATTGGATCGCTAATCTATATATATAAAAGAAAGTTGTATTAGTTACACTATTTATAACTTAAGGACGGCTGAACCGATTTGGCTGAAAATTGGTGGAGAGGTAGCTTAAAACCAGGAGACGGACATAGGATACTTTTTATCCCATTCCCGTGGGATGTGATGACAGATCGAATTCCACGGGGGCGAAGCCGCGGGCAGAAGCTAGTAATTAATAAAAATATAAGGTAGCTAAAAAGTAGTTTCATTGCAATATCAGTACATCACTTCTTGTTAAAAAAACACTAAAGTAAACGACCTCTACAGAATTTTACGGTATAATACTTAATCAATTTTGTCTACAGATATCCTATCAATATTCACCCCAAAATCCTATCGTCATCCACTTGCACGTACGATCCCTGTGGTAATTTACCACCGCTTTGGTAGCAACCCTTCCGATATACGCGTTTCATGACGTCATTCATCATAATTAAAATGTATTATTCCTCCTTTCTGTGCTGCGCTGTTATTAATTACGTTTAAATTATGATTTAAAGTGCTGCTCTGCGCGTGGTGATTGTTTTCTGCAACTACCCTCTTATTTAAAACTCGAGTATACTTTGTTGTAATCTCAAGGAATATAAAATAGATATATATATATATAGATGCATAGAAGGTGTGAAAGTCTAGAAGTCTAGTGACTGCCTCGTTAGTCTAAAGGTTTCAAGTGCGACCGCTACGCTAGAGGTCTTGGGTTCGATTCCCAGGTCGAGCAAAGTATTATTGGGTTTTTCTATGAAATTCTCAGTAGCAGCTCGGAGTTTGGAATTTGTGCCCGGTTAATGGCAATAGGCTCGCCCCCTATTACACGGGACCTAAACATACCGGCGAACTGTGGGTACCTTAGTGTACCTACCTTAGTAGGTACACCTCTGCCTAACACTTCTGGGAATACAGGCGTGATGGTATGTAATGTTAGAAGGTACGAAACACGTCAAGTTTTACAGTTGCACTACAAAATAATCGCTATTGTTATGGAATACGGATATAAAGGGAAACTCATAGCTTGATGTTGTACATATATGTACAAAAGCCTTAACTTAATAATTATCTGTATTAAACCCTAAAAGTCCTTACACAGTCATGATGTTTATGTAGCTTAGAGACGTAGTCACCCTATAAGAAAGCTCAAGGTCACTCAGCTAGTTACGGAAAGAGTTATGCTTAACATTGTTCTACGCGATTCAATCTGAAGATACGCGGAAGGATGAAATTTGCCGACATAGCTTACAGTATTAGCAAGCTTAAGCAGATAACACATTGTAGGACGATTTCCAACGAGAAAGAGGTTCGACCTGGTCAATACCGCCGCTGGGAGACAGGGCTTCCAGCGTAGCATTCGCTCGTAGGACCACTGGACGTAGGAGCTCGTAGGACGTAGACTAAGGAGGCATTTAAAGAATTTTTTGTGAAGTAATTATTCATTAACTGCGCTCAGGATTCGAACCTGTGTCTTCTGGTTCAATACACTAGACGCTATGACCAAATAAGCCACGGCGAATTCCACCCGCCTGCTCGAAATTTACTTTCATATTCTGCTCTAGCTTCTGCTCGCGACTTCGTTCGCGTAGCGTGATGGTAACTATATAGCCTATAGCCTTCCTCAATAAATAGGCTATCTAACTCTGAAATAATTTTTCAAATCAGACCAGTAGTTCCTGAGATTAGCGCGTTCAAGCAAACAAACTTCAGCTTTATTATTAGTATAGATTTACGTCCTTGAAGTCACATCAATCCAATTTTTCCTTTACATTTTTTTTATAATCTTAGCATGGAAATTGCAAAAAAATATATAGGTATTACAAAAAGTATGTTTATGTTCGTTCACCAAAGAATAGTACCTACTTCGTTACAAGGTAGCCCTACGTACCTACTATTCACCTCAGTTGCGTGTCAGATCCTCCCACGTAACAGGGTAATATTTCGTAAACCACTCAAATTTCCCTAACAATGCCACCATGAATACCTGAGAACGGACACACAAATCCCCATTGATTTCACACTCGCTCCCGCCAATAATTTTTTATTCCTTCTGACAACCCCGCCAGAAAACTCGACTTCATCATTAACCGCGATTCAAGCGAATACAGACTCAGTTTTTAATTCGTTAAGGTCCATTCTCGGATGGATGTATGTTGTAAATCTCAGGTGTTTACGGTGAAAAGAAATGATAATGAACTCCTTTCAGTGTCCTGTATAGATGTCATCTCATTGGAGGTTGAATACGTGTGAATTAAAACTGTTTTGATGTACTGTGGCATTTACGATGTATGCGCATTTTGAACTGAGGTAAATTCTATTCATTACAAAATATTCAAAACATAGTATTGAATAGTATTTTTAAGGTCTATTTTCGATGTCAATTACATAAAAACTAAAGTTTTTCATTGCTTAGCGCATCACTTGACTTTTTTTGGCAAATTTGAAATAAACATTCTCCGAGCCTTTTCCTAACTATGATAGAGTCGGCTTCCAGTTTATCCAGATGGTGAATAATGTAAATATCACTATTTTACACAAAACGACTGCCATCAGACCTCTGCAACAAAATTTTTGGGGAATACCGATATACCGATAGACTAAAGTTATCAGGCTTTTTTGGGCTTTTGAATACTATTATAAATTATCGTCCTAGATGTTCGTATGGACTCAACATGGGGACTGCCACAACCTGGCGGCCAACGGCTTTACGTGCTTTCCGAGCCAGACCAATACATACTGACTGCAGCAAGCGCAGCTTAACCTTGCAGATCAGTAGATCAGCTTAGTTATTACTAAGCCACCAGCCCCTCTCATTTCTCGTTTGGCAAATTTAAATTGTTGCCAGGAAAATCATAAAATTCGGTAAACCTGATTTTTCTATGTGTTGTATCACAAGTCTTGAAATTTGGACAGAGGAATATTATAAAGTGTTAGGTCTGCAATTTACTAAAACTACTATATATAACTCGACCGCACATAAAATACTCTGAAAATACGTTTTTCAAGTTCAAGTTCAAATGTTTTTATTTCAAATAAGCTTTTACAAGCGTTTATGAAACGTTATGCTTCTAGTTGCACGGTTCCAAAAGGTTGATCCTATGGAGAAGAATCCGGCAAGAAACTCCATGGACACTCTTTTAAAATAAATAAATTACAAACTTCACTGGTACAATATTGCGATAACAAGATGTGAGGACGCTGAAGGATGTCCAAGTTTGACCGAGGTCGAATATATTAAACGAAGATTCACGTTATTTGAGAACCCGATGTCATTTCTAAATAAAAAACTATGTGGTAAAAACGCACACCATCAAAGTGACAAATAAAACTAGGTGTTTAGACAAGCCACAACGTACACACATTTACAGTTTCTGTTGTGGTAAACAATACTAACCATATGAAGACATCTCGATATGTAACTAATATGGAATCTGTCAAAGCCATCTAAGGTCCCTACCATAGCTACTAACTGACCAACATGAAAATTAATAAACATAATATATTAGTCTCTAATAATCAATAGTTTCATTTTGCCAGGGAGGCCACAAGTGCATCCGTACTTAACGACCACACATTATATTTGCATGAATTGGATTACCCAAACAGAATAAATTTAAAAAAATAAAAAGAAAAAATAGAAAAGTGTAAATTTTTGTGAAGGTTTTTTTACGCGACTACGGTGGAAAGTAAACAGACAATAAAATTTTTGATTATAGAAAATATAATAGGTTGAATAACATTTTGGCAAAATATGGTGTTTAGATAACAATACAAAGATTGCTGATAGATGAGTGCTTATAGTTGTGTAAATTGATCGGGAAGAGTGAGGGACAATGGCGGCAGACAATGGCATAATGGCATCACTTAAAATTAGCGCGCTATTGAAATCAAGTAACCGTACATGCATTCGTCAGTCAAAGCTTGCGAGGTATGGATCAATATTATTCACATAATATGAGTTAAAAGGTAGAAGTAATTTTATTTTATTAATTGTTACAATATATATAGTAAATATGGGTAATTACTATCTAAAACTTAAATAACCTAAAATAACTACTATAATATCAAAATAAACAATAAACTAACTGAATTAAAACTAGAAAAATAAAACTAAAAAAGGACATCAAAGAACTCCCCATCGCTATCAGCCGGTAGGGTACCCAGAAGACTGGCTGCATTGCCACGTTGGATGGCAATGCTGATTCTTTGACCAAAGTATACGCCAGCCTTTGGGTTACGTGAAGCGTCGTCCAGGCGTTTGGTGTACTCGGACCCCACGGTCCTAGCGTTTCAACCCCAAACGGATCAAAAATATAACAGTTAGTAAAATTGTTATATTTTCGCCGCTTGTTGGTCTCAGTAGTTGCAGCAGCAGCGTCAGCGCAACCCGCCGAGCTAGGAAGATGGGATGGCGCAAGAGTGTCGACGAAGAAGAAGAAGGTAGAAGTTATAACCACTTAGGTATTTTTATTATATTTTTCATGAATAAATGCGTTAATAATTTTTTTAAGATATAAATGAAAAACATTAAGATAAAGGTTCGATCATTAGCCAAATGATCCTGAGCGCGACTGTTACTCTGGAGGTCCTGGGTTCGATTCCCAGGTCGAACAAAGTTTTAATTATTAGGATTTTCTATGAAATTCCCAGTAGCAGCTTGGAGTTAGGAATTTGTATCTGGTTAATGGCAATAGGCTCGACCCCTACATGGGACCTAAACATACCGGCGAACTGTGGGTGTAAGTACAGTAATAGGTACGCCTCTGCCTAACCCTTCCGGGAATACAGGCGTGATGATATGTTAAAAAATCTATCTCCGAATACAATTCGATACCGGCGGCACTCCTCTGCCGCTGCGGCCCCGTAAACCTTCAGCCGCAGTGTCGCCCATTCATGCGACCGGCCTCAGTTTCGGTATCTCCCATACGATACTGCAATCCACATTGGCCGCTCCAATAGCCGCTCTGCTTCATGGCCCGGGCCCGCAGAAACAGCCTCTTCTTGGGGCTCTACTTAGCATCGCTGTAATTGGCCACGATCCACGGTGATATAGCCCCGCCGCGGCAACAAGGCGAGAATCCCTTGGGGGCGAAGCAGGATTCGAAGCTGCGTCGCTCTGGATAGGCACTGACTACACTGGATGCTTTATGGGCGAAATGTGCGTCGTTATGGGCGAAAATAAATGATCTTTCTTTCTTTCTTTCTTTCTCTTCTTTAGCCAACTAAGCTACCGAGAACTCTGCCTGAGATGACGAATTTCGCTTCCACTTGCTACGTTTTTATGGTGACGTTGGCGCCTTCTATCGTAAATATTGTTTTTATATAGATGTATTTTTTATCCAGTAGTTATTACCAAAATGAGAAATTTATTACTTCAATGAAGATTAATAAATATCATACTATGAACATACCTATTACACAGCGAAGCGTGGGTTTAGTTACATAAATACATATGATGTTGTTTCCTTGTCAATCTGTTCAGATTTTAATTGAACGATAACACAAGCAGTATTATCATCGCTACATGACACAGTGATCAGTCAACCAGAGATGACGAACGTCATATTGTCAATGATCAATTACACTAAATGAAACGGAATGGAATCACTAATAAAATGAGTATTGTGTAGTCTTTATAAAACAATGTAATGTGTTTTGAATACTGTTTGATTTTACGGGATTTTCCAAACCCGGAAATCTATTCGTGGCATCTTGAAGTCATGATTGGCGTCTACGCTACGTATTATGGGTTCGATCCCTGTATGAAACAAACGCTTGTATGACCTACATTTAGTTTCTCTGGGTCTGGGTGTTTCTGTATGTGAAAATTTGTGTCTGTAAACGCACCCACGAAACAGGAGAATTTCCAATTGTGAGGAAACCTGTATCATCATGTAGGTATCTATCATTCAATCAATCATTTATCTTAGAAACATAATATTTATCTAAACATGACTCGTATTATGCAGTTACTGTTATTTTATTTATTGGTTTGAATAGACCTGGTTCAGGCAGGTCGCATCTTTTATTGTAAGTTGAATCAATTTCCGATGCACGGTTACTTTTACTGGTTTAGATATTCACAATTTTTGGTTAGCCTTTATTAAAACTATTTGATTTTCCCCTATATAAAAATACTCTATTTCTAAAACTTTTGTGTATCTATTATTATTTCAAAATGTTGAGCGGCGAGTAGCATTTTACTTACATCAATGATGTCATAATTTCTTCGATTGGTACCTATTTATTGTAATTTTATTAAATATTATACTTTTTCAAATAAAAAATAAATTTTCAATTCGTTTTATAAATGATGGAGTTCTGAGGTAACTTAAAAAAAAACAACTGAATTGAGAACTTTCTCCTTTTTTGAAGCCAGTTAAAACAAAACAAAGTGTTCTATTCCACGAGAAGTGCCGAAAAATCCGCCAAGCAGCACATTACCATACAAAGGGAAAGTTTTGTTTACTGCTACATGACGTCATAAATCTTGTTGGGCCGACAGACCAGGTGCTCCCCTCTCACTGAATACAAATGATAATGAGCACGAATCTCTGGACGGGGCCGGGTGACGTGCTTGTTTACGAGGTACCGTGGAAAATGATACAGACTCACTTTGAAGTAGAAAAAGTGAAAGCTATGCAAATATTTGATACGACGAAAAGTAAAAAGCACCTCAATAATCTAGTGGCCCTGAATTCGATTCCCACGTCTAACAAAGTCTTATTGATATTTTTTGAAAATTTCAGGGGCAGGGCTTAATATAAATAAACTTAATAGGCTCAGGGCCTATTGCATGGGATCACAACATAACGGCGAACTGTAGGTATAAATTAATTAGTACACCTCGTGCGTATTGAGATGGACTATAGTCTTGCCTCTCTCAATCTGGGAGGACATCCCTGCCCTACTACTGCAGGGTAGGGGCTTCAGAGCAGTTAATAGGTGATAATGTGGAAATCAAATTTGTAACACTACGCAGAATTCGACCGCTCATTCAAATAATATGCCTACCATAATGTAACTTTGCGTCGGGGATAGTGCAATACCGCGTAACTAACACTTTGCTGTAAGGTTAAATTTTAAATGTTATTTTATTGAAAATTTAACCTTAAAATCTTGGATCTAAAGCCTAATTATCGATGAAATAACATTTAAAATTTAACCTTATAGCATTTGCTGTAAGCCGTAATTATTAATGAAATAACATTGAAAATCTAACCTCATAGCCTGTTTTCAGGACTGATTATCAATTAAATAGGTAGGTAACATTAAAAATTGAACCTTGCAGCAATGTGTTAGTTACGCGGTATTGCACTACCCCCGATGATTGAAATTCTCACATTTTTTTATTGAAGCTCACATCTCTTTTGTCTTGTCAGGAAAACATTAATTTAATGGCATATGAACTACAAACACAAAAACAATAGTCAATAAATAACTATATGACAAACAAAGGTACAGGTAAGTCCGGAAAGGGGAAAGCAATTTTATTGTTACACCCAATCTCACATCCTTTACTCTTATCATAGAAGGAATAAAGGCGATAATCAGTTTTCGCATACGAAATAAATGATGGAGTTTGTTTAAAGGTACGTAAGCCGCTTTTGATTTGTGGGGAAGAATGACACAGCGTTGTTTATGATTTCCTTAGGAATAAAGAATAATATTTTCCACTGTGAAATGTTAAGGCCGGGATGTGGGAACATCCGTGACATTCTGTTTCTGATTGTCTGATCGGACAATCGGATCGGATTCATTCGACAAACGTCCGATTTTTCTATCCGACTCTTTGGGAACTAGTGCTTTTAGAAATATCAGCGCGAACTTTTGATTTCATACGGCAAATTTCATTTTTACAGTTTTTTATAAGGGGTAGGGATACGAGCAGACGGATCACCTGATAAGCGATAACCGCCACCCATAGACACCCGCAACACCACAGGATTCACAAGTGCGTTGCCCGCCTTTTACAAGGGTTTGGGCCTCCGGTAACCTCACTCACTCGGCAAAACACAACGCAAGCGTTGTTTCACGCCGGTTTTCTGTGAGGCCGTGGTATCACTCCGGTCGAACCGGCCCATTTATGCCAAAGCATGGCTCTTCCACGTGAAAAACAGTACAGTAATAGTACTTTTGATGATTTATTTTATGCAGAGCGTACATCAAGATGTCATGAAAGATATAAAAAGGATATAAACGCTTTGGATCAGGCTTGTACTGAGTGAGTGAGAATATGATATTCTCCACCTCGTCAACCTATCGTAGTGTGCTAATACTGGGTATGGGTTAGCTCTCAGATCGAGAGGAATTAGACTATAGTTCACCACGCTAGTCTATTGTGAGTTGGCGGTCTATTAACCCTATGCAGAAAATCTCTAAGGCATGCAGGTTTCCTCAGGATGATTTCCTTAGCGAGTGATAATTAATACGCACATAATTGCGAATAGTCAAAGGTGTTGAACTCAAGACCTTCGCAATCCAATGGTCATATCGCTAGGCTATGCCTGCTTATTATGTATGGAGTGTTCTTATTATGTATGGTTTCCGATAGTGGGACCAGACAATCGGATCCGATGATTGCATGGAAAAATCGGACGTGTATTCCTAGCCTTAAGAATTTTATGTTGGTTTGTTTGTGTTTCTGTTAGAAGCCACCTGTTCTTAAGTTACTACAATGATAGCACATAGTATTTTGTGGGTAAGTATGGTAAAATAATCGGTCTAATATCTCTACTATTATAAAATTGTAAAAATGCTGTTTGTTACGGGTTGGAGCAAAAACATTTTGTTATCACTATTAGAAAGTATAATTATGCTCCAACTTAAAAACTGGTGAACTTCTTATCTCAATTAATCAAATCCTGAAATACAACTTGTATCTGATGTATAGAGGTCTATACAAAAAAGAGATCATCATAGTTGGTTTTTAATAAATTATGTTTGGAATCCATTTCTAATCCTACCAGCTAAAGGTGAGCAAAGCTGCGGGCAAAAGCTAGTTTTATATATATTGCGGTTTGTGAATCGTTAGGTTTTGTATTCAAATACAGGAAGCTACAATTTTCAATAGTAAGGGCCATTTGCACCAACTTCTTAAATTCGTTTACGTTGTATTTAAACACGATTTTTTATTTAAGTCAAACATTCGTCTTGCACCAAAATAATTTCCGTATTATATACGTTGAAAGACCTGTCAAAGTTAAATACGCTGAAGACCCTATTTAAATCATACTTAAATATGAATGGCCGTTTATTGAACTGTCATCTGACGAATGGAGTTTATTTTGAGATAAAATACTACTAGAAGCCTTGTAATAATTTCTACGAGAGATTGTTCACCTATTTAAGATTATTTTTTCATTTTATCAAATAAAAAACACAACAAATAAATATGACTTTGTTTGGATTGGTTGTCATGGCAACGAAAAGTCAAAATCATGGCGTAATTTTCGTTACATGCAGACAATTTTCAATAAAAATCATCGATTTATTATTAATTAATTATAATAATTATTACATTTGATTTAATTTTATATCTATTATTCATAACATAATTGTTTTAATAGATTTTTCACATTACTATGATGTAATGTAGATGTAATGTAAAAACGGAACGTAGAGAACTGTTTTATCAAGATGTTCAATTCATTTAACTAAATTGACATAAGACAGACTTGGTCCAAGACGTATTATGTTTATGGAGTTAAACATATTTAACTAAATGCATAAAATAATGATTTAAATAGATTTTGGTGCTAGTGGCCCTAAGTCATGGTTGGCATATCCAGTCATATTTCATGAGTCTATAAATATATCGCCTACAAACTGGATGTACATGAGAACACCATTCGATAACCGTTTTGGAGATAACTGCCATGTGATATGCGATGATTGTCTGGTTAAACATATAATTGTAGCTTGTAAGTAGTAAAGGTTCGACAATCTTTCGACATAAACCTCGTTTCAACGCAACATTATTTAAAACAGAACGCAAAATTTACATGTACAGACAACAAAAGGATAATGTATGTAGACACGTAACCACATTTGTGTTTTGACTAAGATTGTGTAGGTAAAATTATTTAAAACGCAATCTATGTCAAGAAAGAGATATCTGAAACTGCCTGCATGCCTAACTCTTTTGTTGACTGTACGTATAAGATAATACCTACCTAGTAATTATTATGTGACAATAATAATGTATGAATTAATATTTGCTCTCGTAAACGTTGCTAGTTGGCTATATATAATATTTGATGTTGTATTACAAGCAATATAATGGTAGTTTGTCTAATTCAAAATTATACAAACATCGCGTCTCTCTACGTTATATTACGAATGTAATTCCAGATGGGTTAGACAGAGTTCTTCGGTATGTGTAGGTCCTATGTAATAGGGGATGAGCCTAATGCCATTAACCAGTCAATCACCGAGCTGCTACAGAGAATTTCATGGAAATCCCAACAACACTTTGCTTTACCTGGGAATCGAACCCTGAATTTGTAGCAGTCACGCTTAGGACAGATACTTAGCATTATTTATCCGCGCAAAAAACTTTTTGGAACTTAGTGCTACCTGATTTTGCAAAACCCAGCTTTCCATAAACTCCGATCCAATCACACGTTATTCCAAATTCAAAATAAAACAAAACACGACTTCATAAATAAATGAATACCGGTACAAAAGAAGAAACAACGATTTGCCAAAACTGGGTCAGTAACAAAATGGATCGGATTGTGACAAACGATCAAACAATCGGTGGCTGTGAATGGAATGGAATGGAACAACTAATTAGTGGGCATTGTGCGAGTTAACAGACTGACCGTTGGATCGGTAATTGTTGGGATTTGTTCAAGAATCCATGAAACTAAATTGTGACCATATGGTTATGGATCCTTTATTTCATCAGAAGCAGTAGAGCTCGTAGCAGATATAAGCTGACATTTGCTCGTAAATGAGATTGCATGATCGGAGAAGATATCGCACTATCGCCAAATACGTGCATAAAGTTGCGAATTGATGATAAGTACAATTCCATCGATGACGCATTAGTGACTTCTCTAGTAAGTAGTACGTAAGAATTATTTTACTAACTGCTTCATAAGCGCCAGTAATCACCAAACATTAGGTGTAACCTGGGATTCAGTTATCTCGGTAGTATTGCTAAATATCTAACTTAATACCTGGGGCACGTTTTTCCTTGATATACCGCCTTATAGCTGAATTTATTATTATTATTCAGCCATTGTCGTCCCACTGCAGGGCAAAGGCCTCCCTTCCCTCTTTCCATTCGTCACGGCTCAACGCCTATTTTGGCCCAATCCTGCCAGAAGAAGTCAAGCTCATCCCGCCATCTCCGTCTAGGTTTGCCGCGTTGTCGCCTACCGTTTTGGGAAACCCACACGGTAATTTGTTTGGCCAACAACTCGTTTGACATGCGGCTGAATTTAAGTATGTGTAAATTCTTTTAAGATGCAAATGAACCTCGGGCAGAACATAGTATTTTCGAGTACTTAGTTTAAACAAGCCACTTAGTTAGGAGTTACTGATGCATTGCCGAGCCTTAAGAGCCCCTACGGACTGCAGACTGCCAGAGCCGCAGCAACCGAAGGGTAAGTGGCAATGTGGGGGAAGTGGCTCAAATAACACATAGGCTTTTCCAGGTCCAGGTCGGGTCCAATTCTGAAATCCACGCAGACAAAGTAGCGGGCAGAAGCAAGTATGAAATAAACTAATTCATAATAATTACCATGTATAGGTATCTGTATGGCATCATTCCATTGTATACATCAAGTTAACAATAACACAGTGATATAACCCCACTGTCCATAAACTTATACATAAATGTATACATTACTCCTTCCACCTGCCATCTCATATCAGCGTTCCCCCGTCTTATATTTGATAAGGGGTTAGCTCAAAATTAATCAGGCCCACGTCTGGGCTACATTACAGTAACCCAATTATACCCGCTTTGGAACCCATCACTAACATTCAATGGTTGTCAGATACACTGACATCTGTAGTAGGTATGCATTGTGTTTGAATTCGATTTTCAATGAGAAGACAGTTTTAATTGAAACGTGAGTCAATTCGGTGGAAATGTTGTTGAAGGTTTTGTTAGATCAATAAAAGATAGCTACTTACCCAAATTTAAGTATAAATATAACGCGATAAAATCAGTAAAGTCATTTTATTACAGTACTGGGAACATTCTAGCACTAAGGGCCATTTGCACCAACTTCTTAAATGTGTTTAGATTGTATTTAAACACGATTTTCTTTTGTCAACTTGTGTTTAAATTCAATTTGAACATATTTCAGAAGTTGGTGCAAGTGGCCCTTAATATTCTTTAAATTGTGATTTATTTTGAAACTTTGTCCCTTACAAAATGTATGCGTAATATTTTTGTGTTTGGTTAGGTTAGCTTCGTTTCAGCTGAAAGAAACTATGCCCTATTAATTTTAAATACGTTAACAAAATAAAAGATGGAGTAGTAATGCGTGTTGTTGAGTAGTCACTTCGCACAAAAATACATCAAGATGTACCCGGGATTAATTCTGATCATAAACTAGTCTTGATTAAAATAATCACAAATATTATCTCCATAACCTTATTTCGGAATTATTTACCTTGTACGTATTCACAAAACCCACACACAAACGTTTACGTTTACGCAACTATTATCGTTTCACAAACAGCATATTCTGCGCTGTCTCATAATTCATATCAGTCACTTACCCCACAGCCCTCTATTGCTCCCTTCCGCAATATTATTGCATTAGGTTGCGCCCTCAAATTGCCCGTAGATAACACCCCTACGTATTTGTAACAGGATTTGCATTTCTTATCTGTGACGTATTTCGGGACGTTTAGCTTAAAGCTGGTAGACGCGGTGGCTATAAGTATATCCTGTGTAGCAAAACATTGTTTACTTTAGCATTGAATACTAATATTATAGTTAGTAATAATCTGATTTGTTCAAGATGGTAAATATCTTATTAATTTATTCATTTTGAATTTGCCTTTGGCCTTTGATACATTTTTTGTGTGTTGTAATAGATAAATTTCTTATCCCTAGGTATAAGTATACAATGGAGGGGCTCGTGGCTAAGTATTGACTAAGCTGATCAACTGCCTCACCACGGTCAGTGTGTGGATGGGTAACCATTCCTCGGAGAGCACGTAAAGCTGTCGGTTCTGGTTGTCATACGAACATCTATGACACTATTGTTAGTGCTAAGTAGTCAGAAGCCCAAAACAGCCTGACCTTTATGGCCCTTTCAGATTGGGCAGCGTTTTTCCAACATTACACAGTGTATAAATAAATGTCTTATTTCAATTCAGACCACCGCAGCGTACGACAATCAGACCGTCAGTTTCAAGGTAATCTCTGAAGCCAATAAGACTGCAATTCAAAATTAGCACATGACATACTACACTAAAATTAAATTTATGGTAAAACTAATATACTGCAATTCATTCATTCGTTTATTTATGTAATATTCAATTCGTACCTACTTCAATTTTTTAGACTGATAGCTCTATTAGGTATAATATTTGAGCTGCAGCGATGTTCTGAGCGCCGGTCAACCTACACTACATAGGTACATTGCACAGGACTAGGTAGGTGTTACGTACGTTTTAATATGAAAAAACAGTCTCGTACTAATTCGACACAGACGAAGTCGCTGGGGTAAGTAAAGCTTCCATCACATTTTTTGAAACGCACGAATAAGAAAGTAAGGGAAATTATGAACGGAAATAAGATTATCTTCCGTTCACTTTCAATAATTTATCAGTTTCCTATACAGGGGGCGATGCATACACTATTTTATTTCCTCATGCGAAGTACGAAAATATGAAATTACTAGCGATCCGCCCCGGCATCGCACGCAATTGCAATGTTGATACAAAATATACTACAAAATGTCTTCATTGCAATGTAAGCGAGAAGAGATGTGTTCAATTACGACATCACATTAGAAACCTCTAAAATTACAAGTGTTTCTCGACTATATTATGCATGTTTTATACATATAAACTGTCCTCTTGAATCACTCAATCTATTAAAAAAAACCGTTTCCAAATCCGTTGTGTAGTTTTAAAGATCTATCAGAAGAAAGAGAGAAGAAGCATACATACGGTCAGACAGCGGAAAGCGACTTTGTTTTATACTCGTACTATGTATTGATATAATAATAATGATTAGATGCAATAAATTTTGTGCCATAATCTATTTCGTGATACAGGATAATTCCTTAAACTTATATGAAGCTAAAACTTACATACCAATACTAAAGGTAGTCGTTAGTTACCTGCATACCTAATTCTTTTGGTAACTGTACACATGTATTTATCAAATAAATAAAGTAATCTAATCTACATTGAGCAATGATAGCCTAGCATATAATATGACCATTGGACTGCCAAGTCAAAGGTCTCGAGTTCAAATCCAAGGCTCTGACTCCTCGAAATCATACATACATACCATCACGCCTCTTTTCCCCGAAGGGTTAGGCAGAGGCGTACTAATGTACACCCACAGTTCGCCGGTATGTTTAGATCCCATGTAATAGGGGGCGAGCCTATTGTCATTAACCAGGTACAAATTTCAAACTCCGAGCTGTTACTGGGAATTTCATATAAAAATCGAATAACACTGCTCGACCTGGGAATCGAACCCTGGGAATCGGACCTCAAGCGTAGCAGTTGCGCTCAGGACCACTAGGCTAATGAGACAGTTCGAAGTCATATCCGTGTTAATGAGGTATAATGCACTTAAATGGTACAGGAAAATATTGTGGCGGCGTGTGAAGTCTGCCAACCCGTATTAGGCTAGCGTGGTGGACTATAGCCTAATCCCTCTCATTGTGAGTGGAGACCCGTGCCCAGCAGTGGGACATTATAATGGGTTAATTATAAATCTACATTTATTGGCAAAATGAGCAAACTAAATGATATTGTAAAAAGTTTCTTCGTTCAAATGGTATCGCCTGATCAACTTTACAACATCCTTCAATTATTGTTCCTTTATTATTACTATTATTATTCCTTAATATAATTGGATTTAAAAGAACGAGGGACGTGATTAATTTGTATTGCATCGTCGCTCCATCCTGTTAGTAATCGATATTACGGAGAACAGACGAGCAGATAACGATCCATCCCGTAGCTTTCTTAATTAATTCCAATAAAAGTACTTAGCGAACTAACATTGATTCGTCCTTTTGGTGCGGTGTCCATAATTTCGGTTGTAGCAGGCTAAAATATAAAATACAGTAAACATATGAAAAACAATGACTGTCTGGAGAGACCACGATTCTCTGAATTTGTTTTGGCGCTTATTCTCAGAAGTCGTCAGTTAGAATATGCAGCATCGAATGAGCTGGCTGGACCGGAGTGATACCACGGACTCTGACAAACCTGCGTAAAACAAAGCTTGCGTTGTGTTTCGCCCCACTGGGCGAAACACAACGGTCTAGTAAGGTTACCGGAGGCCCTTTTAAAAGGCGGGCAACGCATTTGTGATTCCTTTAGTATTGCGGGTGTCCATGGGCGGCGGTTATCGCTTACCATCAGGTGATCCGTCTGCTCAGTTGGTCCCCTATCCCATAAAAAAATATATTCAGGCTAGATATATGAACAGTCGAACACACACAAATTTGAACTGTCTGGTGACAGACAACAAAATCGATTTAAAGAAATAAATTTAATTTGTAATTTATAGAACAGGATTTATTTAATAGTGGACCTCTTTTCGTTGATAAAGATTATAATAATGAAGTCCAAAATATAGCCCTGGAAATTTAAATTTAAGTGCACCCTACCAAGTCCAGGCAATTCCTGGGAAGCTTCGTCATGTATCTCCACAGCGGAAGTTTTCATTCTGGGCCCAAGCCATGAATAACGTTCGACGTTCACTCGGCCACAGGAAGCAACTTCCTGTCCTGTATCGCCCCTTATCTTTTTGCATTCAACACCGGCGAACTTTTGATCGTCGCGAAATTTAAAAACTCGTGAGGCAATTCGTGGTGCGTTCTTGAACGTTGAGTTTTATTTATTTTATGTATTGAAAAGCTCAATTCAAATTCAAATGTTTTTATTTCAAATAAGCTTTTACAAGCGTTTATGAAACGTTATGATTCTTGTTGCACGGTTCCAAAAGGTTGATCCTATGGAGAAGAATCCGGCAAGAAACTCCATGGACACTCTTTTAAATTCAATTGGGATAATAATACTAAAAGTTTATGTAACATACCTACATACCATCACGCCTGTATTCCCCTGTATTTGCGGGGTTAGGCAGACGTCTGCTATGTACCGACAATGAGTGGTGTAACACCTATTCCTAAAGTTCGCAGGGATGTTTAGGTGGTGATAATAAGGGGCGAGCCTATTGCTAGGCTCGCAAAAAATTTGAAAATTTAATCAGTACCCGAAAGCTTCAGAACAACCCAATATTTATTTATACATTGCTCGACTTGGGAATCAAACCTTTAACGTAGCAGTCACGGTCAGGACCACTAGACAATCTATCTCACTCGATATCTAAATATTGTTTAACCTATTCTTTTTGTATAATGTCCATTAATCACATAATCATTTGAATCCCATTTCTTTTAACACTGTTCTCAAAACAAAAGCTAACCCTTTGCAAATCTAATTTAAACACAATTCCGAACGTCGCGACATTCGATACAAGGGACCTTTTGTAAAATTGTGCCACTGGCGCTAACGTAGGAAATTAAAGATTCTATCTACGTAACGAACTCTTCTTGGAAATAGTATTAAACAGAACAAAACTTGGTTAAGATATCTACAGTTGAATATCAACCACACATCGAGGTAGTAAAGTTGGAAGTTCAGTGTGTCAGGTAAAATGGTTTGAATACTTTTGCTAGTAAAAACTTGAACAGAGCTATTTATTAGTGGGGTCTACTCACCTAGATTATGATTTTATATAGTGTCATGGGTGAATACTAAATACTTATACGCATATTAAAGAGCTTCTTAGATCTTTCCATGCCTCACTCAAAATAATTATTGAAGCATTTAATTACATTATAATAATCATTAAACTATTCAGTAGGTATGCCAATCTCCAGCAAGGGTCAAATGAGACCATATGTGTGTCTAGGCTATAATCCGCCATGCTTCTTTCTTTCTTTTAGCAATACTATCTTCGCCTGTATCGCGAAAATCACATACACAATTGCCCAGACCCGGAACATCTACCTGTAGATCATGCAAATATTTGCTCTGTGTAAGGATTGAACCCACAACACGCATCGCAGAAGACGATCGCTCAGCCAAACGTGCCATCAACGCTGCCCTAGTGCGGGTTGATATTCTTTCAGGTATGCCGATAATTCGAGATATTTTCTAGAGAGAGCAGAGAGGACCTATTCCGAACATTGGCCCGATAAATGGGTTAATGATGACAATGCAATGTTTCTCCAATATATTTACACCTTCACCTTTAATAGCGTAAAGCATCTTGTGTATTATAGTGTGTAGAATATCAATATAATTTATTCATGTATAGATTTATCACATCACTCTCGCAAAGGTAAAAGAACTCACTATCGCATAGGGTGACAACCTGTTATGGTAGTTATAAGAGTAGAATAAATCTATACAAATAAATAAAATTAGAGTGTCTGTTTGTAATATTTACCGCTTTTTACTAAGTGAATTTGGTTGTATAAACAATAACACATATTTGAATGTGTTATCATTCTTTTTTTGGTTGTCTCTCCGTCTGTTTGTTCCGGCTAATCTCTGATATGGCTAAACCAATTTTGACGGCACTTTCACAAGCAGATAGCTGATGTAACAAGGAGTAACTTAGGCGCGGACAAAGTCGCGGGTAACAGCTAGTAATCTATACTAATATATAAAGCTGAAGAGTTTATTTGTTTGTTTGTTTACTTGAACGCGCTAATCTCAGGAACTACTGGTCCGATTTGAAAAATTCTTCAGTGTTAGATAACCCATTTATTGAGGAAGGCTATAGGCTATATATCATTACGCTACGCGGACGAAGTCGCGGGCAGAAGCTAGTAAATAAATAAATCTGAATCAGACGCTAACTTCAAACAGTCACTGAGACGAACTGACGTACTTCAGAACAGAAGACTAACTAAATTGACGCTATCTATCACTTATCTAGACTTCACGCTCTATTAGCTTTGCGAGATGAGCACAGCTTCAGACGGTATCAATTTTAAATTGATACGAAATGTTCAAATGTTCATAAAGTAGATAATTAATTATGATTTCAATTATTTTACTGTGACATTCAATTTTATAAATAACTAGCTTCTGCCCGCGACTTAGTCCGCATAGCGTGATGATATATAGCCTATAGCCTTCCTCAATAAATGGGCTATCTAACACTGAAAGATTTTTTTAACTCGGACCAGTAGTTCCTGAGGTTAGCGCGTTCAAGCAAACAAACAAACTCTTCAGCTTTCTATATTACTAGCTTCTGCCCGCGACTTCGTCCGCGTAGCGTCATGCCTATAGCATATATAAGCATATATATATTAAGAAATGGGGGGTGATTCTATTGTCCTTAACCAGGCACAAATCCAAATTCGTACGGAGTTTAAGGTGGGTCTACGCTAGGTGAACCGAGCACGAGCCGAACACAATTCGTCTAGTGTGGACCGACTTACAATTCTCGAACGAGCGCGCTGCGAGCATTTCGTTCGTGCTCGGCTGCGTTCCGACTATTGTCGGTTTTTTGACGAACACAAAGGGATTTCGTTGTACGTCCACACCTGACGCCGCGAACGACGAAGGCGAGAACGGCTCCGCCGTTGCTTCGGTTGTGCTCGGTTCGTCTAGCGTAGCCCCGCCTTTAGATTTTACTACTGAGAATTTTATAGAAAAACCCAATAACACTTTACTTAACCGTTAATCGAACCTAGAACCTTTAGCGTAGCAGTTGCGTTTCGGACCACTGGACTAAGCAGTTTCAATAGTTTATAAAAAAATATATTCAAATGTGAGTAATATAGAATTCTATTAAGAAATGTGAGTGGGAAAGCCATGCTTCGACACAAATGGGCCGGCTCGACCGGAGTGATACCATGGCCTCACAGAAAACCTGCGTGAAACAACGCTTGCGTTGTGTTTTGACGAGTGAGTGAGGTTACCAGAGGCCCAAACCATTTTAAAAGGCGGGCAACGCATTTGTGATTCCTTTGGTGTTGCGGGTATTCATGGGCGGCGGTTATCGCTTACCATCAGGTGATCCGTCTGCTCAATTGCTCCCCTATCCCACAAAAAAAATGTAGGCTAGATATATGAACAGTCGAAAACACACAAATTTGAACTGTCTGGTGGTTTTCATATTTTTTTAATGGCCTATGTAAATATAGCTACAGCCCGTCGACCAGCCTGGTATCATCGTATGACATGTTAATATAACAGATTCCTACATAATATATTCAAATCACAAACTTCATACTTAAATGAGTTCATATTACTTAGCCCCCATTTAACCTTTTCCCGTTCTGAAATTTCTATAACCGTACGCATGAACTTTTCATATTAAAAACGCCAGCAAATTTTCCTTAGCGGAAAAAAAGTAACAAAAATACGTAACATTTTATTCCTCAGAGTGAAAAGCCTATTAAAAGTTGGAAGGTTAATGTTGTGTTAGAATGGGGCAATTATCCCTTACAAATGAAGATACTTTTTTAAAGCGCGGCAGTTTCGTTTTAAGGCCTATTCAGATGTAAGCTATATTTTCTACCGCTGTGGGTAGTAAAAAACACCAAACGGTATTCGTAGGCTTGTTCTTACTCGGACACCGAACATCCGTTATGGTCGATAGTCCACCGATACGTACGAAATATTATGCTTCCTCCTTCCTCATACAGCTAGGGAGTGAATCTCTGCTGGTGTTTGTGTTTCAGGTTAGAAGTAAAGTCAATTTTCAAGATTACAATCATGTAAAGTTTTTAGTGGAGATTGAGAGGATGAGGGATGCTCTGTTCCTTCGTACCAAAACGAATATAAGATAACATACCATCACGCCTGTATTCCCCGAAGGGTTAGGCAGATACGTACTCATGTACACCCACTGTTGTTTGCTGGTATGTTTAGGTCCCATGTAATGTATTGCCTTTGCCAGGGCGAGACTAATTCCATTACATAAACACACTCACATTAATTCCATACTCTGAGCTGCTACTGGGAATTTCATAGAAAAACCCAAATAATACTTTGTTCGACCTGGGAATCTGGCGATTCCTGGGGATTTGACGTCACTACGTGCTATCATACACTCTTTGTCTAGTATATTGCTCCTATTTTTCTTATACCTTCCTATATTTCTAAATAGTGGCGAACAATAAAGAATATCGGTTTTTGTACCATTTTTTGTTGTTGTTAGCCACTATTTGCTATTTATAATCGACGAATAATAAATAATCAGTCAAAAAGACTATTAATTTTTTTAGGTTTATTTTTGTCGATGGTTGTAAATTTTAAAACCACACCACGTTTCTTTGATAGGTTCACAGCAGCTACTGTGAGTTCTTTGTGTCCCTTGGGGTACAACCCCATAGCACGTTCTTTTTTCATTTATTGAAAAGCTTACTACCAATGTGGGTCGTACATTACTAATATTCTTGTTAACCCCTCGTGCTAAGCTAAATGCGTGTGTTACAAGTGGGTTCACGTCGGTAGAGCAATGGGTGGGTTTCGAACCGGCAACCACATGATCACAAGTTCGGACTTGCGATCATGTGGCCTAATGGCTATTATTGCTAAGGCATTTAAATTAGATATGACAAACGATACGATAATGGTGTTGTAATGCTAAAAATTTGATGTGGCGTAACAATACACTAAAATATGCATAGTACATAATATTATATATATACCATCACCCCTGTGTTCCCTAAAGGGTTAATAAGAGGTGTACTAATGTACACCCACAGTTCGCAGGTTATAGTTAACCTATTGCCATTAACCGGACACAAATACAAACTCTGAGGTTCTAGTAAAAACTTCATAGAAAAACTAATAACACTGCGCAACCTGGGAATCGAAACCCAGGACATCTAACCAATTACTCAAATAATAACTGATCCGAGTATATTGATTTTCACGTGGGAGAGCCATGCTTCGGCACGAATGGGCCGGCTCGACCAGATGATACCATGGCCTCACAGAAAACCGGCGTGAAACAATGCTTGCGTTGTGTTTCGCCGAGTGAATGAGGTTACCAGTGGCCCAAACCCTTTTAAAAGGCGGGCAACGCACTTGTGACTGGTTATCGCTTACCATCAGGTGATCCGTCTGCTCGTTTGCTCCCCTATCCCAAAAAAAAACTTAACAAATAGGTACTTACTTAACGTAAAAAATACTAACTTTGTCATTTATTTTGTCAAAGAAAACATTTCGAAGCAAAGTATACGAAACGTTTGCAACGGAAAAATGCTCCTTTCAAACTCGCGTCTATAAGTCAAGAGATTGACCTATTTAAGCCCGCCATCTTTCCGTCTGAGAACGGCTGCAATGGAAATAAAACAAGTGTCTTTTATTCAAGATGTTTTATTATTGAAATCAGAATAATTTACATTGTAAAAAATACACATACTCCAAGTATTACGCTAAGGTTAACACTTCCAGCTTTTTTGGCTCTATTTTACAGTTTAACTATAGCTTTCTTCAGTAACTAGACGTTTGACAAGTTTTCCAGATCCATTCACACATTTTTATACCACTGAGATCGCAAACAAGTAGGCCCGGCTGAAGTCCGTCTCGTCAACATCAGATTGTTACATGAGTAGGTATTTATCAAGGTGCCTACTCACTTAGAGGTGAACAAAGAGAGAGATACATCATGGTAAAATAAGATTTGTTTGTTCCAAGGTAATCTCTATCCAAAAATGTCTCTCAGTGACGTTAGCCGTTGATTGACAGCTTTGATACCAATATGGGAATTAAAAAAGTAAACTGTACTAATAACACACCAACAAGTTTGTTGCTTGGCTAATTTGTGTATACATAATGGTAACATTCAGAACAATGACGTTGACGGGAGCAAAACACATTGAGCAAACAAATCGACTGTCTGTCACGGGAATGGATTAACACGGATATATAACGGACATTAGGAATATTACATACGAAATCTTTGATACCGATTTGATTCAATTTCTCTCTTTGTCAGACTGACATAATGACAAAGCAATATGTTTTCTACGGAACAAGGTAGTAGAAGCCCTAATATTTAAATGTATTTAAAACACTGATCTCTATATTTATCTATGAAAGAGGATAGTATTATAAAGGTCAGTGATTTGGAGGTGTAGCGTTTAGTGTACCTGATATTCAATACAAGTTAAATGTCACTCACTTGGTACAGCATTAGACACATTACATGCTACCCTGCTTATTGTTTTGGTTTCAAAGTATATAGTAAAAATATTATAATTTTATTCAATGCAATGATATAGAGATATTCTAGAAGTGTCATGTGTGAATCGATCTTTGAATTCTCTGTCGCTTCCAAATTAATTCTAAGTTAGTTCTTTGGCATTTAAAGCAAATTTCTAAAGAGTTTCTAAATGCAAACTTCTCCAATTTAGGTCTTATAAAAATGGTTTTATGGTCGCATTTCTATACAAAGAAAACGCAGCGGATTTTATTTAATTTACATCGGTCTCCCTATCCATTCTGTCTCCGCTTCGCATCTTTGAATGGCACTATATAACATCTACCAAGCACTGTATTTCCAATTTTATTATATTATTATTAAAATTAATTACAATCTCAAATAAAATTCATAGTCTCACAGAAGGCTTTGTGATTATCTATTATAAACTTACCTAAGTACAGACTTACTTTAATACTTATTCACTGATAAAAATAAACAAACTCCTCCTCCGGGAAACTTGTATAGAGAAGTATATTCATTTTTATTTTGCATTAAAAAATTTACACATATTTGTATGAAAAAATAAAAGCTGCATCTTTGGATCCATTTAATACTAAAATAATCGCTACAGTTTTATTGAGTTACTGTCACAAAGTTAAACACTTAAGTAAACGATATGTATTTTTTTCTATTATTAACTCCCAAAGTATTGTCAGGGATCTACGAGTAGATATAGGTACTTATAGAGACTGTTATGGAAAATTGTTAATAAATAAAAATTATAAATCTAAGTATTACATTCTCTTTTTATTTTTATTAGCATAAGACACGACATCATTTTGTACTAGAGCAAAAATCTGTTATAAATATATTTTGTAAATAGAAATTAACTTGTAAAATGGTCTAAGAGATTCGAAAGCATCATCCTAACGTAATTTGGAAGAGTTTTAATTTCGCAGAAGCATTTTTTTATTAATTAATCAGTTACGATGTAACGCCTAGTGACTTTTCTTATCCTAAATCTTATAATTGACCAACAAACAAAATTGAAAGAAGCGTAATTAGTTACAGCGTTAATGAATCGAACACTATCTATTATTTTCCAACATTGACAGTCATCTCTTACTATTTTTATTTTATACAATATTTCTATTATATTTTTACACGCCATTTTACATCAAAGTCAATCGAAATGCGAAATAATTAAATGGAATTGAAACAAAATTATACTTGGACGGACAGACACAGATGCTAAATAATAAAAAGTTAAAAGGAAAGTTTAAATAATTACGTATTAGAATATGGCTACTAATAAAGAATTGTGCCTTGTTATTCATACCATCCAATGTATTGGAGCTTCTAATCTATTATCCAATTTTGAAGTAGCGAAGTGTCAACACTATGGAGGTTTACATAAAAGAGATTTTAATTTAAAACAAATAAAATTACTTCGATAATTAAGTAATAACAAGCTCCAATGCATGGAATCGAACAAACAATTCAGTTTAAATTCGAAAAAAGAATCACACAATCTACGAATTACGTGAGATTATTTCGCCAGTCTTCGCGCGCTTGTTGCGCCGTACAATTGGTTGCACACCACCGTGACAGTTCGGTAGGTGGGCACGGAGCACCTCCAGGCCGCTGTCGTCGAATAATTCGGCGCGTACGCATCGCTGAGCCCACACAACCTCCATCGCTGCGACATGGACTCCATTCGCCCCATTCAGATACCCGGCAGTCTAGCAGTCCTGTCAAATAGAGATAATGTTGAATTTTTTTTAGAATGCACTGAGACTTAACACTATAATTGTATTGGTGTCTACTTATCTAAGGACGAATTAATTTCCTTATTATTATACTGATGGAAATAGTGGACAACCTTTAAAGAGACAAATTATAATTACCCTAATTTATACAGAACACCATAACCTCACAATTTAATAGTTGCTTCAAGCCATTAGCAGAATCACAATATTAATATGCATATAGCGGAAAGTAATTTATATTGTATTTGCTTAGTACAAATAGTTTATAAGTAGGTACTACAACAAAGAGACCTCCGAAATCTTCATGATATGTTAAATGTACTGAAAGTATACCGAATGAGCCGGATTACAGGGTCGGATAAAAATATAGGATATTAAGTCAACGACACACAGGATTAGGGAAAGCATTGACCTGATACTAAGGTCGACTTAAGATTCATAATGTGTTTAATACTGACCTCCCTCTCCCATCCCATTTTCTTTTATGTTTCTCTCGGAGGCTTTCACGCAGACAAAAAGGTCATTTAAGAACATAATGAGGTTGCTAATTGTGTACAAAAGGTTTAATTACTACCCGTTGAGGTCATTGTATTGGGCCTAAGGTAGTTAGCGAAATACTCAAAATACTTCCCGTAATAATATTTGCAGAAACTATCCCGTGTTACGAAGTTCAGTTAACTTAATGTGTTTCCAGTCTTCCAAAAATAATCACTGAAACTGTGTATGTTTTGAACTGAACTGCTGATGGTGTCAAAATGCAATTTTGACTTCCATGATTGTCCTATATCTGCGAATATCTCGTCAAAGTTTACTAATGTCCAATTCAGTCATAATATTAGTTGAATGTGGAAGCAAATCATTGTTGCTACATATAGGTTACAGTATAAGCTGAACTCTCATTAAACAGAAAGTCTATGCAATGTGAGGTCATTATAAGCTGGAAAATATAAGCTTTTACATTGAGTTCTTCCTCAACCAATCTACCAGTAGACCGTCCTATCTTCAAATGTCAATACCTACCATAAATACCAAAAACTCACTAGCTCTTTTCCGCTTCCTCCTCTCAGCCGGGTCCGTGCTGTCTCCGCGCAGCTTGCGTCGTCGCCTCGCCCTATACCTGCGAGCCAGGCTGCGGAGAGCTGACCTCTCACTGGCAGCAGGACCCGAGGTCGGGAGCTCGTTAGCCGAACGAGGCTCTTCGGTCGTACTCGATGTCGTGTTCGTTCTAAGGAAAATGCGATTAGATTTTGTTGAAGAGATACTTTAAAGGTAGAGCAATGCGTAGTTTTATTATGAGCTTACGCGAATAGCAGTCACCTGAGTCCATGGAAAAATGTAGTTTTGAGAGTTTTATAAAGTATTTATTTTATTTGTATTATGTTAGTTCTTAATCGGACCGCCTTTAGTATGATACCTAGACGTAAAGTTTTTCATATTGTCTATAGACGTTATTATCGGCCTTCATGAGATAAAATTCCTCTGAAGTAATTTCCAAAATACATAGCAAGTTGCTAACAATTCTCTAAAATAAGTATAATGAGGTATCAGTTTTGAATCACTCTTGAAAGCAGATTCCAACTTTGAAATTCGAGAAAACTCCAACTGATTTTTACATTATCAAATTTAACATTGAAGCGTTTTTAGCCGCTACTGACTGGCTGATAATGTGAAGATTTAAAATTGCTAATGCACTTTCAACTTACAATGAATAGTACGAATAAGCACCATCCGGCGTTGTCATAGACCCTTCAGAGTATATCCTCGGTGCTTGTTCAGCTCTCTCCACTTCTTCTGCAATGGACAGTGCCCTGTTACCATCCAGTACATCAATGTTGTTGTGGTTCATCTTATCCAGTTGTAGGACATCGTATCTCTTTTCATCAGTGTTGCGGTGGAATACTTCTGATAACTCGTATTCACGTAGCTGGTGGAAGAAAGAGTTCATTTTAATATTTCAATAAACGCATGCTAAGGTACTGCTGATGGATCTTCTGTGGCTCAGAGAGAATTTTAAGCCGTCAGTTCCAGTAGTTATACGATTAGCTAAACAGGTGTGTTCTGCAGTCGCCTCACGAAATTTGCCCCACGTAAAAAATCCGCATTGGCCCTACATTTTATTCCTTTTTTGCCCTAAATGTAATGTTTATTCTGAATTTAATATGTTAATCCTGTTTTGCCCTGTACATACTTGTAGACAGAAGTTCGGAAAAGACGAAATCTGGTTACAGAGAGTTCAATTTGTGTAAAATACTGATAGTCGGCGGCATTTTAGATGAGAAGCCAAATCTGAGATAGTTTGGAAAAGGTAATGATTATGATAAGATAAAATTATGTACTATGATACTGAAGTATATTTCAGCGGCTTCTAATCTGACCTTCCAAGCTAAAATCGTACCTTTATAAATTGAAACGTTGCGATTGGTGGGAGTTTCCTTAAGTGCGGGTAGAAGAAGGAACCAGCCGGATGCGAGGGGTACTTGGACGTGATGCGGTAGGCGACTCCTTGTGGGGCTGTCGGCCAGTTCGGGGCAGTGAAGGTGAAGCCGTTGTCTGTGCCCGCGTCAAGTGGCTCAACCTGAAGAGTGGAAGATTTTAGTCTCTCATATCATTAACATTACCGATGACATCTGTTTTTAAACAAAGAAACGTGTTATCCGCCGAGTCTGTATACACAGTTTATCTTTTTTTATGTTTCAAACTTCATTCATCCATCTACCATTTCTAAAATATCTTATTCACATTGGTAGGCTGTGTTAACGATATTGTAAACACACAGTTTCCAAATATAAGGGTTTGGGCCTCTTGTATCCTCACTCACTCGGTGAATCACAACGTAAGCGTTGATTCACGCCTGTTTTCTGTGAGGTTATAGTATCAGTCCGGTCAAGGCGGCCCATTCGTGCCGAAGCATGACTCTCCCACGGTAAGCATCTCTTCTTCTTCATCTATTCAAGGAACGTTTTACTTGTCAATAGTATTCCTTTCTCCACATGAAAGTATTTATAACAATTTTTATACTTACCTCAACGGTAATGCTATCGAGCCAATTGCCATCCACGCAGAGATCAAAACTGTCCACTCCAATGAACCAATCAGGAGACGGGATCATGCGAGCCATCACTGACACCTGTTACAAAGTATTGCTTTTAAATTTACAAAGACAAAAAGACAATAATTTTTCGTTATGTAGGACATGTCCTGTCCCTTTCCAATTAATGGAGATAAAGTGAGATGGCCGGTAATTCGACTAATTGTTTGATTGATGAATTAAACTACGCTGTTTTGCTTTTAACTGTGTCTATTTTTCATGCGGAAGTTTCGCATGAAAGTTGTTTAAACAAAATTAGGTTTAGCTATAAAAAAATAAGGTCTTTAGTCATGTTAACGCATGTATTGTGGATTTAAACGTTCCCTTAAAGCTATGCATTTTCAAATAGGGGTAAGAATGAATATGTATTTTTAATCGGACTGAACTAACTCGCCCAATCCACATTTCTATTTGGAGAGAACTCACAAAAGTGTTAAACTTTACTAACTATTACTGTTAGTTTTTGAAGTCAATACTCAATTAAAACTTTGTACAGCTATAATCGTTCCAGTATGAAAGTTTTGAAAGTATTTCGCTACTTGCTTCTGCACTGGCTATCTCTGAACGAAGCACGAATGACGTAATCATCTCACGTACTTACAGCGTCGACATTTATTTCCTCAATGACTTAATTTATTTCATATAACATTATGAGTTTCTTTATCATTCTTAAGTACTGAATTTCACGACGGACGTGGGCATGGTATGGAATGCTTTACTTGGGGTACTTTCTCAGTAAAAAAATTTTTGGCGTAAACATAGGTACATACTTCTGTTACAAAGAGATGATTCAAAATATTAATAAAAATAAAACAGTTTTATTTGACGACCAATATACACATATATATAACACATAAAATGATCTATAATCACAAGTACACTTCATCAAATAGACATACAAACAAACAAATTCATTCGATAAATAATCGATTCCAACTCATACCGATTAACGAGTAAAGAATTGAAATTAGGCGAACAACAAATACGATTCTCGGTTCGATAAAACTCCCCTTTATTACGGGAATCGAGTTGGTTCTTTTATTTGCCCGTATCGTAATTGGTGTTTGTTCTGGAGGCATTAATTAGTGATGAAATACGATATTTTTGGGCATTGTTTGCTGGGGAGGGATCTGAGTGCTATCCTACGAAATATAGCTTTGCCTATAAATTATAGTGGTAAAGTTATATGGTTGAACGTGTTTTTATTTTCTTTGTTCTCTATTTTTGTATCAAGTGGGACTGTTGAGCAAGGTCTTGGGTTCTCTCTCTAGGTCTTTACGCCTACGCTGTTGAATCAATTTTTTTATTTAATTAGGGGACCTAATGATTGATGAAAATTTAATGGGGGGAGACCCCCAAAAGGTTTTCGCCGTGTCGCAGGGGATGGGGGCCATCATTTGGACGTCCGTGGTAGGAACGCGGGTCATGCGAGATCGATTCCCGGGATCCCACCTCTATGCGGAAGGTGGTAGTGGTGGTGGTTTTAGTCAGTATGCTGGCCACCTGGCCAAAGAGCCCGACATAACCGTCGTATGCATGAGGCGCATTTCCCCACCCGAAACACTAATGGCTGCAGTTTTCCGGCAATCGTTTTAAACCACAGCAATACACAACACACAACCCACTAATATAGCTCGTGGCTGTACTTTTAAAAAAAAAAAAAACATACCTACTGGCTATGGGGGTTGGGCTAAGCTAAATTGCTTGTTTTAAGAGTGAGCTCACGTCGGTAGTGCCATGGTTGGGTTTCGAACCACGGTAGCTATTATGCTTACTCGCTTTATAATATATTTTAAATAATATCTTTTAATTTTTGCCGCCAGGGCCAGGAATTTAATTAGCGACAGACGCTATCTTCTCTAATATATTTTTGTATGATATAACCCTATACGGTCAATCGAGGCAAAAAAATGCCGGAGATACTAGCATCTTTTGCTCATTATATTGCTGGTTTAGACATGCCAGTAAATTATCCTTTTGGTGGCAGTAGAAAATCCTTGTGAATCGTCTGCCACCAGAAACTGAACGATAATTTTTAGGTTGTAAGACAAGGATGTCGCTCTACAGCTTAAATAATGCATCTTTCTCTTACAGCAGCTGCCTCATTAGCCAAGTGGTCCTGAGCGCGACTGCTACGCTAGAGATCGTGGGTTCGATTCCCAGGTCGACTAAAGTGTTATTGGGTTTTTATTAAAATTTCAGTACCAGCTTGGAGTCAGGAATTTGTGCCCGGTTAATGGCAATAGGCTCGCCCCTCATTACATGGGACCTAAAACATACCCATTGGGGAATACAGGCGTGATGGTATGTATGTATGTATGCTCTCTTACAAACTAAAGATGATCGCGCTAACATGTTGTAGTGTGACCTCTCTCATGCTGAAAAGAGACCTATGCCCAGCAGTAAATGGGTCGAAAGTCAAATAAACGCCATTCAAAGCATCCAAAGCCCGGTTCCATTACACGCAAATGTAACGGCAGCCTTATCAGAAAATTGCGCTGTCCATTGCGGATTTTAATTGCAAAATTATTGAGGACTCATCTTTATTGCATTCGATTACGATTGCAGTCGGACAACGAAAATAATTGCACTAATAAAATCGGACAATTTGCTGTGATACGATTATAAGTGCGTCAAATTGTTTCGATAAACTCAAAATTTAATTGGTTTGTCGTATAAATATAAAATTTAATACATTTTAAACTGTAATACGCCATCATTGCTGTATATATTCATTTGTATAGTGATATTGAAGGCTCAGAATACACAGAATTGGATATACCTGCGATATTTATCGACAGTTCGTAGAATAAAGTTCTGCTATTTCGATATTGTGGTCGAATGTTGAGGTACATTTGAACACGCGATCATTTGAAATGACATTCATAATTCGTAGAATGCTAAAGCCAAATGCGACATGAAACATGATGATATGTAACGATAGAAATTGGAATACAAACGACTTTTTTCTTGTAATAACGTAGGTCAGAATATACTTAGGTATGTTCATTTGGCTTTCAGAACTTTGTTTCTTTTTTTTAACCCGGTAGGTTTGAAATTGTGAAAGAACAATTATTTCTGTAATTAGGATGAGTGGTGATTGATTAAGAATAACGGTACCTAATAGCATATCTAGGTGATATTTAAGTCGACTAATAAAGCTCTAAAATATAAGCGTTTAAATTTGTGATAGAGCTAAAAGCACGAATATCATTTTGAGATGTTTTTTGTGTGGACCGTGGTGTTGTGGGCCGAAATTTGAACAATTTTAAGTACCCCAATTCCCCCTCAGTAAAACATACAAAATTATTTTTAATATTTGCGAAACCTGAATCTTTCAGAATAAGTAACTGAATGGACTCCAATAATTTTTACACAATGTTATATTTTTGTCCCAAAAATTTTTAAAGTCACAAGTTGGACACCGAGCGACACTAAGCGTCACTTGCACCAACTTCTTAAATGTGTTTAAACTGTATTTAAACACAAAATTTCTATGAAAATTCGTGTTTAAATACAATTATGAAGTTGGTGCAAGTAGCCATATGTATCTTTCCGCTATTCTAGACACGTATCTCGGGTTTCGCATATACCAAAACAAAGGTTGTATATTTATAAGTAGGTACTTACTCTAGAATGATTGCCATCCACAAAGAACTCGGCCTCCGTCCTCCCCGCGCCCTGGCCAACCGCGGGCCCGCCAAACACGTCGAGCGTTCCCGGGGCCGAGCCGAGCGCGTCGGACCGACCCGATTCGGCGAACTGACGCACTGGTGCCGACACGCGTCGACCCAGCCGGAAAAGCACGTAGTTTCGGTCGTGAGATACACCTGGAGACAAAAAGAGGATGATAGGTTTAAAATATTAATTTATTCAGTCAGAGTCTACCATCTAATACTAGGCACCAGACTAATATAATCGCGAGGTTCTGGTTTCGATTCATTCAAAGCAGTGCTGGATTTCTCATGATATTTTCAGTAGCAGCTGGTTTGATTTTTTTTTTAATTAAACTTTGCCCCACATTAGGATTTTGTCCTTTATCGTGGGTGCTTTTGCAAATACAAATTCTCACGAACACAAACGTCACGAACCGGAGTCATCCAAATATTTGCTCCGTGCGGGGATCGAACCCACAACACGTGAAGCCGATCGCTAAGCCAAACGTGTCGTCAACAATTTGTTCCCGATGAACGGTAATACGCTGGCATATTACATGAAACTTAAAAAATATACTGAAGAACAAAAATACATATTCCACAAACAACGCAAAATACATACCCTGTCTTACGTCATTCAAATTTTAACATCTACATATTGTAATTATGTAGATTTAAGAAACCACCAATATAACTGCCGCATAGCAGAGATCACTACAAACCCAAAAGTAGGTATTTGCGTGTGAATGGTATTACCACTGCTTGACCAATCTAGTACATTATTGTTAGCTATCATCCTGGTGTCAACGGGCACCGCAGTGCCCCAACCAAGACGAAATCAACAAGTTAGCAAAATATTCTAATAAAATTAACACGCATAAAAATAAAAATTGTTTGTTCCAAAAGATAATAAAGCTACAGCTTAGATAAAGTTATGGTTATCAAAAGATAAAAATAAAATAATGTTTTTATTTAATATGTCACTCACTAAGTGAAACACCTACGCACGTCGTTTTCAATTACTCGATAGTGGAACTACGTAGGTATCTACTAAAGATATTAAATATCATTTCCACGAACTAACTCGCATATCAAGCGTAATATAATATTAATATAATTGACTACCATACAACAGTAGTTGAAAAATATCTAATAGAAAGAAAGAAAGATAAAGAATGCAAGTTCGAATTCCAAATCATAAAATTAAATTGTATTTAGTAAATATTCAAATTACCCTGTACTTTGACGGTATACTTAATGAACTTTTATTAAATCTTAGATAAACTGGGAAGGGCAACAAAAAAGGGTAACAAATTACTTTGCAAACAGCTCCTTGTAAAAATATTATAGCAAAGTTGTTCACGAATCTTCGTCGAGAACTTGGCTCAACATTTTATGCCGTAGAATAATTTATTTTAATTTGTGTATTTTAATCTTTTAATTTTGGATGGGTACTTTCGAATGCGATAACTTGAATTAAGTACTTAGGTACTATGGGATGTTCTTTGGTAATTATGACATATTTTTTTTTATATTAAGGCCTGTCTATATACGATGCAAGTTTCTTGTGCATACAATAAAATTTATATTTGCTGTCTTACTCCTATTACTAAAGGACCTAAAAATATATCAGCATAAGTACTGTAGGTGCAAACTCAGTGCTACTCTGCCTAATTTTTCGGGAAAACTTATGTACCTAATGATATGTTAATCTATATTGATTATTTTAGTAGTCTGTATTGTTGAAATAAGCAAAATTTATATCCTACTTAAATAAGAGCACACAATGCTCAATTAATTGCAGCTAAAACCGTATGACAACACAATCCAACAAAAATAAAACGTTTAATCTACGTTCTCAAGAAGAATTAAGCGACTCAATTAATTTAAATACAAATCACCTTTTGAAAAGTCTTGCAACACTTAAAAATAAAATTGCAATACAAAGTACTGACTCATTACGCGCAAAAAAAAAAGAATGAGGCGGCAACCTTGCTCTAATTGTGAAGGTGGAATCGTTAATAAACATTGATTTTCTTTTCTTCGTAATTTAAAAGTGTACAAGAAAAAGTAGGCTGGTAATAAAGTTAAAAAAAAGAATCACTCGCACATTAAAATACCCTAATATACAACATTCTTTTTAGTATACCTATGCAAAACCTGAATATGGTTTATTCAAAACTAGCTTCTGCCCGCGACTTCGTCCGCTTAGCGTGATGATATATAGCCTATAGCCTTCCTCAATAAATGGGCTATCTAACACTGAAAGAAATTTTCAAATCGGTCCAGTAGTTCCTGAGGTTAGCGCGTTCAAGCAAACAAACAAACAAACTCTTCAGCTTTATATATTAGTATAGATATATAGATACTTTAAGTAACTGAATCGTTTCCAATAATGTTTACACCATGTTATATTTTACCCCAAAAATATTTAAAAAAGTTACAAACAGGACATCGAGCGTCACGTAATATCTTTCCGCCATTATACCCGCACAGCATAGTCACGGCGGCAGGTCATAGCGGCACTAGGCGCGGGCGCATAGGTTTAATAAGACGTGTACGGACAACCAGTTATACATAACAAGCTTATAACTTTGTGATTTTTCTCGATAAAGTTCAGAATTTTTGTACATAGATTCTCTACATAAAAATAATAGACACACGTCGCGGGTTTCGCATATCTAAAACTAAGGTTGTTCTCAGTAGCAGCAGAGTTTGGTACCCGGGTAATGGCAATAGGCTCACGGCTTACTGCACGGGATATATAAGGAGCTTCCATCAAGAATAACTTCTCTCTAAATATGCAACAGATGGTTTAATAACTTACGATATATTACTCACTAATCCGATGGCTGTGAAATTCCCGCTTTAATTTGTTATAGCTACATCAATTCCAGAACATTTTTTCCGCAATAAAAACGCTTGAGGAAAGAACTGTAACAGTTTATGTATTTTTTATGTAATCTGTACATGATATAGGATGTACCAGATGTCTAAACGTCACGATTTATAAAAGTGAAGTGTAGATGATATTATTTTTATTATCATAACGTTCATCATTCGGGGTTCCGTGGATGAAAATCAAACGCCATGTATAATAACGCCATGTATAATAAGTTTGCTGTTTGGCCCTTGTACAGTGACCAAGTCTTGAGTTGCACAGGCACCATATCTGAGATAGATTTAAAGAATATAATGTTGTATTTAAAGGAAAGAAGAAATTTCCTTCTAAAAAAATTCTAAAAGAAAACAGTTTCTAGAAGGACACTAGGTACTGAAACAGATATGTTATGTTTTGAGAGATCTAAACGAATCACAATAGGCCCAACTTCATATTTATAGAGATGAAGGGGATGGAGCCCAATGCGTTGGGCTTTTACATATAGACCACTACCCTCAGCCATGAGAAGAAGGACTCAAGGAGGAATTCATGATGTAAAGTTTGATCGGGTAGTAAGGCGGACCGACTATGGCTAAGCAAAAAAACAATATTGGCAAACACCATATTATTATTTTACAAACCTTACTACGGAACCCCCGTCGTAAAGCTCGTGCGAGTGATTCATACATAGATAGTGGAGTACTGAACTTGCCAGTTGGCACGCGCGCAGCGCTTGATAAACATTGCAATACATAATTACGTACTTTTGTCTTATATTCTGTCGGAGACAGGTGTATTTCTGGCCTATTGGCGCTTACTCAGCGGAGTATTTCGGATATCGTGAATCTGATAGCTAATGTAGACTGCATGAGTCTAGCTAGATGAAATTAAAATATTTTTATTTTATTTAACAAAATGGTAGGCGGCAACGTGGCAGACCTAGACGGAGATGGCGGGATAAGCTTGACTTCTTCTAGAAGGATTGGCCCAAAATAGCGCTGAGCCGTAACGAATGGAAAGAGGGAAGGGAATCCTTTGCCCTGTACTAGGCCTACAATGGCTGAATAAAAAAAGCAAAGATTGAGAGGTCTGTAAGGTGGTTTAGGCATGTAGAGAGTAACGGGAGATTGTTGAAACAATTAGTATACTATGATTGCGGATTTTGTTAAAAAAGGTCAGGTAAAACCGACGACTATGCATGAGGTATATTATACTATAACAGGTAATTTTGATCTCAGTTATCTTCAAATTGAGATCAATACAATGAGCCTAATGGCTTGGGCGTCGGACTTGCGATCATGTGGTTGCCGGTTCGAACCCCACCGATTGTACTACCGACGTGAACCCACTCGTAACACAAGCATTTAGCTTAGCACGAGGGGTTAACAAGAATACTAGTAATGTGTGACCCACATTGATAGTAAGTTTTTTTAAGAATTAAAAAAAAAAGAAAAGAAATACATAAATCCCCAATGGTCAGTATCAATATCAAAACCATCAGTAATTTTACTAACTAGAGGTAGGATTTTGACATTAGATGTATGGACGTTATGTCAAAATACTATCTCTAGTAAGCAAATCAACTGACTGGTTTGTTATTGGGACTGGCCGTTAGGCGATAGCCTTAAAAAGCATTTAGGTTAAAACAATTTATAGTCGTTTGTAATAGAGGTCAGCTTAAATACCGAACGCAAACTAAACGTAAATAGAACAGTGTAAGTAACGAGAATGCTATAAAATTGATAGCATTATTACATACCATCACGCCTGTAGCAGTTGCTGCAACATTTTTTTGTTTACGAGAATATCATCTGATTTACGACTGATGGCAAAATACATATTAAAATTTAGTAGCGTTTAAGTATTTTATACTAAACTTCATACTAAATAAATAAGTAAATAAATACTTATTTTCACAAATTTAATATAATCTGGTTTGTTTTTAGCCCTATTATTATATAGCCTTATAACAACATCTTATTTATTATATAATACAATACCTACCTACTATGTTTTTATATTAATTTAGTCTTAAATGTTGTGCATATTCATAATTAATATAAATACTAGTATTTGTCCCTGTATTTTACTACTTACCAACGTTTATGTTTATATTGTTGATGTGCCATAAGTAAATAAATAAAGTGATAAAGACGGCACAAAAAATTAGGAGGATTTGAATATTTGACTATGAGACTAGATCAAAACTATGATAACTATTTTGAACACTGATACTCTATTTCTAACACATTTCCAATAAATATAGTACCTATATACTGAATAGGGATTAAAATAGCGGTAACTACCTGACACTCGATAATCCCGACAAACTGGCAACACTGTGTAAATTTAACTCGATGTATGTAATGTGTCAACACTAATGGATATTGAACTATTAACTTTCAAGCCATTTATTTATGAGTTGTTTGCGAATTAGATTCTCATTATTCAATTCAATTACTTTTGACTGCTTCATTGGTCATAAGGTTCCAAGCGATACTGGTCCGCTAGATATCGATTCCCAAGTCGAACAAAGTGGGTTTTTCTATAAAAACGTCAGTAACAGCTCGGAGCTTTTTTTTTAGTTGGTTCGCTTTTTTGGTTTTTTTTTCTTTGGTTTCCATTTGCTACAATTTTGGCACACAACTTTCGCTTCATCTACGTTCATTAACCCCACTCATGGTCGTCGGTTTAGGGTGCTCTTAATCTACTGTTTTTGAGAAAGTCCGCAATATGGTTGTGGTACGTTCGCCGAGGTCGGTCCCTACCAACGTAGGATTCTCACATAATATACAACCGCCCAAACCCAAAAAAACTAGAAGAAACAACTATCTGTCATCATCATCAGCCTATACTCGTCCACTGCTAGAGGTAGGCCTCCCCTAATGTGCGCCATTTCGCCCTGTCCTCGGCTTGTCGCATCCAGCTTCCGCCAGCAACCTTTCCCGAATCATCACTCCCTCTTGCTGGAGGGCGTCATAGGCTACGCTGCTGAGTCGTGGACACGTCTACCCCAGCGGTTTTCGGTTCTTCTACAGATATGGCCAGCCCACTGCCACTTCAGCTTGCTAATTCGGTGCGCTATGCCGATGACTTCGGTTCTCTGTCGGATAACCTCGTCGCGGATTTTATCCTTCAGAGAAACTCCGAGTATATCAACTATCTGTAGGTTTTACAAATATTTGCTCCCGCAGAAGCTAATCGCTCAGCCGCCACGTGTCGAATAATTTCAATGTTAACCAAAGTCAAACAATTTTATGAACTTTACAAAGAACGTAGCACACCCATTCTTAGTCGAAGATCAAACAATAAATTCAATTCAATTGCCATAAAATAGTTCATTATATTGCTGACCAAACAAAAGGCTGTTTACACATACGTAGACTATATTCGAATTTAGAACTAACGACCGCAATTAAGGGCAGGTTCACCTAAAACTAATGGTTTTGTTTTGCTTGACCGTCTTTGGCTCATTCTTTTTTTTTCCAAGAAAATACTGGCTGGTTAATGATAGCATTAATTTAGTATGAAGGTTTAATGTAAGGTCTTTTCTTGTAAGTGAATTACTTTATTTAATAGCACTTAAGGTTTAGGAATATATTTTATGTGAAAAATATTTATTTATTTTCTTTTCTTTTCTATTATAAAATTGTAAAAAAGCTGTGTCTGTACATTGAAGATATTTAAAATAAAACACGTGGGCTATGGTATATAAACGTCTCCGAATCCGAAAATGTGATTTCTAAAATTCTTGTCTGTTTGTCTGTTTGTTACGGGTTGGCGCAAAAACTACTGAATAGATTTTAATTTTGTTATCACTGTTAGAAAGTATGTGCTCCAAATTAAAAACTGGTATACTTCTTATCTCAAATAATTAAACAGAACCTTAGGATACAGCTTGACCTCTGTAATGTATAGAGAAGTAGAAGAATGTAATGTACAAAGAAGAGGTCATCACTGTTGGTTTTTGAGCTTCAAGTGAGCGAAGCCACGGGCATAGGCTAGTTATAGCATATTCTTGTGATTTTAATGAAATTGTGAGGTTCCCTAAGTTATTGAGCTTTTTTTATCGAATATCAGTCTTTTTTTATCGAGTATCATTGGAGTTTGGATTTGTAGGAATAGGCTGACAGCCTTTTACATAGGACCTAAACATACCGGCTGACTGTGGGTGTACAATGTGTACATTAGTACACCTACCTACCTGTGTAACCCTTCGGGAAAACAGGCGTGATGGTATGTTATTTTGTGACAAAATTAACACGTAACATCGTAACCTAATGCAAGACGTTAATATATTGACCTACGTTAGTTATGATGCCAAAGGATTATGCCACGGTAATGCCTGTCCAGCTCTGTATATTAATGCATACAGGTGCATAACAACGCGCTCAAATACACGCAAATGCACCTGCCAAGCGTGATTAAGACTGGTTTGGTCTATTTGTTTATGGAAAATATTTGTGAATTTGTATTTATGATTAATTTCGAATTTCAATAGAATGCACACACAATAAAGTTCTCCAACCAGGATAATAAGTAACACAATCCATTTCTATCATTTTTCTCTTACTTGCTGTGGCAATTCTTTTTTTTTATAAATAATGCTTGAACCATGAATACATAACATAATCCATTTCTATAATGTTTTTTTTTCTTCTCCATAAGACTCACTTGTTCGATGGTGTTTCTTGCCGATTCATCTTATTATTACCCACATTTTAGAACCGTGCAATTAGTTTGGCTTTTCAAAAGTACCTATTGTAGTGGTATAATTGAAATAAAACATTTTGACTTTGACTTTGTGGTCGCAAGCGTAAATGAGCAACGTGTGGTCCTGATCGTCGATTAGGTAAGAACTATGTCCACACGATTCCAGTGCTGAATTGTAGCCTTTACTTACACATATTTTTTTAGGTTTTGAGCTGAATTTTTTCTGAATTTTTTCCTTAATGGAAACAAATTTTTTCTGACTGTTTTTCAGTCAAATTTATTTTGAACGGTTATGTGTTTTGCCTGTAACATAAGCACTTTTTCTCTCTTAAATAATATTGTATGTAAATACGAAATTAGTATTGTGTTCCTTAGGTACGCGAGGTCCTGGGTTCTAGCAAAGTCCTATTAAATTATTCTATGACATTCTCAGTAGCAGCTTGGGGTTTAATTTACGTCCGGGTTAGTGGAAATAGGCTGGCTCTCATACTTGTGACCTACACATACAGGTGAAGCGTAGGTGTACCTCTGCCGTAATCTGGTGTAATCTTGACTGGCAATGACTATTTACTGTGACTTTTAAAAAACAAACAAATATACAGCAATCAAAGCCACTAGATCCAGAAACAGTAGACGTTGTTAAGTCTGTCAATGTGTTGGAGATTCTCTTCAATTATCGCGAACAGTCACCTGTAGCCCGATTCACGTAAATACAAACGATTGAAAAATTGTTGGCGTCCAGATGTCGTTCGGTTATCGTTCTATCCAAGTTCGCTATTCACCTCTTCGTCGATCGCCGATCAATAGGACGACAGCTCAATAGGATACGACTTGAACGACCTAATTGCCAGTTACATATTTATGTTTTCTACCAAGTTATCAAAACACTTTTTTTTACTGAAATTACTGTTATTTTATTTTATAATTAAAATTAATTTGCTTCAAAACATACAAATAGCCACAATCACGCAAATATCAGTAGAAATGATGTTTTTTTTCGCATTTTGTAAAAAAGGTTCTGTGTTTGGACTCAGAACCTTTTTTACAAAAGAAAAAAACAAAAAAGAGAGAACTGTCGAATATTTGTCAAATGAAGTGTCAGTCCGTGCTTGAAAATTGAAAACGTTATTGCGGCTTTAGTTTGAAATAGTGTGATTAAAAAAATTAAACCAGTTTCCTTGCGGCAACAGGAGATTCTAGTAGAGTTCATGGCCAAGCATAGGGATCTTGCCCTGGGACGAGTCCACAGTAAAGAGAGGCGGGCTCTATCTGCGAGGCTGTGGAAGGAGCTCGCAGATATTTTGGATAGCGAGGCTGTGGATCCCTGCCCTTATCGCTCGGCTAAGGATTGGAACATAGGCAGTAAAATATGTTGAAATAATAGTGCCTACCTATTCCTATACTTCTATAATAATAGTTTAGAGAGAAAATATTTGTATTTTTGTTTGTAATGAATAAACTCTGATTTAAAAAATTCGCTGTGTAATTTATGCTACCTATATAACTACTATCTTATCTTGTGTAGGGCCGAGGCAGCAAGGCCTCAGTGCACTTCGACCCAATGGGATCTTTTGTGAAAAGTAAAAATATAACTACTAACTATAGTATGAATGAGTATAAGTACTAGCTTTAAGCTTAGGTAGTTGTTTACCTATAAATATAAATGTGGGATTAAGATGTGATTTTCATCTATCAATAATTACCTTCCTTTATTAGTATTTACCTACATACCCCAAAGCAATGTGATCAAATATAACTTACTTTTGATTGCACTGTTAATGAAAGAAAGAAAGAAGAAAGAAAAAAGTAAATTTATTGATTACACACAATCCACACAAGTCATTATAGAATTATGAATGTATACTGTCTTTGTTCTCCCTCTATAAAAGGAGAGATATCCTGAATGAGGCTCATTGCTAAAACTTTAGAGAGCCGAAAAGTCTTTACAAAGTCCCTCTCCGGCATCTCAAAAGCGTCCCACCGTGCACCACACCTCAATCTATTTCTCCTTATCCGCTCCCTTCTCCGATCGTCTCTCTCGGCTTCGTCTAACAATAAATATGCAAGCTCGAGATTCATTTCCGACTTTTAGGCAGCACAAGGCACACAAACACTCCCGTCGCAGGAAAAAACACTGAAATGTTCTTAAAAACGTCTCAAATTTGTAACTTTTGCTCAACGATATTTGAAAACTGAAATTTGACATTATGTCGTTGGCGTCTGATCCATCAAAAAATCGTTTTGTTATGTGAATACCGTCCTGTCAACGTTTTAGAACAATTCTCGCTCAGCGATCATGTGTGAATACGGTTCAACGATTTTTCAATAGGACGACTTCTAAATCGGTCCAATTGACACATGTGAATACGAAAACTGTTTCAACGATTAAGTCGCTGCGACATCGCTACGGTTTTAATTACGTGAATTGGGCTACTGAGCCGGTGCCAAGACGTGAGTAATGGCGCCCGGCTGACACATATGATATAATTTTAGAATTACTACGAAACTATGTGTTTGGGGAATACGGAATCTAATGTATTTATTTTAAAGTGCATATTAATTAAATATCACTCACTTATGGAAACGGTGTGGAGTTTTGGGGGTATAACACTTATTGACCGGGTTAGGAATATAGCCATCCGTTCCAAGTATCCGAAAATAACAGACGTCACTCGGAAAGCTGCCACACTGAAATGGAACTGGGCTGGACATATCTGTCGCATGTCAGACGGCCAAACTAACAACTCAATGGGTCCTACTTAATGGCAGACGCCAACGCGGCAGGTCCGGACGGAAATGGTGGGATGAGCAGACTTTTTTCAAAGGGACTGGTCCCTGGCAATCATCAGACAGAAGTAGAAGAAGAGTGCGGGGGCCTTTGCCCTGCAGTGGGACACTATGAGCTTTTAATAATAATAAGGAAAACACCGTGAAGAAACCTGCAAGCCTGAGAGATGTTCTCGACGTGTGAAGTCTACCAACCCGGACTAGGCCAGTAGACTGTGGCATAACCCCTCTCTTTCCAAGAGGAGACTCGTGTCCAGCAATAGGGCGTGAATGGGTTGATGATGTTAATATACACCTGCCCCTGACAATTGCACTACATAAACACAAATAGATTACGACAATTAAGTAGATTCAGGAATACCTTTCTCTCGTCAACAACACTCGATTCAAGTAAACATTTCAAAACACACTAATTAGTTTCCTATTACAGAGCGTCTTAGTCCTCAAACCTTTGATGTATACAACTCATCAACATATCTCGTGTCAAATAGGGTATGGTTCTATTGCGAGCTAAGCGAGGAATGAACGAAGAACTAATTAAATTAATGATGTGGAAGATATTAAAGTGTTAACCAAAAAATAACAAACAATGCACTTTGCAGAAAGTGTCAACGATAGATATAGATATCAACTTAGGTATAGTATACAGTGATAATTAAATATTTAGCCGGCAATTTTGAAAACATGACATTAAATCCGCCTGATAAATTTTTCACCTCTGCTGCAACTGGCTTAAACCACTTTTTTTTCATGTGTATCTTCAACACACATCAAAAAGTCATCCATCCCGCAACATACAAGCTATACGGCTGTTTTGACGAAATTATATTATTTTATAGCATGTTTATTTATTAAATAATTACATTTGATTGCCTACTTTCCCAAACAAAATATTTATGTACTTGTTGATGAATGAGCTATAAGTAAAACCAACTATGCTAGAAATGACACAGCTCAGCTGACAGTAGTAACAACTGCCTACTTGACGACTTCGCTCAAATAACAACGAGACCTCAATCACTTTCCTTCAGCGCAAGAGAGAGCAAACAATGCGCAAGCTATTATATTTAAATAATGAGAGTGAATCAATACATATAGTAAGAATGTTTCGTGTAACTGTATATTGCTTATATTTGCAAACAATGACAATTTGAGGAACTGAGAATAAGCAACACAATCCACTTCGATTGGATTTGGATTGTTTGTCTGTCAATTTGTCGGTACAAAATAATAATGTAAAATTTAAGTTAATTTCGTTCAAAATAAGTTATCAAGTTTACATAGAAACATACAGACTGGGAAGGATAATTTTTGATTTCTGTTAATTTTAACAAAATCATATCAAAATCCGAGGGTATTTTCAAAATTAATTGTATGGTTAATTTACAAACGTATTTCATATTACGACTTAAAAATTAGATTACCGAAAACCGCAGAAAACAACAACATTCATTCTAAAGTTTGTCTTAAACCACAGAAGGCAACTAATCCATACTAATATATAATCTATCTATATACTAATACTAGCTTCTGCCCGCGACTTCGTCCGCGTAGCGTGATGATATATAGCCTATAGCCTTCCTTAATAAATGGGCTATCTAACACTGAAAGAATTTTTCAAATCGGACCAGTAGTTCCTGAGATTAGCGCGTTCAAGCAAACAAACAAACAAACTCTTCAGCTTTATATATTAGTACTAGCTTCTGCCCGCGACTTCGTCCGCGTAGCGTGATGATATATAGCCTATAGCCTTCCTCAATAAATGGGCTATCTAACACTGAAAGAATTTTTCAAATCGGACCAGTAGTTCCTGAGATTGGCGCGTTCAAGTAAACAAACAAACAAACTCTTCAGCTTTATATATTAAGTATAGATTATACGATAAGATATCGCCTACCCACGGTAAAAGAATTAGCTTAAAATAGGTACTAAAAAATCAGAAACAATACCCTAAAGAAAATTAACTCGCTGAGCTAACTGGGCTCACCGCCCTTCCCCCTCATGACTGCCTTGCACATCATAAATGCGCGCGATGTTATTTTATGACTGCGATATCTCCTAAGATATTCATTGAAATCCAATAATGTAAAGGGCACTTTTGTTTTAAATTAAATACTTCTGATGAATAACGTATTTATTTGGATAAGGATTAATATCATGTTTATAAAAACACCTTCGCAAATAATGCATTTGGAATTTTAGAACAAAGTTAGCATAAAAAGGTTATAGTGAGCCAACCTTAAAAGATAGACATATGCTGTCGCGGACTTTTTTTTAGAATTTTTAAAGAGGAACAATTCTGTCATATATGATTTTTGCGAAACTTTAACCGTTTACGCAGCGCACGCATCGGAAGCTCTCAAAAGGAAAAAAATCCCCGATTATGAAACATTTTTCATTGGTGCTCCGCTCCTATTGGTCTTAGCGTGAAGATATATAGCCTATAGCCCATTTATTGAGAAAGGTATAGGCTATATATCATCACGCTACCCGGACGAAGTCACGGGCAGAAGCTATTCTTTCTATAAAACCATGATTATAATCTTTGAAAATGAAAAAAGAAATGATTTCCACGCTCCTCTTAGCAGGACATTAAATTGTGCGTAAAAGTTATAAATCAAATATGAACGATTTATTCTCCTTTATAAAATGATTTCGGTCATCTCTCGTTCAGATTACCGTGGAAATCCTCACGTACTTTATCTTAAGCATTATTTAATGACCGTGATAAATTGTAAATTTAGAAAATGAAATAGTTTTTTTTTGTTCGGTGGATTTTTTTGGTTGCATTCAAATGGTGGTTCGGCTCAATCTTAGAAAATCAGCTTTGTATGAACTATTTGTTGCGTAAGTAAAACAAAAAATATATAAGTATATAGGTAACATAACATACAACTTTTTTATCGTGGGAGAGCCTTTCTATCATGCTTTGGCAAGAATATGGCCGGCTCGACCGGAGTGATACCACGGCCTCACGGAAATCCGGCGTGAAACAATACTTACGTCGAGTGAGTGAGAATACCGGAGACCCAAACCCTTTTAAAAGGCGGGCAACGCACTGGCGACTCCTCTGGTGTTGCGGGTGTCTATGGGTGGCGGTAATCGCTTACCATCAAGTAATCCGTCCGCCCCCGTATCCCAGAATACATAAAAAAACCATATTAATGTAACCCACAATTTATGGGTATAATTATGTTGAAGTCCCATTTAAGGTAAGGCTTATTACCACCGAGTGGGCCCAAATCCGGAGCACTAGGTACTAGAAATTTCATAGATAATCCCAATAACGCGCAATAGTCGCGCTAACAACCGACACGCTAAAGGGTTCACAAGTAATATCATCTAGTTAAAAAAAATCGATAGGTTAGCTATTTTTATGTTTGCTAAACATCAAAATATTAACAAAAGGTGTATTTTTAATATAGTTGTCTATATTAAAACGCATTCGATTTTAAAAAACTGAAGACTTAATGAATGGAAAGAAAAGTATGAAAATGTCTTCATAAACAATAACAAATTAACGAAATCGGTATCACATTTAATTTTTACCCAAGCTGGTGGAAAACTCACCAAAAATACTTTATCCCTATTAAGCGATAAAATCCACAGTATGATAATTTAAAAAAAGCTGTCACAAATGGTTCTTTAATGTTCTCATAAATTTCACCCACTCTTTATCCCGAATAAAAATTTCATTCTGAATTATCATCACAAAAACCTCATACGTAGGTAGCACTAATTATTTTATTGCTACGAAAGTTGGCCAAGGCTTAGGATGGACCCGGTTTATATAATAAAATAAAGCTTTGCTCGCAAAAGGACCCGAGTATTACAAAAAGAATAGATAAGTATACACGGATGAATTATTTCGGGTGTGTAAATGAAATATGGTCTAAATGTTGGGTGAAAATGAAATATAGCCTATTATGAGATGTATTTTTAGTCTGGTGCTGCGAGAATTAGAAGAAATATTAATGCGTTAATTTTCGGAGAGACTGACTAAGTTATAAGCCTATTTGCTGACCGTAGATAAGAAAGAAATCTTTCATTTGTAAGTCGTTTTGATCTCCAGCGAAAATGCTGAGAGTTATTTAAGCAAGGCATGGGATTTATATAAATCTCTACAAACGATTTATTATGAAATGAAATGATGAAATGATATTTATTTCCGTAAGTAGATAATTAGAGACACTTTTACAAGCCAATGTTTTTTTTATAGCTAGATGGCTTCGGCATTTCCTAACTGACGACCTCTGAGAAGAAACACCGAAACAAACTCAGAGAATCATGGTCTCTTTTAAAGTCCAGACATAAAATAATGCAAATAATGTGAGTGGGACAATGCAGGGTAATGTCTGAAATGGCCTTTTGAGGAAAGAACCATAGCAGCTTTGAGTAGACCAGTCCTAACTGACGGCAAGCATGCATCAGTCATCGTGTAGTTCAACCATAATTAAGGGAGCTCAACGACCCGTCGCACGGCAATACCAGATCAGTAGAACATATGGTTGCTTATATACAGCATACGGCTGCCTCCCCTCCCTGGGTTAAGCAGAAATGTTTTGTAGAGTGGATGCAAAGGCCGCCAGTGTATTTTCTAGTACCATTTAGGTAATAGGGGCGAGCGTGTTCCCACAAATGCAAACTTCAAATTTCATAAATAATACTTATCAATAATACCTTACTCAATCTGGAAATAAACGCTGGGAACTCTTACACTTGATGATAAGCGGCAACTGTAGCCGCCAGCAATTCCAGTAGTCTGAAACGTGCTAAGGCGTTGTAAAAACGCGCTAGTGATGTGCTATCATTTTGGGTACTGTAATGTACTAACATTAATGGTGTTGCTCAGTTGTTAAGTCTCATAAATGGCCTAGTAATTTCACTTCTTGCCTTTAAATGCGATCTCCACTCTAAGACCGCGTTTAGCTAACCGTAGTGTGGGACACCTTGCGACACGATGGACCAACGATTTGAAGAAAATGGCTGGCAGCGGATAGATCCGAGCTGCCAAAGATAGGGATAGTTGGTGCTCTTTAGGGGAGACCCACGTTCAGCAGAGGACGGCAATATGCTGATATGACGATGATAATGACATTGCTCTTCAAATCAGATTACAATAATGTGTACATTATTGGCCACTCAACTTTGCGGCAGAAAATGACAATGCATTGGTTGATACCAATACCCCAGACGCAGTTTTACCGTTTTTTTATGTATTCTTTCTGAAGTATTTACTTCTTGTAAAATCCTTTACCATATCTACGTTTACGAGTACTTTCAATGTCTTTAAAATGAAATTATTCGCAGTAATTAGGGAATCTCGTCAAAAACATCAAAGCCATTTTAATTTTATGAGATTCCGCGCAAACTGGATGACTGAATCATCTTTAATGTTGATCCCGAAACGCGAGTTTTCACAAGTATCCTGCTAATTTGATTTTAATTAAATTATTTTGTAAATTCTAGGGCAGTGACTCGGCAGTTTTGTGTTAAATATTCTAAAGAAATGTTTCCTTTACTTTTACCGTGGTAGAGCCATGCTTCAGTACGAATGGGCCGGCTCGACCGGAGTGATACCACGGCCTCACAGAAAACCGGCGTGAAACAACGCTTACGTTGTGTTTCGCCGTTTGAGGGAGGATACCGGAGGCCCATATACTACTCTGTGGCCCAAACCAGATTCCAACAGTAATCGCTTACCATCAGGCGATCCGTCTGATGGTAAGCGACGCCCTCCTATACTATAAAAAAAAACTTTAATAATTTATCTCCGTATTGTTTAAACAATTTTTGTTTTCAATAAAATATGATATTGGGCCAAACGCGAAACAAACATTATAATTATGATTAGCTATAACGAAGCTCAATTCAGTGTTTGTGGTTAAATGGTGACTAACACTATAGTAATTATAACCACAATTGTTATTCCAGACATTACCATTACCTAAGTACATTGGAATACCGCAACAGGCAACACTAATGTAATAATTCTAAAGTGGTAGGTACTTTATCTGAATATCAAATTGAAACTATCAGTCTCGTGATTGATGAAATGGTGGAGAAACCGGTTTCTTCATTACTATTTGCAGGTTCGATCCCAGAACCGAACGAATATATTTCTGTTAAGTATTTTATGACATTCTCAGGAGTAGCTTAGAGTACTGATTTGGACTCGGTTGATGGCAATAGGATCAGGCCAATGGTTATTATGACCATAACCCTAATAATATGGGAATACAAATCCTAAATTTGTGTACTCCAGCAATACTCTTCCAGAATATGTATGTATTTGGGGTTAAAGAAATTTATTTTCTCAATAAGAAATTACAAAAATTTCACTTACTTAGAACATTTTTACACTTAAATATTTCTAGAACTATTTAAGATTATAAAATTGCCTTACAGCGACATTGTAATTAATTAACCAGTCATCTATTCAACCGTGTTGGACTTCACTACCTATTGTATGTTGGTCAAAAGTGCACCTACAATGCCTTTGTAATAAGGTGCAGTTTTGCTCCACACAAAGACAAATACTAAATAGTCCGCTCTATTTCGGTAGATTTTTGGAGAAAATATTGACAGTATTTCTTCCGCGTCCCTCAATAAGCTCTCTCTGAAATATAATAGTGTTGTCGATACCACATTTCCTGTAACTGTCAATAAGTGGCAGCTAGCTAGCTATTCTGGCAACAGGCCAACCACAAGCCTGGCATTTCGTGTCAAAATAAATAGTCCCTTTGTAACTTTTATAATTTTCATGTCATAATATAAATGAGTAATATAAATTGTGTCGTGTTTTTATGTCAATTAAATACTACAGTAGGTATATCTTTGTCATATTTCTCGGAATGTTAATTAATTAAGTTTCTTTTCATAGTATAGTGAGGTGTTTTATTTTTCGTATTCTATTATGTAAATGTAGCGTGATGAATCCGTAACAAGTGTATGATTAAAAACACTTCAATCTATTTTATTACTTTTTCGTGTAAAACAGTCATTTGTTGGTGGCGTTATTTGGTTCTGAATTTTTATATTAGTTTAGTATTCAGATTATATCCGATACGGATATTATAGTTATTTTAAGCTAAAAGTCAGCAGGAAATTCAGAAATATGGACTTAATATAAGATACTGGAGGATAAAGCAAAGTTCAGCAGTGATATCCTAGTGATACGAAGAAAAACTTTCAAATATATTTTTTTCCTAAATTTTTATTTAATTTTTTTATGGGGGAGCAGACGGATCACCTGATGCTAAGCGATAACCGCCGCCCATAGACACCCGTAACACCAGAGGAGTCACAAGTGCGTTGCCCGCCTTTTAAAAGGGTTTGGGCCTCGAGTAACCTCATTCACTCGGCGAAACACTACGCAAGCGTTGTTTCACGCCGGTTTTCTGTGAGGCCGTGGTACCACTCCGGTCGAGCCGGCCCATTCGTGCCGAAGCATGGCTCTCCCACGTCAGCAAAATTATCAATTTCTGACGACATGACCTTTCATCTCAGAAGATTTCTTGTAAAGCCTGCGACGTGAAGTCTGCCAATCCGCACAATTTTTTATTGGTATACAATTTAAGGGCTAAAATTTGCTCGAAATATTATTTGAACTGGCCAGTTCAAACGTAGTGGCGATGTCAGCCATTAAACAAATACGGCAGATTGAGGTTAAAAACTAAACCTGAAAATAAATAAAATGAACGAATGAAAGGTAACGTTACTAAACAATACCCAGTCACAATTGCATTGAACTTTATCGAGTACTTACATGAATCATAATGCTATCATTCGATTCACATCGGTCACTCGTTCCAAGAATCGGAACAAACGGTGCTCCATTAGGAACAACAAAGCCAACTGGAAGCGGTTAACCGACACCGCTTGTGTTTTTAACTGAGAAACCGTTGGAAAATAAGTTCCTTGAATTACGACAATGATATTATTACAAGAACTTTATGAGTTGAAATGAACTAATTTTTTAAGGATTTCCCAGCGATATATTGTTGTTATTCAATTTATATAACTTGTCATGATTATGAATTTTCCGAAATAATCCGTAAAATAAGTCGCAATCAAAACAAAATTCTTGTAATGTTAATTCATTACAATAATTTTGTTTTCTACAAAAGTATAGGCAAGTCCTATACTTTTGAAGAAAACAAAATTATCTTATTAAATATATATATATGACTAGCTTCTGCCCGCGACTTCGTCCGCGTAGCGTGATGATATATAGCCTATAGCCTTCCTCAATAAATGGGCTATCTAACACTGAAAGAATTTTTCAAATCCGACCAGTAGTTCCTGAGATTAGCGCGTTCAAGCAAACAAACAAACTAACTCTTCAGCTTTATATATTAGTATAGATTCCACGTTTGGCTTAGTGGATAAACGATTGGCTTCTGCTTCACGTGTCGCGGGTTCGATTAGCATGGAACTCCCATCTCTTACACTCTTTCTTATTAGTTACCAATGGGTACACATCAACCTAAAATGTTACTAATCTATTTTAAATCTTTGAAGATATTCGTAAATGTCAACGTAACCATTAACGTTTGTATTTCGGAAATACAAAATAACTGCCACAAGCCATGCTCATACTAAGATTTTCTCCAGTATCGTGGGTGCTTTTACAAACACAAATTACTGCCAGCCACGTGTTGTGGGGATCGAACCCACAACACGTGACGCAGAAGTCGATAGATAGCACAGCCGCTTCGCCAAACGTGTCGTCAAAATCTTTCTCACTTATAATATCGTAAATTCAACAAATTAACAACCCTAAAATGCAAGACAGGGCTATCACGGGCCCATGAATAAAATAAGGACGAAAATGTGCAAATTACGAATAAACATTGTTTAGAATATTCCCCGCTGATTTTTCGACGTACAACAAAAGTTTGGCCATTAGCGTAACTAGTTGAGTCGAGTAAGGAGTAAGAATGTAAATTTATGAATGCATAATTTATTCATTGCGCACAAATTCACACAATGGTTGAAATTTATTCGTCTGACACCAAAGTTTCGAGTGTCGCGCCTGCTAAGTGAAGTGACTGCAATTATTTTTCACGTCTTTTGTGAAATGATTTTCGTATTCTATTGAATATATTTTTAATCGATGAATATTTTTGATTACAGTAAATCGTTGTATAAATTATATCTAATTAATCTACTTGTTACTGGAATTTACTTGCGTGTAAATAAAATGTATTATCTGTAGAACTGTTTTAGAAAAAAAATGTGTGTGTAAGTCGATAATTCAAATTATACAGAGAAGTTAGGAATCTCTTATATATTTAATTATAAAATCGTAAAAAGCTGTCTGTACATAGAATATATTAAAAACACTAAAAAACAACAGGTTGTGAAGCAAAGAGTAATAAGTGTAGGTACTCATAAATATCTTTAAGTTAGTACTCCGAACAGTTTTCAGTTTGGATCCACATTTATTTATTACGAATATCATTTTCATTTAAAATTGCAATCGGTTTAATTTTGCAACGGCCCGATCTCGATATCTGTTATTACTTATTTTGATTACGACCGAACTCTATACTGTAGCTATCCCGAGTTGAATCCGATTAATTAAATTTGGACAGGATATATCGATACAAATTGCTGATGTTAGTTATGGAACATTTTTGTTAAAACGATGATAAATATTCATTGTATTGTAATGCAACGCAAAACAGTGTAAAATATCAAATAAAAATATTTTTATTTTTTTTATTAATTACGAATAAAAGTAGTGAATGGTATTTTTAATGAAATTAATAAAAATATAATCTAGTAATAATATTTTTAATGCTATTGATGTTGAAAGAACACAATATTGTATATAATCGAAGTCTGAAATTCCGTTTCTAGTTTTTTCCATATGTATAAAAAATAAAAGAACAAAATTACTGTGACAATAGGTATAAAAGACTCACCATAAACTTTGGACCACTGCGCAGGCGGTCTCCAATCTGGGTAATGCTTCGGGAATTTCTCCCTTGTCCAATAAGTATGCAGCACCATTTTATACACAGTCATTTTATCCGGGTTACAAACGTCAGTGTCACCAACTGCCGCTGCGGCAAGCGCCGGCAGCAACATCACTAGTAACAACCGCGCCATATCGATATTGACCGGCTACACTGTCACAACACTAAGGCATAGCGGTGGATGTCACAACATTTCACTTTGTACCTGTAAAGAAATATATTTAAGTCAGTATGGCAAGTGAAATGAGCCAAAGAAAAATATTTGATGTTTATTATTTGAAACTGGAACAGTTGACGAAATATAATATTTTTTTGCCGACGCCACGTTCCAATTCCAAATTTTTGAATGGTTTCGATAACAATGGAATTTATTCTCAAACGGTTAAACATAAAAACGTATAAAAATTGTACCTAATTAAATGATTAGAATGCCACGTAAAAAAACTTTTTGCTGTTTAAAAAATAAAGTTAAAAAAAGATTTCGTAAACATTAACCTATTTTTAAACAAACCTCCTTTAAAAAGTTTTTTACACCTACACTTTATTGCCACTAATGAATGAATGTGTATAGTGAAATATGCTTGTCTGTGTCTACTGGGTGAACGACCCGTCTATTTCTGTCCCTTTGAGGTGAGATATTAGATGGATCTCGTCCGAACTTTGAAACGTGTTTAAATATTAGTGGCAGTTGACTTAGGTGGTTTATTTTTCTTTTGAAATTACTGGTTCGTTCAAAGGTATTGGTCTAATAGATTATGAACTATAATTAGATACTCTTTAGAAAACAATAACTATTGACTCAAAGTTAAAATGTCCCATTTCTCGTAGAATTAATTTGCAAACACTTGTTTTATCGTCTATTTCCCCTCTCTTCTCCTTTATTATAAACCCACACAGTGCCCACAATATTTTTATCTCAACTCCCTTGTTATAACCACAAACCTGGAAAAGCTTCGTGAAAACCCGTATTTATATAAAGCCTGAAAAAATAATTTTAATAAAAGCAGTACCACGCGTGTCCAACCGGGTTTGAAAAAATAAACGTACATCCCAACACTATATAGGTCATGTTCTGTGCAAACTGATGAAACTGGTACCTAGTTGATTTAATTTTCAAAGTAGAATGTAGGTATTTTTATGGTTATATATAGTGTGTCACATTTTCATGATGAATTTGCTTTCCTGTGCTAATCTGTTTTGCTAATCCTGTGGGAATTCCCCATAATTCCATGGTATTTTTTATTTAACGGTTCCAGGAAAAGAAAGTTCTCTTGATTATAAACAGGTTTCACTATGAACATTTCAATCTGTTAATTAATGCATGTTTGTATGAAACAGCTGATATTTTTTTCTCCACTTCGGTGAATAATTTGCTCCTTCTAGACTCACCGTCTATTTAGTATACTACTTAGGTATTAGGGTAACATTTAGAGGTCTAAATTAAAATAATTTATCAACCAATATTTAAAAGGTTTCTAGCAGACTATTATGGGCCCATTGCACCAGAGATCGCACAACTTCTTCCCAATTTAATAGACACGTACTGCAAAAGCAATCTACAGAAAAAAATGAACAAAAACGGCACCAAATCAACAGCCAAAAACTACCTTTCTACCGCAGCTTTTAAACTTTAACACACTCTCAGCCCACTTAGGACGAAACCTTTGGGATCTAACGTACATAATTATTTCAAAGGAGGATTTTAAACTAGACTGACCTCTACATCGTTCACATTCTTTACCTAATCCCTAACAAAAACAATTTGGCAACCATCAAATTCCATACACGAAATATTCCAAATTTGGCAAAAATGTCGACCTCTCCGTTATCATATTGAGCGATCATAAATATTCGCTGGCTGCCCGCGGGGCCGTGTCCGTGAAGGGTGTCAGCCTCTTTTTATCAATATTTTGCCAATATTTCAAAGGAGTATGTGCTGACGTCACGTCACGTCAGCATGCGGCCCTTTATTTTTAAACAGCTATTCGATATGCGTTCCACGTTCAAAATAGCAGTTCGATTCTATATTGTTCTCACATTGTGGAGCACAGGAGCATTTGTGGAGCGGTGCCATAGACTAGAGACATTATTAGATTTACCAAGCAGTTTGGAATACCTACATTAGGTAAGTATTTTTCTTATTAATTGTTGATTGTTTTGGCAAATTGAATGTATTATGAATATTAAAAATATGATTTTCTTATTAATTATAACAGTTTTTTACTTTAATTCATTTTGAGAGTCTCTTTTTGTAAAAATACTACCAAACAAAAGAGCTTAAACAAAAAAACTACAAAAATAAACACATTGTCAACATGACGAATTTCTTAACATAGGTACTATCAAATTTTATATCACCGATGGTTTAAGCAAAGATGTAGTGATATACCTGTATCTATGGTAGGTACGATTGACGTATGATTTCAGATCTCAAGTCACTTAGAGATATGAAACAGCCAACACCTCACGCTCAACAGCTGTTCCGTATTTCAGTTCAATGGAAAGCAATTACGTTCACAACCGACAACACTAACATAAAATTAATCCTAATCTATTCGATAGAACATAAAATTCATTGGAGTTTATATCGAGCTAACTTTTTATTGAGCGCCGCGTACCAACTAGTGAGTTTACAGAGAGTAATAAAAATAAAATAAAATAAATAAAAATAATTTATTTTCAGACCATCAGATCCATAGAGTGTTAGTAACAATATAACTTATAGATTATGTTAGTATACATGATAAAATAAAAGTGACAAAGGAGAAAAGTAACACCCCCAATAGGCAGGCTCACCGAACCTTTACAACATGTAGATCAGTGAACCTGCCAACCAGGGCTGAATCGAGTCGCTCACCCACCATCCTCAGGACTCGGTTCGAGCTTCCCCGCACCCTGTTCACCAGCGAGGCGACCTTTTTTCGCATTACTGCGTAAAAATCATCCACGCTGGCATCGGCAAACATACCCGACGCGCTACAGTAGCGTGGGAGCCGGAACATAGCCCTGAAGATGTTGTTGTATTGAATGCGTAGGGCATTGTAGGATTTCTGTGTAAAGCTGGCCCATAGGCTACTCGTGTAAAATACCTGGCAATATGCTTTAAACAGCGTGATCTTGACCTCAGCTGTACATCGAGCAAACCTATGTGCCAACATAGGTTGTTGTTGTAATAAGATTAGTTTGTCGATTATGTTCAGTTAACATAGTGAGGTCGGTGTGTGTAGAATAGTTTCAATCAATATGTTATATGTAAACATTATTATGCATTTAAAGTTATACTATGTAAAGAAAAACATAATTATTACTAGTAATTATGTCACATACCATCGTGCCTGTATTCCCAAGGGGTTAGGCAGAGGTGTACTAATGCACGCACCTCTGACTTTTCGTAATCATTATCCCTTGCTTAAACGGTGAAAGAAAATATCATCATGAAATCTACAAGTCAGAGACTCCGAGATTCCCTCGAAGGCTGGCGTGTGAAGCTTACCAACCCACATAAGGCCAGCGTAGTGGACTATAGCCCTCTCATTCTGAGAGAAGACACGACATCGGACCAGTAGTTCCTTAGATTAGCGCGTTCAAGCAAACAAACAAACTCTTCAGCTTTATATATTAGTATAGATAAAATTTATAGTTTAAATAAAGATTAGTTTATTAATAGAACTGTAGGAGTTTATGTTACTTAACTAGGGATTTTACCCACAGCCACTGGCATTAGTTTGTACCCTAAATAAGCTTCTGTAGATCCCCTGCAATGCAGATTTAACTTTAATAACACCTTATTTTAGTTTAATGTTGCTTCTAAGAACTATTATCATAATTTTGTCTATTTAAGGGTACCTTCAAAGAGGTATTAACTGGATTCAAGCAAGGAGTTCACATTGAGTAAAAATGTAGAGTAAAACAGTGGAATATCTCTAGTTTTTTTTTGTTTGAAAATGACTAGCTAAGTCAAAGTAATAGTAAGTGAGAATTCACGCTTAGGATCCTGGGTTTAATTCCCAGATCGAGCAACATGATTGGAGTTTCAATCTTTTGTGTAATAATTTTAAAATTGAATTGCAAGAAATCCACAAAATTGTCAGCGAAATTATTCTCTCGTTTAAACGAGAAAAGGCTTCGCAGTTGTTTCCTGCATTACTTACTGAAGAAAAGTTTTTAAGCTTTCTTAAGGTTCTTTCAGGTTTCGTCTTGTTGACATTTTTGCGAGTACTTTTTGTATTTAAAATTATTTTTTTATTTACTGAAAGAGTGATTTTAGTACACTTAAACACATTTATACATCAAGTGTTATTTCCTTTTCGATAGTTAATAAACTGATAACGTAATGCTGTACTTATTTACTGATATATCTCAACTTAGAATCTCAATGCCCTAGACAAATTAAATGTCAGTAATTATCACTTATATTTGGACAATATCTACACCTAAACCTGAACCATCGTCCTATTTCCGAAGTTACAGTATCCACATAACTTCAGTAATATCGCAGTTTATTATTAATACCACTTAAGCCGATCCTCCCTTCAACTCTTGTCCAACTTGTTCCCTGATCCCCTTCTGTTGTTTTTCATTGCACAGTCCCCGAAGGTCCTGTAATTAGATTATGTAATTGTTTTAATATCCTTTCGTCTGGATATTATCCCCTTTGGAGTAGAGGTGTGATCTAATAACATAAGATTAAGGAGTTTAATGCAATTGGTTTTTATTTTCAAAAGCTTACTAGCAATATGGGTCTCACATTCGTAGTAGTCTTATTAACCTCTCAAGCTAAGTTAAATGCTTGTGTTACGATAGGGGTTTACCTCGGTAGGGCAATGGGTGGGTTTCAAACTTGCAACCACATTATCGCAAATCCGACGCCCTAGCCATAAGGCTACCGCCGCTTCAAAGGATGGAGACTATATTTTTAGGATACTGGATTTACCCCTGAGTGTATCGTGGGTGCTCTTATAAACACAAATTCTCAGTTTTTTTAATAGTTAGAGGCGTACTTACTGATGTACCTACACCCACAGCTCGTCGCTGTTAAGGTTCCATGTAATAGGGGGCGAGCCCATTAACCGGGTACATATTCCAAACTTCGAGCTGCTACTGAGAATTTCATAGAAACACCCAATAACACTTTGCTCGACCTGGGAATCGAACCCAGGACCTCTAACATACCAGTCGCGGTCAGGACCACTGGGCTGCTGTTTCCAAAAACTTTTGCAACTGCATAGCGAATTTACCTAAGTGAATTCAGAAAAGTAAAATTCAAGAACAAACTTCAAGAGCCAGCATCGGTACTTTATGTAAAAGGTACCCTTTTCGAACTTATACTGCAAAATTACATTGCCAACCAACCTCTAATAAAGTTTTAATAATTCACAGCCTTCCAAAACTGTTGGCTTGTTGAACGTTGAACTGTTGTTGCGCAAGTCAACTCTTGGTATTTAAAATGTTAATTATTACATAACATACCATCACGCCTGTATTCCCCGAAGGGTTAGGCAGAGGCGTACTAATGTAACCCACAGTTCGCCGGTATGTTTAGGTCCCATGTAATAGGGGGCGAGCCTATTGCCATTAACCGGGCACAAATTCCTAACTCCGAGCTGCTACTGGGAATTTCATAGAAAAACCCAATAACACTTTGCTCGACCTGGGAATCGAACCCAGGACCTCTAGCGTAGCAGTCGCACTCAGGACCGCTAGGCTAATGAGGCAGTTGTTAATTATTATGAGTCGATAAAGGAAATTGTTTTGTAGTTTCATTGTAGAAAGTTTTTGGGAAAGGCTCGTTATTTTTTTATGCTTCACTTTTAGTTCCCGTCAGTCTTATTATGTCTGTAAACATCTGTTTTTAACCTATTACTGTACCTATTGTGTGTGTGTGTATTATTATATTGAGGCGAATGTGAGCGATTTCAGATTTAAAAATAATTTATTCAATGTCATATTTTTTTTAAATTGAAATCATTAACCTGGTGGTCCTGAGCGCTGGTGTTACGTTAGAGGTCTTAGGTTCGATTCGCAGGTGGTTATTTTTTTGTATGAAATTCCTTGTAGCAGCTCGGATCTTTATCCTATCCCTGAAAACTTGTAATTAGTTTAATATTTGTTAATCTTATATATATATGTCGACGCGCGTGAAAATCAGCGCGCGATGCACGATTTATTTGATTAACGTTGATAGCCTTTATTACGGTAAATCATCGAATACTTATTTTATGTAGTTTCAATTGTTTGGAACTTACCATTGTTAGCACTATATAACTAAGTAACACATCTGCGTTTACATTTCGGCGTAATGGATACCCCAATGGTAGATAATAGAATACTCGTTCTATGAAGTTTCAATTGTTTTGAAATTTAGGACTGTGTAATTAAGACATCTGCATTTACACGTTGGCAAAGTAATAAACCCGCTGTGAGGGTCAGATTTGGGTTGCCTAATAAATTGTAAAGAATTATGTTTAGTCCTTCTGAGAAAGTTAAGTATGGGTTCGAAGAGTGGCGGTAACATGTGCACTGCAGATGCACTTTTTACCCAACGGAGTCGCGGGTCGCCCTATGGTGAAAAGGGACACATTGTAATTTCTGTGCTGGACCGCAATGGGTCATTCCAAGGGGCATTCTGTTTTGAGACATCGTGAAGTATAGGTGCGACCTGCGAACACGTTCCGCTCTGTGAAATCTCTGTTATTGCTTTAAGTTGTGCGCTAGTATCATTTGATAGTTGTGGCATATTTACCATAACCCTTTTATTAATTATAGTCGCGTTACCACGCCCAATAAATAAAATCACTTCTGATTTCGTACGAGAGCGACTCGCTAGTTTCTATCCGTCCGTTACGCTCCGATATCAGAAGTGGGATTCGCGCGACTCGTGCAAGAATGCCACGTATGTGTTGTGTCAATAAAATAATAATTAGTGCCAAGGAGGAAGAAAAACGGCGACGCTCGGTGGAAGCGGGAAGTATCGTGAGCAGTCGAGAAATGTTCCATCGGTGCGCCTCTTGACTTGAGACGGTCCATTTTTATTTCGGTTCTAAACCGATTCTTTGATGAGGAAAAGTTTTTTTCCTTTTTTTGCAAATATGTCATGTCTGTGATTTGGGTTGTGCGTACTAATAGCACTTGTCATATTTATCTGGAGCTAACATTCGATTCGAACGATATTGAGATATTATATTGTCATGCGTAGACTCCCGATATTTTTTGTTCAGATTTCTAAAACACATAGACCAAAGCGAGTATATTTATTAGAAATTTCAAATAACCTGGTTACAGGCTTAACAATTTAACCGGCCCGGAATATGATTTCTGAGTTTGTGAAAATTGAAATAATTAAAATTATTAGATGCTACAAAATAAATACCTACATACTTGGAAAATGCCCAAGGGTTAGAAAAGGAAGGAGTGACCTCTTCGATAAAGTAAATAGTTTTGCATTATTAGTTAACAATAATTATGTACTGCCTGTATTGATGGATGGATTTTCATCTTCTGAATTTTTAATTGATTTTTGTGCTATTTTGGTGCATCTTTAAAATTAAGAAGTTCTAAAATATGGCAAGGATGCCTTACTAAACAATAAAAGTGTTATAATATTTTCTCATTGTGTTTTCTATTTTAAGACGGCAATGTTTCATGTAGTCTTGGCTGTGCGTTTGTGCACCTCTGCCTGCCCCTTTTGGGAGTGCGGGCGTGATGATATGGCTCTAGTTGCCCACCACTACATGCGGTATAAAGCATCAATGTATCTTATGTAGACGCAAGCAAGACAAGTATCCCGAAGAATAACCCGTGTTGCGATGGTCTCGTTTCTTTTTATGGGATTAATTGTCAGTGTTAGAATAGTGTTTAATATCTGCAGCAGGAAATAAATGACCTGATAACAAAATCAAATAGTGACGACATGAATAACGAGTTATCAAATGCATACAAAATAAGTAGTACTAACTATACGATGTAATTTTAAAGACTTGTTCTCGCAGAGCTTATCACTGCTTCGTTCAAGCCTGCGAATCAAAAATGGATTTTACATGGGAAGATCCTATTACAATATGTGCTACTTTTTAATTGTTTGTTTTTAGTCTGAAAATTCGCAGGGAATTGCATTACGTGTAAGTAAATTATCCGGTATATCTCGAGCAGAATAATTGTATTCGGAACCTAAATTAAAGACAAGTAATAATACTTTGACATAAATTATTCAAGTTGACGTAAAAATTAAACCAAACAAAAAATTGTAATATTGATGCTATCACTAAATATTTTACCTACAACAGATGTGCATTATCACATCGACATCCCGAGCACTATCGTATCTTTGAAGTATACAAGTAATTTATTTAGAGTTCTGTCTTATATTACAGTAGATAAAGGTAGCTTTTCTCCAAAGCGTCGGTGGCCTAATGGCTGGGGCGCTGGACTTGCGATCGTGTGGTTGCCGGTTCGATGCCCACCCATTGCACTGCCGGCGTGAGCCCGCTCGTAACACGGGCATTTGACTTAGCACGAGGGGTTAATAGGAATGCTGGTGATGTGCGACCCGCGTTGATAGTAGGCTTTTAAAAAAAAAAAGATTTCGGGTTTTCTCTACACACAATATCTTAGTGGAAAATATTTACTTATTGGAAAAGTGACTCGACTGCTTACGTTGTTAGCCTTTGGTCACTAAGACCAACCTTTGGTGACTAAGACGAAATAGTGATTAACTTAGATGAAATAAAAGTACGCGCAGTCACTTCTATCCAAAGAAATGATCAGTTAGATAAACAACGATTTGAAAAACAAAAGTACATCATTTAAATTTTCTATTAGTGGAAAATCACGAGAGAAATTAGGCACGAAATTCTGAAGGCCATTGATAATTTTAGAATTATTAGAACCTGATCATTATTTTTTGAAAGTTTTAAACGACGTGTATCAAGAGCGTATCACTGGAATCTCAGATTGTTACGTTCCCACAGTTTTTTTTTAAGATCATTGCGACGAAGAACAGTCAGGTCCTGGCCATTGTCGACGCTGTTGAATGTTAATAATGAAAAGTTGAACTAAAAGTACTTTGTTTGTGGAAATGACCTGTAGTTACGAGGTCAATATTGAGAATTTTTACATTGTTTACTTGACTTTTGTGCTGTCATCAGTTACTTATCGTCGATCGTAGGTCATATTCCTAGCCCAGTCTAGCTGGTGTCGGAGACTTCGCGGCGGCGATCGGTGGCGGGTGTGCAGTTTGTTTACGTGACTTTTGTGCTGGCATCAGTTGCTTATCGTCGATCGTAGGTCATATTCCTAACCCAGTCTAGCTGGTGTCGGAGACTGCGCGGCGGCGATCGGTGGCGGGTGTGCAGTGGCGGCGGTCGGTGTGCCATAAGGTGACTGATCCGTCAGGTGATGGTGGGAGTGCCATTGCTGGCGGTCAGTGTGCCAGAGGGTGACCGATGCGTCTGGTGATAGCGGCAGTGCCATGTGGCGGTCGGTGTGCCATAAGGTGACTGATCCGTCAGGTGATGGCGGGAGAGCCATTGCTGGCGGTCAGTGTGCCAGAGGGTGATCGATCCGTCTGGTGTGGGCTGTGTGCCCTGTGTGTTGGCTGTATGCCAATGTGGGCTGTGTGCCCTGTATGTTGGCTGTGTGCCAATGTGGGCTGTGTGCCCTGTGTGTTGGCTGTGTGCCAGTGTGGGCTGTGTGCCCTGTGTGTTGGCTGTGTGCCCTGTGTGTTGGCTGTGTGCCAGTGTGGGCTGTGTGCCCCGTGTGTTGGCTGTGTGCCAATGTGGGCGGTGTGCCCTGTGTGATTGGCTGTGTGCCAATGTGGGCCTGAGTGCCTGTGTGCCGCTGTTACCCTGAGGCCTGTGTGGTGGCTGGAGTGCCTAGGTACTGCCAGTGCGCCGTTTGTTATAAAGTTACTTAAACATGCGTAGTTATTATGTTAACGAGAAGTTTGCGAATCAATGATTAAGTTATAGCTAAAACTGTAATGAAAAGCGATCAGACCTGTTCTTTGTCGATTATTTTTATTAGAAAAGATTAAAATTACTGATGCTGTGCAATGTGAAAACCTGACAATCAATAATTAGTGTTTGGCAACGGCAGGATAGCCGAGTGGTATCTAAACGTTAAAAACGTTATTTTAGTCAGACTTCAATTGAACCTGTTTTAATGACAAATAATTATGAACTGTTTCATGACTACATATGGCACCCGAGGACGTGTGATAGTCAGGATCGCCGTGTCGGCGCGCGTGAAAATCAGCGCGCGATGCACGATTTATTTGTGGGTGTGGGCTGGACTGGACAAGTTGGGTGTGGGCTCAGGCTCATATACTTTTATAAGTGATGCTCATGGGACGTCAAGCTGGTTAGACCATTGCTTAGTCACAAAGTCTGCATTTAATGCTATCACTGATGTTTACATAAACTATGATACACTGTGGTCTGATCACTTTCCTCTACACCTGAAATGTAAATTTGACGCAATTGTTCCTTTATCTAGCTTGTTTGATGCAAATAATTATGATGTAAATTGCAAAGTAAGGTGGGGTAATAGGCCCTGGAAACAAATACAAGATTATAGGAAATATTGTCATGAGCAATTAAGATTAATTGATTTTCCTCATTCTTTCATAAAGTGTGGGGATAAAATATGTTGTAACCAGAAACATAAATATTTACTAGATGACATGTATAGTAATATAGTGGCTGCCCTTTGTAAGTCTGCGAGGGCTACATATCGGGGAAATAGGCAATATAGAGGTAAGTATGTGACTGGGTGGAATAAGCACGTGAGTGAAGCTCACGGGACGGCCAGGCTTATGTTTCAGGACTGGGTTGATCATGGGAAGCCGAAGACAGGAATAATATACAATGCGATGTGCGAAAGTAGAAAGATTTTTAAATCGCGCTTAAAGTGGTGTCAAGATCATAAGGAACAAATTAAGATGGATAGGTTAGCAGCTTTAAGTACAGATAAGAATTTCTCTAGTTTCTGGAAAGAAACTAGAAAATTGAATTGTAAGCCTGGCCTTCCCGTGAGTATTGAAGGTCATTCAGATCCTAGGAACATAGCTAATCTGTTTAAGGAGCACTTCTTTGTTAAGTCACCACTTGGTCCGTCGGTGTCGATGCTCAACACTGAGTCCCAAGGTGTCGGGTTGAACCTTAAGATTTCAGCAAAAGTTGTGGCGCAAACTATTCGACAAATGAAAAGAGGAAAGTCTCCTGGCCATGATGGTCTTAGTGTTGAGCATCTGCAACATGCCGGACCACACATTGCACGAGTGCTAGCTATGTTTTATTCTTTATGTATAAGTCACGCTTACTTGCCGGAACAGTTAATGAAAACTATTGTGGTGCCTATAGTTAAAAATAAAACTGGAAATATTTCCGACAAGAATAATTATAGGCCAATATCTTTAGCGACTATTATGGCTAAAGTACTTGACAGTGTGCTGGATGCACAATTGGCTAAATCTATAGTTCTGCACGACAACCAATTTGGTTTCAGACCACAGTTGTCGACGGAAAGTGCCATATTGTGCGTGAAGCATACTGTCAGGTACTATACCCGTAGGGGTACACCTGTGTATGCCTGTTTCCTCGATCTGAGCAAAGCTTTTGACTCGGTCTGCTATGATATTCTGTGGAGAAAGTTACAAGAAGCAGGGCTACCGTCTGAACTTGTTAATATATTAAAATACTGGTATAGCAACCAAAGTAATAGTGTACGTTGGGCGGGCACTCTCTCAGATCCATATAAATTGGAATGTGGCGTAAGACAGGGTGGCTTGAGTTCTCCCCGTCTTTTTAATTTGTATATAAATGCGCTAATTGAGGAGCTCAGCGGCCAGCATGTCGGTTGCCGCATTGATGATGTATGTGTTAATAATCTTAGCTATGCGGATGACATGGTCTTGCTGAGCGCCTCAGTTTGTGGCATTAGGAAACTCTTACAAATTTGTGAAAAGTATGCAGATAGTCATGGCTTAACTTATAATGTAAGCAAAAGCGTGTATGTTGTCTTTAGGGCTAGTACTAAGTGTCCCTCTAGCGTGCCCCCTATTAAACTAAACGGAGATGATTTGGCTAGGGTACATCAATTCAGATACCTGGGTCATCTAATTACCGAGGACCTTAGAGACGACATGGACATTGAACGTGAACGTAGGGCACTGTCCGTGAGAGCAAACATGATTGCTCGCAAGTTTGCACGTTGTACAAATGAGGTTAAAATCACACTCTTCAGAGCCTTCTGTACATCTTTTTACACCTGCAGCTTGTGGGCAGTCTATACTCAAAGAGCGTACAGTGCCCTACGGGTACAATACAATAATGCGCTTAGAACGATGTTGCGGCTGCCCCGCCACTGTAGTGCATCACGTATGTTTGCGGAGGCGCGCATCGATTGTTTCTACGCTACTCTGCGCAAGCGGTGCGCGTCAATGCTGAGCAGAGTACGGGCTAGTCGCAACAACGTACTAAGCATGATAGCCAGTAGACTTGTGTTGGCGACCATCCTGTCCAAGTCACATGGCGTTGGCATGGTAAGAAAACAATGTTATATTTTACGTTAAGGCAGGTCGACAACTGGGTATTTCACCCTAGTAGTTTTTGATAACGAAAGTACTGGTGGCGCCGCCTACCACCGAATAGAGGAATACATGGGGGCAATATTGATTATGTAGAAAGCCTCATTAGCACGCTAGCGCCACGCATCGTCGAAAGGATAAACAATACGTAGGTAAATAATAATGATGTACGTAGTTTATGTATTTACTGTAGCTAACATATGGGTGCCATCTAAGAATATTAGATAAATAAGATATAAGCGAATATAAGATACGTAAATAATAGTTATGTAGTATATTCCTATTTACCTCTTAACTTGTAAGTACGTGAGCGCCATCTATTGTGGATTAGAAGAGTTGAGAGGTAGAAGTAATGGCAGTTATATAAATTATATAGGTGGCTCAATTATGTATTACTTTTACATAGCGTGCTAAAGCGATCTATTGTTGAACAGAAGAATACAACATAGTTGTGTAATATATTCCTATTTACCTAAACAGCGTATACGTACGAGAGCGCCATCTATCGTCAAATAGAAGAGTTAAAGATAATAATGATTAGTTATATAGATTATATAGATATAGATGGCTCGATTATATACTTACCTTACATAAGCACGCTAACGCCATCTTTTGTCGAAAGGATGTACCTTATCTAGAATATTCGTGATAATATAATTAAATCTAGGCTTTATGGTGTAATAATTAGGCATCTGAAAGGTTTATAATATTCTAGTATATTTTCCTAACACGTACTTATCACCCCCTTGCTATTTGTTATGGTTATTTGAAAAGGTTTGATATTTTTATGATAAGGTGATAACAAGTTAATATCTAGAAATCTATGTAAGATTGGTATATAAGCATGTTAGGATATATGTTTTTAGAAGGATCTAATAAGGTCACAACAATTGTAGCACAGCGGAATCATGTTACCAGAATTTTCCTATGTCGCGATATTATTACGAGAAGGTTCTGGAAATGAGATATGCTATTTCACAAGTTTCGCGTTATAATTTGGTATAATTAGTTGAATCTTGTGTAGAAAGTAATTAATAGATGATAACAAACAGAATATAGCATTATCTCTAATAGATATGTAAGAATTTGTGTATAGAACATTTCCAGTTTAATGATTATGTAAAGTTTATGTTCTAGAAACTTTTTTGTTATTAGTGCTACATTTGTTATGTATATGTTATATTATAGAGTAAGTTATGGCGCATCTAATGATATATATAACATGTACATTATGTAAGGATTTAAGTAAATAAAAGGCTTCCAAAGGGTTCGGTACTATGCTAGATGATTCCCGAAAAGGTTGTATGGTATAAAAGGTATGGCCGTATGTTCGGCACACACAGTCGCTATCCAGTCATCGAAGAGGACACACCTCGAGTGAGATCCGAACCCCGAGGAACAGTGTTGTGCCAGTAGTAGTGTGTTTCATTGGGTACAGTAGTGGTGTTCCCTCCTTCCCTTCGACCGGGAATCTTAGCGCATTACAGGGTGCGCGGGACGGGCGTCACCAGCGGGAGCCGTGCCTCGACGTACTCATTCCGAGCCGCGACTCTAACGTACGCCACGTCACAAGTGGGAGTGTGCGACCCACAGCCCCAGGAGGAGGCGGATCGCAAAGCACTGCGTGCCTGCTCCGCCGAGGAGATTCCGAACTCCCGGAAGAGCAATAAAAAACCCGCACAACTTGACTGTCTGTACATGAATCGATGTATTAGTGCTCACATGAGTATTGATGCCTCGATTCATGGTTCAGGCAGGGGGCGAGTAGATTTAGATTAAGGTTGTATTTAGCACTAACAGTAGTTATAAGTTATTATATGTATTACTAACAATTTGGATCCTTGTTATCTGAATAAATGATTATTATTATTATATTATTATTTGATTAACGTTGATAGCCTTTATTACGGTAAATCATCGAATACTTATTTTATGTAGTTTCAATTGTTTGGAACTTACCATTGTTAGCACTATATAACTAAGTAACACATCTGCGTTTACATTTCGGCGTAATGGATACCCCAATGGTAGATAATAGAATACTCGTTCTATGAAGTTTCAATTGTTTTGAAATTTAGGACTGTGTAATTAAGACATCTGCATTTACACGTTGGCAAAGTAATAAACCCGCTGTGAGGGTCAGATTTGGGTTGCCTAATAAATTGTAAAGAATTATGTTTAGTCCTTCTGAGAAAGTTAAGTATGGGTTCGAAGAGTGGCGGTAACATGTGCACTGCAGATGCACTTTTTACCCAACGGAGTCGCGGGTCGCCCTATGGTGAAAAGGGACACATTGTAATTTCTGTGCTGGACCGCAATGGGTCATTCCAAGGGGCATTCTGTTTTGAGACATCGTGAAGTATAGGTGCGACCTGCGAACACGTTCCGCTCTGTGAAATCTCTGTTATTGCTTTAAGTTGTGCGCTAGTATCATTTGATAGTTGTGGCATATTTAACATAACCCTTTTATTAATTATAGTCGCGTTACCACGCCCAATAAATAAAATCACTTCTGATTTCGTACGAGAGCGACTCGCTAGTTTCTATCCGTCCGTTACGCTCCGATATATATATAGATCTATTGGTTCTCGGTTGATATATAAATATTTATTATAGTTATGTGCAATAATACTCAAAAAGTATATCGCTAAGTAAATCTGTTAAGATTTATTTATAACTAGCTTCCGCCCGCGACTTCGTCCGCGTGGAATAGTTACTTAGTCTTAGCGATATGCCTATAGCCTTCCTCAATAAATAGGCTATCTAACACTGAAGAATTTTTCAAATCGGACCAGTAGTTCCTGAGATTAGCGCGTTCAAGCAAACAAACAAACAAATTCTTCAGCTTTATATATTAGTATATAGATAATCCATCGTAGTACATAAGGTGTCAATGATAAAAGCAACGTCATGTTCATTTTGATAATTTGATTTCCCAAGGGACTTCAGGTCGTGTTGTATTATGAAATGAATAATTTAGTTAGACGTTTAGTTTATCAATATCATTTCTATAACAGTTGACATAAAGATTTATCAATAAACAAGAATCATTTACATGATTCGAATATTGTTTCTATCTCAATGGAGCATGAGATTCTCTAGATATATTCATTGATCAAGATGGTGGAAAATTTTAAATTTAGTAATTTGTCTGGGATTTATATTAAAAACATTAAATTTAAACTGCTATATTTATTTTATTTTTTTATTGCTATTATTTATTTTATTTTATCTATGTATAATTATATTCATTGTCTAGTACCCATAGTACAAGCTCTGCTTAGTTTGGGACTAGACGGTGCTGTGTAAAAAATGTCGCAGAATATTTTTTTTTATTAAATTATTTTTGGGATTCAATTTCTAATCGTACCAAAGTTTCAGGTGAGCGAAGCCGCGGGCAAGGGCTAGTAAGTTAATAAAGTCCTTCTGCGGTAGTAACAGTTCTTTTTAAAACATGGCAAGTTGGTAACACTGGTTTTTGCAAAAAAGTACCATGTGAAACAACCAGTTCCATTAAAATTATTTTAAGACAACCAATGACGACTTTGAAAAACCCCCTTGACAGTGGGCGACGGATAAAATAAATAGGTACACAAACTTATTTGAGCAAAATGCTAAAATAGTTTCATATGAAATTATTTTTAGCTTAAATGATGGCTATTGAAATATCCTTCCGTTCAAGTATTTATGTTACCAGTGTCTAAACAGACAATTTTGAAGACGTTTATTTATAAACAAAATTATATCAAAGAGTTTCGAAGTGAACGATTTGTGAACCGCTCCCAAAATATTGGCGTGAATCGAATATGGAGTGATCGGTGACAAGTGTGAGTGCGAATATATTTCAAACGAGGTAAGTAGGTACCTATTTGCGAAAACGTTGATGAAATAAGAGATTTTTGATTGAGAAAGTGCAAGCTACAAGAAGTACAAGCTAATTAAAGGTTTAATTATTTTTCAAAGTTGTTTTTCCAAATGAACATACATATTTCTTTTGATGGTAAAAAAAATTCTTAGAAGTCTAGCCACATTAATCTATCACAAAAAGTGACAAATTATTCCTTTTTATAAAATATTTATTCTGTTTATAAATGAATGCTGTTTAATCGGAGGAGAGCCATACTTCTGCACGAATGGGCCGGCTCGACCGGAGTGATACCAAGGCCTCACAGAAAACCGATGTGAAACAACACTTACGTTATGTTTCGCTGAGTGCCTGAGGATATCGGAGGCCCAAACCATTTTAAAAGACAGGGAAGAAAACAACCATGAATATTTTTTAAGTTTAACTCAATAACTATCTTTGTGATTATTTTAAAATGTTCCTTCATTAAAATAACTCAATAAAATTACAGAAAAACATGACTATTTACATATAACACTAGGAAAGCAAATGTTTGAGATTTCCCTCCTCTATTTACCAACGTAACTCACGGGCACACCCACGCGTTATAGCTATTCATTCAGTGGAAAGTGGGCTCATGAATAAATTATTACACCAGTTGAACTGTTCGGTGCGAAACGCTGAGAGAACCGTATTGATGTGCGTTACGCGAGATTCTTTTTTCGAATGATAAGTTTTTTTTTCTTCGGTGAATACGGCGATTGTTGTTTTAGGTAAAGTGTTCTTGGTGGCCAGTGATTTAGAATATGAAGGTTTAGCTATGAAGGTTCGATATAATATACTTTGAGCTATATTACATAGCTTACAGTCGTTGTGGCGCTTTCTTCAATGTTTGAGTTTGTTTCAGCCTTTTTGTATCAGAAGTCGTCGCTAAGAATAGGAAATTTATGAGATATCTTTGTATTAGCTGCGGAACCCAGACCGACTAAAAAATTTTCTTCTGTTGATGCTAGTCTGCTTTGATTTTTAACCGGTTGATAATAAAATGCAGATTATAATTAAATATCATATGATAGTTTAGTTAGGTAGTACACAGGTTCATTAACGTGATTTAAGTCCATAATAATAAGTACAATACATAAATTAATTCTTTTAAAATTTTATATTTAAGGAAAATCGATCACGGATCGAGGCCTGAAAATCAATTGTTTTCATTCTTAAAAGCGGCGGTAGCCTAATGGCTAGGGCGTCGGACTTGTGATCATCTGGTTGCCGGTTTGAAACACTAACATTGCGTAAACGTAAACCCACTCGTAATACAAGCATTTAGCTTAGCAGGACGGGTTAACAAAAATATGAATTAATGTCGGCCCGCATTGCTAGTACCTAATCTTTAAAAAAAACACGTCATAGAAAAACAAAAACATCAGGTACTTTTTCCGCCAATTTGCGGTTACATGTGCTGTGCACAGCAAAAATATTTTTCAAAAACAAAATCAAATTATTAAAATTTGTCGAAAATTTCGGAACGACCTTGTTGAACAGTTTTAACCCAATGACACAGAAACTCCAGTGTTTATTTCAGACGCGAATGTCCCAGCAAACATAATTATTACGTGGCACATAACCGCTGGATTACACTGCTCCGTATTTATTTTTAACCCCACACGTGCTTTTGCGGGTACAAAATATTTTTTTACACGTGCAGGTTGAATTGCCTGCGGGTCGCGCGGTCGTGACAATTTTCGAATTTGGAATGTCTTTGCCATAGAGTTGTGCCAGATTTGTTTTTTTTGCAATGTTTTACTTACGTAATTTTATTGCATTTAAAAAATAAGCTGTCGTGACAATTTTCGAATTTGGAATGACTTTGCCATAGTGTCGTCTCGGATTTGTTTTTTATTTCGTTTCATCGGAGACTTGCGTAATTTTATTGCATTTAAAAAACAACCTGTCTTTTTAAAAAAATACTAAGATGTAACCTATTTTCCAGATGACCTTTACAAACATAGTAAGTATACTACTTACTATGTTTGAAGGTATTTCAAATGAAAATCTAAGCTAAAGTAAATCTAAATCACTTTAGTACGGATATGATATTATCGCGCTAACTGTCTCATTAGCCTAGTGGTCCTGAGCGTGACTGCTACGCTTGAGGTCCTGGGTTCGATTCCCAGTTCGAGCAAAGTGTTATTGGGTTTTTCTATGAAATTCCCAGTAGCAGCTCGGAGTTAGGAATTTGTGCCCGGTTAATGGCAATAGGCTCGCCCCCTATTACATGGGACCTAAACATACCGGCGAAATGTGGGTATACATTAGTACGTCTCTGCCTAACCCTTCGGGGAATACAGGCGTGATGGTATGTTATTATCGCGCTATGATATAAGTATTCATATTATTAAATTTTAATATATTTATTATAATTTGTGTATTATGTTTGATTCGTTACAATGATGAAAACTTCGTTAAATATATCGATTATCACTAAACACAAGTATTGAACTCGTACTAAGAATATCAGCTATAATCATCCAACTCCAATAACACTGCACTTCACAAAATCAACACTAATCCTATTTGAAGCTTTAGCACAAATAAAATTATGGACTGGAATTCAATTTGCCGACTGTTAAATTTATCTTTGAGGTTTAGAAGTGCCCGCGGTCGTTGGTTGTCAACGTTCGATGACCTATTTCAAGTCTATTTTGGTGTGGACACGAATATCGAGCGAGATCACTTGGCTGTAAGCGTAGTTTCCTATGCCTCAAAAAGTTGTGACACACGCGGTGTTTAGACTTTTTTTGTGAAGTTTTTTTAGCACATGTTTTTCCTGTGACGGTGCAAAGAGGAAAGTACTTTGTGGGCGTTTGAATAGTAGCTAATATAATTTTATGCTAGTTTTATTTGTAGAAGTTTAACGGTTATGTACCGGGCATCAGTGAAAAACGCTGAACATAGCCAAATATTGAGGCAAAATTGAATGAAATGAAATGATGATGAAATGAAATGATATTTATTACTGTAAGTAGATCTTTACAGACACTTTTACAAGTCAATGGTTTGTATTTTATAGTTAGGGCTTCGGCATTTCCTTTGACCTTGAATTGACTTTGACTATGAAACACAATCTACTTTTAGTGTTCCATAGGCTGAAGTGTGCTTGTGAAGGAGTGGCCAATGTAGGCCGTACTCTAGCCGGAATGAGTCTGTAAACAAGAACAAAGCCTCGGAAATGAGCTCGTGAATTGTTAGCCTATTGTACCTACAGATAATTATTAATCGTGTTAATCATGCCCAAGCAAGCATTTGCAAATATACGTTTACTATATTTTGTTATTAAATCCATAAAAATTTCTTTTACAGACATTGAGCCTAAAATTTTAATTGATTTATTAATATAATAATAATTGTTATTAATTATGGAGATGGAGATATAAATGGCGAAATAAAAAATCGATCTCAGACGGCATTTAAACCGGCGTTGGAGCCAACTAAGATATCGAAACCAAAAAACTGCTTAAGGCCTCGGTACCATAGTTGGCTTGGCTAAAGCGTCTGATCCTGTTCCAATGATCTTAGGTTTGTTCACAACCAAGTTTTATTGGAGTTTTTACTAAATTCTCACTAACAGCCATTCTTGAGGGGTTTAAAGCAACAGGCTCGCTCCTACCTACATGGGACCTATAAACATACTGTTGAATTGTAAGTGTATAATGGGTACATGTGCCTGCCTTCGGAAAGAACAGTTTGGTCGCATTTACTTAGGCTGAATAGAAAACTATGAGCTATGGAGCTAAGGCTTAGTTTTTCTGTGTATGTTATTACAACTTTTTTTTATACTTCTTAATGCTTCGTCTACGTTCATTTTCCATTCATCTAACCTTTTCGAAGGATCTAAATTTCACTTCACCATGTTATTGTATTCTGCTCTCATCTAAGACCGATATAGGTACGCTTCACATAATCCCCTAAAATAAAACGCGAATCCCTTCACCAAGGAATACATAATTGATGCATGGTACACTCGGCAACGAAAAAATGTAACAGCGTGAAAAATACGATCTGTAGTTAATACAGGCGAGCGCACGCGTTGTTGAGCATCAACGATTCACAACGATGAGTTATGGCCGCAGAAATATGGAGTGCCACATGAAATAGGTTAACAATTGTAGGTAACTGCGGCTCTGGCATGACGTTTTTGTGGTTGAGTGTTCCTGACCTATCTTTATAATAATTGGATTTTTTATTTATTTTTGTTGTGAGTAGGTACTGAAATTTTTGCTTACAGCCAGTGGTTACTGTAATGGAATTATAATGAATGTTATATATACTAATATATAAAGCTGAAGAGTTTGTTTGTTTGCTTGAACGCGCTAATCTCAGGAACTACTGGTCCGATTTGAAAAATTCTTTCAGTGTTAGATAGCCCATTTATTGAGGAAGGCTATAGGCTATATATCGACGTCGCGGGCAGAAGCTAGTATATTATACAGAGTTAATTCTAGTTAAATTACAGTACCTTACAGTCTTGATGCCTATCTAATTAATTTAATATATAAGTTTTTTCCAGCAATTGAATGGTTAGAAACATACAGTACCTTATAATCTTTTCAAAATACTTTCTATTTTCGAAAATTCGGTCGTAACATGCATGCCGTGACATAGAAAGTCATCGCATTATCTCGTCTCGTCTCATAGTTTCGGCAAGAGATAAGTGACGACAAAACCCACCATACGATGACATGACATGACATAGTATGGCGTAGCTGGTCGCCTTCAAAACGAATAGGTTCTACCAACCTCCGGGCGAAAAAAAAATTTAGAATATAAGGAGCTCCTGAAAAATATTCCACTAGCATTAAAATTCTGACCAAATTTTTAAGTAACATTTTCCAGACCATATTTTGGAACATGAACAAGAGATTATCTTTTTAAAGAGGCTTGCGCGAACATATTCAATATTCTGGTCATCCAATCCATTACGTCACCGATAAGATCACATCTCCGATCGCTAGATACTGTAGCCAAAAGGGTTCCATTATTTATGTGAAAATAAAATCGGTGAAGCGTTGTGGAATACACGCGACGTGAATTTTAGGACGTCATGGTATTAAGAACCTTAATGTTGGGCATTAAATGTCGCTTTAAATTGGCAATTTACGACCTAAATATGTACTGCTTTTAATAGATACTCCTATAGACGCAATATTGTAACGCTATTGTAAAATATATATAAAATACCATCACGCCTGTATTCCACTAAGGGTTAGGCAGAGGCGTATTGATGTATACCCACAGTTCACCGGTATGTTTAGGTCCCGTGTAATAGGGGGCGAGCCTATTGCCATTAACCAGGCACAAATTCATAACTCTGAGCTGCTACTGGGAATTTCATAGAAAAACCCAATAACACTTTGTTCGACCTGGGAATCGAACCCAGGACCTCTAGCGTAGCAGTCGCGTTAAGGACAACTTGGCTAATGAGGCAGTGATAAAATATATTATATAGGTAGCCATATTTCATGGTGTTATATCTACATATTACAATGGTAGATAGAGAAGTGATAGCCTAGTGATACGACCATTGGGCTACAAAGTCAAATGTTTCGAGTTCGAATCACCAAGTTAATTGTCACGCGCTTTAACGGTGATTTTTTTTTATTGTTTTCTTGCGGCTTTAATGTCACTGCGACCGAAAATGGTCTATTGTGATCGCCACTCTTTGAGTTAGAGTTCACCGCTGAATCCTGCAGCTACTATGAACTGCAGGATTTTCCTATGGGTGAGTTCTTTTATTTCATCCGGGCTTAAGGTATGTTTCCCTAGATGAGCGCTACGCTTGTGCATTAGCGATCCACATTCCCCAAGAAGATGAAGTGGCGTTTCATCAGCCTCTTCACAACGTCGACAGGTTCGCGTATCGCTCAGCCTTAGGTTGAACATGTGCTTGTTTAAACAACAATGTCCCGTTAAGGCTCTTGTCACAATGCGCAGATTAAACGGTGAAAGAAAACATCGTAAGGAAACCTGCATGCCTGAGATACTTCTCAACGGCGTGTGAAGTCTTGTAGTAACATGTAGGTAGGTATATAATATAATAGTCAGAAACTTTTATATATTATACGAGTATATTTTAAGCTTCATATTATTATGTGTTCTCCATATCAAAGCTTGGACTATGAAAAACAAAAAGCGTAGATTAAAAATATAAATGTAAATAGATGACTATGATAAAGTTGACCTCTATAGAATTACGGTTCCTTTTCAAATAAGATGTTCTTTGTAAACTAAATTAGATTGAAAATTGCATGGCTCGCTTTAAAAGATAAAGTATAGCATGAATTCATACAACCAGCATGAAGTGGAAATCTAAATCACGTTTGTTCCAAACTAGATTTAAATTAGGAACTGAAAGCACTGGCATTTCAAAGCGATTAAACATCGCTTCAAAGCTGAACTACTAAAATACTGAAGTTTACCTCATTGGACAAGTAGGAATGGCGCTATAGATGCTGGCTGCAAATGTTTTTTTTTTGTTATTATAATGAAGTAGGTTTATTTTCATGGAATTCTTCTTTAATAACCCTCCTCCTTCGGCAGTCGGGTAATAACCAAAATATATGTCCATTTATTATAAACTAGCGGAACCTGCAAGAGTTATCATCCAAGATTTTTTTTAATTTATTGAAAAATACGTAGAATTCAACTAAAATCATTATGCATTAAATTAAAATTACTTATGAAAATTTTAAACTAAAATTGTAACTAATAGAAAACATTACTTTAGCCATAGATAAGTGGGTCTTATAGAATCACATCTTCCTTATAATTCCTCTAAGAAGACTACGAGCTCTACAAAAAAGTTTTTGTACAGAAATAGGGATGAGTGTATCGACCTTTACATGAAAATCTCCTTTTCAATTTCGTACACACTTACTATTGGAATCCACTTACAGGTTCAAACTCCACTACAAAAAAACTTAAGGCAACATACATAAAAGCGCTGCGAGCGCTGAAACCTTAAATTGATATTTTCCTCGTGCGCTTCACATTCACCGGTACGTTTTACAGCTAAAGTCACTTTCAATTTTCAACGTAAAGCGCTTTATAGCTGGCTGGAAGCGTGACGGGCATAAAACCTCTGGAGAGAAAGCCTCAACTTGTCTCTATCTGGTATATGTAGCAGCCGCGAGAGATTTAAAGATTTCCTAATCCTAATCACACGCGATTTTCAGCAATGTGCCTTCTGCATAAAGTATACATTCCTTGGGAGTTCAAGGAAAAAATATTAATTTTCCCGAGTAATTCTACTTTTTTTCTTGGACAGATGTTACCTAGATGTAAAGGTGAAGCCAAAGTTTTCGTTTTATTTTTTATGACTTTCGCAAATTAGATTGCAAAGGTAACGCTTTTGCGACGACTTTCAGTTGATTTCACTGGCATTACAAGCGACGTCACATGGGCGTTCCATTTTTAAAAACATCACGACTTTGAACGTAATTGCTAAAAGTTTGCGACGTTGCAATAAGATTTGGATTGTTGAATTAGACAGAAGAAAAATAAAAAAATGTTTTAATAATTTAATTAACTTTCTCGTGGGCATAAATACTAGTATTACTCGTGGGTCTAGTGGTCACCAATGCGAGCCCTCGGGTTTAATCCCAGGTCGAGATGACGATAGGTAAAAGATAATATGATTATAACCGTTAATGGTAACGTTAACGTTATGAACAACGGGCTCAAAAATAAGTGAGATATACTTGCGAATATCTGCGGATGTACATATGAATACCTTCGCCTACCTTTTCGGAGATACAGGTTTGATAGTACATAATTATGTAATGCTGTCTATTGAAATGTTTTTATGCGATAGAGTTCAAGAGCATGAATAAAATCAAAAGTCGAATATTATCGGAAGTGTTGTTATATTTATATATTTTTGTATACTGTAACTGCCTCGTTAGTCTAGTGGTTTCAAGTGCGACCGCTACGCTAGAGGTCTTGGGTTCGATTCCCAGGTCGAGCAAAGTGTTATTGGGTTTTTCTATGAAATTCTCAGTAGCAGCTCGGAGTTTGGAATTTGTGCCCGGTTAATGGCAATAGGCTCGCCCCCTATTACATGGGACCTAAACATACCGGCGAACTGTGGGTGTACCTTAGTACACCTCTGCCTAACCTTTCGGGGAATACATGCGTGATGGTATGTTATGTTATGTTATGTATATAAAGACGTTGCCCATCCCTACTTTTGTATCGCGGGTAAGCACTAACACTCAGACCGACTACGTAGTATAGCAGGGGGTTCAAACCCACTAGAGCACTGGCTGGATTTCATCAAGAAAACTAAATTAAATTAAATACGCATTCTATATTCAAACTTTGCAGCCATTATTATTTTTTCCAAAACGTCCCAATAAATCCTCTTAATAGATACCTCACGATATTAAAGCCAGGGATGCCCAACAATAAAATTCCACTCGACTAACGCCATTGCCACTCCTCTCGTAAAGAAAATTACGCAGATAATAATTCAACGAGTACCAACCCTAAATCACCGCGTATGCCAGAGGCAAATGGAAAGTGGCTGAATTTAAACATTTTGTTGGCAATTGAAAAAAAAATTCGTTATCATAAATCCGTAGACAAAACGCTGGAGATAAAAAGTGTTTTTGTGTTGTAATTTTTCTTCTTTTTTTTTCAGGTACTTGTCAATCAACCAGGATTAACGGTAACACATGATTTTTTAACTGAATATCGAATTAAGTACTGAACTTTGTTCATTGGGTTTTAAGAATATAGAAAGGACGCGCCAAAATCATCAATAAAAAAATTGTGTAAGTGATACCACCATACTACTATGGTGGCTGGAATTAATGCCGATTAGGCGGCCCGTATTTTGATTAATAATATTATTAATATAAAAATAAATTGATCTAGTATTTTTTTTTTATTTGGCGCCACACGTTTGGTTATTTAATTTGCCAATGTCAAGTTTAAATGTAGAGTAATCAATTAATAATTGTTCTCATCATGGGATTTTATTATGGCACCACACTTTTCGCATTCATCATTGTCAAGTACTCAGTAGATTCAGCCCCATTAAAATGATTGAAACTTTATTGAGACTTCGATGGAGCTTAGGAGTGAACCCAAAAAGTCACGATTTTCAATTTTATATCATTTGCCGACACTCTCACACGTTCACGAACACTAATTGGTTAATTATCCATCATAATTCCACATTAAACCTCGAGGAAATTCATGGTTTGGAAATACCATACATACCATCACGCCTGTATTCCCCGAAGGGTTAGGTAGAGGCGTACTAATGTACACCCACAGTTCGCCGGTATGTTTAGGTCCCATGTAATAGGGGGCGAGCCTATTGCCATTAACCGGGCAATTCCTAACTCCGAGCTGTTACTGGGAATTTCATATAAAAACCCAATAACACTTTGCTCGACCTGGGAATTGACCCAGGACCTCTAGCGTAGCAGTCGCGCTTAGGACCACTTGGCTAATGAGGCAGTTTGGTTTGGAAAATAATATAAAATCGACAATGTGCACTTCACATTTTCCTGCCTAAACTCCTTTAGTACTTTTCATTTTTCATTTTCATTTATTTATCCAATAACAATTTACATTGTCTCTGAATTTCATTATTTGATACATTTAGAACAATTAATTAAATACAAATAAATTAGTTAACAATACAAATAATGAAAGTCAATAATACATTATCATGATGAGTATACTAAATAGATTACAATGTAAAATTAAAAGCTAAATATTCTTAAAAAATTACTACCTACACCTATATTTTCATAAATGTTTCTCAATAATTTCAAATTACAATTCATCAATAGTATAGATACACTTACCTACCCAACAAGAACAGCCTAACTTTAGTGAGAAAACTGTTTGTATAAACCAATACTTTTATTTCTGTAGGCAGTTGATTTAAAAAAAATACCAACTTGTAGTGGGCATTATGCTTTACAATATCCAGATTATACCTTTTACTCATTATACCTACAAAGTTGTCAATTCAAGCTTATATACGATATTCAATTGGAACGGCATATGATTAAAATACACAATGTTATGATAATTTTAAAACAACGCCGGCGACGTACATATCAATGTCATTGACATTTACATGCATTATTCATGAACCAGTTATCATATATGGAAGCAAGTAGAATATCTGAAAAACTGAATTATAAAAATATGTTTACCGTGTTTGATTATTTGAGTGTAGGAATCAAGCCAATTTATTACATTAGGTATAACATTATGACTCGTTTATATAAAACTAGCTACTGCCCGCTACTTCGTCCGCGTAGCGTGATGATATTTAGCCTATAGCCTTCCTCAATAAATGGGCTATCTAACACTGAAAGAATTTTTCAAATCGGACCAGTAGTTCCTGAGATTAGCGCGTTCAAGCAAACAAACTCTTCAGCTTTATATATTAGTAATAGAGTATAGATAGTAGCTTCTGCCAGCGACTTTGTCTTCGTGGACTGTAGAATTGGGCCCAGCCTGGATAACGTCTATCTCTACGGCAAATTTAACTCGATCGGTTCAGCCATTCCGTCGTGAAGGAGTAACAAACATCCATAAATCCTCACAAACTTTCACGTTTATAATAAGTAGGATAGGATAGGATTTATAATAAGTAGGACTACTAATATTTCGAAGTGTTAATTCCGAGTTGGCGGTGATGTGACAACTTAGTGTTGTTTTTTTCAATATTCAGCTATCCTCCCTCCCCCAACAATAGGTTTTTTATATCGTGTGTGTGTGTGAGTGCATTTCCAAACACAATTTCTCACAAAAAACCAGGCCTGGAACTATCTGTAAGATATTCCTTCAGTGCGGAAAGCGAACTCGCTACCCTTATCTCAGTAGTTTCTTGTTGAACTACTACCCCATTCGTGAAAGTAAAGGTTTTATTATATAAAATAGTTGCAGTAAGGCTATTTAAAGATATTTTTAGTAGATATTTCTTTTAAGTTTCACTTTTATGATCTAACATAGAGAATACCTGTAAAGAGTCTCAATAATAGATTTTTTTCTTTTAATCTTAGCTTTTAATGTAGATCCAAAGACACAATTGAATAAAGCTTCATTTATGAAGTAAATAACCGCAAGAAGAAAGCTATAGCACTGTGAACAATTTAATGTAATAAAGCTCGAATTGCAGCAATTACGCGAATTGTCCGGAAGCGAGCAATTTGCCGGTAATGCTGATACTTACAGCATAGTACTTACATTCTTTTATCATTAATTTAAAAAGTCCAAAAGATTCCACGGCTATTATTTCAAATTATTTGAAGTCACTGAATACAGTAAGGATTCCATTAAACACGTTAAAATATTTTACGTTTTTGTATAGTGATGTCCTATAATATTAAATAATAACAGAACTATACCTCAACCTTTCTCATTTTGAGAAGAGACTTGTGCCCCTCAGTGAGGTGGAAAATTAATTGATGATGAAACATACAACATTTAGACTATGGTGTTACCTACTACAACAATACCACTACTGCATCAATTGGTCCATAAGACGATCAATAAATACTTTTACTCAGTCGAGGCCCGCCAAATCAAGTCCTCTGATGTCTTGTTTATGTTATAATAACTGCACTAATACGAATATAATTATTACATGTACATACATATATGATATTTATGTCGCAAATGTACGTTATACCTATCGAAAAACTCGCTGATGAATTACGAACACTTTACTGAAAACCGCGTCTCAATCGGTTAAACCGTTCTTGAGATAAATGGCAACATTCGTTGGCACACAGAAACAAACAAACACCCTCTTACCCCAATTGCATATAGTCTTCGTTCTGTCGTGAGTAAAAATATTGTGTGCCCGACAAATTGCTTTTCGTTCTCCATTACATTGGAATCTAACATCGTTATCGACAAATGGCATTAACTTGTATACCCTTGGTTTTGTCACCAGGAAGATAAACGACCTGACCTCCTTCGCAATGATTTGGCCAATTTTAACACTCTGCGAAGAAAATTTTGGGTTTTGTAATCTGTATAGTGCAAAAAACATATTACTCTCTGAGGCAACACTAAAAAGAACACATTATCAGGGTTGTATATATCCCAATAGGTTAGGCAGAGATGTTACTATTGTCAACCACAGTTAATCGGTATGTTTAGGTTCCATATAATGCGAGCCGCAACCCAATTTCTGGGCAATACCGATATTCGGAGGATAGACTGATTCTCAGGCTTTTTGGACTTCTGACTACACTAACGAATTGTCAAAGATGTTCGTATGACAACCGAGATCGACGGCCTTACTCTCCGGGTGCTCTTCGAGTCTGGATATGTGAAGAATGGTCACCCATCCACACACTGACCGCTAAAGCGCAGCTTAACCTTGCAGGTTAGTTTATCAGCTTAGTTATAGCCACGAGCCTCTTGATGAGCCGATCCACATTTACCGGGCACAAATTCAAACTCCTAGCTACACCTACTGAGAATTTAATAGAAAACACAATAACTGGGGATCGAACTCAGAAGCTCTAGATGAGCAGTCGCACTTAGTACCAGTATCTATAAGGGAATTAAAAAAAATACTTATATCTTCTGCCCGCGTGAACTTTAGAATTGAGTCCGACCTGGATAAAACGTAGACTATGTGTTATCCTATACTATTATCTATCTCTGTGCCGAATTTTATCTAGATCCATTCAGCCGTTCTGGCGTGAAAGACTAACAAACATCCACGCAGCCAAACAACCTCACAAACTTTCACGTTTATAATATTAGTAGGATGAATCAAGGAATATTTAATATACTAGAAAACTTGGTATGTTTGTGAATGAAATACAAGCAGTAAGTACCTATACCAAACGCGAACCATTTTGAACAAAATATTCTGTGTATGGTGAAACAAACCGCAATACCACTAGAGTGTGAATACCGCTGTTTATCTTTTAAATATGAGAGATGTTTACTAAGATAATTTTATTTGTGTTATTATGAAAACAATTACATGTGTTACAATATCTTAGGTTAAGTTAGATACCATCACGCCTGTATTCCTCGAAGGGTTACGCAGAGGCGTAATGATGTATACCTACAGTTCACCGGTATCTTTAGGTCCCATGTAAATGTAAATTGAAAATTAAAATGCTTCATTAGCCTAGTGGTCCTAAGCGCGGCTTCAAAACTGAATTTTTCTTTCACTAAACTGTATACCTATGCCTAAATGCCAAATTGTAAAATAAAAGAAATCTAATGACAATATTACCAATATACCTACTCGCATTTCCGAGAAACGAGAAACTATTCACATTTATATAACGTGCTTTAATAAATAATATAAAGCGTAGCAATGTGAGATATGACACAATACGAGAAGGGTATGGGCCTATAATAATAATAGATTCCCGCGTAGCGACGCGCTACGGCGTAGCGCCGTAGAGCAAACAAGTGCTACGGAAATTTGTAGGCTTAGGTAAAGTACCTTTGTAGGCACGTGTAGGTTTATTTAATAAAACTGTAACTCCGTTTGTTCTCTTTGACAATTTAATTTAAATACAAAATGATAAAAATGCTTTGAAGTTTTTGGGGTACCCTGGAATTCCTTAAAGGGCAAAGAGCATCAATTTAGGTATGGGTTATTTATTCATCATAAAAAGTATAAGTATTTCAATAATAATAAAAATTTTTACATAATAACCCTCTAACTGCCTCAGTAGTCTTGTGATTGTGATTGTGACGCATGAGGTCCTGGGTTTCTCCAGGTCGAGCAGTGCACAGTGTTTTGAGTGTTTTTATAAAAAATCTCAGAAACAGCTTGAAGTTTGGATTTGTGTCCTTTGTGTACACCTCTGTCTAACCCTTCAGAATATAGACTATTATAGAATATTGCTTGAATAATATTATTATTATTACCTAATAACCCTCAATCTAACATAACCCTTGAATGCAATTAGCATTATTTACAAAATGTCGCCCCGCTCACATCCACACCCGTGCTATCAAGAAGTATGTATGAAATAGTATGATTGAAAATACATTATCATCTATTTATTATCTGTACTAAGTTGTAACGTTAGAACCATTTTCTCAATAAAATAGTCTAATATTTATGAAAATAGTAAATACTGAAGACAAATTTGAAGATACGAAAAGTAAAATTTAAAATGATATGTTTATTAAATGGTTATGTTAAGAGTAAATTTAATTATTTGAATTACGAAACAACCAATAAAATAATAATAGAACTAAGTTTATAATTTTAAGTATTTGTACACTATTTTTTCGAAAAGAGTAGAAGTAGTATACATTTTTTATTGTTTATGGCAAGTGAGTTGAGTCACCTGGTGCTGAGTTTAAATATAAGTTTTGTTCATTAAATACATAAGCAAAACTTTATATTTACCAAAAGCCCTTAGTTAATTTAAAGCTAGTTTATAAAATGAAGTTACAAACAATATACTAAGTAATTTAAATTAATAAATTACATCATGATAATGCTTTAAAATTAAGCTTTATAAATATTTTATCTGATTGAATTAATAATCATTATAACAATTTAACAGAAACTTATTACACATTATAAGCTCATAGTATTAAATGATTCTTATTTTCGTCTATAATTTCAGCACAGAGCTAATGTTTTAAATAATCCTAGAATTTATAATTATCAGACTTTTCAGAGTATTTTAAAATACTGTAAAATAGTCATGAACATAGGAAGAGCTACGATGGTGTCGTACGATAAGAAATAAAATACTTATAAAAATATATACAGTATGTTGGAAAAGGTAACTTACATTATAAAAGATAAAAGAAAAGCACAATACAGAACAAATGAATCAAAATGAAGGCAACCGAATAATCGTCTTCAACGTAAACGCGACGAACGACAATTTTCAGCCACGTTATCTACCTGAAATTGGCACTGAAAACGTTGCACTCACCGTGTTTGCAATAGTTACATTACACACTATAATCCTTGTTTCACAGAAAGTGTAATCAAAGACACAGTCTATACAGTGTAACGATGTACGATGCGTTTATAAAAAAAAATATTTAATACCCCGGTGATAACACGCCTGTATCGTGTCCGTCGGAGACCGGCTAACAAGCGACACGACTACCATCCGCGAGCTCGCGGACAAAACTAGGAGCTCAGACCTAGCGCTCCAAGCCCGAATCGAGCTGGAAGGAGACGGAACCATTTGCGTGAAAGAGATGAAGAGACATGCAGAGGTGCGCAAGAATTAGATGTTTATTTGGGCTGCTGGTAATGGGATAACAGAAGCTCGTGCGTGTTTTTCTAGTTTCAAGTATGGGAGTCTCTCAAGATTACCTGTTCGCGACACGTAGATGAAGTTATGATATCCTGGTGCTGTAGCATCCTATTCCATTTTATCAAAATACTCTTCAAACTATCCTTCTCTCCTATACTGAAGCTATATATTAAAAAATATACTGGGTACCAACATCATTTTTTACTATCATATGGTGTACCTAAATATCTTCGATATCATATAACTTAACTACAGATCATTTATTTTTATTATCTTGCTTTCTTGGTGCAAAACTAGGAACTAACAGACAGATTGGGGTTTCATAAACACCTTCACGCCTATATTCCCTGAAGAGCTAGGCAGAGGTTTGCTAATGTACACCCATATTTCGCCAGTATGTAATAGGAGTCGACCCTATTGCTAATAACCGGGTACAAATGCCAAACTCCAAGCAGAATTTCATAGATAAGCCCAATAAAACTTTGCTTGACCTGGGAATTGAACTCAGGTCTTCTAGCGTAGCAGTCGCGCTTGGGAGCACTAGGCTAATGTCAGGCAGGCAGTTCATTGCGGTTACGTTACCTGTAATACCGCGTATTACCATTTGGTTTTAATTCTCTACAGCAGCACAGAATATTGGGTATGTATACATATTATATGTCTAAAAAGGCAATTAGTCTAAATAAAGTAATACGTAGGTTAAAAAGTGCTAATGAATTTCAAAGTCACCCTGTAGAATTCTAAATTTACATTAATTATAAAAACGCAAAATTATTAAACCTCAACCATTTCTAAATATTAAAAAAGCTTAAAAGATTTTATGCGTAAAGGACGTCTGTCAAAAATATATTTGTGCCGTTTTAAAATGCTGATTTAAGTGTATTCAAATTGTATCATCAGCATTTTAGTTAGTGGTTCATTAAAGAGTCTCATAATATTGTTATAGTGCTTAGTTTGACCTTTTCTAGGTTAATGCCATTGAGATAATATTGGATAAGACAAGATAGTGCGCTATGAGTTGCAGAGTTATTGATTCAACTTTAGATGGAAAGAATATATAAAACTATTCCAATAAAACTTATTAGGTAAGTGTGACTAAAGATCTGGTAAGAGAAAACGCATTGTGGCACATAATATTAGACGTACCATTGATAATGTATGATATTATACCTCAATGGATATTGTGTACTTGGTATAAAACATTCTGAATTTCTAATTTGTATGCTTTGTTTATTGTTGTCTTAACTTTGTATATTTGTTTTATGAGGTGAGCTCTATAAAATGTACCTAAGAATTCGCAACAATTTGAATTTAAACTTGTGATAGTTTTAATAGTACCTAATTCGCATTTGGGTATGCTTAACAATTTCTAGTTATATATATTTTTTAATAATAAAATCTGGTCGAACTTAAAAAGAATTTGTATAATGTATACTTGTAATGTGTCTATTGTGAATGTAATGTAGATCTTAGGTTAACATTCAGAGATGATCCAAGTGAAATTTAACATCATATGGAATGCTTAGTTTACGCTTAGACTAGTCCCTGCTAAAATTTTGTTCAAATTTGACATGGAAGCGTATTTTTGCGCTTCAACATTTAGTTTAAACGAACGTATACTAAGGATTTATTTTTGGATCGTGAACATGTTCACAAACAAATTTTCACTTACACTTGGGAGTATCTAGTATATATAATCTAGCAAATATGTGTGGTTCAGACCCGAAACAACTATCTGAAGGTCATACAAAATATATTTGTCTTGGATATCGAACTCACTTGAGCAGACGGATCACCTGATGGTAAGCAATAACCGCCACCTATGGACACCCGCAACACCAGAGGAGTCACAAGTGCATTGCCCGCCTTTTAAAAGGGTTTGGGCCTCCGGTAACTTCACTCACTCGGCGAAACATAACGCAAGCGTTGTCTCGCGTCGGTTTTCTGTGAAGCCATGGTATCACTCTGGTCGAGCCGGCCCATTCATGCCGAAGCATGGCTCTCCCACGTGAAAACACTCTTTTCTCACCTTCCCTTAACTTTCTCGATAAAACTATGTGGTATAAGGATCAATATATACCTGTTTGCCTGCGTTGCGTCACACGGCCCAACTGACAGTTCCATCACTCTTCTTAAAAAAAATAGCTCGCCATAGACAAATCTTAACCCGTCAACGTTACAAAGTGGCTACTTTATAAATATTGATAGGACACAGCGACCACGGGACAACACCGTTCGTTAAACACCATCCACTACTGCATAAATATGTCATGATCTCCGATAGAACGGTCAGTTATCCCCACTGAGTGTCTCGGAATATTTTATAAGAACGAGAGGGTAGTTTAGTAGTGGATCGATAGCGGTTAAGTAGGCGAAGTTTACGCTGAAAGTGGAAAACATTTGATCTACCAACTATTTAGTGTCCAGAGGACTTCGTGGATATGATAATGGGGATGAAGAATGGAAAGTCTTTAGGTGTCCTTTAATGGCCACACCTGTAACTGATTTAAAAGGATTAAACTGTAGTTGCTTAAATTCAAAAAACGCACCATAGATTTAATTTTTGACAGCTGATCTTTGTTCAAGCGTTTTTTTAAATTGAAATGACTGATTGTTAATTCATCGATTTATGTGTAATTTTTTTAACCAGTTAAGACTGTATTTAATTATTATTCGTTTGAACATTGCACACAATAATTGTGTCAAAACTAAAAATGTTGATTTTTGAGAGATCGTAAAAAAATATGTATAATTCAAGCCCTGGTCCTAGTTAAAAAACTTTAATTCCAGGATATCCTGTATCCCGACATGTAACAAATATACGTATTTATATAACCTACAGATAGTGGTTTTGGGTCTGGGCGTTGCGTTTGTGAGAATTTGTGTTTGTATAAGCACCCACGTGCCCAAGCGTAACTGCCTCAATAGCCAAGTGGTCCTGACCGTGACTGCTACGCTAGAGGTCCTGGGTTCGATTCCCAGGTCAAGCAAAGTGTTATTGGGTTTTTCTATGAAATTCCCAATAGCAGCTCGGAGTTAGGAACTTGTGCCCGGTTAATGGCAATAGGCTCGCCCCCTATTACATGGGACCTAAACATACCGGCGAACTGTGGGTGTACATTAGTACGCCTCTGCCTAACCCTTCGGGGAATACAGGCGTGATGGTATGTTTTATAAGCACCCACGATACTGGAGGAAGACCTAGTGTGGGGGCAACGTTTTTTTAGAGAAATAAAAAATATATTAGTAAAAGTCTACGTATAACTTTAATTCGATTCTTACCTATATCCCAATAGGTCAGTTTATTGAGCATGCGATTTGTTTTATGAATAATTAAAACAAAATTCTCGTTTAAGTACCGTGAAAATGAATCTTTCAGCAATCGTCGAGATTCCACTCAAGTATTTCCACTAAAAATTCTTTCTAAATGAAGTAATTAATGCAACTCACGTAGAATACTTATATCAAGTCTCAGGAACCATTCCAAGAGCAATTGTCTCAAATTTATCACCTCCCCATTGCGACCAGGGGAACATTTCCTCTCACAGTACCTACTCAGGTACCTCTAATTTGATTGCTCGTAAATTCTTAAATACTGGTCTTTATATTCTAGTGTTACGGAACATGGAAATAAATTTCTTTACTGTGACTATGAGGGTAATTTTATGATGATAATTTTTTGTTCAATATCATTGAGATTAACTTTTTTATAGTTCGAAGCTGTCGTCCTCGTGGGCTCGTCCACAAACATACTTTTAAGTCTTACGGACTGGACAAATATCCGTGAAACACAAAAATATTTGCCTCGGATGGGAATCAAAACCAAGACGACAGTGACAAGGCAACCTTAACCGCTACATTAAACGAGCAGTCAGATTTTACGAGTACCTACACTACTTGTTCCTAATTGATCTAGCGTTCACAAGCTTGGTTAGTCAAGCAAAGTGTTATTGGAGTTATAACCCATCTGGAGTTCCCAATATATTACGCCGAGGTCTACTTAGGCACACCCTTAGTTACTCGGCATGTTTTAGATCCCATGTAGATAATATGTAGGTAAGTCCAATTTACTACTAAGAATTTTATAAAAATAGTGTTATGTATTTGTGTGTTCCGCAGCTGCTTTCCGGTGTATAGCCTGTTCTTTTTATATTAATTCAATGTGTCATTAGCCAGCGTGTTTGTAAATGTGAGTACCATGTAGGCATGATATTATTAGACAAGTTTAAATAGTCTGGAGGCTTTGGGAATTTCATACGACCTACACGAATGTCCTGCTGATCTGGTATTGTCGTGCTACGGGTCGTTGAGCTCCCTTAATTATGGTTGAGCTACACGATAACTGATACATGCTTGCCGTCAGTTAGGACTGGTCTACTGAAAGCTGCTAAGGTTCTTTCCTCATATGGCCATTTCTGACATTGCCCTGCCACTCACATTATTTGCATTGTTTATGTCTGGACTTTAAAAGAGACCATGATTCTCTGAGTTTGTTTAAGTGTTTCTTCTCAGAGGTCGTCAGTTAGGAAATACCGAAGTCATCTAGCTATAAAAACAAACCATTGATTTGTAAAAGTGTCTCTAAAGGTCTACTTATAGAAATAAATATCATATCATTTCATTTCAATGCTTGTCCCCCCACCTTACATATCCAACAAAAATCTAAGGACACTTTGCTAAGCCTGAGAATTGAACCCAACACTATATGTTTAACGGCAATGCTTGCGATCAAAATACTAAACAAGGTAATATTTTTTTACATATTATGTATTCTGGATATTCTATAATCCTTTGCCAAAACCAATTTACAGCTACAGCAAATATATTTCATCGCCACAATTCCACAGACTAAATATAAGCGCCACAAATTCATACATATTAATAAAACGCCTGTACGTGCTCTTGTTTTTATTACGAGTGTCAAAATTCTATGACCAAAACGAAAATGAAATGGTCCATGTGATATTCGGCCCTTTCGATGTTAATTTATGCCCTTTTTCCGTCCCTAAAGTAATTATAATGTTCATAACACTTAGTAAATTCATCCGTTTTTATGGCGTGCTTTGTAATCGGGCAGGGTTAGCGGGTTAGAGGTTATTTCGGATTCGGGTTACGCGAAATTTTTACAAGCTTGGAAAATTGGAGATTAAAAATATACAGTTGTTTGTGTTTTTTAATGGAGTGTTTGTTGCTGTAATGACTTTTATTTTATATATTAGTATATTTTTGGTATTTTTAAAAACCAAGTTCATTAGCCAAGTGGTCCTGAGCGCGACTGCTACGCTTCAGGTCCTGGGTTCGATTCCCAGGTCGAGCAAAGTGTTATTGGGTTTTTCTATGAAATTCCCAGTAGCAGCTCGGAGTTAGGAATTTGTGCCCGATTAGTGGCAATAGGCTCGCTCCCTATTACATGGGACCTAAACATACCGGCGAACCCAGTATTATAAATACATAATAACACAATATAGAATATTTAAGTTTTGTGATTTAATCATATAGAGTTTTACATGTGACATCACAAAACTGATGACCGAAAAATATCACACTTCTCTACTTCCCTAACTCATTTAAAAAGTGAATAATTATTTAATAATATTTATTTAGTAGCATTACAACTATATTTAAAAATAGAACAAAATAAATTGGATTATTAGAATGTATGGATTACTAAAATATATTAAATTGCTGATAGTTATTGATTAGTGTTTAGATTGATTGATTGATTAGTGACTAGATTAGTTATTTTCACGTGGGAGAGCCCTGCTTCGGCACGAATGGGCCGGCTCGACCGGAGTGATACCACGGCCTCACAGAAAACCGGCGTGAAACAACGCTTGCGTTGTGTTTCGCCGAGTGAAGGAGGTTACCGGAGGCCCAAACCCTTTAAAAGGCGGGCAACGCACTTGCGACTCCTCTGGTGTTGCGGGTGTCCATGGGCGGCGGTTATCGCTTACCATCAGGTGATCCGTTTGCTCGTTTGCCCCCCTATCTCATAAAAAAAAAAAAATTATAAATTATTATTCTCTTATCTCATAAAATTAGGTATAAAGTTAGGGATTATAATCAATAATAATGTCATTAATTTATAAGCATGTGCCAGAGGTAAATTGTATTTTTAGTATCAAATGTAATTACTTATTGTGAATAAATTGTAAACTTTTTATAAGAAATTAATTTCTTTAAACCGAATTGTGCTTTTCCATTTTTATCTTCATTTTAAAAATATTGACCAGGCAGAACATACGTCAACTGGATTCCAAAAAGCTCCAAATAAACGAGGAGGCTCTCGATCATTTTATACAATAGATAAATCATAATTGTGTCAGACATGACGTGGTGGTCGGCCACTGTAAAGACAGACTGCCGTAATTTAACTCTACACAGACATCAAGATCTTGTCCTACTGATTTATATAATGGTCGCCCGGTGCTCGAAATTCGATAACAATAAATACTCTATACTTGCAACCATAAACAAAAGTTGTTTGTGTAGTGTCTGAACTTAGTCTTTATATACAGACAAGAATATACGTGACTTCACTTAGTGATTATAGGTTTTTCATGCTAAGATGTTGTGGTATCTACACACACTTAACCTTCTGATACTCCTGCATTACTGCAACATTTTATTAAAGTCCCAATTCTCTCACAAAGGGCCACGTTAATGACTTTATTCAATAAATCAATTTACGAGTACAATAACTGGACACTGCTGTGGGACAAAGGCGTTGCACGTCGGTGTAATGCGGCCCAGTGCCATTGTATGAACTCAATACATTACATTTTTACACGTAAATGACAGTAGGTTTTTTCGTGACCCATTTACATTCCCTAGGCTCGCTTGCAGCGCGTCTCGTTATAATTATAATTTTATAAAAAAATAGAATTTATCGAAATAAATAAATCGAATTTTACGCACGTATTATTTTCAAAAGAAAATATTTATTAGATATTTGATTTTTTATCTAGAGTTTGGTGTGAATTACATTTTAATGAAAAAATATATATTTATTTTTCAAAATACATTGTTTAAATTGTTTACTTTTTAGATATAGATTTTTATAAATTGTTTTTTTTTTTACTTCTCTAGACTCGCCTTGCGTTTCGTTTCGCCGCTCCAGCAAGTCTAAATGAGCCATTATAGTGATGTGTAATATGTGTATGTTTGAATTCAATACGTTTAAAGGCTTATTGTGTGTGCTCATTTACGTCTGTTCATTGCGTAAAGCATTCTTCTCACGATGAAAATGAGTACCTTTGTTGGTATGTTTTGAATAACATCATGCATCGTGTTTCTGATGTAATATTGATTTATTTATTCATGATACACTAGTATTGTATACCAAATAATACAAAATATATGACAAAATTGCAATTAAAATCTTACCTACAACGGTAGAACTGTTCGATTTTAAAAAATATTAAAATAAAATTATGTGTAAAATAGTTTTAAGTCGGTGCCTTCGATTTGATCGGATCTTTTGTTTTATCCACCGACTTCCGAAACTGTTTTGTATACAACATTACTTTTTATGTTTTTGAAGGTGGTTTTATATTTGTTAAAACTTATTTCATTTCAACATTTTTAGCGATAACCGCCGCCCATGGACACCCGCAACACCAGAGAAGTCACAAGTGCGTTGCCCACCTTTTAAAAGGGTTTGGGCCTCCGATTTGGCATTTATATCAGTATTGATTAGGGATATTGATATTTATAATTATATGTATGATATTAATAATTGCCTCATTAGTCTAAGGGTCCCTAGCGCGCTAGATGTCCTGGAGTTTTTCTTTCTATGAAATTCTCAGTAGCAGCTCAAAGTTTGGGATTTTTTCCCGGTATAGGCATAGGTTCACCTCTTATTACATGGGTCCTAAATATAACGACGATCAATGGGTGTATATTATTACACCTCTGCCTAACTCTTCCGGGAATACAAGCGTGATAGCATGTTATGTGTTTGGCACATGGATGAGTGGTTAATCCTCACGGGACTTGCTCACTCCAAGAATTTCATACGTTCCTCATCGAGATGGCCAAAATGCCATATGGAACTCGAGTACGTGGACATTTCGGGACTAACGCTCTCCTACAAAAGATGGGCCTCACGGAGACATCCCCCTGCATGGCCTGCAAAAGGGAAATTGTGAAAACGGAACACCTGTGTACATGCGATGTAATGGCTAGAAAGCGAATGTGCCTCTTGGGGCAGGGTTATCGAAGACCAGAGGACTACATACTCATATCCCCAGGCCTCATTATAAAGCTCATGGAAGACCTGTTTGAAGAACTTGGAGAGGATGAAGATTAGGTGTCTAGGGGAAGCACAAAAGATCCCACTGGGTCGAAGTGCACTGAGGTCTTGGTGCCTCGGCTCCACATAAGATAAGATGTTATGTGTTATGTTCTAATATATATACTGGTACCTGTGCAATCTACGCAACAAGCAGACTTAATCGGTTACCTCATAGCCTGTTGATTGCTATTTCGTATTCACTGACCTTACCTCACACGCTCTTTGTCATCGTGGAGAGCTTTGAGAGTATATTCTAACTACACATATCCGGGAACACAATGAAATCTATTACGTTACTGAAAGACGTAAAGCTGAAGACTGATGCAATTTCTGATACGTAAAGTTACTGGCCGTACCTTAAATATACTCATGAATAATCACCTCACCAAAAGGTCGACAACGCACCTGCAACATCTCTGACACTTGCGTGTTGTGAGTGGTATTATACACACACATTTCTCACACCGGGGAAAAAAGTGTAAGCGCCTACCCCTATAAATAATAAAAAATAATTTCTGAAATAAAATAAATAAATTAATAAATAATCAAGAAAATTTAAATCGGTATTCTGCATACCAACTTCAATTTATTATTAGTTTATAATCGATTAATCATTATCTTTTTGAATTGTCAGATATCAGTCAAATGTAGGTGTATGAGAACGTTAGCTTCTGCCCGCAACTTCGTCCGCGTGGAATAGTTACTTGGTCTTAGCGTAATGATATAATAGCCTATAGCCTTCCTCAATAAATGGGCTATCTAACACTGAAAGAATTTTTCAAATCGAACCAGTAGTTCCTGAGATTAGCGCGTACAAGCAAACAAACTCTTCAGCTTTATATATTAGTATAGTATAGATAAAGATAATTCGTAATTTTGTTTAATTTAATGAGTGATTAAAATTACTTTGTAACCCCTTTCTACCGTCAAAACTATACATCTATAGAATTTAATTTTACTATAGAACTACTTTTTACAGAATATGTAAAAAAAAACTAAAACTAAAAATATACTTACACTATTTACATAAAATTAATATATATATATTATATAAACTAAAACTAAAAGACTGAGGCGCGGCTAAGCGTCAAAGTATTCATCGGCATCACTGTCGTCTGGTAACGTGCCCAGAAGGCTGGAAGCATTGCCACGTTGAATGGCAATGCTTATACGCTCCCCTAGAAACAAACCAGCTCTCTGGTCACGCGAATTGTCGACTAGTCTCCTTGAAAGTTCTTTATAAAGGAGACGAGCACTCGGAACCCACGACCCGAGCGTCTCGACCCCAAACGGCTCAAAAATATAGTTACCAGATAGGTTACTATATTTGCGCCGCTTGAGAGTCTCTGCAGCAGCAGCAGCAGCGCCAGCGCAGCCAGCTGACCCTGAAAGATGTGATGGCGCAAGGGTATCAACACAGGTTGCGTCCCATACCAAAGGCCTACCCATTTTCCAAGGCAAAAGGGACATACCATCTGGTCTCTTCCCATCGTCTCGTACCAAGCCATTTGGTTCTAAAACAGCTGGTACGCCGGCGGTAGCAAGAGCACGACGAAGAATGTCGTTAATACTGGCATGCCGCGCTATGCGGCCTGCACTCCTGCAACACGATAGGCCATGATGTCCGAGGCTGTCGACAACCTCGCCACAGTGACAGCGATGCGGAGCAACACAGGGAGCGCCTAGACGTAGGCAGGTAGCTAGCCGAAAAGTTGTGTCATCCAACATAGTCCCTGTATTGGATGATGGAAATACCCGAAGCCAGAGACCTGATTCCCATTCACCCACAGCTATCAGACGAGCACGCTCCGCAGTATTGACTGACGTATTAAGAAGTTCTTTCCGCGTCAAACTGCAAAGCGGCTCGTCCCAAAGCCTTTGGGAAGATGAGACCAGGGGTAAATCCGAACTGGGACAAGCCATTCTCCAAACGTTCATTGCATCAGCCAAAAACGGTACTTCAAAATCAGCTAGAGAAGGTCCGAAGATATCTCTAATTAATTTTTCAGTAGTGTGGACTGAGGAGATGAACGCGGGTAAACTAATACTAGAAATTTTGCGGATACCGAGGCCACCCAAACGAATGGGAAGCGTGGCTTGTAACCAAGCTCGGTCATCCAGAGCCACATTTAAAATAGAACAAAGAAAGTTTCGTAAAATTTTATCGACTTTTTCCAAAAGATGTGGGTGTGTCCACAAATGTGAACAGCGGAGTAAGTAAGTAAATTTTGGTCCAAAACAGCAGAATCGAATAATGGTAAAAGCTGAATGTGTATTAATTTTGAACAATCTTTCCGAAATATCATTAAAATTTTATTGTTCTGTATGAAACTATTATTGAAAAAATATGTTTTGTATCTAGTTGGTTGAAGATAAAGTGAAAAAACCTGAAGTAGGTTTTATACCTTTGAGATAAACACAATTTTATTCAATAAACGATAAATAAAAACCTGTATCTATCATTTTATTGCATACTCCAACATAACCCCCGAAGTACATTCAATTGAAACAAAAAGAGGTCTAAATTGGAGCTTTACGCCGCCAAATAAAACTGCACAGGAATAGCGTTGCACAGATATACAAGTTGTTGCATTTTGTTGGCGTCTGTACCGGACTCCTCGGGGAAATCTGACGCTGAATACGTACAGTCGAGTCCAGCGACGCCCTACAAATGTCGGAATTAGTGCGATAGCTTTTATACTCAGTCTTTTCGAGGAAATATTATGTGCGGATTTTCTTAGTACATACCTACATACAAGAATATTCATTCATACTCTCACGCCTGTATTCCGCAAAGGTTTAGGCAGATGGTGCATTTAAGTACTCCAACAATTCGCCGATATGTTTTAATTCTCATGCAATATATTGCCATAATACAAATCGAAACTCTGAGCTGCTACCTACTCAGAATTTCATAGGAAAACTACTTTGCTTGACCTAGGAATCGGACTCAGGACTTCTAGCGTAGTAATCACTCTAAGATATACCCTTTTATTTTTTCATCGTAAGACATCGGGATTTTTGAAAAATTAATTCCGTAATAATCATACAGTTATTCCTGAAATTACGCTTACTATAAGAAAATTCAGGTGCGAAATGCTACAAAACTTTTTAGATACTATAATAAATCTAATTGTTCCATTTAAATTAAGAATCACGTTCCGAGAAGAGAATTGTCCTTGGAGACAAAAACTTTTTTTTATATTCACATCGCTCCAATTTAGAATAAAACTATCAAAATAAGCAGCTTCTTGTTTGTTTTCCTTTATAAACACTTTTGCACATGACTATACTAAAAATTGTTTGTATGTAGTTTTTATATGATTGACTTTTAAAATACAAATAAATGTACATTGCGTCAGAGCTTCAGGGAACTCATCATGTATGTATTTAACCATGTATTTTTCAAACTAATCACTGTGGGGTTAATTTAAAAACGCAAAGTTGAAATTAGTTGAGAAAACATATCATATAATCACGCCTCTATTCATATAAGTGTTAGGTAGAGGTGTATTAATGTACATCCACAATCTACACTATTAAAAAATACTTTTGCTAATTCTTTTATAGCGTTACTTACCTCTTGTGCTTTGTTTACTTACTGGTTATTAAATTTGAATTAAAAAGATTGTTTACTCCTGTCTTATTTCCAACCAGCCAACGCACAGTAATATTGTCTTTTTGGGGTGATCTCTACAGTGTACGTACAAACAAAACACTAAAATCCACCTGAAGCTCCCCTCATCTCCTATTTCACCTCCATTGTCACGTTCCCCTACCTCTTAAACATTAATGAACACCTTATTTCGGGTCTTTGATCGCACTTCCTGCATCCGTCCAAAAAAGAACAATTAATTTGCTAATTAATTAGTAAATGGAAAGATGCCGTCACTTGGCAAGCGCAACTAAATGGCTGTTTTGCGAAATGGAACGAGGATTTTACCCTCAAATGCTGCCGTTACAAGTTGGTTTGCATTATGACATACCTCCAAAAGAGTCCAATACGAGATGTTGTGAGTTTAGTTCAGTTTAGACGAAAACTAATATGTCAAAGTTAATGTATAACATACCAGGTTGTTGCCCGTAATTTTGTTAATTATATCTCCTTTTTCTTGACTGTGATCATAATTTTTTCAGCAGTTTAGGTGTAAACAAGTAGCAGACAAATACAATACACAGTTCACAGTACTTTCGAACTTAAAATAAGTTTAAATAGTAAACTGCCTCATTAGTCCAGTGGTTGTAGGCGCAGTTGCTACGCTAGAGATCCTGCGTTTGATTCCCAGGTCGAGCAAAGTGTTATTTTTTTATTCTAAGTAATAACTCGGAGTTTGGGTTTGATGCCCGGTTAAAAAGAATAGGCTCGCTCCCTATTAAATGAGACCTAAACATACCGGAGAATTATGGGATGTTTTAGTACATATCTGCTATTTCTTTTTTTTATGGGATACGAGCAGACGGATTACCTTATGGTAAGCAATAACCGCCGCCCATGGACATCCAAAACACCAGAGGAGTCGCAAGTGCGTTGCCCGCCTTTTAAAAGGGTTTGGGCCTCCGGTAAACTCACTCGGCGAAACACAACGCAAGCTTTGTTTCACGCCGGTTTACTGTGAGGCCGTGGTATCACTCCGGTCGAGCTGGTCCATTCGTGCCGAATGGCTCTCCAACGTCCTTCAGGGAATACAGTCGTACCATACTAATATACCACACTCCATGAATTATCGTATAAATAGTACGGATGAACTGCCTCAATAGCCAAGTGGTCCTGACCGCGACTGTTACGCTAGAGGTCCTGGGTTCGATTCCCAGGTCGAGCAAAGTGTTATTGGGTTTTTCTATGAAATTCCCAGTAGCAGCTCGGAGTTAGGAATTTGTGCCCGGTTAATGGCAATAGGATCGCCCCCTATTACATGGGACCAAAACATACCGGCGAACTGTGGGTGTACATTAGTACGCCTCTGCCTAACCCTTCGGGGAATACAGGCGTGATGGTATGTTATGTTATAGTACGGATGCCCATGAATCGAACCCACGACCCGTGCCGTAAAAATCCATCTCTCGGCAAATGCGATATTCGTACCGTAATTTATAAGTACGTTCTTGAATTTTTAGCATAATTACCTTTCTACTATTTTCGACATGAAATTTGAACATTTAGCCTCTCTCGGGGCTCCACGCTACCCACGCTCTTAATCAATATTACCGTCTCTTGATTACCTAATTTAAAAAGCACTTCCATGAATTTTATATAACATTAAACGCTTAAAAAGTATTTCATGTAAATTAATTTATTATCAGTATTCCGTTTATATAATTAGGCATCGGTAGGTACAAGATAAAAAAAAAAATATTTTGATGTTATTTAGTGAAGGAAAAATTCGACTCGCAGGCAGGATTCGTACCTGCATCTTCTGGCTAGGTACTCCTGACGCTATGACCTCTAAGCCACCGCGAGTCCCACCTGCCATGTCGAAATATGCCTCCACATTCTGAACTTACGTCTTAAAGGTGACGTCAGTAACATCTATTGAAAGGCAAGTTACTTTGCCTCTCAACCGACATGACTTACCTTACGGTTAGTTCTATATCGTACGATGCTACCATACCTATTAACTATTTTTTTGTGATTTTTTTTGCATTTTTCATGCTAAGATTATAAAGTTATTTTAGTAAAGGAAAGAGGCAAAGTAACTTGCCTTTAAATAGATGTTACTGACGTCAACTTTAAGACGTAAGTTCAGAATGTGAAGGCAAATTTCGACATGGCAGGTGGGGCTCGCGGTGGCTTGGAGGTCATAGCGTCTGGCGTAGCTAGCCAGAAGACGCAGGTTCGAATCCTGCCTGTGAGTCGAATTTTTCCTTTACTAAAATAACTTTATACAGTTGTGTTCCTAATGCCTAAAATATTCTAAGACTGGAATCAAATTTCTTCAGAATAGCTTCAGCAATAAATTAAAACTTCTTCATTCTACCTATTTAAATATCGAATAACTGTTTTTCTTTTTTTTCATACTCGATGAAGATTAACTTCAGAATTGACGTTCAACTTTTGAACGCTAATTGCTTTGAAAAGTTAAGATTACAGCGAGGAAAAATTTGTTCCATAAAATTTAAAATTAGAATGCATTATATCGGAGCGCTATGTAAACCGATTGGATATCAGAGACAACGTAAGACTTAGGTAGGTATGTAATATCTTATAATCTCGCTGTGTCTGTACATTGAAGATATTTAAAAAAACACACGTGGGTTATGGTATATAAACGTCTCCAAATCCAAAAATGTGATTTTTTCAATTTTATTCTTGTCTGTTTGTCTGTTTGTTAAGGGTTGGAGCAAAAACTACTAAATAGATTTTAATTTTATTATCACTGTTAGAAAGTATATGCTACAATTTAAAAACTGGTGAACTTCTTATCTCAATTATTTAAACGAATCCTGAGATACAGCTTGACCTCCCTGATGTATAGAGGCCCATACAAAGAAGAGATCATCAATGTTGGTTTTTCCATTTTTATGTTTTTACATTTCATGCGAGCGAAGCCGCGGGCAGAAGCTAGTATAAAATATAATTAATGCAAAGATTGAAAATACACCTACAGACTACAGGAGAAAATTGTAGGGTGGGACAACTTTTTTAAAAGGATAAATACGTCATATGTTTTGAGATGGATCCCCGTACTGAATAAATATCAATTTTTTGTATGACCAGGGAGGCTAAAGCCTCTTTTGATGATCACAATATAATTGTTGATGAATTAAATAGGTACGTTAGGTAGTTATTCTGGGCCTAGCTGTGTGAAAATTTGTGGTTTTAATACGGTCACGATACAGCCACGAAATAATCTGAGTAGGCAAGGATACAAAAAAATAACACCTTAAATGTAGTCTGTTGCATTAATGAACTGTTCGTTACGGCGTAACAAAAACAAAAATTCAAGAAGCTTTTCAAATACAAAATTAGAACACGTCATCCTAAAGTGTCATGTTGCAGATTCAATTTTCGAAGCTCGCACGCTTGATGGAAAGTGATGGGTGAGGCTCGCGTTAGAATCCCATTTGTACGGCAGACGGAGAGGATTAGATTAATGACGTCTTGAGGTACATTTTTTGTTTTTTGAATTTCGAATAAGAATGGATAAAGGCGATTGAATTAGTGTTGTTTTTTTTTCTGACAACTTGTCAAGTATTTATTGTGTATATTAATTTTTATATGTAGGTATTTATTGTAGGTCTTTTAAGACTATTATACATATATAGCTTTTGCAGTAAAATAAAAAAACGGTGAAGAAAACCTGTACGCCTGAGAGATTTTTTCGACGGCATATGAAGTCTTCCAACCCGTATTAGGCCAGCGTTATGTATTATACTCTAACCTCTGTCATTCTGAGCGGAGACAGTAAATGGGTTGATAATGATTGATGATAATATAGAGCTTTTACAAAAACCATTTTTTATTTGATTTTGATTAGTTTCATACAAAAATACGTAACAAAATGGACTCGGATATTGAAACGGTGCTGCGTGAAAGTACATGCTGAATAATAAACAGCCATTTTGCCTGTGCACTTGTGAGTTGTGATAATACTTCCCAAGAGAACCCCTTTACAAAGTGCTCATCTAAGTAGGTTACTAAAATGCTTAACAACTTTATAAACTTGATTTTTCACGTGGGAGAGCCATGCTTCGGCACGAATGGGCCGGCTCGATCGGAGTGATACCACGGCCTCACAGAAAACCGGCGTGAAACAACGCTTGCGTTGTGTTTCGCCGAGTGAGTTGAGGTTACCGGAGGCCCAAACCCTTTTAAAGGCGGGCAGCGCACTTGCGACTCCTCTGGTGTTGCGGGTGTCCATGGGCGGCGGTTATCACTTACCATCAGGTGATCCGTTTGCTCGTTTGCCCCACTATCCCATAAAAAAAAAAAAAACATTTAGCCAACTAAATTCATAGGCAGTCCCACTTTAAAAATTATGGGGATACGACTATGTCATAGTATTCTTACAATATAATGAATGTCAAAAATTCAAGACTATCACTGTGCAAAGAGATAAATCTATATCTGTGCAAAATGTCATCCCAATCCGTTCAGCCGTTTATGGGTAACAAACATTCTAAATACAATTTTTTATAAAATTCTATCCTGTCTTTTGCCCAGTTTGGAAACAACCTGGGGTAAGGCATACGATTGAATTTAACCAGGTTCGACACGATTGTGAAGCAAAGAGATGAAGTCGCGGGCAGAAACTGGTAATATATATAGGTATATAGACTTGAAACGAGCTTCCTTAAAGTTTTTCCTCCTGTTCAGGGACGGGTTAAAACACAGTTCCTCACAGCCATTCAAATAGGCATCTCGAAAAAATATGTGACCAACTCGGCGGTTGAACCTCTTGGGGTCCGAGTGGCTGGCGATCATGCTTACGTCGGAGTTCGAAAACACCCTTGTGTATTCCGTCTTTTGCGGGTGAAGGCGTGTTCCGCACACACTGGGACATACTTTCATGGATAGCCGAAGACTGTCCGAAAAGACACGGTGGGCTGAATTGGGGGAGTGTCGGCGCCGACACTAATGTGAAAGTTGGGTTTGGCAGAAGGAACATGAAAATTGAAAGTAGAATAAATGCTGTAGAGATGAGAGCGTTGAGAAGTATGTGTGGGGTAACCTTGAAATGAGAGAAGAGTGAGAAACAGTGTGATCTCTGTGTCCTTGCCTCCTAATGGGAGACAGGCGTGAAAATATGTATGTATGTTATAACTTATACTTGATATTAGTTTTTGGTGTGTAATAAAGAATATGAAGCGTCGGTAGCCTAATGGCTAGGGCGCCGACTTGCGATCATGTGGTTGCCGGTTCGAACCCCACCCATTGCACTACCGACGTGAACCCACTCGTAACACAAGCAATCTATCTTAGCACGAGGGGTTAACAAGAATACTAGTAATGTGCGCCCCGCATTGCTAGTAAGCTTTTATAAAAAAAAAAAAAACTATCCGTCTATCTACTGAATTATCCCTAACTGTAGACATATATAGTTATAGACTATACTAGCGACGGATGTAATCCACACATTCACAGTAACAATACCAACACTCCTACGTCTCATCATTAGCCATCTATAAGCATTATTGAATTAACAGTTTGAGAACAAACGCTGCGAGTAAATAAGGAAGGCCTGGTATATTCAATTACCGTTGCTAGGCAACCATACGCTTCCTTTCCTTCACTATTAATTTACATTAGTGAGGTTTATATTATCTATGTTACATTATGTGAACTTGCCGGAGATAGCGGTGAACTAATTATGTCAGTGGATAGTATAATAATTTTAAGTACTTAATGAAAATTAGGTCAGACTTCACGTGAAATGTTTACAGATTATACATACTTATATAATATGTAGCAATAGATAGTACATCATATTCCTGGGTGTAATGCTGAATAATGTGCTATTATTCAGCAATGCATCGGTAAGTACCTCCCTCGACGAAGCAGTAGAGGCCTACCACCTAAACTCACAATTTTGCTTGACCTAGAAATCAAACCAAAGACCTTGGGAGCTGCACTTTTCACCATTAAACAGGGGCCTAATTCTATTATATCAATTGTGTCAGAATGATTGTCCAATGACATAGAACTGACAGCTTTTGAAGGTAAAACTGACAAAATTCAATAACGGATGAATGAGTCGGCTCGACCGGAGTGAATCCTCACTCACTCAAACATACGCCAATTTTTTCATTTTGACGTGGGAGAGCCATGCTTCGGCACGAATGGGCTGGCTCGACCGGAGTGATACCACGGCCTCACAGAAAACCGGCGTGAAACAACGCTTGCGTTGTGTTTCGCCGAGTGAATGAGGTTACCGGAGGCCCAAACCCTTTTAAAAGGCGGGCAACGCACTTGTGACTCCTCTGGCGTTGCGGGTGTCCATGGGCGGCGGTTATCGCTTACCATCAGGTGCACCGTCTGCTCGTTGGCCCCCGATCCCATAAGAAAAAGTCATGCCCTGACGTTTACAATGTTTCAGACCACCCAGGAATGGTAAAATATAACTCGCTTGTATTTAATTTGTAATCAAAGCCTTGTTTATGCAACACACGGTCGAACATTATGTTTAGAGCATTGTGAACGAACTATAGTTACATAGTTTCACGCGTCTCCTTTGTTTGAAACTTTTGATTCGCTAGTATGGTTTTATTATATTGTTTTAATTTGCCAGTATGTAATATAGACCGATAAACCACAATGGTGAATTTTAAATCAAGGTGACCATCAAACTCAGGTATACATTTCATAGGTTGATACTGCTGATGATTTCTGAAGACTGTTTACGTTATGTATTTCACTATTTCAAAGCTACACCATCCCTGAATGACATATTATATGCAAACGTGCATTCTGGGCGGAACCTAGTTGATTATACGGGTGATTTTTAATGAGTGAGACTTGCAATGGCTAATCCCATTCGGCCAATTATGATTAAAATTAAAAATTGCATCTAAGGATTTAAAAATAATCAGTAGGTATGTCTAGCTAGTAGTCGGTCTCGTTGATTTTAGAACAAATAAATCATACTGTACTTACCTATTTATTACACCATTCAATGTGTATAAATTAGGTCACTAACCCTTAGAAGTTAGGTAAGTAATGGTGTTATAATATGTTGCTTTTTTTCGAATTTTGGTCCTGTAAAAATGGACAGGTGTATATACTAGAGAGTTACTTTAGAGAAACTTGTAATGAGGAAGCAAAGTGACCATGACGCCTATAAGTTCTTTGTATCTTCATCAAATGTACAGTTGTTCTTGGATGAGAAGCTGTGGCCAAGAGGTATAATTTTCAGACGTTTTGTACATTTTAAGAAGAGATCTCCGACAGAGACAGTAGCAGTTTCTGATTACGGTCATTATAACAAATTAAATGATCAGTGACGTTTACAAATTTGCTACTTTTAATTGTAAGAGCGTCAAGCGCTCTGTAGACGGAATACGTGAGCTGTGTAAAATATGTGACATAATAGCTCTACAGGAGACATGGTTGTTGCCCAGTGATCTATCATACTTGAACAGTATTGATGACGAGTTTAGTTGCACGGGGACCTCGGGGGTGGACATGTCATCGGGCATGTTACGAGGACGTCCTCACGGCGGTCTCGGAATACTCTGGCGGCAAAAAGTATTTCCTAATGTGATAGTGGTGCAGTGCAATAATCCGCGAATATGTGCGATACGCGTAGTGTTACCTGAGCGGTCTATACTAGTGGTGAATGTTTACATGCCGGTGGACGCAGCGGCGAATCTAGTCGAGTTTACGGATATCCTCGGTTCGGTAAGCGCTATCATAGACAGTTGTAATATTGATTACGTGTAAATACTAGGTGACTTTAATGCGCACCCTACGGAACAATTTTATAATGAACTATCGTTATTTTGTCAGGACCAGGAGTGGACTTGCATTGATGTAGAAATGTTGAAGGGCGTTTCTAATTCGTTTGATTGTTTCACCTTTGTAAGCGAGGCTCACGGATCGCAGAGATGGCTTGATCACTGTATAGTATCTAAGGCAGCTGTACCGTCAGTGCGCAGAGTATTTGTTGAGTATGACGTATTGTGGTCGGATCACTTTCCGGTAATTATGGAGTGTAATCTGGGTATCGTCTCTCCTAAGATACTAGAATATAAACCGACTGTAAGCGATGTAATATGGGGGGATAGAAGTGTAGATCAAGTTAGTCAATACAGGACTGAATGTCATAGACTCTTAAGACTTCTTGACTTTCCAGAGGAATTTATAAAATGTGCGGACTACACTTGTAATATTTTGCAGCATAGACAAGTCATTGACAGTTTGTATGACAATATTGTACAAATAATAAGAGCGTCAGCATTGTGTGGCAAACATAGTAAACACATATGTAAGAAAAAGAAACCTGTTGCAGGGTGGAACTTACATGTTGGCGACGCACACAGGAAAGCTAAGCAAACATTTTATTTGTGGTGTTGGTATGGTAAACCAAATTCTGGTGCAATCTATAACGAGATGTGTGAGGCCAGGAAAATCTTTAAAAACCGACTGAGATGGTGTCAGAACCATGAAGAACAGGTAAAAATGGATATTCTGGCCTCTCATCACTCAAAAAACGATTTTCGATCTTTTTGGAAAGCTACAAATAAACTTAATAGCAAACCGGTTATTCCTGTGTGTGTCGACGGCGTAAGCGATGCCGGTGAAATAGCAGACCTGTTTCGCCAACATTTTACTGTCAAATCGCCATTAGGGTCCTCGCAGTCTGTGATTAATGTTAAGAACTGTGAAAAGTTAGGTTTTAGATGTACAACTAGAGAAGTGAAGTTGATAATCAAATCAATGACTAGAGGTAAATCTCCCGGCCATGACGGGTTGAGCATTGAACATCTGCAGCATGCTGGACCCACTTACCGAGATTGTTGGCGATGCTGTTTAACGTTTGTATTAGCCACTCATATCTGCCTGAAGAGATGATTAAAACAATTGTGATACCTATTCCTAAAAATAAGGCAGCTGATCTATCAGATAGGAATAACTACAGACCTATCTCTCTTGCCACAGTTATATCGAAGGTGTTTGACAGCATGTTGAACTCACAGCTGACCAACAACATTGAACTTCATGATAATCAGTTCGGCTTCCGGGGCGGACTATCTACTGAAAGTGCAGTTTTGTGTGTAAAACATGCTGTCAAATACTACACAAGACGAGAAACTGCAGTTCATGCATGCTTTCTTGATCTTTCGAGGGCCTTTGACTTGGTTTCGTATGATATTCTATGGAAAAAGTTAGAAAACACAAATCTACCAACAGAACTCATCAACATCTGCTAGTACTGGTATGGAAATCAGGTCAATAGCGTACGATGGTTGGGAACAATGTCGCAATCATATAGATTAGAGTGTGGGGTGAGGCAGGGGGGATTGTCCTCGCCAACCCTATTCAATCTGTATATGAACGATCTGATTCAGGCTCTCAGCAGCACCCGGTTAGGTTGTCACATAGACGGTATTAATGTAAACAACATAAGCTATGCTGATGACATGGTGCTGCTGAGTGCATCGATATGTGGCATCAAGAAACTGCTTGCCATCTGTGAAGCATATGCTGAGCGACACGGACTTAAATATAATCCGCTCAAAAGTGAACTCATGGTCTTTGAGGCCAGAGGAAACAGTACAGGTAACGTGTTTCCCAAAATTTTGCTTTATGGTACAGCTTTGCGTAGGGTGACTAAATTTAAGTACTTAGGACATATGCTGACCTCTGACCTCAAGGACAATGATGACATCGAGAGGGAACGGAGGGCTCTGGCAGTGCGGGCGAACATGATAGCTCGCAGGTTTGCACGTTGTTCGACAGAAGTCAAAATTACGCTTTTTAGATCTTATTGTACGTCATTCTACACGTGCAGCCTGTGGGCTGACTATAATCAAAAGTCCTACAGTGCCCTCCGAGTTCAATTTAATAATGCGTTTAGAGTGCTGATGGGGCTGCAGCGATTCTGTAGTGCATCAGGGATGTTTGCTGAACATCGTGTAGACTGCTGGTACGCTACGATGCGCAAAAGATGCGCATCCCTGGTGCGCAGAGTACGTGGCAGCGCCAACAGCATACTTAGCATGATCGCTAGTCGGCTGGACTGTAGCTATATCAATCATTGCTGCGCCATATCTCATGGAATGGCGCAGTAATGGGTGAGATTGTTCTTTTTGTGGAAAGTTTTAAGTATACTAACACTAGTCTATAAGAACATTGTTACTAACAAAATGGACACCATTGTCTGAAATAAAGCCTTAAATAAATAAAAAGGTTATTTCCTGAGTAAAAAAAGGTTATTTATTTAAATAAATAAATAAATAACCTTTTTTTACTCAGGAGTTAATTTCCATTTCCACCACGCCGATATACATGTCAAACATATTTATAGTAACTTTTTAATTACTGCCTCATTAGTCTAGTGGTCCCAAGTGCGACTGCTACGCTAGAGGTCCTGGGCTCGATTCCCAGGTCGAGCAAAGTGGTATTGGGTTTTTCTACGATATTCCCAGTAGCAGCTCGGAATTTGTGCCCGGTTAATGGCAATAGGCTCGCCCCCTATTACATGGGACCTAAACATACCGGTGAACTGTGGGTGTACCTTAGTACACCTCTGCGTAACTCTTCGGGGAATACAGGCGTGATGGTATGGTATGTTATGTTATGTTTAATTACTTAAAATTTTTAGGACAACCAACACAATTTAAGTTCAGCTAAAATGAAAACTCTTTTATACAATTTTAAAATTATTTTAAATAGTAGCAACACATTTTCTAAAATGATCTAGCAGAGGGATAGCTAACTAGACTATTCGTCTGGCCATCCCGTGCAGACGGTATGTAAATGCAGGCAATCTCATAACCGCGTTGATGCAGCCAACGCCGGGTGCCAGACCGTATGACACCTTTTTTTTCTTCATTTTACGATCCCAGGTACTGTAATAGAAGCTAATTTGCAGCTCTGACGGCTAGATCTATACAGGAATATTTTTTAAGCAGTGCGCAAAAAAATTTTGGTAGTTCAGTATCAGTAATAGAACACATTCCCATTATTAGTTCAAAACTTTTTTTTTAATTTTTATCCGGCTTGAAATCAGCAAAATATGGACACATAATATCTATTCGCAATAATAACAATATGCACGTGTGCCAGCCGACTCACGCGCCGGTGTACAGCTGATGTAGGTACTAAGGCGCGCGCGCTTTGCCGTGCGCTAGCGAGTAACCATAAAATCAGTTTCAAAGTAAACATCTTTCGTTAACGATAACTTCGATATTTTGTACTAAGACATATCAAAATAACAAATTGGTGTTTAATAAAAGTTGTTTAAGTATCAATTGTCAAAGTTTGCGCACTGAATAAAAAATATTCCGGTATATATAAAGTTCTGCGATATACATACACATATGCTTTCCTATAAGAATAGGGAGAAACTACAAAACGCCACGTGCTACGATTCTTGCATACTTCTTTTGTTTCACACCATAATACACTATACACTAATACATCATAAATTCGAAAAGTGAGATGCCTTGGATTTGAATTTGAGACCCATGACTTCACAGTCCCATTATCATATCACTAGGCTGCTTCTCTCACTACATCTTTACTTTCTTTGCTGTTGAATGGCCATTTATGCCTCATATATTTCAAACAAGATCTAATAGCAACTTTTTTATATAGAGTGTATTTTTAACTCGTTATGGAATAGCGAATAATACTCATACTCAAACAAAACTTTAAATAACAGCTTCCAATACTATTCTACCTACGTAGCAAAATACCCACTTCATGACATTGACAGGTCAATAAACGCAATACCAATAAACGCGTTCATTAAGCTATTCTCCAAGGACTTAATTTGAAAAACAAAACTCTCAATACTGTTTGGGCCATAGACAATACGAGTAATTGGTGTTCCACGACTCATTTTAATTTAGTTCAGCGACATTGAGTCTTGAAAGTAATAAATTTGTCCTTCTCCCCGTCTGTTTACCATCAAATCTATAAGTATAATAGATAGTTATATTTGAATGAATTTTTTGTCGATATTTGGTGCTAATTCTATTTCACATAAGTACACTAAGCTCGACTTCAAAAAAAGTTAAAGCTTTCTACTCTTACTCTCTTATTAATTCATCATCAACTCAATTACCCTCCAACTGCTAGGTATAGGTCTCCTCACAGGTATCCTCGAAAAGGGATATATAATAATATGTAAAGCTATAAGCCAAAGTCAAAGTCAAAATCATTTATTCAATATAGCCTACTAGATAGTACTTTTTGAACGTCATTTTTACATTATAGACAGCCCCCAAAACACCCGCCCTTTACCGCCTCCTAGTGTTTTCGCTGGGAAGAAGAAGCGGCGCAACAAACTCCCCAGCAATACAACATTATTATATTAATATTATAAACTTATATACTATACTATACTTATATATAACTATAACTGCCTCATTAGCCAAGTGGTCCCGAGCGCGACTGCTACGCTAGAGGTCCTGGGTTCGATTCCCAGGTCGAGCAGTGTTATTGGGTTTTTCTATGAAATTCCCAGTAGCAGCTCGGAGTTAGGAATTTGTGCCCGGTTAATGGCAATAGGCTCGCCCCCTATTACATGGGACCTAAACATACCGGCGAACTGTGGGTGTACATTAGTACGCCTCTGCCTAACCCTTCGGGGAATACAGGCGTGATGGTATGTTATGTTATGTTATTATAAACTTCCACGCTAGGCAAAAGCCCACGGGTTAGCAGACTTCACATACCGTCGAGAAAATCTCCCTCCCATTCTCTGAATGATTTTATTTCTTACATAAGTAACGTGGCTCAGAATAAGCCCTCGTCCTTGTGTTTTCGTATCCAAGGACCAAACAAATACATTCATTTCTAATATTTTGGAAATTCGAGTTTATACATAATTCATCCAAAATTCCTAACTGATACTGAATTTCGATAATCGCTGTGCTGTTTTAAGCACTGATGGATAAAATTCCTAACACCCGCCGCTGCCAGTCTTGGCATCTGAAAAATCTGTACAATCTACACGGTTTGCGTTTTAGAACGCTCAACACCCATGCATGGCAGCACAGAATTCCAACTTAACCAGTCATCGTATAACGGCCCTTCAATTTCACTTTCTAATCCTCTACTATTGTATATTTTCTCGACTAAGAAATAAAATCGACAAACAACAACCTGATTTGAAAATAATGAGCTCAAATCGGTTAAAACAATCCACAAAATTAAAATAATTAAATGTAGAATTATACGTAACGGCAAAATCTCACCTATTATAACATTGTAAAAAGCTGTGTCTGTACATTGAAGATATTAAAAAAAAACAAATGAGTTAGGGTATATAAACGTCTGCAGATCTAAAAATTTGATTTTTTTAATTCTTGTTTGTTTTTCCGTTTGTTACGGGTTGGCGCAAAAACTATTAGAATATATTTTAATTCTGTTATATAACACAGTTAAAAAGTATACGCTCTAACTTAAAAACTGGTGGACTTCTTATCTCAATTAATTGAACGGATCCTGATATACAGCTTGACCTCTCTGAGGTATAGAGACCAATACAAGGAAGAGATCATTAGTGTTGGTTTTTGATTAAAATATTTTTGGGATGTATTTTTAATCCCAAGCTTCAGGTGAGTGAATAATTTATTTGTTATTATTAACAATTAACTAATTAGTCTCGCATTTTAAGCACTGGTTTAAGCTGACAATACCATGACAATACCTTAAAAAATTCATTAAAACTATAACAGCTAATTTCAATAAATTTAATAGTTTTTAAACTACAGTTGTTAAGTTGGTACTTACCATTAAATTAAACGTTAGCGTTAAGCATTCCCATACATCTGTTCAAGAAGGTGCAACAAACAATGTTCGAATACTCTTCAACTATTTAAATAAACATATTATTGTACTGAGTAAATTATCTCCAATGAATAACTGCCTCATTAGCCAAGTGGTCCTAAGCGCGACTGCTACGCTAGAGGTCCTGGGTTCGATTCCCAGGTCGAGCAAAGTGTTATTGGGTTTTTCTATGAAATTCCCAGTAGCATCTCGGAGTTAGGAATTTGTGCCCGGTTAATGGCAATAGGCTTGCCCCCTATTACATGGGACCAAAACATACGCGCGAACTGTGGGTGTACATTAGTAGTACCTTCGGGGAATACAGGCGTGATGGTATGTTATGTTATGTAAGTTCTCATTGGTGAGAACTCATAGTAACCCCCGCTCGCTTGGCTGCAGACGCCGGGAGAATTCGTATCAAACCAATTTGGTGCCCGCCGCAAATCGCGCAGTCGCCGCCTCGCTGAAATGCACTGTCTGCCTTTTGGAAACCCATTACATCAATAACCTTAAAGTAGAAAAAAAAAACTACAATTTTGTTGTAGTTTAATTAAGTAAAATATTTTACGGCAAAAAACTCTATACTTAGATACCTCCTCAAAATATTCAATATTAGAATGGTTCCTTATAAGTTAAATTTTTTTAGCTCCTAATGGTCCTAGACTTAAGTTTATGTTCATAATTTTGACTTGATGCTTCCCGTTCCTTAGAAAAAGCATTGATAGAACGACAACAAAGTGATCTTATAAAGTTTCCCTCCTTCTCTTTATGGGACGGATCCCTAAAAAATACATCATAATAGAAATAACTGTCATTAGTCTCGTCATCCTTAACGTGAAGCATACTTTGGAGGTTCTGGATTCTGGATCTATGCCCGGGTAATAGGGTAATCCCACGGGACTTAAATATCGATGAATTGTGAGTGTATTTTTAGTACAATTTTGGTTACCCTAGCGTGTTAAAAGTTTGTTATGTTTAAAGAAGTAATTAATGGTCTTCTAATATGAAATTAATGTCAATGTTGACACTCAAAACATAACATTTTTAGTATCAACTTATTATTATTATTATAAATAAAATATTATTAAAATTAAAAAAGTTACGACTAAAAATGACATCAACATTGACATTTTAATTTGAACTACATAGGTAGTCATATATTAGTGTCGTTGCTTGTACCTCTATCAGTATTCGTCCCTGCAATAGCCTGGAAAATTATATTAGGATCAAACTCAATTTGGTGCGCCCCGCAAATCACGCGGCCACCACCCTCACCCGCTGAAATGCAGTGTCTGGCAGTTTTAACCGTTTTGCTGTACAAAATACACAGAGGGCGCGGTTTGGATTTCACAAGACAGCCATGTACCTATAGATTTCCAATTTCCGGGCCAGATTAGAAGAATTGGAAAACTCCAGTTGTGACAATTGATGGTCATTATTTTCAAAAGAATAGATGCTCTGTTTTGTGGTGAGTTGAATAAGATATTGGCCTCGTTTGTACTCCTACTAACTGGAGCTGAATTGGTATATTTCTTTGCGATCTCGACTGTAATTATAATAGCTTACATATTGCTATAGCAAATACGTAGGTTTGCTATAAAATTTTTTCACTGTTGGTAAAGTAGTACCTAGTAGCTGAGCATGAGGTCTTGGATTCAACTCCCGATGTTGTTACATGCTGCGCATTCTAAAACTCAAAAAGACGTAAGGTAAAATGTTTTTTCATAAGTATTTTATTTATTTATTTATAATTTATTTACAAGTAACTTGGACTCAAAATGTTAGTAACAATATATCTTAATAACGATGTTAGTATTTCTACACTAAAACCTAACCTACATGAACTGCAAAGTATGTAAATCCCTGCTACAAGCCCAATACCGAAGCAGAAAGCCTGCAGCAGCGATTCACACACAAGCAGTCCAGTCTGCTCGCGACACATCGCAGTATAATGTTGGGGCTGGCCCTCACACGGCGCACCAGGGAGGAGCATCTTTTTCGCATCGTAGTGTAAAAACAATCGACGCGAGCTTCAGCAAACATCCCTGATGCGCTACAGAAACGAGGCAGCCCCATCAACACCCGGAAAGCATTATTATACTGGATACGAAGGGCGCTGTACGATTTTTGAGTGTACATAACCCACAGGCTGCACGTGTAAAAGGAAGTGCAATATGCACGAAATAAGGTTTTTTTAACTTCTATAGAACAACGTGCGAACCTGCGAGCCATCATATTGGCCCTAACCGACAGCGCTCTTCGTTCCCTTTCTATATCATCATCGTCCCTGAGGTCGGCAGTCAATAAATGCCCTAAGTATTTGAATGTATACACCCTCTTTAATGGTACTCCATTCAACCTAATTGGTGGTATACTTTCAGGACATCGACTGCCGACACCAAAGACCATGACCTCACTTTTAGTGACGTTGTAGACCAATCCGTGAAGCTTACTCTTATTCTATTTAATATTTATATTCATCCATTCAAGTATATCCATCACATAAGTATTATAAACGAAACATGAAACATCAGGTAAGAATTTTATGTTCCACTCTTACGCCAAGGTTTAATCAACCATCATAACTTAGACAAAAGAACTCAAACTAAAGTCTCTAACGATTTAATAATTGAGACTAAACTATTTAGCCGAATGCAAAGCCGAGAGAATGATGACGTTTCTACTTTCGAAATTTAAATTCTGATCAGAATTCACCTCCACAAAATGCCCCCACAAATTCGTTCGAAATTTAATTTGGAATGTGACGGGAAATTCCGTACCACCCTATTTTACTACATTATCTGACACTTTTGATCCTTTTACATATCATATTGGAGCATAGATTTAGATTGAAAGGCTATTTGCTGGGATTTAGAGCTAAAGAAGTGTTTGCCTAACGCTGTGTGATTTGTCTATTGACTTTGCTCGAGATAGCTTCTAGAATTTTACAAAATACTAATATCATTTAGGAGAGGGGCTCGTAGCTAAGTAACAACTAAGCTGATCAACTGTTTTGCATGGTGAATCTGCGCTTTCCACGGTCAGTGTGTGGATGGGTGATCATTTTAAACACATCGAGACCCCTCCGTGCCTCGGAGAGCACGTAAAGCCGTCCGTACAAGTTATCTTAAGAACATTCTTAACAATAAATATGTTAGTGGTTAAAAAAGTCTGATAACCAGCTTCGTGTAAAGTACTACTAATATTCATAGGCATATTTATGATGAACTAGCTTCTGCCCGCGACTTCGTTGGCGTGGACTTCAGATAAAAAGTAGCCCATATGTTATTCCAGACTATAATCTATCTCTGTGCAAATTTTCTCCAGATCCGTTTAGCCGTTCTGGCGTGAAAGAGTAACAAACATCTATCCATCCATCCTCATAAACTTTCGCATTTATAATATTAGTAGGATTATTGTGACTTTACATTGATACAGAGAAGCATCATATCAGATATCATATCAGATATGTTGTAAAATGCTATATTCCATAGCAAAAAAACGGCACTTTAAAAAAACCTCTAAAAAAGGCACATCAATAAATAACCATTTAATTGCTAAAGTTTACAGCTTTACAAATTGAGCGGCCATTTTGTAAAAAACGCAATAAAAACGATATTGTTCCATAAAGTTGCCAACATTTTCAGTCACGGAATGCTCGCGATGTTTATTTGTTAGTATTTACACAAATAGATGGACAAGATGTCGTAAATATTTCTCTAACTGATTTCTGTCGTGATTCGAGGCAGTATGGTCGCGGGTTACGATGAACCATCACGAATTGTATGAACAAAAAATGTTTTTTTTACCTTGTGACTTTCTCCAATGAATAAACTATGATCAGACTAGCCAGCCGAGGTTTCACCTGCGTTGCACCGCTGCTAAAAGTCGTAGCGTGATGTTAAATAGTTTAAAACCTTCGGTATGAGTTTTTCTATCCATTAGTAAAAATTTCATGAAAACCCGTTCAACGGTTTTTAAGTTTATCGTGAACTGACAGACAGACCGACGCGTTGGGGGACTTTGTTTTATAATATTTATGGATAATAATGAAAGCTAAGTTAAGTTGGTTGATATAACTAGCTCTGCAGCTTATTTTATGAAAATCTCTATATTAAATATTTTTTATAAATAATATTTCCCAGAGGGACTGAGGTGCGCTGGAACTCACAGTCCGTAGTAAGAGAACATATTGGCATTAACCGGGCACTCATTTAAATTCCGAGTCGCTACTGAGAATACCCTAAAGATACTCTCATTAGAATTGTTAATAGAACTTTTTTCAGCCCGGGAATGGAAACCAGGGGCTTGTGTTGCTGGGGAGTTTGTTGCGCCGCGAAAATACTAGGAGGCGGTGAAGGGCTTCAAGAAAAGAGCGTACTCCCTTTTAAAAGGCCGGCAGCGCACTTGTGACTCCTCTGGTGTTGCAGGTGTCCATGGGCGGCGGTGATCGCTTACCATCAGGCGATCCGTCTGCTCGTTTGCCTGCTATCACATAAAAAAAAAAAAGGGCGGGCGTTTTGTGGGCTGTCTATAATGTGGAAATGGCGTTCAAAAAGTGCTACCTAATAGTCTATGATATTGAATCAGTGATTTTAATTTTGACTTTGAATACCTATTGAAAATCCTCACAATTCTTGTTTTCTTCAAATTTGTTTGCAAAATTCATATTTTTATCTGCAATTAAAGAAGACAGCAGAATATATATTACTTACTGCTTAGCGTATCCTAAAAAAACTTGAACGACTTTATGCAAAACGAACGGATTTAAGAATCAGCTGGCACGGACAGTGTTTATGCTAAATGGGCAAATTATCTGCGGCGGCATTCGTCGCGTAGTAAATCTTGGACACGCTAACGATGTCCACCATGTGTTGTTGAAATTCGAATCATAGTTCTTATTCGTCGAATTCAAAAAGTATTCAAGCCAAGATGTTTTATTAATTGTGCAGTAGGTACTTAGGCAATTTTTGCATCGTTATGATGGGCATTTCTTTCATTATTGTAGCGGCGGTAGCCTAATGGCTAGGGCGTCGGACTTGCGATCATGTGGTTGGCGGTTCGAACCCCACCCATTTCACTACCAACGTGAACCCACTCGTAACACAAGCAATCTAGCTTAGCACGAGGGGTTAACAAGAATACTAGTAATGCGTGACCCAAATAGCTAGTAAGCTTTTTTTTTTTAAATAAAAACATTTTATTTTAACTAGCGATTATTAAAAGCTTACTTGACTCTTGTCACTCCTTCACTGGAAACCTTCATCATGATTTCCAATGGAACTCTTAGGCTTAAAATTTATCACCTTACAATATATATTGTAGGTACTAAGTAGGTCAGTATTAAAAAATACCCGACCAGTTTTAATTGAAATAGCCAACTACAAATAAATTCTGTTTCCAGCCATTCGGCGCGAAATTAAAAGAGGAATAAACTTGAAACCCATATTAAAACTTACATACATTGCGTTTCGGAATTTCGGCGATGCGGATTAAAAATCAACAGTCGCCGAATAGTCGGGCTCGGCAATTAATCTTACCGGAGTTGTCCGAACACTGTCCGCTGTCCGGGACTGTCCTGCGAAGGTCGTAAATCTTGGACACCCGCGTCCTGTCCGGTATCTCGCTGCGCATACAAATATTCGCCTAGTTGGTGTATAATAGAAAATTCTTTGGGAAATGATTTTAATTAAATTATTCTTTGTTGAAATGCAGTTACCTAGTTGATTTTGTTGGATACAGTACATCATTAAAATGAGGATTCGTCTTCTTGAAGTGTTTAAATTAGTGATGAGAAAACGCAATATTAAAAACTTAATACTTAAGTAAGGGGTGACCTTGATAAGGTCACGACGTTCGCGACAGTCGCTGGACCCCTTCAAAGGGTCGCTGGACCCCTTGTCTCGAATTCTACTCTTTGAGTAGAATTCGAGACAAGGCCTCAACCTTTCACGTGGTGCCTGTGACTGGTCTACCCAAAACTGCTGTGGTTTTTATTGAAAATGCGTCTTCAAAAGGCCTGTTTAGACAATTACCTGCATTGTGACAGTCACATCCATATTTGATATCTACTACTATGCCTTGACTTAAAACGAGATCACGATTCTCTGGTTTTTCGGCGTTTCGTCTCAGAGGTCTGCAATTACGAAATGCATTCCTAAAAAAATTAAAGCGTCTTTGAAAGATCTATTCTCATAACATAGCATACCATCACGCCTGTATTCCCCGAAGGGTAAGGCAGAGGTGTATTACTAATATAACTACACCCACAGTTCGCCGGTATGTTTAGGTCCCATATAATATGGGGCGATCCTATTGCCATTAACTGCATATCAGAACCTACTATATATTATCCTCATTCAAACACAAACTGCCTCATTAGCCTAGTGGTCCTGAGCGCGACTGCCACGCTAGAGGCCCTGGGTTCGATTCCCAGGTCGAGCAGTGTCATTGGGTTTTTTCTATGATATTCCTAGTAGCAGCTCGGAGTTTGGAATTTGTGCCCGGTTAATGGCAATAGGCTCGTATATTATATGGGACCTAAACATAGGTACGCCTCTCCCTAACCTTTCGGGGAATACAGGCGTGATGGTATGTTATGTATGTTAACATCATCATTGCTGAAAATAATTTATATAATTTCAAAATATTATTAATATACTCGCCTGTTCTGAAAAAAAAACGCATCGCTTGTAATTACTTTTGCAGTTGCGAAGACAAAGAGTTCTCACTCCAATCTTTTAGCGACAGTATTTTTCCAGATGTGACCCCTTTACGAGTATTTGCAGCAATGCCGACCAATAAACATAGAATACCTAACGAATACTTACAACAAATTCTACTGTCTCTTAAGAGATAATGTGGATTGTTATCTTACGAGTCTGAGCTCCTATTGTGAACCCAGTAAAATATGTGCACTGTAGGTAATAACAGACTGATTCTTCTTGTTCGTACGTGAACTAATCTTATTCGATCTTTAATCCTATCCTACTAATATTATAAATGCGAAAGTTTGTGAGGATGGATGGATGAATGGATGGATGTTAGTTACTCTATCACACCAGAACAGCTGAACGGATCTGGATAAAATTTGGCACAAAGATAGATTATAGTCTCAAATAACACATGGGCTGACTCGAACCTGATTCTGAATTCCACGCAAAGTCGCAAGCAGAAGCTAGTTAATAATAAATAACTCATTTTAACGAGCGAAAGATGTTTATTGCACCTCTTGGCGAGTTATCACAAAGACCTTACCGTGGGAGAGCCATGCTTCGGCACGAATGGGCTGGCTCGACCGGAATGATACCACGGCCTCACAGAAAACTTGCGTGAGACAACGCTTACGTTGTGTATACCGCATACCGGAAGGCCGGCAACGCACTTGTGACTACTCTGATTTTGCGGGAATCTGTGGGCGCTGCAGATAATCACTTACCATCAGGCAATCCGATTGCTTGTTTCTATCCCATAAAAAAATATATATATAACATAATAATCACATCCCAAAAAAAAAATATGTTTGCACAAATAAATAACCTCTCATGCTAAATGCATATACATCTCCATTCCGTTGTAGGTACTTAAAAAGGAGGTAAATAATGGCCATTATATTTTATAATTAAATGTTTTAACAACAAGCCACTCTTCCATTCAAACCGTTCGCGGAATTGTGCTTGCTTACAAAAATATGTTCGCTTACATATAGAACAGAACATTATTATTTACCGAAAATAATTTTCCAATATTTCTCAGAACCAATCGTATCCTTGATTCCTTGAACCAATTGAATTCTACCTAAGATTTTTTTTATAATAAATGTTTCGACGAAATTAAAATATTTTATATAATAACATAACATACCATCACGCCTGTATTCCCCGAAGGGTTAGGCAGAGGCGTACTAATGTACACCCACAGTTCGCCGGTATGTTTAGGTCCCATGTATAAGGGGGCGAGCCTATTGCCATTAACCGGGCACAAATTCCTAACTCCGAGCTGCTACTGGGAATTTCATAGAAAAACCCAATAACACTTTGCTCGACCTGGGAATCGAACCCACGACCTCTAGCGTAGCAGTCGCGCTCAGGACCACTTGGCTAATGAGGCAGTTCTATTTTATATAATATCTTTATATATTTTCTACGAACGTTTTTAATTTAAGAAAGTCTTCTTAAAATATTTTACCAAAATTCAGCGTACATTCTAAATAAGGTTTTAAGACAATTTATTGTCTGTATTTCCCTTCCAATGCTTCAATATCTAATAAGTATCTATCTACAGTTGACGTTTAGTTTTGTGGCTGAATGATCGGGTTCTGTGACATAGATTAGGGGTTTGATCCCCGTGCGAAATAAATCTTTGTATGACCTTCAGGCATCTTACGAGTTAAGTTAAGGATTTAGGTATGTAAACAACCCTGATATAGGAGAAAATCCAAGTGTTACAATTTTTTTTTAATTAAAAATAAATCACTAATTGAATCAACCAATACGATTTCCTTCTTGAGGACACCTATGTCTTAAAAAAAATGAAATCGTATTGTCAGCGCTACAGCTTCTAAGCTGTTTTTCATTTCTTTGCGAACCATACAACAAGATAAGTCATCACACAATCATGATTCTCGCAGAAAAGGATTGTGCGGTTGTCGCTCTCAGCCGAAACATATAAACTTGAAGATGCTCTGTAATTTTACATTCCCTTTGCTTTTACCCGAATGAAATTCGACGTGCGGAATCGCGATGAGGACATGAAAACGTTATTAAGGCTACACTCTTGGAGTAAAGTCGCGGTTCGCTTTTGTTTTGTTTAATGAAACTATCACATTTGAGTTAAATAAACCTATACCGAGCTGTGAAATGGCGAAAGGAACCCATCAGGAACACAATAACATTCATACAAATAGGTTTACATTTTCCATAAGTCGAGCCACCTGATGGATCCGGGGGCCCTACTTTCAGGTATCGTAATTATCTTTTCGGAAAAATTAACACATTAAAAACCACTGTAGTCGATTCTGAATCAACTCCTTTCAGGTCTTGCGCTAATTCTGTTACAGGTTGTTTATTGATCAGCACTATGGGATTGTGATTACATTATGATTTTATGAATATGATAAAAAAGCATAACTAAGCCATGTTAAGCATTATTTTGTTGTGTTTTGAATGGGCCAGCGCGACAGAAAACCGGCGTGAAACAGCGCGTGCGTTGTGTTTCACCGAGTGAGTGAGGTTACCGGAGGCCCAAACCCTTCTATAAGGCGGGCAACGCACTTGTGACTCCTCTGGTGTTGCGGGTGTCCATGAGCGGCGGTTATCTCTTACCATCAGGTGACCCGTCTGGTCGTTTGCCATATCCCATCCATTGGCCCTATCCCATAAAAAAAAGTAATACAACTACATTTTATATAATAAAAACCAAAAACGTATAGGTTGTCAACGTGACCAAAAAGCAAGCTTGCATTCAAGATCATACCATGTTCACAAGTTAAAATCTGAAAATACTCGCTCCGGAACTTTAAATCTGTCTAAAACCCACTTATAAATCTGTGCACAGCTATTCATGCGTCATCGTGACGGGAGGCCATTTGCCCGAGAGACGCCATTTTATATTTGGACAGCCATTTTGTATTAACGGAAAAATTCAAAAAATTCTACGGAAAATGAAGAATTCGAGAATCAGATGCTGATCCTCATTCATATCGGTCATTTGACGGTCTCTGTAGTTTAGTGGTTCGAGTACCGGACTGCTGACCGAGTGGGAATCCCAACCCACGACCTCAAGTCGTGGATTGGGATTCCCACAGGACACAAATATTTATGTTATGAACATAAGTGTTTGTGTTCGTCTGGGTGTTTCTTATGTATTATAGTATGTATTTACAAAAAAAAATATAAGTATTATATCCATCGTCTAGTACCCATAGTACAAGCTGTGCTTAGCCTATATTTCTCGAAGGGCTAGGCAGAGATATATTGATGAACACCTACAATTCGTTTTATTTCCCATGTAATTGAGGCGATCCTGTTGCCATTAACCAGACACAATTCCATACTAGGGCTGCTAATAAAAATTTCTTAATGGAAATGCTCAACAGTACCTACGCTTTTCGACCTTTGAATTGTATCCAAGAACTCTCGCACTCAGCAGCTGTGCTTAATACCTAGATCAAAATCAACTAGATTGATAATGCAGGCTTTTAGATTTGGATCTCAAGACCGAAATTGCAGACCAATGATCCATTAGTTAGCTTCTACAAGTTAAAAATATTAGAATCAAAAAGAAAATATTGTGTTGTATAAAATAGAATACCTCCCAACATTAACACTTTCAACGCGAAACCACGACGCTGAGAGCAGCCATGCGAACTGTAGCCCGATTCACGTAATTAAAACCGTAGCGATGTCGCAGCGACTTAATCGTTGAAACAGTTTTCGTATTCACATCTGTCAATTGGACCGATTTAGAAGTCGTCCTATTGAAAAATCGTTGAACCGTATTCACACATGATCGCTGAGCGAGAATTGTTCTAAAACGTTGACAGGATGGTATTCACATAACAAAACGATTTTTTGATGGATCAGACGCCAACGACATAATGTCAAATTTCAGTATTCAAATATCGTTGAGCAAAAGTTACAAATTTGAGACGTTTTTAAGAACATTTCGGTGTTTTTTCCTGCGACGGGAGTGTTTGTGTGCATTGTGCTGCCTAAAAGTCCGAAATGAATCTCGAGCTTGCATATTTATTGTTAGACGAAGCCGAGAGAGACGATCGGAGAAGGGAGCGGATAAGGAGAAATAGATTGCGGTGTGCACGGTGAGACGCTTTTGAGATGCCGGAGAGGGACTTTGTAAAGACTTTTCGGCTCTCTAAAGTTTTAGCAATGAGCCTCATTCAGGATATCTCTCCTTTTATAGAGGGAGAACAAAGACAGTATATATTAATAATTCTATAATGTCTTGTGTGGATCGTGTGTAATCAATAAATTTACTTTCTTTCTTTCTTTCATTAACAATGCAATCAACAGTAAGTTATATTTGATCACATTGCTTTGGGGTATGTAGGTATAATACTAATAAAGGAAGGTAATTATTGATAGATGAAAATCATATTTTAATCCCACATTTATATTTGTAGGTAAACAACTACCTAAGCTTAAAGCTAGTATACTCATTCATACTATAGTTAGTAGTTATATTCTTACTTTTCACAAAAGATCCCATTGGGTCGAAGTGCACTGAGGCCTTGCTGCCTCGGCCCTACACAAGATAAGATAGTAGTTATATAGGTAGCATAAATTACACAGCGAATTTGTTAAATCAGAGTTTATTCATTACAAACAAAAATACAAATATTTTCTCTCTAAACTATTATTATAGAAGTATAGGAATAGGTAGGCACTATTATTTCAACATATTTTACAGCCTATGTTCCAATCCTTAGCCGAGCGATAGGGGCAGGGATCCACAGCCTCGCTATTCAAAATATCTGCGAGCTCCTTCCACAGCCTCGCAGATAGAGCCCGCCTCTCTTTACTGCGGACTCGTCCCAGGGCAAGATCCCTATGCTTGGCCATGAACTCTACTAGAATCTCCGCTGTACCGCAAGGAAACTGGTTTAATTTCTTTAATCACACTAATCTATTTCAAACTAAAGCCGCGATAGCGTTTTCAATTTTCAAGCACGGACTGTCACTTAATTTGACAAATATTCGACAGTTCTCTCTTTTTTGTTTTTTTCTTTTGTAAAAAAGGTTCTGTGTCCAAAAACAGAACCTTTTTTACAAAATACGACAAAAAAACATCATTTCTACTGATATTTGCGTGATTGTGGCTATTTGTATGTTTTGAAGCTAATTTATTTTAATTATAAAATAAAATAACAGTAATTTCAGTAAAAAAAAGTGTTTTGATAACTTGGTAGAAAACACAAATATGTAACTGGCAATTAGGTCGTTCAAGTCGTATCCTATTGAGCTGTCGTCCTATTGATCGGCGATCGACGAAGAGGTGAATAGCGAACTTGGATAGAAAGATAACCGAACGACTTCTGGACGCCAAAAATTTTTCAATCGTTTGTATTTACGTGAATCGGACTACAGTTTGGTTCCGTGAATAGAATTGGCGTTTCAGGTGCAGAGGCCATTGCCACTGTTACCTCTTCAGATTACTTGACCTCTCTTAAGTCGCATAACTGATTTGCTGCTGTCCAGCAATTTGACAGCCAGAGGATTTGGGTGGATGGCTAATTTTTTTAATCACACTAATCTATTTCAAACTAAAGCCGCGATAACCTTTTCAATTTTCAAGCACGGACTGACACTTCATTTGACAAATATTCGACAGTTCTCTCTTTTTTGTTTTTTACAAAATACGAAAACAAAACATCATTTCTACTGATATTTGCGTGTGTGTATGTTTTGAAGCAAATTTATTTTAATTAGAAAATAAAATAACAGTAATTTCAGTAAAAAAAAGTGTTTTGATAACTTGGTAGAAAACATAAATATGTAACTGGCAATTAGGTCGTTCAAGTCGTATCCTATTGAGCTGTCGTCCTATTGATCGGCGATCGTCGAAGAGGTGAATAGCGAACTTGGATAGAACGATAACCGAACGACTTCTGGACGCCAACAATTTTTCAATCGTTTGTATTTACGTGAATCGGGCTGCTGAGCCGACACCTTGGTATTGCCACTGCAAAATCGTTATTCCGTCTACAGCGACCTCTGTAAACGCAATAAATTGAAATAAACTTCCACGGTGCATTTCTGGAGACGCTCCGACGCGTTCCGACGAATAAATAAGGAGGTTGACACTAAATTAAATTAAATTTTAAAAGGCTGACGTCACCGGTTGTAGTAATTGTTTTTTTTTACAGAATAAGACTTTTATGTATAGTTCGCACATAGGTAAATCAAAACGAGTACAGTAATCGTATTTTAATACAGCCATTATTTCATCTATGTAATGGAGTGATTTCCTGTTGTGTATCGAAGTCTGAATCTGAAGGTGTGTATCGAAGTCTGCCAACAAGCATGATGCTAGTGTGTATTTCTTTCTTCTTTATTTCTTTCATAACATAGTATTCATGTTTTCTAAACTAATATTATAAAGAGGAAAGATTTGATTGTTTGTTTGCATCGAATAGGCTCTGAAACTACTGGACAGATTTGAAAAATTCTTTCACCTTTAGAATTCTACATTATATCTGATGAACAGGCGATAGACTGTGGTAAAATTTATAATTTTGGATTTTTTGGTTTAATACCCGTGCGAAGCCGGGGCAGGCTGCTAGTATATTATACAAACGGTCAATTTAACATATAATATGAATACAATTTAAATCCCCGTTGCGAATTAAATTTTAACATATTACAAAAACAAATTTAACCACAGAACATTACAGTTAATTAAATGAGTAGACCGTCGACCGCATACCTACTCGGAGAATATTAATTGTTACCTACCACTGTATTGTTAAAAACAGATAGTCTCATTACTTAATAGCTTTTATTAATGAAGCAAATAAGCCTCCCGGCTGAATTACATATTAAACGCGAGTAAGAAATGATAACGTTACTTTGTATTTTAATTGGTCAGAATTTATTTGTTTTTTTTTTTATATTTACAATGTGCTTTCATGTTTTGTTTAAAGCACTTCAGACGCAAAAAATATAAATACCTTAGTACATATAATTTACTACCTCAATGCAAATAAATCGCTAAATAGGTACGCACAATTTAAGTATTTCTACAAGGTCTGGCGTGAATTATAGTTCAAAATTGTGTTTAAAATCTTCAACAACAAAAGAGCCACAAATATGTGAACGTGTTCGAACAAGTCCCGTGGTGATCCAATCCCCGTGGCTTGCCGGCGGGCGTGGAACAAATAGCTCCCATCTGAACCATACGTAGTAAGGGAGATGAATTACGTTGAAATTGAACCCCAGCCGCTGAGTGAACTGACCGAATAGATGGAGTTTTAAGGGTTGAGTCAGTTCAAGATATTGATCTATAAAAGCACTCTGATTAAATGAAATCTCAGAAACTGTAAGGCCTAGAAACTTGAAATTTGGTAGATTGAACTACGTTTTATGAATTTTACTATCTACTCTGTCACGTTTTATTTTACGTCTAATATTCACCCAGATCGAGCAAAATATTTTTGTGTTTTTTATACATAAATACCATCACGCCTGTATTCCTCGAAATGTTAGGCAGGGGTGTACTCAGGTAGTACACCCAGTTGGCCGGTATGTTTAGCTCCATGAAATAGGGGGCGAGCCTATTGCCATTTTATACAAATTCCAAACTCCAAGCTGCTACTGAGAATTCCATTGAAAAATCCAATAACATTTTGCTCGACTCGAGGATCTCTAGGATAGCAGTCACACAAGTTGGGACCACTAGACTAACGACGCAGTTTTATTCCATTAGAAAATTGCTTGCCCACTATAACATGTTACCTAAAACCTCTACCGCGTCCTAACCCTCTGGAGAAAACAGGCATAATGGAATGTTTAATTTAAAAAAATAAAACTGTATCACTCCACTTAGACTATTAAAAAAGAATGCATCGAGAAATTCCTCAGAAATCGCTTAATTTCTAGAAACAAATTACTGTTACCGCCACATCTGAAAAACACTATTCATATCATGGGTTCAAAATGACGCAATTTAATTTCTTAACGTCGTTGTCATTTAAAATTGTTTTCACTGTAATAGAAAACTGCACTTCGCTGAACGACTAATCCATTTTAAGACAACATAAACATGAGGTATTCCGTTTTCCCCCGGCCTCCTAAGCGACCACGAGTACTCTGCAAACATTCCTACCATTCCATTAACTAATTGTTAATTATCCCTGGCTCCCCTTCGCGAACGATGACGTTTTGATGGAGACGCCAATTTTTCGTTTTATTTTTCTAAGGGCTTTGAGACGGTATGCTATTTTTTTTTTTCTTATAAAGTTGCGCTTTTTGATTAAATTTAAAAGACGTTGTAAAATTGAGCGGCATTGCACATCAATCTCTTAAGGGGATTTGTTAAGATTATCAAGGCGGGTTTTAATGTACCCAATATTGTGATCTTAAGCCATATTAAGGCATCATAATATGCTAGAGATTTGCTACTTTGTAAGATTGCAGACTTTTAGTAATATTATTAAAAATATTACTAAGTATCTTTTTGTTTTTTTAGCATTTAGCATAAAGTTATTTTAGAGAAGGAAAAAATCGACTTGCGGGGAGGACTCGCGGTGGCTTAGTGGTCATAGCGTCTGGTGTGTCTAACCAGAAGACGAAGGTTTGAATCCTGACCGCAAACCGAATTTTTCCTTCACTAAAATAACAATATTAAGAGGTACTAAGATTTTTAGATATTAGACGAATACCGTTATAACGCCATCTTTATTTCCTAATAAGCTTCGTTATTTCATGATAAATAAAGGAACAACATTTCACACGTTTGATCTAGTGGTTAAGGTAGTCAACTCCCTGCTAGACGTTGTTTCGATCCCGACTTTTTTTCGAAGATATTTGTGTTCCACGCTAATATTTTTTTCGAGTACTTTGTACTTTTGATTTTGTGTTTGTGAAGTAAGGCAGGGCCAAAGAAGGACAGCGATAGGTATCTTTAAAAAATAAAGCAAAAACCCTACTACAAAAAAAAATGGATACAAGATGACCAATCTCATTCTCCGACTTCGATTGCATCGTGTGTATACACCAGTAAACATTAGTACGCATCTGTCTAATCCTTCATGGGATACAGGAGTATGGATGTTATATAAGACAGTGTGTCAGTCTCCAAAGTACTCCTATAAGAGACTTCCCATGGGACCAAATGCAAGGGAAATGGGAAATGTGCGTGCTGTTTGATGGCGCATTATTTCCAGTCATTAACTTTTCATTTCAGCGTAATGCTGGGGAGCTCTGAAGTCCATGTGGATGATCTAGTTATAGCTTTAGAAGACAATTGTTTTTTTTTCTTTTATATACAAGGGGCTTGTGCCTCAGTACTAACTACGCCCATCAAATAAAAAGAATTCGCTGAAGTCATGTACTTAAATGTTCACTGTTAATCCAAAATACGGACTACGCGGACGAAGTCGCGGGTAGAAGCTAATACAATATAAAAAGGTACTTAACAGTATTTATAATCTATCTATACTAATATATAAAGCTGAAGAGTTTGTTTGTTCGAACGCGCTAATCTCAGGAACTACTGGTCCGATTTGAAAAATTCTTTCCGTGTTAGATTGCCCATTTATTGAGGAAGGCTATAGGCTATATACCATCATGCTACGCGGACGAAGTCGCGGGCAGAGCCTAGTTTTCAATATAATGATTAGTTTTGATTGCAGTACTTGCTAAGCAACAATTTTTATAAACTTATTTTTGAATATTTGTTTACTTGTATTATTATTTATTTTGTGCATATAAAAACAACCACAATACTGGAGAAAAATCTAGTATTGGGCAACGGTTTTAAAAAAATGCTGCTAATAATTAACAAAGGTTTTCTTATAATTATAAAGGCAACACAACAATTCGCCGATAAAATCTGAGATTCAAATCCGAGTTCCAGATAGTCATCTCCAATTTAACTTTGACGATTTCCTCTAGTGCACAATACGTATAACCTGCAACGGTAGGTACGTAACCAGTTAACTTTTCCAATATATTCGTGTGTTCAAGCGGGCGAGAACAATCCCGAATTATAAAGTACCAAGGTAACAAAGTGTTAAGCGAAAGAATAAAGAAACGAAAGAACTTTCTAGAAGTTTCTTAAATATTTTTCTACGAGTGGAGTGTTCGATGGGACATATAAATTAAGTCTGTTTTTGGTTGTGTAAGTTGTTACTTTTCAGATAAATATAAGTACCTAATGTATTGTTCTTTCAAATTAACATTTAATGCATTAAGATTTTAGTTACTCGTCTGATTAGATAAGAGTGTTTCTCATACACAAAAATGCTAGCATATTGCATACTTACATCACTACTTGTTTTGTTTACTGATCTCCTGGTTACAAACAGGTTAAATATCTGAATTGTATAACCGTTCAAACTTACAACACCTATAAGAAGTACCATGCGTACCTGCTTAGTTTTTACAAGTAAATATTTTAATTACAGGTAGTACTTTGGTATCAGACAGCTTTCACATGAACTCATAGTGTCCCATACGTTTTTTTTAGTCGATGGCAAAAGAGAAATCGCGCCATCTGATGGTAAATGTTATTCCCTGCCCTGTATAGTTGAAGAACCTCATCTCATAGTGTAATGGGATAACCTCAGCAGGAAGACTTTCGCATTTTAGAGATGCGTGGGAGCTAACTGTGTGACGATATAACATTCTTGGAGATTTTAAGTAACGGCTTCTAAAGAGGTGCAATTTTTCGCGTATCATCTAATCGATCAAACCGATTTCATAATACAGATTTTAACCCTTCCGACGGACGCATAAACATAATAGAATGGATAAGCTCTATCAGTAATAATTTGTAACCAACAAGATTAAGTAACGGCTTCTAAAGAGGCGCAATTTTTCGCGTATCATCTAATCGATCAAACCGATTTCATAAAACAGTTTTGAACCCTTCCGACGGACGCATAAACATAATAGAATGGATATGCTCTATCAGTAATAATTTGTATACCAACAAGAGTATTCTTAACATAAAAGAGTAGGTAAGACCTTTTTACAATATCTCAATCTTGGTACCTATATCAAAAGTAAATGAGATAAACTCTAGCATGATTTGAAGGTTTCCAATTTATTTTATACTAGCTTCTGCTCGCGACTTAGTCCGCGTGGAATAGTTACTTTTATATATTAAAGCATACATAGAGAAAAACTATACATGAAAAGTAAAAACGATGCAAGCTGAAAAGTGCAGCTCGTAAAAGTTATAAGGTTTTCATTTTTACTATGGTAATTTTATTTCTAAGGGCCTCTTGCACCAACTTCTTAAATATGTTTAAATTGTATTTAAACACAAATTTACTATGAAATATTGTGTTTAAATATTATTTAAATAGATTTAAGAAGTTGGTGCAAGTGGCCCTAAGAATATAATGTCTGTGGGTATGTATACTTTTAAAGAGTTTCAAATCACATAAGTACTATATAAATTAGAAACAATTTTTCAACTTATTCATAGACATGGTTAAAACAGCAAAATATATATGATGGAGAAACGGTGGTGTGGGTGTGTGCTATAACCGTCTCGTAATCAGAAGTGATACTTAGTGACTTTGGCCTGTGGGCTACTGTGGGTTATGCTGGTTCAAACATTAAAACACATATTTAGAAGTCTCTAAGTATTTCATTTAATTTGACTTCTTAGTAGTACTTTTGTACGTCAATATTACGACCCCCAAAACGCCCGCCCTTCGTGACTTCACTAGTGCTATAATTGGTGGAAAAGGCAAAATAAACTCCCAATCAACGGTAATGGTCTGTTACGATTATTAAAATTAGATAGTATTTATTGGTAACGTTATAGTTTGAAAAATTAGATACTTTCAAACTTTAACGTTACCAATAAATATGTAGATTTATAGGAACTGCCACTGCAGTCTTCTTATTCTATTTTCCTTGTGGCAATTGAGTCGGCTACTGCAGTCGTTGCTCCCTTCAAACAGTGTCACAATTGATACCTTTTAGTACCATCAGGTGGCGCCGTCACCGTCGTCTCGATTGGTCAACAGACCATCCGCAATCTATACATAAGTCTCGCTCCGAAATATATACATATGACAAAAAATAATATATTTTATCAGTAACTAGCTTCTGCCCGCGACTTCGTCCGCGTAGCGTGATGATATAGAGCCTATAGCCTTCCTCAATAAATGGGCTATCTAACACTGAAAGAATTTTTCAAATCGGACCAGTAGTTCCTGAGATTGGCGCGTTCAAGCAAACAAACAAACTCTTCAGCTTTATATATTAGTATAGATATGTATATGGTTTACACATACTAATTCAAAAAATAAAATAAATCAATATAAAAGTGAGTATAGTTCAATAATGATTTATTCTAACGTCGAGTTTCAGATTCGATTCGATTCGCGGTCGGCTCCGGTTTGGAGCGCACGGCAAACACTTGAGGAATTGAGGGGAGCGGATGTGGGGGATATGCTGCATCCTTCCATCCCCCGGGGACTGGGGAAGTTTTTCGAATGCTGTGTTTGCCGATGAAATCTTATTGTTGGGAATTTTCGGATAAAATTCTTGGCGATGCTTTTTTATTTTGTTAATGTTAGAATTATGCATGAATTTCGCTTTTCGTTCATCGTCAAAGAATATTATGTGCGTAATAAATGACGTGAAGTTGGTTAACGTGATAAAAAAATTCAACATCCCAGGCTGTGATGCTAGTAGGTAAGTACCTTAGCTAAAATAAAAGTTAATTTAAAAAAATAAAGGTAAAATAAAGGTTTTTGTTGTATGCCTCTGACTGTGTGAAATAAGTCATCTTGTTTCCATCTATTTTGGAAGTCGAGGTTTTTATTTTTTTAAATTAAATTTTATTTTACACTTTGTGGTTTTTTATATACTTACCCTTACAATTGACTCGTGGTGGCTTAAAGGTCATGGAGTCTGGTGTATCTAACCAGAAGACGCAGGTTTGAATCCCGCCTGCAAGTAGAATTTTTCCTTCACTAAAATAACTAGGTTTAAAGAACTTTATTTCCTCAAGAACATTACAGTTCACTTATGAGTAAAGTAAATATATATAGGTACATATTTTTAACTTTAAAATGTTATCACGAAAAATGCAAAAAACATACAAAAAGGTAGTTAATATGTAAGGTGGCATCGTACGACATCGAACTAACTGCAAAGTTAGTCATGTTCATTGAGAAGCAAAGTAACTTGCTTTTCAATAGCTGTCACCGACATCACCTTTAAGACCTAAATTCAGAATGTAAAGGCAAATTTCAACATGGCGGGTGGGGACTCGCGGTGGCTTAGAGGTCATAGCGTCTAGTGTATCTAAGCAGAAGACGCAGGTTCAAATGCTGTCCGCAAGTCGAATTTATCCTTCACTAAAATAACTTTATAATCAAAACATAGGTAGGTACTCAAAAAACATAAAATTGAAAAAGTGAGTCGAGTTTAGAGATAATAGGTTTCCATTTAGTTAGGTATAACTTGTTAGAGATAGTACATATTTTCCGTCTCTTGCTGGTTTGCTGCATAACTAAGCGAATCTTGTTAAAACTTTGTTTTGTTCATTTGTGACTGAATGCTGAATATTTCTGTATAAATACCTATGAAGTAGGTATCTAGTGATATTAACGTGTGTGGTGTTTGTGCTGTGAAATAAAAATATCAATAACTAGCTTCTGCCCGTGACTTCGTCCGCGTAGCGTGATGATATATAGCCTATAGCCTTCCTCAATAAATGGGCTATCTAACACTGAAATAATTTTTCAAATCGGACCAGTAGTTCCTGAGATTAGCGCCTTCAAGCAAACAAACAAACAAACAAACTCTTTATAGCTTTATATATTATGTTGAAAAGAACATGAAGGTCTCTTTATATATATCATTACTTTTATTTTAACATTACTTTATTATATGTTTCAGCCAACATATAGGTAGGTCGTAGTCGTAGGTAAACACAAATATAACACTTTCTCAAAAAACAGAAATGACTTCAACCAATTTTGGGTTATATTTTCAGAAACCTACTAAATTTATATGCGAGCTGGTCAAAATTATTCACGAACGTAAGTAAAATAGATTAATAACATAACATACCATCACGCCTGTATTCCCGGAAGGGTTAGGCAGAGGCGTACTAATGTACACCCACAGTTCGCCGGTATGTTTAGGTCCCATGTAATAGGGGGCGAGCCTAAATTGCCATTAATCGGGCACAAATTCCTAACTCCGAGCTGCTACTGGGAATTTCATAAACAAACCCAATAACACTTTGCTCGACTTGGGAATCGAACTCAGGACCTCTAGCGTAGCAGTCGTAGCAGCGTAGCAATAGATTAATTATTATGATTAAACATACATATGCGATTATGCGAGTATGGAAAGCATTTAGATGCCAAACAAAAGAAGAAAAAATGCTCAATTTTAATAACAGCTTGTGGTGTTACCAAAGTGAACCCTAGAAGATAAAACGCTATACATTCGGTAATACAGTCCCCGGGGGGCTATTCTCTAAAGTCACGTCATAGAAGCTAACGCAGCGATAGCACTAACGTTGAATGTCAGCCATTAACCGTTTGCAACTGTGTTGCAGCGCTATGCAACACTGACTCCAGAATAGGGTACCTTGAATTTAAATTAATGAAATTCTACGATGTCTTGAGCTGTTATCTTTTTAGGAGCGTACTCTAAGGTACGCTAATGATGTTAATTAGAACAAGACTAATTAAAACAGGTACATCATTAACCTACATATTCAGGATCATAGCGTTCGTGTTTTAGTCGAAAATTATGAGTGTATTATTTTTAGCTTCTTATAGTGTAGCAGTTTTGTTAAATGGATAACCAAAAACTTTACCTCTTTTTTTACCTCATTGCGAATGAGTTCGTTTTTTAAAATTTTATTACATCATTAGTCCAATCGATTTTGCTCGTTTGCTGGCCCTGAGTTCGATTGCTAGATAAATTTAGTGTTATTACCTATATTTCTATATGAAATTCTTAGTAGCAGCTCGGATTGGATTGCTTGCAATAACTAGACTTATATTAATTGGAACTTAAAACATACCGGAGTATTTTAGGTATACCTCTATCTACTATAACAACAATAATATCTATAGAGTTGGTGGTGTGGTATTTTTTGTAAGTGAAACTGCTATTTCCAAAAGTGGTATGGATACAAATTTAATCGATATGTTTCACCTTTCTCTGGCAAATTTTAAGAAGTTTTTACAATTTTTTTGGCTGCTTATTAATTAATTTTAAAATAAGTGTAAGTAGTTAAATTTTCACTGCTTTGAAATCTTGTGTAAAATTATATTATTCCATACAAAACATATTGTACAGAAGTTGTTAATTATTTAATTAATTACCGTGTTTGTTTCGAGTAAGCAACCCTTTGCTTGCTACTAGCCCGAGGCGAGGACGCTTCAGTGACATTGTCCAAAAGGGGAGGGGAGCTCACAGGTAGCTAACCAAATAAAAGGGGTGGGATTCAGAGGTACCTACATGGTGTATTGTGGAGTCTTGTAAACGGAAGTGGAATATTCTCTAATGATGATGATAAATACAGCGGGTACCTATTAAAAAAAACTATAAATATGTAATTCGATCCGATCCTGTCTTAATGTCAAACTTTATATGAATACAAAATAACTTAGGCCGGTTCTCAATAACAAATCTGTCGATAGATTTGCTTTAGAAAGAAAGAAAGAAAGAAATACTTTTATTTGCGCCGACATGACGCATGGAAAAATAAGGGTGACAAAAAGATTAATAAGAAATAAGTCTATCTATAGAAAACATGCGTCAAACCCATTTTAGGTAAATGTATGCCATAGAGTTGTTAGAGGCAAGATTTTTATATTACTTGTATGAACATTATGTCAAAATCCTATCTCTAGTAAATCCACTGCTGATTTGTTACTGGGACTTACCGCAAGGCACGGCCAGTCCTACTAATATTATAAATGCGAATGTTTGGATGGATGGATGGATGTTTGTTACTTACTGTTTCACGGCAGAACGGATTTGGATAAAATTTTTGTACAGAGATAGGTACTGTGGAATTACATATAGGATATTTTTTTATCTAGGTCGGACCCAATTCTATATTCCACGCAGACGAAGTTGCGCGAAAGTACCTAAGCTTTGCTTATTAAAGATATGCTTTTGACATTATGGTACGTACAATTCAAAATCATATCCCAGTAAAAAAATATACTGACAGTTTTAAGATAGAAACCGGCCGTAAGTCACGCTAAGTGGTATACCATTTAATTTTGACATTCATAGAACTAAGGGCCACTTGCACCAACTTCTTAAATTCGTTTAAATTGTATTTAAACACGATTTTTGATTTAAGTCAAATATTCGTCTTGCACCAAAATAATTTCCGTGTTAAATACGTTGAAAGACCTGTCAAAGTTAAATACGCTGAAGACCCTATTTAATTCATACTTAAATATGAATGGCCGTTTATTGAACTGTCATCTGACGAATGGAGTTTATTTTGAGATAAAATACTACTAGAAGCCTTGTAATAATTTCTATGAGATATTATTCACCTATATAAGATTATTTTTTCATTTTATCAATTAAAAAACACAACTAATAAATATGACTTTGTTTGGATTGGTTGTCATGGCAACGAAAAGTCAAAATAATGGCGTAAGTTTCGTTACGTGCAGACTATTTTCAATAAAAATCATCGATTTATCATTAATTAAAATTATTATAATTATAATAATCATTAAATTTGATTTAAATTTTTAACTATTATTCATAACATAATTTTTTTAATAGATTTTTCACATTACTATGATGTAATGTAGATGTAATGTAAAAACGGAACGTAGAGAACTGTTTTGTCGACAATCATGTTCAATTCATTTAACTAAATTGACATAAGACAGACTTGGTGCAAGACGATCTTAAATGTGTTATGTTTATGGAGTTAAAAATATTTAACTAAATGCATAAAAGAATGATTTAAATAGAATTTGGTGCAAGTGGCCTTTGAGTGAGATTGGGTCAGAATTTTTTTTGGAATACATAAATCACTTTCATTTAATGTACCTATTTAGTTGTTTATAAGTGGAAACCTATTAATAACTAAATGCTTTTAATACTTAGTAATTTGATCTTCTAAATATAAATAAATAACACGTCTAATGTATTAGATTTTTATTTATTCCTGTCGGCTATACGTTTACAATGTATGTCGGTTAACGCATTTAAATAATTTTAGGTGCAATACTGGCTGTTGGCCGTGGCTTCACTCGCATAAAACAAAGTATGTAGCCTAAGTAAGTAAGACCTTTTTCAAGGTCCAATCTATTTCTATACCAAAATTCATCAAAATTGATTCAATAGTTTGAGCATGAAATGTAACAAACAGACACCATTATTTTAGCGAACAAGGGTGAAGGATTCACCTTAATGTATGTCGGTAGCTAATTCTGGTTACAAAAAAAACGATTCTGACTTGACTGGTGTTTGATTTATTAAAAATTATAGACTTATTTTTTTACGGAATAGTGATATCAAATGAGCAGACGAATCGCCTGACGGTAAACGATTACCGCCGCCGAGGAACACCCACAAAACTAGAGGAGTCTCAAGTGCATTGCCTGTCTTGTAAAAGGGTTTGGGTCGTCGGTAAGTATCCTCACTCTCTCGGCGAAACACAACGTAAGCATTGTTCCACGCCGGTTTTCTGTGAGGTCTTGGTATCGTGGTGGTCGTGGTATCTCCGGTCGAGCCGGCCCATTCGTGCCAATGCATGGCTCTCCCACTGTAAAAAATAATTAAATACAAATCGTATCCTGAAAAAACAATTTAAATCGGTTAATAAAGTTCGAGATATAAGAATTATAAAGTTTCTGAAATTAAGAGGAGATGTTTTGTCCCTTTCCCGCAAAATTAGTGATAATTTTTTTTTTATAATTTTATGTTTAAAAAAAAAATTAGGATGTGTATGGCGAGAGAGAGAGACAGAAATGAATTGTGATGTCACTATTACCTATTTTGATTTAATTGATGGACTATATTATAAAAAGAAAGTAAACTGGCCAATTTGTGTTATGTTAACCCGTATATATCGTTCTAAATTAGTCCTAACTTGTATGCAATCGCAAATATACCATGCAAAATATTTTTGCTCCACTCTATTTCAAACAACGACAACTGTGACTGTCGAATGGAAATGCTTTTTGAACGAACAGTTAAAAATTGCGAACACATTTTTGGAACTACTGTTAGAGAGTTTGTAGCTAAAAATAAAAAACAACATTAGGCAAAAAATAGTCCTTTTTATTATTAGCCATACAAAAGGGTAATTTAGATTTGTGGTAGTTTTAATTTTATGCAGCGAACTAGCTTCTGCCCGCGACTTCGTCCGCGTAGCGTGATGATATATAGCCTATAGCCTTCCTCAATAAATGGGCTATCTAACACTGAAAGAATTTTTCAAATCGGACCAGTAATTGTAATTTATAAAGCTGAAGAGTTTGTTTGTTTGTTTGTTTGCTTGAACGCGCTAATCTCAGGCACTACTTACTGGTCCGATATGAAAAATTCTTTCAGTGTTAAATAGCCCATTTATTGAGGAAGGCTATAGGCTTATCGCCATATCATCACGCTACGCGGACGAAGTCGCGGGCAGAAGCTAGTCAAATATAAGCTGATATCTCATAGTAGGTATAGTTTTTCCCTGCATTTCGGCGAGTGAGTGAGGATACCGGGGCCCTCTTAAAAGGCCGGAAACGTAGTTGTGACTCCTCTGGTGTTGTGGGTGTCCATCGGCAGCGGTAATCGCTTACCACCAGGCGATTCATCTGCTCGTTTTCTCCCTGTCCCACAAAAAAAAAACAAACATGGTTCACATCTCATATGATCATCTCTATCGGTCGCAGCTGTGTCTGGCTCGTGGTAGCAAGCTCATCCAATATTTACGATTGTTTTGCAATGTAGTGCGGTCTAATGGATAGGAGGTGGCGATTTCATAAATTATCTTTGCTATTCAACGTTGCTACTAGTCTAGGCAGGTAACAGCAATGCGGACGACTGCTTTTATTTTTTTAATTTATTTAATATGGTACGTTAACAATATACAAATTCATACATTTTTACTAATCATGCATCTAGATATGGGTTCTTATGTGTATATCAAATAAATATGTACACAACGCTTACTTTGACAGTAGGGTAAATTTAGTTTTATTTTATAGCACTTTGGTAGGTACTCCTTTTTTGTAAATTATGTAATAAATCTATTTAAATAACAATTTTAACAGATTTTCATTACATCTATAATATTATATGAATTTTTCGAAAAATGAACGCGTACACTTAATAAGAATCATCTGGGTCATTGGCCAAAGATCGCCTCTGGCTACTTACTGATCGTGATGTCCCAGATTTAACTTCTTATTTAGGGATCGGATTTTTTCATTAAGAAATTCTCGGTAGTCCGGATTAGTATATAGGCCCGATTAAGGGCAATAAGTAGGAGGCACCTGTTTTAAAACCCTTTTAAAAGGTGGGCAACTCACTTGTGACTCCTCTGGTGTTGCGGGTGTCCATGGGCGGCGGTTATCGCTTACCTATCATCGCTATCGGGTGATCCGTCTGCTCGTTTGCCCCCCTATCCCATAAAAAAAAGACCCGACTTCTAACCCGCTACTACCCTGTTTTTTGCACCATAAAGGTCAGATCGTGTATCCGTGACGTTCTTTGACCCTTCAGAAACTTATTCAAAGAATCTTTATTAAAGTGCTGATAGCTTAATACTTGATGTGATCACATTTAGTCGTAAAACAATATTGTACGATATGCAATGTCTAAATCTATTAAAAAAAAATATTTTATTTCTAATGTAATATTTGAATGAAAATTAAAATTGAATTATATAAAAATTGAATAAAGTAGTAAGATATTAAAAAAACAATGGGTTGCACTCCGGGAGTGCTGGCAGAAGAGAAAACTTGAATATTAACGTTGGGCATTTTTGATATTTTTTTAACTACATTCAATCTCAAACTGCCTCATGAGCCTAGTGTTCCTGAGTGCGACTGCCACGCTAGAGGTCGTGGGTTCGATTCTCAGGTCGAGCAAAGTGTTATTGGGTTTTTTTATGAAATTCCCAGTAGCAGCTCGGAGTTTCGAATTGGGCACAAATTCGAAACTAATGGCAATAGACATAAACATACCGGCGAACTGTAGGTGTATATCTATTCGTACGCCTCTGCCTAATCCTTCCGGGAATACAGGCGTGATGGTATGTTACTATATATTATCCCATAAACAGCCAGGTGGGAGATATACTGTCATTAGTGTGGTGTTCCTTCCATAGCACGTTAATTGTGTCGTTAGCGACACATGGCCTCACACGGCACAGTGCAGTCATTTGTTGTGATGTATTGGATAATTATGTGCCAATAGTGACCGAGTATTATGGAGTTGCATTGTGGATGGAGCAAATTAGTTAATCAAGTTTATTAAAATAACAATTAAATATCTTTTTTTTGCATTTGTCATGCTAAGATTATAAAGGCAATGGCAATTGCAGGTAGGTCTCGCGCTGGATTAGTAGTCATAGCGTCTGGTGTATCTAACCAGAAGACGCAGTGTCGAATCCTGCCTGCGAGTCGAATTTTTCCTTCACTAAAATAACAATTAAATAATACTATTTACATAAGGTACCTACTACAAAAGTCCAGTCATGGTAAAGACGACGATACAAACTCTTAGCATTCACTGAAAAAATCATCAAACATATTAAAATATTAATTATAAATATAAATAATAATATAAATATTATTAATACATAAAATAATCATTGCTTTATATTTCCAGGTCTCCCACGTGATATTTCCATCTCCCTAATTTCGCTCATATGCAAAGGCAAGTTTTATTTTAATTAGTCAAATAAAATAGGTAAGTAATTTTGAAAAGTCAATACCAGTTTCACGGTTCCATAACATAAAGTAGGTCTTATAATGTAGGGACTGCAAAAAAATACTCTTTAAAAAAATCACGATTGTATATAAGCTGTGCTAAGTAGGTAAGTAGTTTTCATAGCTTAGTGGCTAAAGTGTCAGATGTACTTAACCGGAGAGACGCAGGTTCGAATTCAGCCTGCGATCAAGTTTTTCATTCATCTTTATAAATGTTTAGCATATGCCAAATGTTATAAAAAAACAAAACTCTCGAGGTGACGCTTGAACCCAGTACACTTCCGTTCCAATGCACCAGTTTTTTTTATCTAAAAAAATAAAAACTATATCGAACAAAGTCACAACACAGAATAAAAGAGCGGAACTTCGAGTGTCACATCTCAGTGCGACCCAGAATATAGCCAGCTCCATGTTTTTGGTGCAAAAAGCGAGTAGTTCTCAATATCCCATGTGGGATGGAGTGGGGCTCGCTGGCGTGTTTACAAGCTGAATGGGACTGTTTCAGCTTGAAACCGAGCCACACTATGCTATGCATAAGATTTTAGCGGAGAGGATACTTTGATAAGCTGTAGCGGATTAAAAAAAATCTATTTTGAATGAACATGGAAAGCAAAGAAATGTTACCGTTTCATTAATTTTATGAATATAAAAAAATAACTAGTTTCTTCTCTCATTTGTATTACAACAATATTATATTATTCAATTAAAATGAATTGGTTGTAATTTCTAATAGAATTGTTTTTGTTTCCGATTAAAATTTGATCCCCACAACTCAACTCATGATTAAATATCGTAAGTTCCTAATTTTAACTTCCTACATTTATTAAATTTTATTGAAGATGTTTGTCGCTGAACACCAATTCGCCCATTCACATTTCGTTTCTTCACTATACAATATTTATATACTTATTTATAACAAAAGTATGTTTCAGACATTGGTAGGTATTCTTTGTTTAATTTGGGTATTTTTTCTCAAAATCATAGTCAAATATTATTATTGAACTATTTAAATATTATTAATTAAACTAGATGCATTGTTTTAAGTAGTGGGTTATAAAAGTAGAGCCGGCAAAAAACTGCATAGATCCTACTCTTTTAAATAACATTTTTATTTTTTTACATATTTGCTATAACAATGTGAGCATTTGTTAGTTAGGAGTTCGTTAATTAGTATGAAGGGCGCGCAATTTTAGTTTCAATGACCTCAATCTTAATTTCCATCTCGCGTCCGCTCATCGCTATAACCTTACCGCCACTACTCATTGTACCGTAGCGACTCCTTTCAGCATCGCAACGTAAAAGCGTTCTTCGGAGCGCCTCGACTCAGAACATTTAAGTCTGAGAGCGCACGACAAAGCGGTATTGTAATCGTTTCAACCCGAACCAAAGATATTTGAACAATGAGAAACTATGTCAGCTATTAAACCTTTGCACTTTTTTATCTTACAAAGATCTTTAAGATTTTATTGAGTTGATTTTCCAGTTTCACGAGAAACTGTTGGAAATCTCTTTCGGTAATGTGAGGTGAAGTTATGTTTAAAGTTTTGAAGTTAAACTGATATTGTGTGGACTTAAGATTGATCCAGTGTCTTGTCTAATAATTTCTAGCTCATACTTGTTACGGCTTTTTTTTCTGATAACTTTTTATATTGAATGAGTCCTTGGTACACATCAAACTGCATTATTCTGAAAATAGTGTTATCATATTCTTAAGGATGTCTATAGTTTCCCTCTTTTTAACATTGACTTTTAAAAGTTTTCACGGTCTAATGTAAATAATACATTTGACTTTGACTTTACTAGTCCAATTACTAGACAATCACATTCATAAACTTATCCCTATATCGTGTCGGCTTGAGCTAAGTCCGGTTGCCAGTTGGTAGGTTGTTCCGACATCATAGTTTCGGAAACTGTCAAATTTCTTCAATCGATTCTCAATTTATTATCCAAATTATAGAGTTTATTATCAATTGGTGAAATTTGGCATGTCAATACACTAAGATAAGAAGTAGTTACCTATGCCAAGGTAAGAATATTAACCCCTCACATTCTGAGAGGATACCCGTGAACAGCAATAAAACAACAAGTAGGTTGAGAAAAAGAGACAGAAGGTAATACGAGCGATCCAATAAGTAAACTGTAAAGTTTCATGTGTAGTTTAGTATCATAGGATAATTAAAGACATGCAAAAGAAAATTATAATAAAGAAAGGAGAAGCAACTTTGTCAATCCACGATTAGTCATTCGGTATGTCTTTTTTTTAATTTAGCATTTGCCCACTAATTGCTGGGCAAATACCTCCCCCAAGTCCTTCCAAGAACTCTTCTTGTACCTCCGCAAACCAACCCTCGCAGTACGCATCCAAATCATCCCGCTATCCTCTGTCTGGGCCGGCATCGTCAGCACCTTCCTAAGAAATTACACAAAATAATCACACTAAGGAACACATAAAATCCAACGCCGCGCAAGTCATTGCGGCTTTTACAAAATACTACTTTACATTATACTCTAGTATGGTCTTAATAAGAGCAAACATCGCACGGAGTCGGCTAAAATAGCGGCGGATAAATTCTACCCAAGGTGGCCAGGATTTATAACGACCCGAGTGGAGACCGCAGGCCTAAGCTTTGATCTAAGTAATAAGTAACAAGCGATAAGGGGCCCTAGTCTGCTATTTCAAATGACTCAGAATGACCGTCCAATGGCACTAAATGACATAAGAAATGACAGATTTCGTAGAGAAAACTGTCAAAAATCTACCATTATGAAGTCACTGAATCACAATTCTGACACAACTGAATAGTAGACTCGACACCAAGATACATTGTGTTTTTACATCCCAACTGCAGGTCTTTCTAAATGATAGGGGTAAAGCTATATAACATTACTAGCTTCTGCCCGCGGCTTCGCTCATTTGAAGCTATATCAGGAGTAAAAAATAATAATTATGATGACCTCTTTTTTGTATGGGCCTCTATACATCAGGGAGGTCAAGCTGTATCTCAGGATTAATTTAATTTATTGAGAAAAGAAGTTCACCAGTTTTTAAGTTGGAGCATATACTTTCTAACAGTGATAATAAAATTAAAATCTATTCAGTATTTTTTTCTGCAACCCGTAACAAACAGACAAGAATTTTAAAAATCACATTTTCTGATTCGGAGACGTTTATATACCATAACGTACATGTTATTTTTTTTAATATCTTCAATGTACAGACACAGCTTTTTTACAATTTTATTTTATTACAGAACGTATGCAAATATAGACTAACAACATTTTAACTTCTTCTCTCTCTATACTTGTATAAAATCATAAAAAAGCAGTGTCTGAACATTGAAGAATATTAAAAAAAACCAGTGGGTCCTCTGTAATTTTTGAGAATCTAATCCAAAACTGAGATTTTTAACATTCTTGTCTGCTTGTTACGGGTTGGCGCTAAAACTACTGAATATTTTTTTTTATCACTGTTAGAAAGTAGGTATATGCTCCAACTTAAAAACTGGTGAATCCTTTATCTCAAGTAATTGAACGCATCCTAAGATACAGCTTGACCTCTCTGATGTATACAGACCCATACAAACAAGAGATGATCACTGTTGAATTTTTATTAAATTATTTTTGGTATCCTTTTTTAATCCTAATACAGCTTCAAGTGAGCGAAGCCGCGGGCAAAAGTGTATAATATTCTCAAGAAAATAACTTTTTAGCTTTCCTATAGCTTGCACCAAACACCACTTTAGGAGACTTAATGTGGTTATACTTATTTTTTTTTATTTATTTATTTTATTTTACAGAAGGCTTACAGACTAATAAATATATGATATAATGAACATGGTATTAATAAATTGCTAATTACAAGCCTCCACATATAGCTTAAAATTAGTCGATAAGAAGAAGAAGAAAATACAAAAGAAAACAAGTACAGTCGCCCGCAGGTCAGGCCATCAAATCCGTCAAATTTTCCAATTGAATACGAACCTTAATAGCTCGTATTAAAGTTGAAATTCTGTCAAAGAAATTTGACACATTGTGGTACCCTGATATGTCGGCCACCGTACATACAGTCTTATTTAGTTATGGTGGAAAAAAAAATAATTGTGCCAAAAGTCGTCTTGCTGTCGCCACACGAGTGCAGAACAAGTCGATATTTAAGTCCCTAGGTAGTCTATTAAAACAAAGTGCACTTCTTATTGAAAAAGCATTCCGCCTGTAATTAGTCAATGCGTAGGGGACACTTAATATTGGGCGTTGACGAAATCCTATTAAATTAGTGCGTAATGATAAATTAGCTACGAGCTCAGGACAGTCAACATGGCCATTAGCGATACTCAACAGTAGACTTATATCATTAATTTGACGTCTCATCTCTAGAGGAAGGAAATGGTACCTTTTGCAACGGTGTTCATAGTCAACTGAGTACTGCTGTGCCCTGTAGTCTAGATAGCGAAGGAATTTTCTTTGGACACCTTCAATACGTGACCTGTAAATCTGATACTGCGGGTTCCAAACCTGAGACGCGTATTCTAAATGGCTACGTACGAAAGAACAATATAAAATTTTTAGCGGTTTAAGAGATTGGAAACAGGCCGTGGTGCGTATTATAAATCCCAGAGCTTTAGATGCTTTTGTCACTATGCTATCGATGTGTTGATTAAACAGAAGCTTGCTGTCTACAATGACTCCCAAATCTCTAACGCTATTCAACCTGCTAATTAGTTGATTGTTTAATGTGTAACCAAAATTTATTAATGATGTACGACGTGAGAATGTTACGAGGAAGCATTTAGAGATATTTAGTTGGAGCTTGTCACGGTTGCAGTATATCTCAAACCTATGTAGGTCATCCTGCAATTGATATGCATCAGACATGTCACGCACGATTTTGTGAATTTTCATGTCGTCAGCATAAAGTAAAATATATGAATGATGGAAGCACTGTTTGATATCTGCAATGAACAAAATAAATAGCAGTGGCCCAAGAATTGAGCCTTGAGGCACGCCTGATGGGACAGAACTCCAACAGGAGGTGTAACCTTGAAGTACAACAGCTTGTGTTCTGTTCTCTATATATGAGGAAAACCATCGGTACAAGTCTCCGTGTATTCCAGCCAGATATAGCTTCCTTAGCAGCATGCAATGGTCAATACGGTCGAAGCATTTACTGTAATCAGTATAAATTACGTCAACTTGTCGCTGAGCCATACCACTTGTAATAAATTCATGTGATAAGAGTAAGTTAGACGTGGTTGAGCGATTCCGAACGAAACCGTGCTGTTCATCGCCAAGAATGGGCTTAAAGGCCGCGTAGACATCGGTGGAAACTATGCGTTCTAGAATTTTGGAAAAAAGGCAGATTTTGGATATGGGTCGGTAGTTTTCGATGTTAGCTTTGTCGCCTTTTTTAAAGACAGGAGTAACAAAAGCAGACTTCCAAATCTTTGGGACTGTACCTTCGGAAAGAGATCGGCTGAATAAAATATAAATAGGTTCAACAAGACTATCAGCACAGGTGACTATAAATATTGGAGGGATTAAATCAGGTCCACCTGATTTGGTGAGCTCTAACGATTTGAGCAGCTTTAATATACGTGAGTGGCTTATGTCAATTGTGCTAACAGACATTGCAGTATTACCATACTGTTCACCGGAAGTCTGTTCATCATCATCCGTCGGTTCAGGTTCTAAGAAGGTGGACTGAAAATAACTTGCGAATAGGTTGCTAATATCTTGCCCTGTATTCACAGAGGTATCATGGTAGAACATAACATTAGGAAAGGAGCCAGTTTTACGCTTGCTTTTTACAAACGTCCAAAAAAATTTAGGATTTTTTATAATAGTGGCCTCAATATTTCCTATATAATTGTTATAACAAGTTTTTTCCAACTCGATAAATTTGGTGCGTAGTAATGAGAACGAGTGATAATCTGATAAGTTGGAGTATCTTTTGTATTTCTGATGGTATTTATGTTTTTCTCTAATAATTTTAATTAGCGCTGGGGTGTACCAAGGAGGGTAAGATGATTGTTTTACAGTTTTTACAGGAATGTATTTATCCCTAAGTTCGTATAGTTTACTATAGAATTCAGTAATTGCATCCTCCAAGTTCGTTGACATTAATAATTGGGTCCAATTAACAAGATCAAGTTCCGATTTAATAGCATCATAATTTCCCTTCGAAAAGATATAACATTGCTTAGGTCTGTCAATAAGTTTATGAATTTCAATGAATTTTGTCTCAACAATTAACGGTTTATGATGCAAATCAACGGGCAAAGCTAGTGGATCCATACATTCCGTGACAGCTACAGTGTCGTTACAAAATACAAGGTCAAGGAGTCTACAGTTAATGTTCCGCACACCGTTATACTGAGACATGTTAACTGTTTGTACTGAATCAAGGAACTCAATGACAGGCTGTGAAGAAATGTTTTGAGGAACTAACTCTCCATTGGTAACCATGTCGCCATTACACCATTCGACGTCATTTCCAAAATTAAAATCACCCACAACTAAAAATTTATCGAGAGGATGAGTTAAAATTAAGTTATTAAGGTTATCTGTGAAATTATGTAACTGAGTACTATAGGAATTACCTATATTCTCCTTGCAAAGATAAAGTGCACATATGTGCAGATTGTAACTAACCTGTGGTTTGGACCTCTTAAGGATTAAGGACAGCCAAATATCCTCAGCAGAACTTCGCCAATCCAACTTCTCAACTATCGTAAGTTCGTGTTTTACCGCTATCAGAACACCTCCACCACGTTTCTGACCTGTCCGGGAGTACTCACGATCACGTCTCCAAACAAGGTATCGTCCATCAAACAATTCACTGTTGTTAAAACTATCATCAAGCCACGTTTCCGTAAATATAATGATATCATAGGAGCTAAGACACACACCGCGAAACACTATATTCGTTTTCGTACGTAAACCACGGACGTTTTGGTAATAAACTTTAAGCGTAGCCATAATTACAATCAACTATAGTCAAATAACTTATGTATAGATAAAAATAGATCAAAGATAAGTAAAATTTTAGTGGTAGAATTAAGTCCAGGTAATTACCGCAACTATTATAATGATTAAAGCAGGTAGAAGGCAAATAAAATAAAAGACACAGCAATACACAGTGATCATTAGGAATGACATTATGAAAATAGGTGTTATAAATAGAAACAATAAGCGACAACCTGTACAGAGATAAGAACAGCTCGGAGTAAAAAGTTACAACTGGGGACCATCTTTGAATAAAAATGCACCCTATCACACGACATATATGGTTTAGATTATCATAATAAGATGCTACATTGCAGAAATAATATTGAGTAGACTTACTTGGGCACACCGCGTAGCGACACAAAACTAATAGGAAAACATAACTAGCACGCAAATGAGTAAGATTCTCAAACATTTTTATTACGAACTTAAAAAACTTAGACATAAAAATAGTTGATATTCTGACAACTTTATCGTGGTTCAAATAATTTTCTGAAGATCTTTCTCCGATTTGACCACTAGTGTTGGAGAAGTATCGTTTTTTTTTGCGTGTATCTTCGCATATTTGACCCACACGTATTGGAAATTCATTTCTGCACAGGTTTTTTTAGTTTTTGACAACAGCATCTTATTTTTTATAGTTAGGTGATCATTTATAAAGATTTTTTGTTTCCCAGTTAGTCCAATTTTATCCGGTGTTAGGGGTGAGGTCTTTAGTTCATGCCTAGCAGCCGCTAAAAAATCTTCTTTCACGTAACGTTGGCAGAGAGAAACTATAATAGGTTTTATGCGATCTTTTTCGTTTGTCGGCACTCGGGTGATGAAGTTTATTTGATTTTTGCAGATAGGGTAATTAACTTTAGCGCCGATTTTGGCTATTATTTCAAACAGGTTTTCACCGCTTGTTTGGGGTACTCCCTTAACTTCAACATTATTCAATCGCGACCATTGATCTTTGTTATAGCTGTCTTCTTCCAACTTATCTAGACGGGCATGCAGTTGTTCGACCTGATCTTGGACTTTCTCAACCTTCACGATACGTAGCTCCATATCATTCAGTTTCCCGGTGAATTCCTTCATAACCTCGTTATACTGATCAGTGAAAGAAGTTTTGAACTCGGCAAATTCACTCCTCAATGCAGTGATTTCTTCCTTCATATTCTCCAGCGTGGCGAATTTCAAAGACAATGCTCGAATTTCCCGCAGGACATCGGATTCCGGTTCAGGGATGGGTGAAGTAGGCATGGGTGATATAGGCAGAACGGGTATGGTGTTTCCTGCCTGTCTGCATTTGCTGCAACGCCATATTAACTTACGATCTCCAAGCTTCTGGTAGCCGTTTTCGGTGATGCCCCCACAGTGGAAATGCATCATGAGGTTACACGACTTGCAGTGTGCACCGTCCGATAACGAGTCACTGCAGACACCGCACTTGTATGTATCCATTACTGATAGAATATTTATTACAAAATAATACGACGGAAAAAAAAGAAAAATGTTGAGAAATACTGGAATTATTTTCTAAATCGACGTTAATTTCAACTGAATACGGCCGTATGCACCGAGGTCAACGACCGAAATGACTTATATGACTTATACTATAAGTTAACCGCTTAATTACACTTACAAATATAAACCATCCTTATTCCTTAGTAAGTATGAAATAAGAAACATTATGTTTTTTATGTCAGTTTGAATAATGATTAGAAAACAATGATTTATAATGACGTAAAGCATTGTATTGTTTCTCCCTTAATTTCACGGGAGTCTTTAATGTATAGAGCTGGTAAAAATACAAATACAAGATACTTTTTACTGCCTAATTAATCTGTGGTTGTAAACGTGTCAGCTGGGTTATAGGTCATTGGTTCGAATTCCAGGTTCAACAATGTGTTGAATAAAAAAAAGAAAGATTATTTTGTTAGTAATTTTTCCAAATCCATTGTTTTTTGCGTCGTTAGTCTAGTGGTCCCAAGTGCGACTGCTACGCTAGAGGTCCTGGATTCGATTCCCAGGTCGAGCAAAGTGTTATTGGGTTTTTCTATGAAATTCTCAGTAGCGCTCGGAATTTGGAGTTTGTGACCGGTTAATGGCAATAGGCTCGCCCCCTATTACATGGGACCTAAACATACCGGCGAACAGTGGGTGTACCTCTGCCTAACCCTTCGGGGAATACAGGCGTGACGGTATGTATGTATGTATTTTTTCTTTAATAATAGTCCATTTTTAATTTTGTCACTCGCGCGAGAATTTACATCCTATCCTACTAATATTATAAATCCGAAAGTTTGTGAGGATGGATGGATGGATGGATGTTTGTTACTCTTTCACGCCAGAACCGCTGAACGGATCTGGATAAAATTTGGCACAGAGACAGATTATAGTCTGTTATCAAACAAGAGATGATCACTGTTGAATTTTTATTAAATTATTTTTGGTATCCATTTTTAATACTAATACAGCTTCAAGTGAGTGAACCCGCGGGCAAAAGTGTATAATATTCTCAAGTCAACAACTTTTTAGCTCAAGGCAGAAGCTAGTAAGTTATAAGGCCCTCTAGTGGCATATTACTGAGACGTGGATTCTTATTCGGATTCGGGGATGAACTGACCTACACATCTACTTACAAGGCTAGTTAAATAGATATGAGAATAAAGCCCACAAATATTAATAACAATCTTGAAAGTGAAACATGAAAATATCGAAGAAAATCCATTAATGGACTAAAAACTACTTCTCTTTACTCAGTTCAAACTAAATGAATTTGTTTTTTTTATGGGTTATGGGCAACCGAGCAGACGGATCACCAGATGATAAGCGATAACCGCCGTCCATGGGCACCCGCAACACCAGAGGAGTCACAAGTGCGTTGCTCGCCTTTATAAGCACAACGTAAGCGTTGTTTCTCGTCGAGGGCGGCACTCTGTCGACCCCACATCCAATCAGAGCCGGAGTCCCTCAGGGCTCCGTTCTCTCCCCTCTCCTTTTCGCGCTGTACACCAGCGATATTCCTAAAAGCTCCAAGTCGGAGTTGGCCCTATACGCCGATGATACGGCTATCTACTATTCCGGCAAATCCCTCCCTGCTATCACCAAGATCCTCCAGACCTCGGTCAATGCCATCGGCACTTGGTTTAGGAAATGGAGAATCGAGGTTAACCCATCCAAGAGCGCGGCCGTTCTTTTCCATAAAAGCAACGACCGCTCCATTGAAGCCCGACCCATCTCCCTCTACGGCCAACCGATCCCTTGGGAAAAGAAGGCCAAATACCTGGGCGTGATTCTAGATTACCGACTCTCGTTCCGAGAGCACATAAAGACGGTTCGCTCCCGTGCCGCTTTCGCTCTCGGCCGTCTCCACAGTATGCTCAATGCACGCAGTAAATTATCCCTTAAATATAAGGTGAGAATTTACTTGACGTGCATCCGTCCCATTATGACCTATGCTAGCGTTGTGTTCGCACACATCGAAGGGTCTGGAATCCATAGGATGCAAACTCTTCAAAACCGATTTACGCGCAAAGCCACGGGCGCTCCGTGGTACGTGCGTAACAGGGAACTCCACTTAGACTTAAAACTGCCTACCATCAAGCAGTTTATGAAACGCGCCTCCAAGCGTTACTTCGATAGGGCCCCCCATCACCCCAATCCCCTGGTGGTCAGTAGCGTCGACTACATCCCCTCCCAGATTAGTAGAACTCACCGTCCAAGGCACGCTCTAGCTTACCCCGACGACCCTATAACGGTCCTACAAGAGTCGAATAGAGAGACTAGCACTCTCAAAATACACTCACACAAACGCCGCCCGATTTACCGTCCTCGCCGGCGAGGCCCGTCGCGAAGACCCAGTAATGGTAACCCCCCCCCCCGACCCTTGCTCGAGCCGGCCCGCGCCGAGCCAGTAGCTTTAAATTAGTCCCTAATAATAATTTAAACCAGATCCAGCCGTCCCTAGCTGCCCCCCCAGCAACGCCCTAAGCCGAGGCCCGTTTCCCGCAGGGGACGCCCTTAGCTGCTGTTGCTTAATTTTAAGTTGCTCCTGGCTGGAGGCATTCGGTGCCTCGCCACCAAGTTCGGTTACGCTGTTAAGATTCCCTGAATCAACAGCTAATGTCCATTCCAAAAAAAAAAAAAAAATTGTTTCTCGTCGGTTTTCTGTGAGGCCGTGGTATCACTATGGTCGAGCCGGCCCATTCGTGCCGAAGCATGGCTCTCCCACGGTCGTATAAAACAGTTTTTTACAACTTAAATCTAACGCATTCGCAATATTTTCACGAAGTGGCATTTAAAACGAAAACTCGTCTATTCACGCGATTTACCGATATTTATACGAGTTTTTAAAGCACCTCCGTAGCTCCGCCGTATGCAAGAGGCTATGCATCTCGGAAGTTTACTAAATAAAATGCACTAAAAGTTATTTATGAGCACTGATGTTGCGACAAAGGAAACTATTTTGCTATATAACTATAAATCGTTATCGCAATGTGTTGGTTGAGAAGATTTTGCGAGCTAGCTTGTATTCTTCTAAAGATATCAGTTCTCTTACACATACCATCATGCCCGTTCTCCCTGAAAGGTTAGGTTAATGTATACTCATGTATACAGTTCGTAGGTATGTTTAGATCTCATGTAATAGGGCGCGAGCCTATTGCCTTAAACCGGCTGCAAATCCAAATTCCCAGTTGCTATTCAGAATTTCATAGAAGAAATCAATAACACTGCTCGATCAGTGTATCGGCCCAGGACCTCAAACGTAGCAGTGATGCTAAGAACCATTACACAATTCAATCTATCAACCTATTCCTTAACAACCAGTTATCAGGACTCCACGGCTTTTCCTGGTAGTTCATCTTAAATAAAGAAAATTTATTTTCTCACAAAGAACACCTAAAAACAGTTTTTTTTTAAATAAATTATTAACTATCTGGTGAGTGTCTTATATGTCGTTAGCCTGTACGCAGTTTTTTTATTTATTTATTTATTTTACTTTATTCTAGCAATTTGCTAGCCTTTAATCATATTGAACATTGAACAACCAATTTGTTTCGCGAATTAAAATTCGTGATTCCCCTAAGCCTTCCAGTTAACGCTAGTCACGCTGACAGCTCACAGTCAACGCTGGGACGCTCGCCAATAAAACAATGTGCGGTGCGGTCACTGCGGATGTGGTGTGCGCGGAGTTGAGAAAGTGGGCACGTACATGTGATTTTTTAATGTTTTGTAGTACCAATTCGAAAGTAAGTTTTTTTGACGATTTCGAGCATTTATGCCAATTAACAAGTTTTATTAAAACTGTTACAATAGTCGAGTCGCTGAGAAGAAAAAGAAGATATAAATAATTAATTTTTTGCATAATTATAATAATGAGAATAATGTTAATAAAATATGCCACTGATCTCTCATCATCGCCAAATAAAATTCGTGATTCGCTTAAGCCTTCCAGTTAATGCTTCTCACGCTGACAGCTCATAGTCAACGCCGGGCCAATAAAACAATGTGCGGTGCGGTCACTGCGGATGTGGTGTCCGCGGAGTTGAGAAAGTACCTATGTGATTTTTAGTGCGTTTTGTTTCTGGATTAAATTCGTTGAACTTCTTTAGGAATCACAAATTCCAAGTTTGATCAATGTAGTAGTAGTTTATTTGCGGAGATGTAAGCGTAACGAACATACTTACTCACTTTCTCATTTATAATATTTCAGTCGATAACGAATGTATCACTCATCTTGGTAAGATATTTCCAAATGCGTGTTTTCCCTTTCCTTAGCCGCCAGCGTGACTAGGTTTACCTAGTCACGCTGGCGGCTCGCAGTATAGGGGGGGTGTACATATATAAAGTACATCTGTACCTAACCGTTTAGAGAATGCACGCGCTGATAGTGTGATAATTTGAAATCAAAATTGACTTGATGAAAGCTAATATCGCTATAATGAATTAATATACATACGGATATATGACGGATTCTGGCGTAAAATCACAAGAATGCTTTCATTATATAAATCAGATGAATCTAATATATTTAACTCGTACCTAATAACAACATGAAAGTAGTCAGAAATGCTTAAGTAAAAAAAGCTTTGGCCCTAATTCTCGAAGTAGACCAAGTAATAGGCACGACCACATCATACAAAAACCTACTTATTTGTATTTTCTTTGTCGAGGAAAAAATGTAATTTTGGCGGTGAGAAGTGGTCGGTTCGTTTCTTGCCGATCATCCGCGGTCAGAAGGATGACGAGCAGATTGGACGGGAACAATTATTCCACTGGCCATGACTGGTAGGTTTTGTTCATTCTTCCTCGCAATAGATTTTGGCTAAGACCTATAATTTATAACGGTTAGGGGATCGATAGTGGTGACTTGTGAATATAACTAGAACCGGCGTGAAACAACGCTTACGTTGTGTTTTACCGAGTGAGAGAGGATACCTAGACCCTACCTAGAGGCCTAAACCCTTTTACAAGTTCTTTTCTTGAAGGTTTGAAGGTCGTATTGGTCCGGAAATACTGCAGGCGACAGTTCATTCCACAGTTTTGTTGTGCGAGGCAGAAAGTTTCTAGAGAAACGCACAGTTGTGGACTGCCAGCCATCAAGATGATGGGGATGGAACTGTTGTCGCGTAGAACGATGGCGAAAAGAGGCTGCAGGGATCAATCCGAACAATTCCTCGGAGCACTCCCCATAGTATAGGCGATAGAGGATGCAAAGCGAGGCCACATCTCTACGCAGCGCCAAGGGGTCAAGCCGGTTTGAAATAACTTGGCAGTCGACGATTCGAATCGCTCTTCGTTGGATGCGGTCCAGAGAGAGAAGCTGGTACTCGGGTGCTCCTGCCCAGAGATGAGAACAGTATTCCATATGAGGCCGGACCTGCGCCTTATAAAGTAATAGGCGGTAGGCCGGAGTGAAATACTGTCTCGATCTGTTAAGCACGCCAAGCTTCTTTGAGGCTACCTTAGCCTTAACCTCTAAATGTCCGCGTAACTGGAGTTGATTCGATATGTCGATGCCAAGTATTCCAATATATTCTTGTAACAGTTCTACAAGAATAGTTAATTAAGACTAAATAATAATATCTATAACTTATTGCTAACTATGCGTAGTCAATTATCTTATCCGATGCGTGGTCAGCAATCGTTGAGTTCACGCATGTCGCCTGATTGCTTAACTCCCGTCGGCGTATTTTTTCCATGGAAATGGCCTGTCGAAGGACGGCTATTCCATACCACAGAATTTTATCTCAATTTTACTTAATCGTGTTCACACAATACCATTTTTGCCCCTTCGTATTGCAGACTGCTTTTCGTCCGCATACTCAACTAGGTATAACTTAAACTTGAATCCTCAAAAGACTAATAAATATCGTTTAATCCAAGCAAACGGGATGGGCAAGAAGTTTCGCCATGTTGCAAGATAACGCTACACCATTGCAGATGTAGGAATATATCGCTTTGGGAATATGAGAGCAGAGAAAGAGAGATTAGCCAGATTCTAATCCCGACGTTTTAATTGAATTTTAAACATTCAAGAATCCATTCACCATGTGGGCTGCAAATTTATTACTACTACTACTACTTCATTTATTGTATGGGATAGGAGGGCAAACGATCTACCGGTAATCGCCTGATGATAAGCGATTACCGCTCATGGACACCAGTAACACCAGAGAAGTCTCAAGTGCGTTGACAGCTTTTTAAAAGGGGTTGAGCCTCCGCTATCCTCACTCATTTGGCGAAACACACGGTTTCACGCCGGTTTTCTGTAAGGCCGTGGTATCACTTGTGCTGAAGCATAGCTCTCCCACGAATATTTCATATTCAAAGTGCCATAAATAAACCATCCCTTATCCTCGTAAATCACCACATACGCCTTTATGACGATTAATTAATCAACCAGACAATTAATTAACATTGACAGTGGAGGAATCGCGTATTGCGCATAGTTGAAGCGCTTCGGCAAGCGTTGACACTATTGTCCAATAATTATTGTTCGTCGGATTAGATTTACGAATCCTATTCAGATTTGATACAATTATCTAGTCCACTTGTGATTGGAAATCGAGTGATTCATGATTGCTTTTCCTTGATACTTGTTATTTTTATGCACTACCTCGAATATTTACCATTGATTTCATGAGTTTCAATTGTGATTTCCAATATAAATCAGACTATCATATGATACTATACTAGTCCTGATTATTAGTGATATTCACTATTTGCATTGTATTCTTTACTAGCTTCTGCCCGCGATTTCGTCCGCGTAGCGTGATGATATGTAGCCTATAGCCTTCCTCAATAAACGGGCTATCTAACACTGAAATATTTTTTCAAATCGGACCAGTAGTTCCTGAGACAGCGCGTTCAAGCAAACAAACAAATAAACTCTTCAGCTTTATATATTAGTAAGTATAGATGAGGAGAATTTATTCAACTTACTTAAATTTCCTCAAAGTTAATTAGTAGGATGTATTAAAACATTGCGAAATATTCGGCAGGATTTGCAATAAAAAATCTACCTTCCAGTCTGTGACTAGCTAGTCCTACGAATACTACTTCGGCATACTACGAAATACCAATAGTATCAAATCCTCATACTTAAAAGCTAGTTCAAATGTACCTGTCAATACCACAAGGGACGGAACATGCCAACAATACGCCTGTTAGTTTCGACTTGTACCGATATCCAAAGCGTTTTTGCTCACTACATCTTGCGAATGACAAAAGTAACAAATCTATTATTATTGTCTTATCTCCCCGAACGCCGACTAAACTCGACACCCTCTTCATCTAGTTATCCCATAAATCATTTTATCCTGTCGCTTTTTATTATGGCTTTTGGAGGAGTTGTGGTGTGGTGTAAGTTAATAATTATTGGGTGACACTTCCTTTCTACATAGGTGAAAATGTATAAGCTAGTGAATTTGTTGTAGATAACCGTCAGAATCCTTTAAGCCCTGTGATTTCTACTTTGGCGTAGCAAAACCAAATAACTTGAACAATTAATATGAAAGATTTAAAGCGGCGGTAGCCTAATGGCTAGGGCGTCGGACTTGCGATCATGTGGTTGCCAGTTCGAAACCCCCCATTGCACTACCGACGTGAACCCACTCGTAACACAAGCAATTTAGCTTAGCACGAGGGGTTAACAAGAATACTAGTAATGTGTGACCCACATGGCTAGTAAGCTTTTTAAAAAAAAAGAGAAAAAAAAATAAAAGAGACTGCTAGTGCAGCGTAGTACAGAGTTAACCATAATAGGTACTTGTAGCCATCTCTTTCTTCTTTGCTCAAGAAGTTTTCTGTCTTAAACATTAACACACTGCACTGCACCTACGATTCAAGGAATTAATCTAAAAAGATTTTTTTTTTATATCCATCAATGTCTTCAATGTAATTTTATCATCACACCTCTCATCATCGGCAGTTAATTCATCGTCATACCTTCCATCACCACAGAACCGCTATCATTGCGTACTGTACAGCTCCTGAGGAACTTCATCGTGAGTACCATCAGGCTGTGGAATCAGCTACCTGCCGAGGTTTTTCTAAAATACTACAGCTGGGGTTCTTCGAAAAGGAGTGAAATGGTTCTTACTACGGTAACTACTTGCCATCAGGCGGGCCGTAAGCTTGTTTACCACCTCAGTGGTAAAAAAAGATTTTAAGTATTACAGTAATCATCAAAGGAGTTACATGGAGTGGTCATCATTACCACTTAATTAAAACAACTCAGGACAGCACTTGTCTTCCTGTTCATTTGACCGCATCTTGCTTATGCCTTAAGTCCGTCTTCAAAAGGGTCTTTTGTTTCCCTTATCTCAATGCGGTTTGATTAAGCCATTGTGTATCGCGAAGCCATTTGTTAGTTCATTAAGAGAAAGTACTGGAAACTTTTTACAACTCCAAATTGAAGATATTGGGGGCATAATGTTAGACGGTCTTATTTGTAGGCCTCTTCCTCGTTTGTGGGACATTGTTTGGATTTTGCAGATTAGATAATTAAGGGGAATGTCAAAATGAAGATTTAGGCGCATGGTTAATTGCTTAGATTAATAAATAAGTACGGTTAGTTACAAGTAACGTTACATTTATTAACTTTTGAACATCGACTACTTTATTGAGAATTGAAACTATGTAAGAAAATAGTTATATTTAGTTCGAATAAGCTATAGATTCTAGATTTCCTTGATTTCACAGGTCATCAACAGTTTAAACTGTTAGTTTTTTGAAATAAAACAACCTTACGGATTATATCGCGTTATATTAGTATACAATATTGCGTTATATTTTATTTCAATATGTCTGTTATAGCGTATAGCGTAAGCTTCAGAAATCAATATGTTAGTTTTTTTTGTAATATAAAATGCATATGAAATCTAAATCAATTCATCTAAATTTTATATCGCTATATCTGACGATGCGTGCTGCAAATTGCTTGTGGAGGTCCATCAATAATTATTCACATGGAAGCTCATCCTTCAATCCAGGGACATAGGACCGCACAATTTATTACTAAAACTTAGAGCTAATAAATTTACCTAAAATTCAGTGCTTCTATGGTGGTTTAAAAAATGCTTCAATAATATTTTGGATGCCCACCCTGTTACACACTTTTAACTGTACGGTAACGTGTAGTTAAGAAGGGTGAGTATTATCTCTTAAATTCCTACTTAAACCGATAGAAAACATTGACTATTGGAGACTTTTTTTAAATTTATATTCTTATGGGGCTTTTACGCTTAGAGTTCAAGTTCAAGTTCAAATAACTTTTTGTGATTTTTTGCATTTTTTATGCTAATTTTTATAAAGTTATATAGTGAAGGAAAAATTCGACTCGCAGGCAGGATTCGAACCTGCGTCTTCTGGCTAGGTACGCCAGACGCTATGACCACTAAGCCACCGCGAGTCCCACCTGCCATGTCGAAATTTGCCTTCACATTCTGAACTTACGTCTTAAAGGTGACGTCAGTAACATCTATTGAAAGGCAAGTTACTTTGCCTCTCAACCGACATGACTTACCTTACGGTTAGTTCTATGTCGTACGATGCTACCATACCTAATAACTAACTTTTTGTGATTTTTTGCATTTTTTATGCAAATTTTTATAAAGTTATATAGTGAAGGAAAAATTCGACTCGCAGGCAGGATTCGAACCTGCGTCTTCTGGCTAGGTACGCCAGACGCTATGACCACTAAGCCACCGCGAGTCCCACCTGCCATTTCGAAATTTGCCTTCACATTCTGAACTTACGTCTTAAAGGTGACGTCAGTAACATCTATTGAAAGGCAAGTTACTTTGCCTCTCAATAGATTCTCTTTGACATGGCAGGTGGGACTCGCGGTGGCTTAGTGGTCATAGCGTCTGGCGTACCTAGCCAGAAGACGCAGGTTCGAATCCTGCCTGCGAGTCGAATTTTTCCTTCACTATATAACTTTATAAAAATTAGCATAAAAAATCACAAAAAGTTAGTTATTAGGTATGGTAGCATCGTACGACATAGAACTAACCGTAAGGTAAGTCATGTCGGTTGAGAGGCAAAGTAACTTGCCTTTCAATAGATGTTACTGACGTCACCTTTAAGACGTAAGTTCAGAATGTGAAGGCAAATTTCGACATGGCAGGTGGGACTCGCGGTGGCTTAGTGGTCATAGCGTCTGGCGTACCTAGCCAGAAGACGCAGGTTCGAATCCTGCCTGCGAGTCGAATTTTTCCTTCACTATATAACTTCAAGTTCAAATGTTTTTATTTCAAATAAGCTTTTACAAGCGTTTATGAAACGTTAAATCTAGTTGCACGGTTCCAAATGGTGGATCCTATGGAGATGAATCCGGCAAGAAACTCCATGGACACTCTTTTAAAATAAAATAAGTTACAATCTTCACAGGTACAATATTGCGATAACAAGATGTGTGGCCGTTGAAGGATGTCCAAGATTGGAGGGTAGATTGGTGTCATATGCTGTAGTTCTCCATTTCAGGCAGAACGTACCTACTTATGTAATGAAATTTTGCGAAACATTTTATTGAAATAAACTCGGGTGTCTCTTGGGTGATATTAATACCGGAAATGGTATAATTTATGCATCGCCACGACCCGAGGGAGCCATTGGACCATCACCACTGTTATATGTATAATTCAGAGCTCGTAATTTTACGTGGATTATTTATATGTACCTACTATTTTTGATGAAACTTGTTGCTTGGTAATAAGAGCTGTACCAGTTCATGTATTAATATATTGTATGTAGTTCATGTATTAGATGTATCATCTATTTTTTTTAAGTTTATTATTGTACAGTTACCCACAGTTGGCTTCTATGCTGCTACGTAGACATTCATAGAAAAACCCAGTAATATTTTAGTCGACCTGGGAAACGAACCCAGGTCCTCTAGCGTAGGAGTAGCACTGGGGGCCACTAATAGGAGGCAGTATTTATTAATATTATACTCATGTTTTTTTTACTTCGACTACGAAATACTTACGTTTCTAAAACAAATACTATGAATTTTCTGTACAAAATGAAAATATTATAATGCTACCCTCTATCGTTTACAAAAAAGTCTAAAATATGTTTTATCTTCTTGCAATGATACTAATATTAATGATAATTGCTATAAACGGCAATAAAATAGTAAAAATCTATGCAGATAATTAAACTCCATAAAATGAGGTGAATTTAATTTAGCAGTAGGGTATTCAAATGGACTTATGAATTTTAGTCTGTGCAAAAAATTACCATAACACTTATAAGCATAGCAGAAACAGCATAACGTCGCTGTAAAATTAATAAATAAATAAATAAATATTCTGAGACATTTTTCACACAGCACCATCTAGTCCCAAACTAAGCAGAGCTTGTACTATAGGTACTAGACAATGGATATAATACCTATATAACCTATATACTTTTTTTTTTGTAAATACATACTTATAATACATAAGAAACACACCCAGACGAACACAAACACTTATATTCATCACATAATTTTTTGTGTCCTGTGGGAATCGAACCCACGACCTCATGATCAGCAGTCCGGTACTCGAACCACTAAACCACAGAGGTCGAAATAATACCTCGTATCTATGTCAAAAAACTTTATTTTTGTAAAAATCAAAATATAACTACGTATTTTATAAATACCGCAAAACTGTGAACCCAATATATGACACAAAAGCACATAACAATAATTTAAGTACTAACGAAACAACATTTTTATCGTTTCCAGTTTATTAATAACAGTTTGGATCTCTGGACATACGAGGTTATCTTCCTACAGCATTCCATTCCATTCCATTTCACACATAACTCAGAATTACTCTAACAAAATTAGCGCCTTTAATCCCTTATCCAATGAGATGTCATCAAAGCAAAATTCATCCAAAGTGTTATTACACTTGCAGACTGTCATAATATTAATTTGTATGTAAAACATGAATGTTGCGGCGCCATGCGGCGTACTCGTTGGCGGCTGATGCGATGTAATGACCTGAAAATGAGACTGCGATCGTCAAATTATGTGTCGGGTGTGTGATATGTCTGGGCGTATATACATCTATACTAATATATAAAGCTGAAGAGTTTGTTTGTTTGCTTGAACGCGCTAATCTCAGGAACAACTGGTCCGATTTGAAAAATTCTTTCAGTATTAGATAGCCCATTTATTGAGGAAGGTTATAGGCTATATATTATCTATACTTACTAATATACAAAGCTGAAGAGTTTGTTTGTTTGCTTGAACGCGCTAATCTCAGGAACTACTGGTCCGATTTGAAAAATTCTTTCTGTGTTAATATCCCATTTATTGAGGAAGGCTATAGGCTATATATCATCACGCTATACGGACAAAGTCGCGGGCAGAATCTAATATTATATACATGTGGGATTCAGTGTGTATCCGACCTTGTATAAGTGAGCATTACATGAATGAATGTATCCGAACAGGCTGAGCAAAAGAGAAGTATATGTGAGAAAAGGCCAAAGGAGGATTGAGAGGGGATATAAGAAAGAGGAATGACATAGGTGAAAGTAAAAATAAAATAAGATTTATGGAAAAAAAATTAAGATATAATTATCTTTATTATATTTCGAGAAAATAAAAGTAGTAAACAGTGACTTTGGTTTATATTTAACACCTAGATACATATCTATAGGACTATCTACGTACCATACCATGTCGCCTGTATTCCCTGAAGGGTTAGGCTAATACAGTACATACAGTTCTCCAGTATGCTGTTTTTTCTTGATAGGCTTATCGCCAGTTCGCCTGATGTTAAGTCACACTGCGACCTAAGGTTTACAATGTTTAGGTAAAATTTTACAAGCGGCGGTAGCCTAATAGCTAGGGCGTTGGACTTGCGATCATGTGGTTGCCAGTTTGAAACCCACCCACTACCGACGTGGACCAACTCGTAACACAAGCATTTAGCTTAGTTCGAGGCAACAATCCATATTGCTAGTAAGTTTTTTTTTTAAATAATAATAAGAGGCGAGCCGATTGCCATTAACCGGGCACAAATCCAAATTTTATTCTATTTCTATACTTTGCTCGACCTAGGAATCAAACATCTAGTGTAGAAGTAGCGCTTAGAGCCAATTGAGGCAATTCTGAGGTTCAATATTACAGGGCACAAATCTAAACTTCGGGCTGCGATAAATGTATACCAAAAATAAAATACAACCACAAACCACACATTACATACAAAACAGAGTAAACAAAATTCAAAACTACCTTACCCTTCAAACCCAACAAAATGTTACTACCCCTTCAACTTATTCCTTAGCTCATTACCCAACAGCCGATGGATAGTTGGGGGCAGTTGAAAATGAGCATCTACTTAAAAGTTTTAGAGCACCAGAACTGTGCTGAACATGGATCCAAGTTTTAAGCATGCCAAACTTTGGACAAGCTCAACATGTTATAGAAAATATGTTATATTCTTGATTTTGCTTTCGGTAACTTGAGGAAACTTTAAAATCTTCCTTTTCGTAAGATTTATGTTTAGCAGTTGCATCTTCTGTATTTTCCGCGATACGAAATGCAATAATATACAGTTCATGATATAAAAATTTAGAAGGATGATATTTTGGCTCTCATCACTTGTGCAAGCTCATTTAGTTTTTAATCATAAGGAACCATGACTCTCCTCCACTTTTCTGAAAGATTCTTTCGATATCGATCTACAGGATTTCACGTTGCGGACACATCTTTTCCCAAAACAAAGCAGAGATTCAAATGACAAGTAATGTCGTGCCAATTAAACTAATTGCACATCCACCGATCGATAAGGATCTTCGGTGCTCCGCCGTCCACTAATTGAGGCATGTCCGGTCATTTTGTTCGCCAGCTAAACTTCCCGAGGTCGGGCTTGTTAAGGGCCAACAAATTCGGAAATCGCGTCCAAATGTTAACGAGAACCAATTTGTGGGCGGTATCGACCTCGGGCGTACACCAGGGATTTGAGAACATAGTATTTTATTAGCAGGTTGATTAGTTGTTTGTCTTGGTGCTGCCTATTCGTTTGAGACCCTTGTCTGTTTTTCAAGTACTTTGTTAGTTATGACAGTTTATATCGGGGGGCTTTGCGGTGTAAGTCGGGTTTAGTTAGTTTAAATAAATTGGTATTATTGTTTAAATTTTACAACAAGCGAAATTAATAAAGGTATTATTAAATATAGATCATTACCTCAAAAGAAAATTATGCCTAAGTAAATGAAATCCGCGAATAAATAACCTGGAGGAATGAAGTATGACACTGGTCGCAATGTTTTGATAGGGCTCCGAAAACATTTAGTTACCTATTTAAATTAGCTTACGCCAAGTATCGCTGCCGTAGACAGGACATCCATTAATGAATCCCATATCCTACCTGACCATAAACATTGCCCTGGGTGGTACATGGTTGTAATCTCCTTGACCAAAACACCAGGGGCGCATAACAGCCACGTCGGTTTAATTTTCCAGTAATCAAATGTGAGTTGATGCGATTTTGAGGTTATGTCTCGCCCGCGGCCATGACGCTACGTCGGACGCCATATTGAATTAACGCGTAAACGTCATCATGACGCGCGCTGGAGCGAACTTCGTGAAATTGCAAGTAAAATATCGTAGCAAAGTAAAGTACTGGGGTTAAATGTTTTGGGTAATACCTACTAACTGAACAAGGCAAATTAAATTTGCGGGATATAATTTATTTTATTTATTTATTTCAGGTGACATAGACCCATAGAACAACATAGAACATATAAGCATGGATAACCACAATGTTGGGTGTTGAGTGACATTTAACGTTAATCAAAAAGTTTTTAGTTTTACCGGGCATGTAGGTCGAGAGAATTAATGAAAGGTGGAAGCGTTCAGCAGAAGTGACGCAGAATACGCCTTATGTACCAATCTTATTGGTAAAGTTCTTCAAAAAGGTTTGGTACGCACTGTGCCACTTTCTCCTAACTAGCGCGTGTTTTGTACGTCAACGAAGAAAAATAGTAGAGCAACACAAAAACAGTGTGGTTGATAGAGTGATTACCTCACTAGTTTTAACATTAACCTTATGTAAAATCTTCCTACTAATCAATTGGACTAATAAATCATTTAATAACACTATCACGCTCTAATGTTTTCTGAAACCCTAGTCTAAGATTTAAGAACACACAAGGAACATTTATTTTTAGGAAATTATCGTGAAAAGCCGCCTGGTGAAAGCGGAGGATTATGTCGGACTCATACTGACTAAAACTACACGACGTTCTTCCGATTCCAAATAAACAGTCCTAGAGCTTAAAAAGAGTTTTACTGACGCGCTTACAAGCTACTAAAATTGTTAAAGCTATTAATGGATCATAGTTGCTGAAATCCTGCAGCTCTAACTTGAAAGTCAGAAAGAAAAATCTTGAAATCCTGCCCTTCCCATCATAAATTCGAATGATATTTATCCTGTGTATATCAAAAAAAGATTTGATCACACAGGATAAATACCATTCCATAGTTGTCATATCCAAGGTTATTCAGCCAGCTTATGGCGACAAATATGAATTTATGGACTTGGAAAACCAACGGAGTATTAGCTTACTACATGTTAAATGGTCTGGTCAGGTACTCAGCAATCCCCACTCATGTGGATTGGCAGGTAAAAAATAATAGTGCTGGAGACCGCAATGGCGGTCTGCCACTATCCCGTATCCCGTAACCCCAGCAAAAAGTGGTGAGGCGAAACACCCGTGTGGTTTTAGTCGGTAGGTCACCCACTCTGGGTGGAGTCCGACACACCCCGCCGCCTTCCCCGGGCGGCGGATGTCCATGAGGATTTCCACACGTACAAAAAAAAAAACAAAAGAAGGTACTCAGCAATCGCACTGTGTCTTCCTTTACCTTCATTTAGGGAAGTGGTGGTGGTGGCGGGTCAAGTTTCGATCGGATTCGCAACTGGGCAATTTCTTATATTAGTATGTCTGGCCGTGTGGTACACAGGAATGCTTTTGAGTAAGAGGTAAGGCTCGCCCTTAAAACGGTTTAAAAGGAACATAGCCTGCCTAGCCATTCACTGTGACAGGTGCTATCATGCTACAGATGTCCAGAATAAGGTGAACTTGCGTTGTATAGAATGTTTCAGAGAAGGAGGACAATGACGGGGTTACTTATACTTCAATGTATAGCTTCGGCTCTAAAGCAAGTATATAGGTAAGTGTAGTGTAGTGGAAGTAAATATTCCTCGTTGCCTCCCCTACGACGAGTACATTTTCCACACTAAAAAAAGGGGCCATTCTCCAGATTTTTTGCGGTGACACTCTTACCTCAGGATCACAGAAAACCGGCGTGAAACAACGGTTAGGCTTTAAAAGGCGGGCAACGCACCTGTGTTGCAGGTGTCCATGGGCGGCAGTAATCGCTTACCATTGGTGATCCGTCTGCTCGTTTCCTCAACTATCCCATAAAAAAATACTTCTAATACCGTTTCTCTACTGCCCAGTAGTGAAACAGTAACAATATTAATTATTATGGCAAAAGTCTTACCAAAAATCGATAGTCACATAAATGAGTATAATTTTTACCTCAAAAATCCAGCAATAAGCATTTTCATAAGACTGTGTAGTTATCTGAAACGTCACAGCCACCTGGCGATGTTAATAACGAGACAGTTTTGAATATCCGCCGGCATCTGCCTACGACACGACGACGGTCGCGGCTATATTTTCATACTAATACCTGGCTTTAATCATTTTATTAACTAAGTTGGTAGTAATTTTATGTTTGGCTAACTTTCGTAGAACTAAGGTAAAGTGGATATAGGCACTTGGCATAATGAGGTGGATCAAATCAGTCATTAACTGATGGAATCTATATACTATCTATACTAATACTAATACTAAGACTAATACTAATACTAATACTAATACTAATACTAATACTAATACTAATACTAATACTAATATCTATATCTATACTAATATATAAAGCTGAAGAGTTTGTTTGTTTGTTTGTTTGTTTGTTTGTTTGTTTGTTTGTTTGTTTGCTTGAACGCGCTAATCTCAGGAACTACTGGACCGATTTGAAAAATTCTTTCAGTGATAGATAGCTCATTTATCGAGGAAGGCTATAGGCTATATATCATCACGCTAAGACCGATAGGAGCGGAGCATCAATGAAGAATGTTTAAAAATCGGGATTTTTCCATTTGAGAGCTTCCGATGCATGCGCTGCGTAAACGATTAAAGTTTCGCAAAAATAATATATGACAGAATTGTTCCTCTTTAAAAGTTCTAAAAAAAAGTCCGCGACATCATATGTCTATCTTTTCAGGTTGGCTCACTATAACCGTTTTTATGCTAACTTTACTCTAAAATTCGTTTTTTTTCCTTTTGAGAGCTTCCGATGCGTGCGCTGCGTAAACGGTTAAAGTTTCGCAAAAATCATATATGACAGAATTGTTTCTCTTTAAAAGTTCTAAAAAAAAGTCCGCGACAGCATATGTCTATCTTTTAAGGTTGGCTCACTATAACCTTTTTTATTCTAACTTTGTTCTAAAATTCTAAATGCATTATTTGCGTTGGTGTTTTTATAAACATGATATTAATCCTTATCCAAATAAATACGTTATTCATCAGCCTTTAGAGCGTTTGTTTTGTATCCGTGTGGACCGAGCTTGGGTCCGCTCGGACCCAACAAACGCTCTAAAGGACATATCCTCATTTAGCGTTCTTTTATTATTCCTGTTCCCGTGACATATTTTACTAAAGTTCCGCTCGGATACTCAATACTCAATTATCAACTAACAATATTGGCTATATCTTGAAGTGAGCTTCAATCAAAACATACTACAAGCCGCTGAACGGGATCATCATCTTCTTACCACCTGTCAAGTGCCACCTGCCAAGTTTGCTTGAACTTGAACGCGATAATCTCAGGAACTATTGGTCCGATTAGAAAAAATCTTTCGGTGTTAGATAGTCCATTTATTGAGGAAGGCTATAGGCTATCATCCCGCTAAGACTAAGTAACTATTCCACGCGGACGAAGTCGCGGGCGGAAGCTAGTTAATATATAAAGCTGAAGAGTTTGTTTGTTTGCTTGAACGCGCAAATCTCAGGAACTACTGGTCCGATTTGAAAAAATCTTTCAGTGTTAGATAGCCCATTTATTGAGGAAGGCTATAGGCTATATATCATCACGCTACGCGGACGAAGTCGCGGGCAGAAGCTAGTACTAATATATAAAGCTGAAGAGTTTGTTTGTTTGTTTACTTGAACGCGCTAATCTCAGGAACGACTGGTCCGATTTGAAAAATTCTTTCAGTGCTAGATAGCCCATTTATTGAGGAAGGCTATAGGCTATATATCATCATGATACGCGGACAAAGTCGCGGGCAGAAGTTAGTGTATGATATAATAATCAGTAAACCGATGACAGTTTGATAAACGAATGAAATTAATCGGTATAAATAGCATAAACATACAAACATTATTTTTACGCCTGACTCCCATTGGGGTAGGCAGAGACTAAAGATTATTAAATACACAACCACAAATCCAAAACTCCGAGCTGCTATTGAAAATTTTAAAGATAATCTCAATCACACTTGCTCTGTTGCACTGCTCGACCTGGGAATCGAATCGAGGACTCATATACCTACTTATATTGGGTTTTTCTATGAAATTATTAGTAGCGGAGTTTGAATCTGTGCCTGGATAATGGCAATAGCCCTAATTACATGGTAGATACCTTATCATACCGGTGAACTTTAGGTGCACAATAGTATCCTTAGTATAGTATCCTTCAGGGAATACAGGCGATATGATACAATACTTTCTGATTTCATAAAACTCTAGATTCAGTCTTGGACCCTGAATACCCAAACTCCCGAAAAATCTGCGCTCAAAGTCATAACTTTTTTACGTTACTGAAATGTTACGTTCCAAGAGATAAAATATGCTATGGCTCCAACACGTGCTCCAAAAACACAGTTACAACAACAACGCAATAAATATCGGTCAGAAATATATCCAAAAACTAAACAACAGTAATAAATTGCGAAATTTCAGCGTAAAAATACGCTCAGTGCAGTTCGTGACGGCTTCGGGACGTCGACGCCACGTCAGCTGGTTTCGTCAACGGTAATCCAATATGGTGGTCTGCGCAAGCTGTGTGGGGCAAACTAAAATTGAGTATATTTTACTGTATTCCAGCAAATGTAACTGCCTCGTTAGTCTAGTGGTCTCAAGTGCGACCGCTACGCTAGAGCCTGGGTTCGAATCCCAGGTCGAGCAAAGTGTTATTGGGTTTTTCTATGAAATTTTCAGTAGCAGCTCGGAGTTTGGAATTTGTGCCCGGTTAATGGCAATAGGCTCGCCCCCTATTACGTGAGACCTAAACATACCGGCGAACTGTGTGTGCAGGACTGTACCTTAGTACACCCCTGCCTATCCCTTCGGGGAATACAGCCGTGATGGCATGTTATGTTCCAGCAAATGTTTTGATACAAATATACGATAGCTTAGCTTGATTGATTGTGGCAAGTAAGAAAGTCATCATCATCATCAATTCGTCTACTGCTGAGCTCGAGTCTCCAGCGATTAGGCTATAAATCCACCAAGCTTGCCTAGTGCGGGTTGGTAGACTTTTACCGTCGCGACTTATACTGTCAGCTATGAGGGTTTCCTCGCGGTTTATTCCTTCACCGTTTAAGCACATGATAATTAACAATTACCTTTAATTAATTACCATGGCTTCGAACTTGAGACCCTTGAGTTAAGTTAGTTGAGTTAATTCTTCGTACACAACATTTTTAAATTGGCTTAATAGTAAGTATGCGTATTTACGCATCAGTATGATTTAAAAACCTCATGGCTCAGTGTGATTAAAAAGCTGTACTTAGCACTTTTTGAGAAGTAGGTAGTCTATATCAGTACTGTAGAGATCGCTGCAAAAAAGTGATAGTAATGTGGGTTGACTAGCTTCAATTTAAAACATAAAAAACCAATTGAATACGTAGAACTGTTTTGAAGGGTGAATTGAGTAAAAATTTGTAAGTCATTCGTTAATTGGTTTTCTGCTTGAATATCTTCATCTTCTCTATTCTACTATTATAAAATCGTAAAAAGCTATGTTGCAGTTATGGTATGCACATTGAAGATATATAAAAAAAGCAAGTGGGTTACGGTATATAAACATGTGCATGTGGATTGGGTGATCGTCTGCAAATCCAAAAATTGAGATTTTTTAAATTCTTGTCATTTTGTTACGGGTTGGCGCAAAAACTGCTTAATAGATTTTAATTTTTTTGTCACTGTTAGAAAGTATATACCCCAATTTAAAAGCTGGTGAACTTCTTATCTCAATTAATTAAACGGATCCTGAGATATAGCTTGACCTCCCAGATATATAGAGACCCATACAAAGAAGAGATTATCACTGTTGGTTTCTGATTAAATTATTTTTAGCATTATTCTAAATCTATAACAGTATTAGAAATGCTTATCCTGATATAACTTCAGTTAAGCGAAGCCGCGGGCAAAAAAAAACTAGTAAGTAATCATTCTAATCGTGCATTTTTCCTTAAAAATATCCACAATAAGCTCGGTCGATTTAGAGTCGGTTCCCGGTATCGGTATTGAAATTGATAGTACTAATGTACCATGATAAAGATTTGTTTAGAAACTTAAACTTTAATTAATAAGATACATATTACATCGCTAATCTCAGTAAAAAAGTCGCTCATCTACAAGACCAATACCTCTAAATAAAATACTTTAGTTCTACCATTCGTTTCATTTTAGTATTTTCGTAGAAATTTTATTAAACCATGATTTTTGACAACTCTGCAGCAAATCCGAGATTGCTTTTAAGATTTATGGCGAAAACTTGCAAATGCTAACGCAATCACTTCTCTTATAGTAGAAATTCTTTAATTCTTTAGATGGCTTTAGTATATCTGTAGGATGAGGAATCTCCTCTGGGGAAGGGGAGTAGGGGTCGTATGCCTATGCAATGGGTGGATACAGTAACAGCAACAACTGGAGCTACTCTACAGGCAAGTGTACACCAAGCTCAAGATCGTACATCATGGCGAGCGATGGTGAAGAGAGCCCACAGCCATCACGTCCCTCAGTCATGAGGATACGACGAAGAAGAAGAAGTATATCTGTATAAATAGTGAACAGTATCTCGATCCCCTAGAACCTATTAAATTAATTAACACAATTATAACTATTTGCAGTAATTTAACTATCTCTACAAAGTCTCCCTCCGAAATTATGGCTTCAAACTTTGTGTTTTAACTCCCGGAATGAGGATAAAACAAATGAAGCCGAGTTCCGAGAATTTAGAGTTCGTAGTTTTAAGCGCGGGAGTTTCTATGCCTATACCGCAACAGACCTGGCGTTAAAGCGAATTAGTTTCAAGCTACACAGGCCTTTCACCAGCGGTAGAGACGGCCAGTCTCTTTAGAAATGCGGGATCACCAAAGTTGGGATATTTTAGGACGTGCGATCTCAAACATGCACACCACTATGTATTAGTTCAGCTGTATACAAACTTGGTATTTTGTGCAAAAGTTTCCTCTCTAACCCGACTAGTGAACCCTCGGATATCCAGTGAAGTGTGCATGCCTTAAAAATATCTAACATCCTATAGACCGTAACTGACTGGAAGCGTTTCTCCAAACAATTTGGAGGTGGCACGCTGATTCTGTTCCATTAATCTTGCTGCACTATATCTTTTTCCTTCGTTCCAGAAAAAAGACTGAAAACATTATGAATTATCCAATTAATATTATCATGACTGCACAGTGCACGATAAAAACATGCAAATGAACCAACATAACATAAGATTTTACACGTGGGAGAGCCATGCTTCGGCACGAATGGGCCGGCTCGACCGGAGTGATACCACGGCCTCACAGAAAACCGACGTGAAGCAGCGCATGCGTTCTGTTTCGCCGAGTGAGTTGAGGTTACCGGAGGCCCAAACCCTTTTAAAGGCGGGCAACGCACTTGTGACTCATCTGGTGTAGCAGGTGTCCATGGGCTGTGGTAATCGCTTACCATCAGGTGATACGTCTGCTCGTTTACCCCCCTTGCCAAAAAAAAAAATCATTTTTACTAAATTAGATGCCGCATCCATTCTTTCTCGCTGTATCACGAAATGCTTGAATAAGTTAAGCCATACATTTTGCTAACATAAAGTGCTAAACCGTTGCCAAGGGAACTGTGGTTTCCAACAAAGTATCCTGTTTTCACGCCTTATTTGCATAAACTACGCACGCCGAGACTTTGGAGACAAAAGAAGGTGCCGTTATCCTAAAAGATAAGGAATAAATGTTCCGTTGATTTTAGTCGGAGACAGCGGTGAGATAAAAATATGTTCTTGTACTCTGGAATTTTATTTTTCTAGCTATTACCTGACTGCGCGTTGTTGTGGCTCAGAAAATAATACAAAATATCCTCAAAAACACGCGCGTATTCCTGTAAGTTGGTTAAAAACTTTAGGATTTTAAACAATCAAACGTTTACAACTTAAATGCTTTAGAGCCTAGTTTTGTCTGATAGAAAGCTCATACATGGTCTAGATAGATGGAGCTCGCAATTTATGTAAAATCAAAATTCTATCAAAAGGTATTCAGAGTAATGTATTTAGAGTACTCGTATCCATTTGAGCGCCTCGCCGCAGAATTCCTATAAATAAATTATTCCTTTACAATTTTATAATAATAATCATATTATGATTCAACAAAAGCAGCTATAGATCATATATTTCGCATCATTACCATATTCCCGTCCAAACAAACAAATTCTTTTGAACCTTTTACACTTAATTCTTATTCAATTCTTCCCCTTCCAAAAAGTTCCGCCATTACAAAGGTCAGGCACATCGACTTTAATCTTAGAACTTTCAAAGTTCTAACTAAATTTTAAACTCCCTACAGAATATTCGATTTACGTCACCGGACCACCGCTAACTTAGCACTTAACTCCAACTTAGCCTCACTTAACCGTATCTAAATCTTAAGTTATCTTGAATTACGGTCCACCCTATGCAGCGTTAAGTTCAAACTTAACTTTATGAGAGTTTATTTCCATAAAACCGTGAAAAAGATATATTAGATATTAAAAGAGTTCTTCTACACAAGTTTGGGAACAAAGTTTGTGTTTTAAAGTTAATTATTTTCATAGTTTAGTGGATTTTCTTGCTTCAAGATTTACTGGAAAATATGTTTTATAGGAAAATTAATTTCTTGGAGAAACTCAATTTAACGTTTGCCGCTATATCTAGTCTTGTTTGTTAAGACTTTAAGATGTAACAGCGGTATGTACACACGACAGCACACCACGCTTTTTCAAGAATTTTTTCACGTGGGAGAGCCATGCTTCGGCACTAATGGGCCGGCTTGACCGGAATGATACCAAAGCCTCACAGAAAACCGGCGTGAAGCAACGCTTGTGTTGTGTTTCGCCGAGTGAATGAGGTTACCGGAGGCCCAAACTCTTTAAAAAGGCGGGCAACGCACTTGTGACTCCTCTGGTGTTGCGGGTGTCCATGGGCGGCATTTATCACTTACCATCAGGTGATCGGTCTGCTCGTTTGCTCCCCTATCCCATAAAAAAAAAACTTTACAGTTACCTACACTAAAAAAATCACCACTAATGACGGAATACGGGTGGTATTGGAAACCCGTATTTTATGTGTGGCTTAGGTTCTGGGCTCGAGTCCAGGTCGAGCAGTGTTATTTTGGGTTTTTTTATGAAATTCTCAGTACCAGGTCGGAGTTTGGATTTATGTCCCATTAATAGCAATAGGTTTGCCCCCTATTGCAAGAGACTTAACATACCGGCGAACTGTGGTTATACATAAGTACACTTCTACCTAACCCTTCGAGGAATACAGATGTGATGGTATGTTATGTATGTAGGTATGTCATACTACACCGTTCAGTTTTCCACACCAAAAAAATAACAAAGCGCTAGGGATCCATAACTCTCTTCCTAAACGGCTGCACATAAAAATGTTAAAGAAACAAAGTTGTGAACAGTTATAACAGCCATGTTTTACATTCTCAACAAGTGTTAGATGTAGGATACCGAACCATCTGCTTGGTGCGAAGTTGGTTGGAATCGTAAATCTTCGTGGGCACGCCCGAGGGACAACAGTTTTGACCTTACACAATATCGCGGAATATTAGTTATGTGTTTTGTAAGTCAGCCTATTTTTTTCTTTTATGTAAGTAAATATATTTCTTAAGTTTTTAATTTTATATGTCAGCAAAAGAGGTTTTAGTTTATTTTAAAAACTTAGTTGACGTTTCTTTGATGTAAAGCAACACAACAAACTATTATTCTAAAATTAACCTTATAATTATGTATTTTATTATGAGTTTTAGTTCATTGATATATTACTATGTAGGTATTCTTATTAAAAATTATTTTAGATTTTTAACGAGTCAACTTTGTCTGTCGCAGGGTGTTGTCTAATGGTACCTATACAATAATACCTATGGTATTTGTGAATTGTATTGTATTTTTTAATGTTATCTACTTTCAGACTCCACTATGCCTCGAATAACTCACGAATATACAAATGAAATAAGAATAAAAATTAAACATGCGCAATTTCACACGCTTATACAAATTGAATAAGCGTGTGAAATTGCGCATGTTTAATTTTTATCAAATAATTTTGAATATTGAAACTTTTTCTTTTATAGGATGAGTGTAAGGTATTGAAAAATCCATAGAAACTATTACCTACTATGTAGTAATAGTGATAATTTCGCATTGACATATAAAACCATCAAAATTCATTTTAAAGAAAGAAATAATACCGCTCGGATGGCGCATAGCTCACACCTAACTACCCTTCCACACGAACAGAGCGAGCCGTGCGTATGAAACCCGTCAGTCAAGTACATACGCTTGTTTAAATGAACGACAAACAGTCCTGAAACCGTGGGCAAACAAAGCCGAAACACAAATGTTTACGTGACGATCAACGAATGAAAGCCGTGTTGAGATGCGGTGGGAAATGGCGCTTCACACTGACGAATATGCGACAGCGATTACAATTAGAAGATTCAATTTTAATTTTTAATCTTAGAGTCACAAAAACCTCACGGCCTCACAAAAAACCAGCGTGAAACAACGATTACCATGTGTTTCGCCGATTGAATCAGGATACCGGTGGCCCAAACCATTTTAAAAGGCAATGCACTGCACTTGCGACTGGTGTTGCGGGTGTCCACGAGCGGCGGTAATCACTTACCTACCACCAGCGACCCGTCTGCTCGTTTCCCTCCCTATCCCATAAAAAAAAGAAAAATAACATGTTCTATATTGATCACTTGCCGTAAGCGTATTTTAAAGTCACCAGTTTATTTTTAGAAATTTGTATTGCCCAGATATAGGATTGCTACTGATGATGATCTTATAAGGCAATAACGTTACGTAAAATACTGATATTCCCCACATGTTCTAAAACTAGAGGCAGATCCCAACATAGTTGGGGATTTGGGGAATGGCTAACATGATGACATTGTTTTAAGTTAGTTTCATAAAAAAATGACACATAAACTTATTAAGTGTATTATTTTTTCTCTAGGTTACAATGTTGTTTAAAAAGCTGCGGATCGTCTGGCGCAGATCTGTAAATAATAATAAATACTTTTATTTCAGACCGTAGTCCATTTTGTTAGTATACAGGCAGCTTAAAACCTAATGTTAGTACTTATATCTAAAAAACACATACACCATCACGCCTGTATTCCCCGAAGGGTTAGGCAGAGGCGTACTAATGTACACCCACAGTTCGCCGGTATGTTTAGGTCCCATGTAATAGGGGGCGAGCCTATTGCCAATAACCGGGCACAAATTCTTAACTCCGAGCTGCTACTGGGAATTTCATAGAAAAACCCAACAACACTTTGCTCGACCTGGGAATCGAACCCAGGACCTCTAGCGTAGCAGTCGCGCTCACGACCACTTGGCTAATGAGGCAGTTATACTTATATCTATTACATAAATTAAGAAACTTATACCTATTTATACACCACACTGGCATGTAGACGTACCCAATGTCCCAGTATGTGGCTGTCCCATCTGTCTGCTATGGTTTTCAAAGCCTTTACTTTAAATGATTCACGCTTGAGTATCAATATATGAGTCTCTCAGTTGTGATTTTGTGGGTACGGTCTTTGCTTACATACATTATTTTATATGTGTTTGTACCTTGTCTTAAATGTATCAATTAGAGAGATGAAGACATCAATTAAAGACAATAAAAAAACCTGGCCGAAAATGGTCCAAAATATGACCGCTACGCTTAAAAAAAAAAAATTCCCAAGACAAGCGGTGTTATGATTTGGCAACATACCTACTCGCCCTTTATCACATGGGACCCTAAACATAGGGGCGAACTGTGAGTGTACGTAGGTACATAAGTACACTTCTGCTCAACCCTCGGGGAATACAGTCGTGGTGATATGTTGTATGGTATCGTTTGTAAAATCTTTTCGAAAATCGATGACAATAATGAATGCGTGGACACGTGTAAGCGATTTTTTCTTTAAAGGTTTTGGGACCAGCGCTGTTGGTACAGGCTTCGACGCTAAGTGCGCTCACCGTTATGTAAAATATATAGGGTACGTATTGGAATGTCATTAAAAGTAGGGTCGTAAGGGGTTGTTATGGTCGTCAAGACTAAATATGTATATTATTGCTTATGTAATGTTTTATTAAAACATATAACCTTACTTGTTTTTCAAGGAATTTTTCGTCTTTTTTCTTGTATGATGCATTTACTTACAAACAAAAATCCCCTCGAACTGTGGGTGTTCAATCGTTATTGGATTTCTTAACAATAAATACTTAAATACATTTTAACTTAAAAGAAATTGATTGCGGAGAACTAATAAGAAGAACTGCCTATTACAAGTACACAAATATAATTGAATTCAAATTCAGATTGAATTCGCTTCAACAATTCAAATGAATCAAATACAAAATTCAATTTCTAAAACGTGCAACCGATATAGAGTCCACTTAATGGAATTAGGTTATATCGACTAATTTATTGAAAACTGAAATCGGATTAAGCTTGGTTAAATTGAGTAAACCGCATATGAATTATTGAATAACGCTATTTAATTGGGTGTGAGCACTAAAAGTGGATTCAATTAATTATTGAAGACAATGGAGTAGCCGATTGTAGCATTACATTTTATAAATATGCCTATATGTCATTGTTTAATACCACTCGTATATTACATTATATTAATAGGTACTTAGTATTACTTACTTAGTATTACTTAGTATTACTTATAGTACTTTTCACGTGGGAGAGTCATGCTTCGGCACGAATGGGCCGGCTCGACCGGAGTGATACCACGGCCTCACAGAAAACCGGCGTGAAACAACGCTTGCGTTGTGTTTCGCCGAGTGAGTTGAGGTTACCGGAGGCCCAAACCCTTTTAAAGGCGGGCAACGCACTTGCGGCTCCTCTGGTGTTGCGGGTGTCCATGGGCGGCGGTTATCGCTTACCATCAGGTGATCCGTTTGCTCGTTTGCCCCCCTATCTCATAAAAAAAAAAACTCAGCCAGGGGCATTCTGGAGTCCCTACCGACTTGTGGGAAAAAGATATAAGTATATGTGTGTATAATTATGTTTACTCGGATATAATAATTGCACACAGCACAGATACAATCGATCACAATCGAATAATCTCAATGCTCGTACATCGCGTGCATTCTAATTTGTGTCGACGCGACTGTAAGTATCGATTTTTAAATGGAATCAGTTTTCTACTACAACTGTTGTTTGTTTGATGAGTCTTTTCCATAATAGGAATTGCTTTAAAAAGGGCAACACTGCCTTCGAATTATATGTCTATCCCACTTGACGTTATTGTTTAGTTATTAATCTAAGCTGTATGCGTGACAGTCAGAGATAGTTGACATCGGCCTATCCCAAACAACTAACAAATTACATGCAAATACAAAACTAATGGTAGATGAGGTAAATTTGTAATTTTGGTGAATGTTTCTCTTTCGTCCGGCATACCAAAAAATAGTTATTTTCCCAAAATAACATTTTAAGATCTCTTCAATCTTATTTGCATGAAGTAGAAGGGTGTAGTTGCGGATACCGAACCAGTCTCGAACCGATCGATCGAGATGGAACTGGTTTTTGCATCTGCACCCATTAAAGAAATAGGAAAGAAAGAAAAATACATTTATTAAGAAATGACGCACAACACACAGTGAAACAAATGAAAGATAGTCCTTAGTCTTTCCTTTAAGAAGGAGTAATGGGTGCAAATGCAAAAATCGGTTAAGGAGGATTTAATCATAACCGAACCACTTTCATTTTAACCTATCGTCTTATAAATAAGAAAACACTGATTTAAAAAAATTGGGCCAACTTCACTACCTTCGAGTAAGTTCCCGATAAATTACTTAGCAGTCAATTTCATACAAATTCTGTTCCAATTTTAAATTTATTTAAATGGATTGATCCGCCAGGTATGGCGAATAATCTCAATATATCAATATAAACACTTCTTCAAATGCGTATAGATACTGTGTAACAAACAAGGATCCTTTCTTTATTGCTCCTAGCCCCGCCAAAGTTTGACCTCTTTCTACCCCTTACAAACGTTAACCCCACTTCAGCCAAGACTTGTCATAATTTACAAACTCTCTCACATTCCTCCGAAATTTCTGTTTACGTGTAACTTACAATATGGAAGCCGGCTAGTTTGTGGATTGTAGTCAAAACGACATGTTTTTTCCTCGAGGCTGTTGGCTCCCATCCAAAATGTGGTGGACGACCTATGCCCGGTATGAGACGGACAGTAATGATTATCCGAAAAACATTTTACGAACATATGACGTCTTTTTGCATGACAGTTAAAGGTTTTGCGGGTTGATTGAAAAACTTACATAGGTAATAGGTTTGTTATTTCTCCTATATGTTATCCATTTTACTAATATTGGCAGAAAAACCCACTGAAAAACAATTTTTGGACTGCGTTCATGAATTACATGATATACCATCACGCCTGTATCTTGAAAAGGATTCGGCATATGTATGGCAATTGTGCTCGTATCACTAATATTGTAGTATAGTTTTCGTCTTGTCCATCTTTCTTTTAAGCCTCACTAGTTCGGAAACTGCAGGTTATCGAGAAATGTCAAACTGTTACAGCGATTCTTTCATGACTGAAATTTCAGAATTGGGTCTGACATTGATATAAAGCCTAGTCCAGACTATAATCTATCTCTGTGCCAAATTTTATTCAGATCCATTCAGTCGTTTTGGCGTGAAAGAGTAACAAATATCCATACATCCTTATATCCTCAGAAACTTTCAAATATTATGATTAACTGACTATTTAAACTAACCATTATATAACTCACCTTTAATTTGTTTCATAACATGGCATAATTATTGAAGGTAGTAAAGATAATCCATGTATTGCTGAGGGGGAGTTTTGGCGGGGCACATAGCTCGTAGAATTGGCAGTAACGGAGGCTAAAAGGTGACACTTATTTTAAAAGAGTGTCCACGGAGTTTCTTGTCGGAGTCTTCTCTATAGAGCTAAATTTTTGGAACCGTGCAACTAGACTCACAAACTTTTGGAAACGCTTATTTTGAATAAACATTTGAACTTCGAATTCGAACTTTGGAGACCACAAATCAGAAAGCTGCCTTGGATGGCCTGGAGATACACGGAAGACTTGAATTAAAAATAAATATTCCTTTCCAAAGACCACCGTAATTGTCTACCAAACATTCTCGCGTTATCATTCCATGTAAAGGACTCGAGGGTTAACGATACAACTTATAGGTCGAAATCCCGCACAAGTTTCGCCCCAACTGAGCTTAACTATCTTGTAATGTGGCCGAGGACACTTGGGTAATCTTGGAAGACCGTCAGTTTTCAACGCCTTGTTTGGGCCGAATTGATTAGCAGATCGATTAATCCTCGTGGAATGTTTGATTTTGGTTTACAATCTTGCTTTGGGTCAAGCGATGAATATTTATAACTTTGTTTTATGTTGGTACTTGGCACTTTGCTCTCCATAGACCTACGGGGAATAAATAACATCTTTAGGCCCGTGAAATAACATTTCTTGCAGATTATGTATAAGGAATTATTAAGTAGACTACATAAGTAAGTAGTAACTTTACATACTTTTAAAGGTTAGGTAAATGAATAGGTACTAATATTCGCTGGTATGTTAAGGTCCTATGGAACAGGGGGCGAGCGTATTGCCATTAATCGGGCAGTAATCCTAAACTGCGAGCTGCTACTTAGAATTTCATAAAACACCCAATAACACTTTGTTAGACCTAGGAATAAACCTCAGGCTAACGATGCAGTTTATTACCAAAATTTTAGTAAGAGCTATGATCATTAATCGTCTAATAATATCATGACTTCCATTTTGCTTAAACATAACCTTTATTATGGTGGTATATTTTTCTAGGATTCGTAATAGAATTCTATAATCTCTGGACGAAGTTACCTACTTTATTCAGTATCCCTTTATAGTTCAGAAACTATCACACATTATATCTATTCAATATCTCTGTGTTAACACAGCCGAATTTATCACACTATTCCATTATTTACTTACATATTTTAGGCACAATACCAAGACAAAAAGGGTGCACTTGCGTACTTTAAAAGAAAAAGATTTTGATCCTTGAAGCGGCACCATGATCACGTTTCTCTTGTGTAAATGTTTAACGTCCATTACTGCTTAATCCTCTGTGACGCGCAATTTGATGGATTAGCCGCCGCCATTTTTATTGCGTCATTTTGAGGGTTGCGTAGTAAGACTTCTGAGGTAGACCCAGGGCGGGTTAATTAGAGTTTCGGGCTTGTTTGACAGCTGTTACTAGTGATATGGATTTGGCAAATGGTGTATTAAGAATGTTCTACTTAGGTAGGTATAACAAGGGTTGAAAATGTGTCTGAAAACTATGCTAATGGAGTTATCCTGTTGAATATTTCAGTCTTAAATGACTCATTAGCCAAGTGGTCCCGAGCGCGACTGCTAAGCTGGAGATCTTGGGTTCAATTCCCAGGTCGAGCAAATTGTTATTGGGTTTTTCTATGAAATTCCCAGTAGAAGCTCGGAGTTAGGGATTTGTGCCCGGTTAATGGCAATAGGCTCGCCCCCTATTACATGGGACCTAAACAAACCGGCGAATTGTGGGTGTTCATTAGTACGCCTCTGCCTAGCCCTTCGGGGAATACAGGCGTGATGGTATGTTATGTTATGTTACCATTTAATATTCTTAAGTAAATTGAAAGGAGACTAAACTAAACCAATTCTTACACCTACATTTTAAAATACACATCTATGTCTGTATGTAAATTGAGAATTATGTATTTAAATAAGTTTACAAAGCTAAACACGCCGTGTATCTTCAGAAACAAACTTGCGTGATAACACACAGTTTGTTTTGTCTATTTGCGTAAATTTATTACTTTATTAGGTCTCGGGAAATGGTTCGATGTTGAGACAAAGCATTGAAGTTATGTATAACGGGTAGGTATGCTAAAGAAATGGCAAAACAAAGCTGAACATTATCATTTTAGTTTATGGCACGCTTTTTATGTCGTGTTGTCACGTAAGGATATTACGGCAAAATACAATAGAATTGCCTTATTACTCTCTAGTGTATTCCCGGAAGGGTTAGCCAGAAGTATCATAATATTCGGCGATATATTTTCATAAATACAATAATAAGGATAGGGGGCAAAAGACTGCCTCATTAGCCAAGTGGTCCGAAGCGGGACTGCTACGCTAGTGGTCCTGGGTTCGATTCCCAGGTCGGGCAGTGTGTTATTGGGTTTTTCTATGAAATTCCCAGTAGCAGCTCGGAGTTCGGAATTTGTGCCCGGTTAATGGCAATAGGCTCGCCCTCTATTACATGGGACCTAAGCATACCGGCGAACTGTGGGTATACATTAGTACGCCTCTGCCTAACCCTTCGGGGAATACAGGCGTGATGCTATGTTATGTTAAATTAAGAGAACTGCCTTATTTTTCTAGTGTATTCCCGAACAGGTTAGCCAGAAGTATCATAATATTTATGATATGCTACGCATATCTACATAGTTGGTATGTATTTACAAAAAAAAGTATATAAGTATTATATCCATTGTCTACTCCCCATAGTACAAGCTCTGCTTAGTTTGGGAATACTGTGTAAAATGTTTCAGAATATTTATTTATTTGGCGATATTTTGTCATCATCATCATTATAGCCAAAAGACGTCCACTGCTGAACAAAGGCCTCCCCTAAAGACATTTACAAGGACTGGTTTTTTTATGGGATAGGGGGGCAAAAGAGCAGGTTGTTCTCCTGATGGTAAGTGATCATCGCCACCCATGGACACCCGCAACACCAGAGGAGTTACAAGTGCATTGAGGTTTGAAAGGGAGTTTGCTATTTTCTTAATGTTTAAAGATCGTCTTGATCCAGAAATACTAGAGGTGACAGTTCATTCCACAGTTTTGTTGTGCGAGGCAGAAAGTTTCTAGAGAAACGCATAGTTGTGGACTGCCAGCCAGCTAGATGATGGGGGTGGAACTGATGTCACGTAAAACGATGGCGAAAAAAAACAGCAGGGATTAATCTGAACAATTCCTCGGAGCACTCCTCATAGTATAGGCAATAGAAGAGGCAGACCGGTTGTATGACTTCACCAAGTCGTCCGTCCATCTCGTTGGAGGTCGTCCCATACTGCGATTTCCGGTGGGTGGTATTCACTTAAGAACCAAGATACATGATTGTGTTCCGATATGTTTAGGTCCCATGTAATAGCAGGCAAACCTATTGCTATTAACAAATCCCAAACTATGAGCTGCTACTGAGATTTATTTAGCTCCCAAACTCCCAATATAACTCGGGACCGTATGATATAACGCGTAACAGTCTCGCTTACATGCACAATACTTATTAGGCAGCAATAATAATATTTGAAGGAAAATAATACCCTCAAAATTCCTTTCGGCCTAACCCAAAATCCTAATTTATTTGACAAGCGCGCTGTCACGTTTGAGTTTTAATTGCAGAAATTAATTGACCGGGCCCGGTGTTGTTACAATACTATTGTAAACATGAGTAAATTGCCAATTAAGTAGCCTTTGTGACTTGTTTGTGCTTCCTAGCCCATCAGTTCCGTATTAAATTGTGCCCTTAATGCAAAATTTCAGTTGGAATTATATTATTATCACACCAACCACTGCGCTTCGGAATCAAGTGGTTTTTTGGGAAAGTTTCATTATTCATCATGGCGGTTACATAAGTATAACTACTAATGTAAGTACACCCAAAAGTATGTATAGGTCCCTTGTAATAAGTAGCGAACGTATTGGCATTACCTGAACACAAATCTTCTTCAACCTAGGAATAGAACCCACCCGCTCTAGTATTACAGTCGCACATAGGACCAGTAAACTAATGAGGTAGTTAATACTATGGTATGTACAATATATTGCGCAGTTTGTATGCTTGTAATTACCATGTTTTGTTCATTTAATAGGGTGTTTAGACTGTATTCAGTACAGCAATAAATACTATGCGATAATTGTATAGTTTTGTTAGGACTAATTATTATGTAGAGTGCTTGTTCCAATTGTGGATTTTAAATGGAACGCATTGTTTGGTTGGGTGTATGCTGGTGTTAATTGTGGATGGTTTGGTGGCTAAACAGTACAGATAAATTGCTCTGTTGTGGCTTTTGTACATTACCAGCCAGCCACAAATACACTTTTCACTAATATGTATTGGGTCCTCCATAACAGCAAACATCTGAAAAAGCACTTTCGAAGGATTAAATAACATCTTCGACGCCCTGACTAAATGACTACACATTTTCATAAGAAAATCCATCTAGACTGCGATTCTCATCTCAGTCCCCAATTTCAATTAAAAAGTAATAAAAACAGTACAGAGAATTTAAAAACATTGCATTATTTTATTACTCCATTCTATTTTGCGATCAATACAGGCACTTTTGGCCCAATATCCGGTCTTCATTAATTTTTCTTCATCCGGAAATTGAACTGAAAGCTACTGATGAAAATTTACAGGATATGCATGTGATAGACATGGGAGTAGCATGAAGGATTTTTTTACTAAAACAAAGTACTGAAATTCCTTGGGAATTCTGAAAACTTTATATACAGGCGTTTCCTAAAGCATCATAGTTTATCTCTCATAGATTATCCGCTGCTAGGAGAGACGGCATATTGGACTACTACCGAGTAAGCACGTTAAAGGCCTTGTGAACTATTTTTTAATATTTGTTTAACGGCGGCAGTGTCAGTTCGCCCTACAAGGAAATATGCCAATCTTATAAAAGAGCTCCTTCAAAAATGTCGAAATCCCAAAATAACCTAAAAACGCTACCAAATACCAAACAATCCGTAAATAACATACGAAAATCCTAAATACAGTATACCTATACATAGTTGAAATACCTTCGCACAGTAATTTCCGTATAACCCGCTAAAGTTTACGGCTGCTACCCAAGTTACCCGACACATAACTGAACACTGCCCTCACTCCCGACTGCCCTGCAACTGAGTTAATGTTCGCAATATGTTTTTATACCCGTCGAATGGACTTGTTTTGGTGCTCCCACCCTACCCGGCAATTGTCAGCGAACTCATGAAAGGAATAATACTGTGTTCGACGAAGTTTTTCTTTTGTGAGTTGGTTGGTGACTTTTCTAAGTAAGGGTTGATAAGAACATAATAAACATCTGTGAGGTAGAAAGAGAGGAAATCAATTTATACATAATGTTGTCAAACCGTTATTCTGTCCCACTGCTGGGCAGGGATTGCCCCTCAGAATGAGAGGGATTAGGCAGACTTCAGAAAATGTCTCAGGTATGCAGGTTTCCTCATGATGTAATTCTTCATCGTTTAAACACTTGATAATTACCTAACTATCAATACGCACATGACTTCGAAAAGTCAGAGGTACGTGCCCTACATTCAAGCTTGCGACCTTTAACTTGGCAGTCCAAATGGTCATATCACTAGGCCATCACCGCGAGCAAGCAGTTTATATTATTGTGAAAATGACACACACAAGTTGGGAGAGAATTTCTAGAATACATACTCCGTCCTTATTGGTTCCTTCGAAACGGGTAAGTGTGTGTGTTGTAAAACACAACTTGCGCGTGTTTATGAAGAGATGTATGAAGCAAAAAAGATATACGAAGAAATTATTGTAGGTGTCGACCTGTACCCCTATGGTAAAAAGGCGTAAGTGTATGTATGAATTACTTTGTAAATTAGATTATCTAGGTATTCCAAACTTTTGACGTGGGAGAGCCATGCTTCGGCACGAATGGGCCGGCTCGACCGGAGTGATACCACGGCCTCACAGAAAACCGGCGTGAAACAACGCTTGCCTTGTGTTTCGCCGAGTGAGTTGAGGTTACCGGAGGCGCAAACCCTTTTAAAGGCGGGCAACGCACTTGCGACTCCTCTGGTGTTGCGGGTGTCCATGGGCGGTGGTTATCGCTTACCATCAGGTGATCCGTTTGCTCGTTTGCCCCCCTATTACATTAAAAAAAAAAAACTTTCAGGATTCGCGAGCTAAATAAATATTACTGAGTAGATCAATAGTTTTCGCTATAAATTCCTAAGAGCAAACCCGAATTGAATTAAATTCCGACGTACTATCGGACGCTAGAGACGACAAATAAATCTAGTCTATCAAGTTCAGTTCTTATGTCGAGATAAGTTTAAAATATTCACAGAGGAAACTTATAAAGTTCAGGTTTCAGGTACAAGATGGGATTGGTATAGACGGAGTCCAGTAAAGTCTAGTACCTACCTATAGGTAGAGGTCTTACAGTCTTAAATTGCACGATAATTGCATGCAAATTATTATTTTAATGTGTGAAAGGAAAACCCATATTAATTAATGGTGTAAACTTCGCAATGGCTATGATGTTTTAGTAGAGGTCGACGAAATTCAACATTGTCTATATCGTTTTTGATATTTTTTACCATGGGAGAGCCGTCAGCAACAAACAAAGTCAGAGAATCATCTTCTCTCAATTCTTCAATCTAATATGCCCGATCCGGTCGTAATGTATCTTTGTGTGTGTTTCACCTTGAACACGTGAGAGCCTATTCCTCTCGATTGCTGGGACCCTGGTAGTCTTCAATGCATAGAAGAGCTCCTTAGGGCACCATGGATGGCTAATGGCTACTTACCACGGATTCGTACATACACATCGCGGATTAGACCACCAGAATTATGAAGCAGTCTCCCAAAAAATATTATCCCTATTTATATTTCTACCAAAACAATATCTAGTTCTCCACAAAAGATGAAGGCCATGATACTTCCGTAGCATCTCAAAACTTTTTTAATATCGAAAGACTTCGAGTTTTAACTCCTTGTTTATAGGAATTTCGAGCGGAAGTAAGCAGTGGGAGTGGACTATTTCTGCTTGCATTAATGTTCAAGTTATTTTGTAAAGGAAATGGAAGCTCCATTGTTCTTGTTTTGCGGTTAAGATTAGGAATTGATAGCATTTTCTTGGAGAAATTGTCTTTTTGGGGAGATAAAGCTAAATGATATTGAATATGCATTCTTGGTCTTTTTATCGGATCGACCGGATAAGACAAGAAATCTACTATAATATAAATATAAACTATCAATTAGATTGGCCCAGTATTCTCTGTAGCGGCCATTAGGTCTTGATGCGTGCAGGTGTCTGGTTATGCTGGGCTTATGGCCCATATGCTATCATGCCATAACAGACATCAGAGAATACCTATTGTATTCCAGCAATCAACGAGATCATCGATGCAGTTAAAAAGACTACTCGATTGTCCAATCAAAGTTGTGGTATTCTGAGCGCAAGGTTTCAATTCCCAAGTCCAGCAAAATGTTTATTTGGTTTTTCTATAAAACATTCTAAGTAACAATTGGTAGTTTCGATCTTTGGATCTTCGCCTTTTTATTACATAGATAAAAACATACTAACAAACAGTAGGTGTACATTAGTACACCTCTGCTCAACATTTCAGGGAATACAGGCGTCGTGGTATATACGTATGTGAGAGTTATGTTATAAGTAAGATAAGATAAGATAATCGTTTATTGCCAATAAAAAAATTTACAGCTCCTTAACCTAATAAATAATTATATTTAACTTTAATAATAAAAATAATAGTGGTCAGGAGGATTTTTGACTAGTGGTCTCCACACTAGGTCTAGCCTGTCACGTGGAGACCTTGAGATCAAATATTAACATATAATTATACCGGGGTCGATACAGTATGATTATCATTTGTAACTAATGTGACTAAATGGAAAAATAAACGAAAAAAAGAAACGTTATAAACAAGAAAAATAAGAAAAAGAATAAAAAATATGGAACAGAGTTGTGTGTATATGTATGTGTGTGTGTGTGTGTGTGTGTGTGTGTGTTTGTGTGGGGATGTGTGATGTGTGAGTATGTGTATGCGGGGTATTAGTGTGTAGTGTGAGTACGAGTTCGTGTTTGTTTAAGTATGTATGTGTGTATAGTGAAATGCAAGAGCTTATGAGACTACCTTTATGAATTGTTCTGAATCGGAATATGATTGGGTAAGTAACCATTTATGGACCAGTTTTTTAACTTGCCTATGTCTACAATTTTTTTTGTTACAGATTCTTGCAACCTTGTTGTATATATGTCTGAGCATGAATTCTTGCATGCGTTGTGCAAATGCGGTTTTTACTATAATAGGCGGACATTTGTAGATTCAGCATTTAAGAAGTTGAGAATATTCTGGTGATAGGAGGATCATTCTGTGGCATTTGAGAACTATTTTAAGGATATATAACTGACGAACATTAAGTACTGAGGCCTCCGTGTATAATCTGTCCGTGGGATATCGAAAAGGTTTTCTAGCCATTACCTTCAGCACTGAATGTTGGGTTCGTTCAATTTGAATCATGGTATCAAGTTAACTTCAACTGATATTATTATCATTAGCAAAAGCTTGATTTACACAAAACTTCACCAAGTAATTTTACTGGCAATCACATTATCGATATCGTTTCGACGTTCATGCGAATTAAGCCAACTCGATTTACTCTTACAAGCGATGAATCGAGTTAATCGACACAGCCCGACCATGCCATCAACTCTGCAATATAAACTTGTGGAACTTTGCTCTGCACTCGATGTAAAAGATAGCGAACTTCTTCGAAGCGAAACGAGAACCATTTTTCTTTTTATATACTTTACTTTCTATAAATAACTTAATTATTATGTGCAAACGATATTTGTTTTTTTGGTGACTCAAGTTATCCGGCTTAAAAAAGGAGTAAGGTTCTCAATTCGTTGGCATATTTATTTTTATTGATTTTACAGTAAAGTTTCCATACTAAAACAATATTTTTCATAGTCAATCAAATCACCAGGAAAATACGGCAATAAACAAACTGACAAAAAAACATACTACTTTATTAAATTACAAAATTTCTGTTGAACAAAAGATTACATCAGTACAAGTCGGCCTTTATACGTCAGGCATACTGGCTGCATGTCCTTTAAAAAAATATTCGAGAATTCTGTTACCCACCTAGAAAAGTTTGCCTTTTATAAACTAGCGAAATTTTCCCATTTAAAATTTCAACGATTTCGATGGATTTTCAAAACATTTTCTTTCATACAAACCCTGGTAATTTTATTACGAACAAAACAAAAAAAAAACAATCCAATCGATTGAATCGTTCTAAAGTAATGGTGTTTCATATATCTCAAAATGAGTTAGGGTTTTCTAGTACTAGAAAATAGTAGTTTTGGCAAACTATATTTCTATTTTCAAATTTATTTACGCTTACTGTTTCTTCCGTATTACTGAATCTTATTCTAAAGATTTAGGGTCTATATTTAAACGAATAAATTCTAAAAGAAAGCACATCCCTTCAAATCGGCACAATACTCTTTCATTTAAGCTACAATATCTGTCAAAGAATATTGGATCATATTTTTGACAATGTAAAAGCGTTTATTCAGAGTATGATATCAATATTTGATACCAAATAGGGTTGCGAAGCATGTTATATTGGTACAAGTTAATAGAAATTTCGATACAAGTGGAGTTTTATTCCAGTTGAATCCTAGTATATTCTGAAGGGAGCTCTCTCAATAGGCGAAGTTTGAAGCGCATAATTTTCAAGTTTTTATTATTCCACTTGAACTGGAACGTACCCACTTTGTCCGGATAAAGTTGGATTTGGTATAAAGAACACTTTAGTTTTGTTGTGCCGTACTGTTGGCTTGATTTATAATTTAAAAAGTTAAATCTCTATGTCAGACGTTTTACATTTTAATTTGTAGTTGTTTAAAAAGTTTTTAATGCGTAAGCTTTCTTTTAACATTATTTAAATTTTTAACTCTTGAAACAAGTATTCTAGAAATTACTTAATTTACTCAACAGAGATCCTTATACTGGGTTGTTTTTTTAAAGCTTTTGTTATGTACTTATTATATAATTGTATACGTCATGTGTTATTAAAAATGCGCTAACCTAATGTGGTTTGGCAGAATTCACACACCACGTAAAGAAAATGTCAGGCAGGCAGGTTTTCTCACAATGTTTTCTTTCACCGTTGCCACGTTTTTTTTTACCTTACAAAATAATACATACACTCAGGCCCTTTTCCCGTGGGGGTAGGCAGAAACTACATAACGAGACTTGCTACAATTCTTGCATACCTCTTTTGTTTCATCGTCATTCATAATTTTATCTTCTCATACACGCCCACAGGCTACGAGTACTACGCAAAATAATAATAAAATAATAGTAACTACCTACATATTTACCAAAAATATATTTTACAAGGTGTCGAAGATAACAACACATAAAACCAATAAAGCAGGTCCACTATCAATCAATCAAGCGGACACTTGGGACGGGTTAAAAGCCCCATGATTCAAGGAATAAACCCTCTCTTTCCGTCATTTAAGGAGCCCAGAACCGCCAACACCTGCGACCCTTTCACGGTTACGTCAGAATTTAAAAGATTAAGGGCCTGTTTCACTGCCTTCTGATAAGTTCCCGATAAATTAGGTAAGTATCGTACACAAAAAATCATATAAATTCTGTTCCAATTTTGAATTTATCTGGTAGATAGTACTTGTCCGGAGGATTTCAATGGGGATTTTATATTCTTTCCAAAATGAATGGCTCTTTTACATACCATCACGGCTATATTCCCCAAAGCGTTAGGTAGAGGCGTGCTAATAATACTAACAATTCGCCGTTATGTTTTTAGGTCTAGCCTATTGCCATTACATAATAATTAAAGCATAATCAACCCATTGTATGTACTATGTCATGTAAATGTGAGTATGTAGGTATACACACACAAACAGCTTTCTTCCGTCTGGTGGGTTTGAATATTTCTTGTGGCCAACGCAAATGTTCCGCTGATCTGGCATCGTCGTGCGACAGGTTATAGAGCTCCCTAGATTGTGGTCGAGCTACACAATGACTGATGCATGCGTGCCGTCAGCTGGGACTGGTCTACTCAAAGCCGCTATGGCTCTTTCTTCATAAGGCCATCTCAAATGATTAATTTGCATTGTAACACTCACATATTGTTACTACTATGCCTGGACTTAAAAATATACCACGATTCTCTGAGTTTATTTCGATGTTTCTTCTCAGAGGTCGTCAGTTATAAAATCTAGTTAAAAACAACGCCATCTAGTTTAAAAAAATGTACTTGGACATATTGTTATTGTGTGCGTGCGCATGCCGATACTGTAGTCGTTTTGGGTATGACTGTAGTACAGCCACGAGTCTTACGTTTAGCTGGTACCTATAACAAATTTCTCAAATTTAGGGTTTCGTCATTATTATAATAACATAACATACCATCACGCCTGTATTCCCCGAAGGGTTAGGCAGAGGCGTACTAATGTACACCCACAGTTTGCCGGTATGTTTAGGTCCCATGTGATAGGGGGCACAAATTCCTAACTCCGAGCTGCTACTGGGAATTTCATAGAAAAACCCAATAACACTGCTCGACCTGGGAATCGAACCCAGGACCTCTAGCGTAGCAGTCGCGCTCAGGACCACTAGGCTAATGAGGCAGTTTTTTGAGATCTTCCGCTTGTTCTTTTACACGTTGTATGTATGCAACGGTTTCCACACAATAAACTACCGAATGTATAGCAAAGAAACATAAATATTGTGCGATGGTTTTAAATTTATTTCGTGCTCTTTTGAAAATAGCGAGGTATTTACTTTTTGCTTCATGCACGAGATACGTAGCGTACGATTTCATGTTTGGATACTTAATTCTAGTGAAACTTAGCATCGTGAACCTTCTAGTTTACTGTAGGAAACTAGCAAATGTTTTTCATGTAATAAGATATATGATATATATATGAGATGTATAAACAAACAAACGGGCCCCCTGATAGTAAGCGGCAAAGTAAACCAAAGAACGGATACATTTTTGAGCTTCTGACTGCCCCTAACAATTTTTTTTTAAAGCTTACTATCAATGTGGGTCCCACATTACTAGTATTCTTGTTAACCCCTCGTGCTAAGCTAAATGCTTGTGTTACGAGTGGGTTCACGTCGGTAGTGCAATGGGTGGGTTTCGAACCGGCAACCACATGATCGCAAGTCCGACGCCCTAGCCATTAGGCTACCGCCGCTTATAGATGTTCGTATGACAACCAGCACGTTGGGCTTTACGTGCTCTCTGAGGCACGGAGGGGTTTCGATGTATTAAGGCCGGTCACCCATCCACACACTTCTCGCAATGAGCGCAGCTTCACTTTAAAATTATTCTATGTTTACCCCCGGGCTACACTCATTCTACTACAGCAGATTTTTGAAAACAACTTAATAACATTTTTTGTTTCTACGCCCGAATTGATGCATGAAGATGCATTTAACCTGCATTTTTTCTTACAACACGATAAAAATGTTCCGGTTTATATAAATAAGCCAGATGCACAAGTCATTGGCTCGCGCGTAGGTACGGATCGTCGCCAATGTGTTTATTTCTGTCCGCAGAGGAACGGGAATCCGAAATAGAAAAGTCCACCGCATCTCTCCGGAGCAGTAACACGCACACGGAAATTGTGAATTTAAACAAACGAACAAATCTTTTCTGTTTAAAAATTCGTAAAAAAATATTCGTATTTGCACACGTCTATTCGCCATGGCGGTTCGGCTACGAATGGCCGCCATCTTGCTTTTGGCAATAACGTTATTCGATGTGACTGTAGGGTGTAGTGTTGATGATGTGGCGGTGTACAAAGTGTCCTTGCAATTGCTGTGGAGTGAAGAGAGGTTCCCTAAAGACTATCCCCAAAATCGACCAAAGGCTCAATGGTCACAGGTTTTCGGTAAGTATTAATCGAATCAAATACTTTTTTATAATATAAAATGTTTGAAGACAACATAATGTATTTTACCTAGATGAATAAGCACGCTCTTGTCCGTTTAACAAGCATATTTGGCCTTAGGGGCCACGCTTGTATACCCTGAAGGGTTAGCAGAGGTACTAATACTGATTTATATCCACCTGAGGTAATACTGGAGGTGATCCTAATACCACAACCCTAAAAATTGCATATAAAAACAATAGCCAAGCAATACGAATTTGCCTGACCTGGGAAATGTGGCTTAATCTTTTCGCTATACGGGCGAAATGGTTTTAGGTATTTCATAGAATCATCGACAAGACGTGGAGAGTTTTCCTCAAACAACTAATAATAATAAGCTTATCAGATTAAGCGATACTATCTTACTGGAGATTACATTCAAGGATAACTAATATCATTATTATTATTTCCTAAGGGGACTTAACAATAATTGCTATCCTTTCTTCCATCACATTGATACTTATTTATTATTTATGTTGATTAATCCAAAGCCTTTTATACCTACGGCGGAGCTTGAATTGCCCACAAAAAAGTAATACCAAGAATCTTAATGCAAACAATATGTTATCAAATGCTGTTTTTATTCGGATTGAGATGCCGATAATCTAGATTTCTACCGTACCATTTCGTCTACTACTACTTCACTGGAAGTAACATAACATAACATACCATCACGCCTGTATTCCCCGAAGGGTTAGGCAGAGGCGTACTAATGTACACCCACAGTTCGCCGGTATTTTTAGGTCCCATGTAATAGGGTGCGAGCATATTGCCATTAACCGGGCACAAATTCCTAACTCCGAGCTGCTACTGGGAACTTCATAGAAAACCCCAATAACACTTTGCTCGACCTCTAGCGTAGCATTCGCGCTCATGACCACTTGGCTAATGAGGCAGTTGGAAGTAAACGATCGGAAAATCGTTCCAAACTTGCTAAATTTGTCAAAAATTACATTCGCATACATTTATTTCCAGTGAAGTGTTCAGGTTGAAATGGTAGAGCAGGAACCTGGATTACGGAATCCGAATAACTTGAATAGATTGTGTTTGAATTACAATTTATATTGGTATTAAGTTTCTAAGGGAAATTCAGGTTCGACTTTTTACGACGATGTTCGGGATAAATATAGCTAGCTGTTTCACTCGCGTCTAATTACTACAGGTCACAAACTACTGCTGTTTTTACTATACAACTTGTAAATAGACACAAGACCTCAAACACTTCAGTAAAAATATCTAGATTTTCGAGTCATTATAATAATAACGAAACCCTAAACACATTTGAGACACATAAGCATCGTCTCATTGTTTATTAATGAGGCCGTTATATACACAGTATGTATATACAATATTATATAGGTAGGTACACTATGTTTTGTCACGGTCTTGGTGCATGTCGCGGATCCCATGACCACGGCTATAGGGCAAGAGAAGGCAAGTACGTAGTAAGTAGTAAGTTTTTAGTCGGCACGAGTCCGACATACCCCGCCGCCCCCCAATGGCGGACAATCGACGACAAAAAATAAGGTATATATACCCACTATGTTAAAAACCCTGGATAACCCTGCTCGAAAGGTGCATATTATGTAAGTATCCCAATTGAAATCACCAAATCAAATAACAAAACATTAAATATTCATGAAAGTAAACAAATTATGAAGTTTCAAATTCACGACTGTCGTACCTAAATTGCCAAAAATCCGTTTTTTTTGTGTGATAAAACCATCATGACCTTTGGTTTTTTGGCACCCAGAGACAGTGTCGCAGCTACCGTAGAGTATTGCCATTACAGTATTGTTTTATTTTTATTATTATATACATAGCTTCTGCCCGCAACTTCGTCCGCGTAGCGTTATGATATAGCCTATAGCCTTCCTCAAAAAATGGGCTATCTAACACTGAAAGAATTTTTCAAATCGCACCAGTAGTTCCTGAAATTAGCGCGTTCAAGCAAACAAACAAACTCTTCAGCTTTATATATTAGTACAGATTAAACCGGAATTTGATACCTAATAATACCTTCACGGGTCGGACAGGGTTAGCTTAAGACATTGTATATACACAGTATTCACGTATAAGTCGTCACAAATAAAATAATTAAATCGAATTGCAAAAAAGACACGAGAAAAACAAAGAGGAAGAAACTAAAAATAAGTTTTGTCGCTATCTCAACATTTAAGTGACCTTTCGCGGTTTTTCTCGTCCAAGATAACGCGCTATTTATTTGTCTGTCCCGTCTCCAAACAAAAGACCGATCTTATCTAAAAATGTTACTTTTCTTCCGAACTCTAGGTAGTGTCATTGTTTTTTTAGTGTCGCATTTGTAGGCTATCTACCTATATTTCGGTATTGTTCTTTAGTTTCAAAACTTTAGAAAATCACAATAAAAAACAATTATTATAAGCGGCTAACTACCTCATTAGCGTGGTATTGCAAGTTGTAATTCCTATGCTAGTGGTCCAGGGTTTGATTCCCAAGACGAGTAAAGTGGCATTGAGTTTTTGGAGAAGCTCGGAGTTTGTTACATAACTAACAATTTCTTCTGTAATACCGCCGCTAAAACAGTTTACCGTGTTCCGTAGCGAGATCGCGAGATGTGGGATTTATAACTTAAATTATGTGGACAATCTTAGACCCTGTTTATGCTTTAAGACAAGCAGAACTAGCATCTTAATATAAAATACCATCACGCCTGTATTCCCCGAAAGCTTGACCAGAAATGTACCAATGTACACCCAATATATAAAATGTATGTTAAGGTCCCATTGTAGGTACCTAATAAGTCCAAACTCCGAGTTGCTTCTGAGAAATTCATATAAAAACCCAATAACGCTGCTCGACTTTGAAATCGAACCCACGATATCTAGCGTGCCAGTCTTACATACAACCACTGGATAAATGAGGCAGCTAAAAAAGTTTGCGTTTCTTCGTCTTCTCCCTGCCCTTGTCCCAATCTATTTAGGATCGGCGCAGCATGTCGTAAAGCGTTTAAGTTAAGAATAAATTTAGCTTATCTAAAGAAGGTCGGAAATGAAAACAATGAGGAAGTATTAGTAATTGTAGAAGAGAAAAGAGAATTGTTAAGAACCATAGAGAATAGTAGAGGAAAGATGTTTGGCCACTTGATACGACGGGACGACTTCTTCAGAACTATACCAGAAGGTAAAATTGAAGTAAAACGAGGAACCTAGACAAAGTTTTATGGAACAAGTGAAGGAAAGGTAGAGATCGAGTTGGATATATAGTCTAAGGACGAGTCGTATCAAAAGGTAAAACGAAAAGCAGAAGATAGAGAGCAGTGGCGTTTGCTCCACCGAAAAGAGTTGAGCTCTTACATTAAAGAAGATAGGCAAACCACCTTATTGATCTAGTGATCCTAACCGCGCCCACTACGCTATAGGTAGAGCAGAATGAGTTTTCCTATGAAATTCTCAGTAGCATCTCGGAGTTTAGCATTTGTGCCCAGTTAATGGTACTAGGCTCGCTCCCTATGACATGGGAGCATACCGGCGAACTGTGTGTGTACTATATATTAGTCCACCTCTGCCTAATCCTTCGGGGAATACAGGATACGTAAGATTTGACTTCTATTTTCGTATTCGAGTAAGAAATATAGCAAAAACGGATAAATTATATTGAAATCTCTTCAAAGAACACATTTTATCGTGTTCAAAGGTTTAAATCGTAACCCTAAAATGTAGTTTTCACCATTACCTATATTATGAGAGTGAAAGATATTGAATTATCCTCGAGAGGTTATAAATCTCCGTGCGTCGCTATTTGAGAGGCATTTGTCCTTTTTAGACGGCAAAAAATCCTTTTGTCTGTTTTCAATCAAAAAGGCAGATGCTAGGGGTGTCACATCTACATACTGGTATTGCACGGCGAATTTGCACATATAATAGCCGACCGAAGGTAACCCAGCCTATGGATGCCAGCAACACCAGTGGTATCCCTCCCAAGGTAGGGGGATAGCGGAGCTAATAGCTAATTTTGTTTAAGGCTCATGATTTAAGAGTACTGGTACGTAGCCTGCCTAAGTGTCATCTTTCCTATTCTCACGAGTGAATCTAAAGTTTATCTGTTGTTGTATTGTCTGTGTTGAGATCGCTGTCATCAATGGGATCACCCGTTTTCACACTATTATAAAGAGAAAACATTTGATTGGTTGTAAGTTCGTATTTTTTTTTGTGATGGATTAACTCCAAAATTACTTAACCGATTTTAAAAATTGTTCATTAAATGCTACATTATTCCGGAGTAACTTAAAGCTATATTGTTAAACGAGTTAAGCATAACGTTACTTTAGGTAGCGAGTGAAACCGCAAGAAATACCTAACCATTACCTATATGATTTATAAAATAATTTTAAAATAGAATATTCTATTCTATTCTCTATTCAAAACTTAGGGCAACCCTACTCCAACTCGATATGAAACAGCCGATCAAAATCGGATAGGCTCTAAGACATACGTTACAGACAAATAGCGTACCACTGTATGCTTTACCTGACGTATTCTGTGTAAACAACGTGCTTTATAGCTCTGATAAAAAGGTCTCTTTTACTATGTACTTTCACTAGTTTTTCTTGAGAAACTTTTTTGTTCTTCTTCAGATATAGGTATGAAGATTTCAAGAAGATTGTATTCTGATTTAGTCGTACCTATTAGTTGATAATCTTGGTATTTAGATATCAGGTTTCGGTTTCAAAACCTTTATTTTATACTAGTTCCTTCCCGCGACTTCGTCCGCGTAGCGTGATGATATATAGCCTATAGCCTTCCTCAATAAATGGGCTATCTAACACTGAAATAATTTCCCAAATCGGACCAGTAGTTCCTGAGATTAGCGCGTTCAAGCAAACAAACAAACAAACAAACTCTTCAGCTTTATATATTAAGTACTAGCTTCTGCCCGCGACTTCGTCCGCGTAGCGTTATGATATATAGCCTATAGCCTTCCTCAATAAATGGGCTATCTAACACTGAAATAATTTTTCAAATCGGACCAGTAGTTCTTGAGATTAGCGCGTTCAAGCAAACAAACAAATAAACAAACAAACTCTTCAGCTTTATATATTAGTAAGTATAGAGTATAGATTAATATACAGCAAAGTGACATAATAATAACATGCGGAAATACATAAGTTAAGCATCTCTAAGTAGTCTGTGATAATAATAGTTGAACTGGAAGTATTTTTATATTTTTAATTTTGTTAATTTATCATCGTGAATTTTGATCCCAATAATAATAATAATTGAATAAGAAAACGTAATTTAATTGCGAATTTATTAATAACAATATAAAAATCCGATTCTTTAAATGTTTTTTTTTTTATTTTATGGTAAATACTGAGTTCAGGACAATTAGTAACCACGCAAATGAGTAGCAAGTGTGTATCAATATTTTTTTTGCTTAACACTCGTTATAAAACCATCCAATCCAATAGCTGTTAGCTATAAAGCACTACACATAGTGCTAATTGCCATAATTGTTTTTAATATTGGATCCATAAATGTGACACCTACAAATTCCAAAAAAAAACTGAGTAAAACTTGAATTTGGCGCGCTAAATGCTGATAGATGTAATACAACGTGCTATGAATCTTAATTAAAAATAGCAAAGATATCAAAGCAAAAATACTTCGCAACTAACCCCAAGAATGTTCACTACAAAATAACTTAAATGAAACAACGCAGTTGAACAAAATTCATAAAGCTTATAACGTTGAATACTTCACCAGAAGCTATCCGGTGCAAGAACTTAAGTTGCCAACTTTCGCACTTAAAGATAACTTAGCTGCAGATATTTTAAGCGGGCTTTGTAGGGTTAGTTGGTATTATAATAAAGGGCGATGACTTGAATATATCCTTCGCGAAGATGTGCACTTATCGAACTGTTATAATGCAGATTGGGGTCAAATGGACCTTATTAGTCGATATTGAAAGATATTATGCTTTTAGAGCTATTTATAGCGTGTTAGAATTGATGACCTTGCAAAAAATCGTAGCCAAATAACATAGCTCCGTACTATGTTGTGTTCCTAATGGTAAACAAGGTCTCCAGAGCTCAGTGAGGAAGCGTTGTGTTGGCAGTGGGGAAAACCGGTGGTGTTTAAGCATCACACTTATTGTCTCCTATGATGCTTGTCCAACTATTCGTACTTAATTTCTACCTCACGATGAAACATACCTCCCACTAAAATACCTGTCGTGATATCTTCTCCCTTTTATCGGAAACTATTAATAAATTTAAAAAAAAACAAATACAAAACTTCGTCGCCACATGCCGCTGAAAAGAAACAAATGCTGTATGAATGTCCAGCTCTCTGTCTTTCACAGCGAACTCACAATGTATCAATACTAAAAATAACATACCATCACGCCTGTATTTCCCGGAGAGTTACATAAAGGCATACTAATTTATATTGTACACCCTCAGTTTGCCGGTATGTTTTGGTCCCATGTACCTAATAGGGGGCAAACCTATTGCCATTAAACAGAAATAAATCCAACTACTCGTACTAATCTATACTAATACATATGTAAAGCTAAAGAGTCTGTTTGTTTGTTTGCTTGAACGCGCTAATCTCAGGAACTACTGGTTCGATTTGAAAAATTCTCTCAACGTCAGCCCATTTATTGAGGAAGGCTATAGGCTATATATCATCACGCTAAGACTAGTAACTATACCACGCGGACGAATTCGCGGGCGGAAGCTAGTATAAATATAAACCCAATAACACTTTACTTGACTTGAGAATAGAACCCAGGACCACTAGCAAAGTAGTCGTGCTTACTACCGATTGACTAATCTGACATGTTCTGAGAATATACCCACAGAGATTGTTGGCATCCATCCAAGTATTATTTCCTATAAGACATATTTGCTCTCATTAAATTATTTTTTCTGCGAAATTAGATAATTTAAGTCGCATTGTTATAAAGTATCTCGTGGAGTGTTAGCTTGCAGTGCATACAATGTTGTTAGGATAGGATACTATAAAAACGCCTTCCATGTTTAAAAATATAGAAGTGAGTTAAAAAAAGTTGAATAAAACCTAATTGAAACTTATTATATTATTAGATACTTAGGTATTCCTTTTTTCCAATCAATTTCGTAAACTTTATTTTATTTTATAAAAAAACAATTTGTTCCTGTTTATTTAAATTTAAGTTTTAAGATTACATCTATAAATTGTTTTGTTATTTATTTTCAATAAAACATTAAAAAATGTAGTCAATTTAATTATTTATTACTACAAAACGAGTCTTACTAAAATTGTTGCATTCTTTAGTCTACATTTTATTTTTTATTGTTATTATTAATAAAAAACTTCTAGCATAATCTGACAGTCAAATTTAAATAATTAAAATATCTAACACAATGTTCCACTGAGATTCCTTATTTAAATTCAAAAACTCTAAAACAAAAGAAAGACGGACACCAACAACTTAAAGCATTTTAGAGCTTATTAAAAATAACACCATATATCTTTCAACACTTGATATTCTATCTAATTTGAAAGTATATACTCAACCTCATTTATTTCAATGCTCTTAGACTCATAAATTTCACCAATCTAAATATTATTACGTGAAGCTTCTCACATTTATAACTAGTTTTTATTTCCGTTCCAGTTTTTGATGGGAGCCCTCTAATAATATCCAGTTGAATGAACTTTTAGTTTTTTTATAACAACACTCGCATTTATTTAGTTAGGAATATAAATAAGTTCGCTTTCCCACAGTTCGCCGGTATGTTAAGTTCCCAAATAATAGGGGGTGAGCCTATTACCTTAACCTGGCACAAATTCCAAACTCCGAACTGCTACTGGGAATTTCATAGAAAAACCCAATAGTACTTTGCTCGAACTGGGAATCGAACCCAGGACCTATAGCGTAGCAGTCACGCTCAGGACCACAAGGCTAATGAGGCTATGTATGGGTGACAGATCGTTGTTTAAAAAATAACTGATAAGTTTTTAAGAAATGAGGTCTCGTTTGATTTATTTTGCAATAAGAGTATCATATTGGGGCATGACTTTTACAAACGACTTTGGCATACAATCATGACTATGAACTGGATAGATTTGTTAAATGATTAGTATGTATCTAGATTTTGTTTAAATTTTAATGCGGCGGTAGCCTTAGTCATTAGGCTTCCGACGCATTAAAATTTAAAAAAATATGCCAACCATGACTTACTATTGAAAATTGTAGCTTCCTGTAATTGAACACAAAACCTAACGATTCAAAAACCGTCGGACTTGCGATCATGTGGTTGCCGGTTCTAAACCCACCCATTGCTCTACCGACGTGAACCCACTCGTAACACAAGCATTTAGCTTAGCACGAGGGGTTAACAAGAATATTAGTAATGTGCGACCCACATTGCTAGTAAGCTTTTTTAAAAAAAAAACTAAAATAATATTTAATTATTCTTTAGAACACCTTTATTAGGACTTGTTAATTATAATAAAACAAACACCAGTTTACTACCCTCTTCCGCCTGTTGATAATCTTGAAGTTCACTCCAACTATCACGTTACTCCAATTATAAGAAAACGAGCATAGCTTAGAAAACTGCTATTTGCATACCTATCTCACTCCGCTTGTTTCCAAGTAAATGACCTATAAAATGCTTCGATACGGGCAAACCAGGTTTGTGCGCAATTCTGCAATTGTTTCATATTTAAATTGAATATATAATTTATATAAAAAACATAATTTTAATAGTTTTTGTAAATGTATCCTAATTAATTCTAATAAATTCATCCCTGTCCTTTTTACAGGGTTAATAATGATCAAAAATTATAGTTTATTAATAATAATACCTACATTATAGAATGCAATAAAATAGAAGCAAATGGAAGTCGTTGCCGTTGATTTGGTCGGTTTTTTTTTGTTTTCACCACCGACTTCCGAAACTGTTTCGCACATAAAATATATTTTTGATTTTTCATAAAAAATATTTTATTTCAATATTTTTGGTGGCACATAAAAACTGACGTACTTCGACAACGTTGTGAATTACTCGGCCGGTACGTGTTATTGTATTTTTTTCTAAACTTGTGATCAGACCTTCTCCAAATTTGAATGGGACCACCCGGGAAGTATATAGGTTATAAACGAAAAAGAATTTCTCGAATCAGTCCAGGTCAGGGTCTGCGAGTAATCGGTGAACATTTATATTAAAAAAGATTCCGATGAATTGACAACCTCTTCTCCTCTCTCCTCTTTTTTTAAGTTGATTTTTAATCGACTTCATATCTTAGTTTCAAATCGATAATTAAATAGTTTCTTAATAACATAACATACCATCACGCCTGTATTCCCCGAAGGGTTAGGCAGAGGCGTAGTAATGTACACCCACAGTTCGCCGGTATGTTTAGGTCCCATGTAATATACCATACATATGCCATAAATAGTTTCTATATGGAGTTAAAAATCGAATAATCTAATAATCGGTATCTAATAATAACACGTATCTACAAATATTCATATAATTCCAACCACAAATCAATATAGAGCGGAACCCGTTTCAGAATCACTCAGCGTATAGTGAGATGCTTCGATGAACCGTTCCCTTTAGAAGCGTTCACGTTAAATTTAACTTGTTATACCGGTATATATGCGAGTAACGTTTCTATCAGTAAACGAGGCTTGGCAAGTAAATCGGAGTATATAATAAGCTTAGACGTTTATTTAAATGGAATGTAGATTTGATAGAATATCTGCAGGTAAGTAAAATATTTCAGACGACATAGTGACAAGGTACACTAGAGATCTTCCTCCAGTACTTCTCACTCTTTATTCTCACTTTTATTTAAAAACACCCTACACTAGAATTTCCTCCTGTACTAGTATCGTGGGTGCGTTTACAAACACAAATGTTAGAATAGATAGGAATATCTATATACATACTTAATATATAAAGCTGAAGAGTTTGTTTGTTTGTTTGCTTGAACGCGCTAATCTTAGGAACTACTGGTCCAATTTGAAAAATTCTTTCAGTGTTAGATAGGCCATTTATTGAGGAAATAGGCTATATATCATCACGCTACGCGGACGAAGTCGCGGGCAGAAGCTAGTAGTTAATATTCTTTTAAGTGCAAAGAACAATAGGCGGTATTATTGCTAACAACAACCTCTTGGATACAACCGTTAAAAATATCATACACACCGCCTTACAGAAAACAACGTGAAACAACCCTTACTTTTTGTTTCGCCAAATGAGTGAGGATACCGGCGGCCAAAACCCTTTTAAAAGAGTTCGCACTTGTGTCTCCTCTGGTGTAGCAGGTGTCCATGGGCGGCGGTAATCGCTTGCCAGCAGGCGAGCCGTCTTCTAGTTTGCCATTCAAAGCCTTAAAAACACACACACACACAATGGGCATGCAAATATTTGTATCAAGCGGGAATACCGTAGTGCATAAGATGATCGCTCAGCCAATGCGGTATTCGAGTCATTCATTCTAACGTGGCTTCATCAGTTTATGTCTTCACTTATTTTCGCCTGATGTTTCAGTGGGCACACAATAACCTTTTCTTTCCCAACAGGCCAATCTCACAGCCCAAACTACACCCTGTACCATATAGGCGAAGTAGCCAAGCCTTCAGTTCGAGCGTTCTCTCAGTTTGGCAAGATCGACGACCTGGTGAAGGAAGGAGATGACTCCCAGCAGGTTTACGACCAGTTCTCGGCACCACCCATCGGAACGGGAACGGGTGGTACTGAGAACCTGGTGTTTGTTGATGGTGGGCATAGCATGGTAAGCAATAAGTTTAATTATTCACTTCAAATTCATCCTGTTTTACTATATTCCTATATAAATCCTATATCCTATTATAAATGCGAAAGTTTGTGAGGATGGATGGATGGATGTTTGTTACTCTTTCACGCCTGAACGGATCTCGATAAAGGCCCCATGTTATAGGGGGTGAGCCTATTGTCATTAACGAGGCACAAATCCGAACTCCGAGCTGTTACTGATTTCATAGAAAACCCCATATCAGATTTCTCCACCTGAGAATTCATATTTTAATTTAACAGGTATCGCTCATGTGCCGCATGATTCCATCACCTGATTGGTTCATCGGTATGGACGGAGTCAATCTATGTGTGGACTCCTCCTGGGTTGAACAGATCACTCTCGATGTGAGTTCATATTTTTTCTAAAAAACCATCTCTCGTATTATATAGCAAGCTTGGCAGCAAGGGCTTCTTGATAAAACGAAATAAAAAATATAAAGACATATTTCTAAAAAGTTTTAAAGCTTAACTTTGTTAAAAATATTAAAAATATTGTAGTAAATAGATTTCTTAAAGAGACTCACGAGTCAATGTTTTAAATTTTTGAACTTAGTGGCATTTCTCCAAAGCCTATCTAGAGAAATACCGAAACCAACTCAGAGAATTAGGCTGTCTTGTAAAGTCTGTACATGAATGCGTTTTATGCGTTTATTTCATATAATATAATTAATTTCATTGACCACACTACATGCATCAAATTTAGAATATTAAAGTTTGTCTTCAATGATTTTCCTTTGTCTGACAGTATCCAAGAAAGATGCATGCAATTACCTAATACCTACTACTACGTGTACCATACTACCTAGTATGTGTAATATACTACCTAATACTACGTGTGCAAACATATTCAAGATTTAGAGCAAATTTAAATCTGTGGGCTGGTAATGACTGAGTTTTAACGTTCAGAATTCAACAAACAACCGGGATAGCTATACTTTTTTTTTCACTTCGAAATAGGAAACTTCCCTGTTTATGAGCAGTCTTTTTAAAAAAGTTTCGATGTTCGGTGGACTAAAGTTCTATAGAACTCGCTCATGGAGTTTGTCTCTGCATGATGAGCTACCTACTCTAAAATTCTATGTTGGAACAGCTGGAGCCGCTAGATGCTGGAGCGGCGAGTGGGCTAACGTTCACAGCGCCTCGTTGGGAGACCAATCCCCCAGACCCTGTGACCAGGCACAAGCCGACGGTACCAGACCACCCAGCCGCTGGCTTCTACTATCCAGAGCTCAGAGAACTGCCGGAGATCGCTAAAGTGGAGTTGACAAAGGTAATACTTAAGTATTTGGTTATATTGTAAAATGTGCAAAAGTAACTAAGTATATAGATGGAGAAATTGAGATTGATAGTGATGGCTAGAATTAGATAGAGGCAGATGGATGAAAGAATATTCTGTTACCCATACCAGAAAAAAATAATTATGAATTAGATTTTGGAAATCATGGTTTGTATTCCTAACAGCGATTAAGACATCCTTTGGCAGGACTCATAAAAGAAGGAGAACATACATATACCATTTTTTTACTGAAAGTAACTTCACAATTGGTCGCTGTAGCTCTATCTACTCTAGTTATATCTACTAGTGTAAGCAAAGCAGTACCATGTTATGGTAATTATGTTATAAGGTACATTATCGCGTTACACGGCCTATCGGTTACCAGGTAATATTAATACGGGTAGTAGTGTTTCACGTGCATAATCAAATCATTCGGTTCTGTTACTTTCATGCACAAGGGTGGTAATGTATAGCATAATATACGCAACAGAGTCGATTAATAGTGAATATGGGAATTACAAAATACATAATAATTTCTTATCCTTCATTTTAATTTCTCTTAAAATAAAAGCTTACTAGCAATATGGGTCGTATATTACTAGTATTCTTGTTAACCCCTCGTGCTAAGCTGTAGTGCAATAGATGGGTTCCGAACCTGCAAACACGTGATCGAAAGTCCGCAGCCGTAGGTTACCGCCGCTTTAATCCTTCCTACACTTCATATGCTATTAATACTTTCAGGTAAAAGAGTACTCAACGAAGGAACTGAACGACTTAGCTCGAAAAGAACTGATGTCAGTGATGAAGGCCAAAAATAAATACAAAGGATTACCAAGAAGCACAATAGTCAACAATGATGATTTTAATGCAGATATAGAAGAACCGAAAGTTACTGTAAAGAATTATGTAGATAAGCTTAAAGATTTAGAAGAAGATCCAGTTGGAACTCCAAGAGCCAATGTGCCAGAGAATTATGTAGTCGTTGTCACTAATCCACCAACTACTACGTAAGTATTATCATACAAAGGTAATAGAAGGAATAAATATAGTTATATCTCGAGTCCTTACACAAAATATTAAACATAAAACGCTACGTAAAATATGACATGACGGCATGAAATCTTTGCTAAACTATAATTCACGGCTTTAGCATCATTCTAGATTACAGATCTATACGAGATGGAACATTTCGCAGATAATATGTGAAAATTCACATTAAATCATTTTTCATCGTCCAACTGCGATTTTTTTCACTCGGCCTGCTCAAAATCGCATTTCAATGATATCGCATTTCGTTCAAGATTTCATTGTGCACGCGCTCCTGCTCAGTATCGGGTTTCAATGAAATCCTGAACTCGTGAAAATGCAATCGTGCAAATTAAATACTTATTGAAAGTCATTGATGTAACGTTATTTTTTAATACTAATCTTTAAGCAAATGGCGGTAAGTATAAATTCGATCCTTGATCGCAAAATCATCTATTGTTTGTTTACATTATTATTCATTCGTTGCGGAAAATTCATTGCGGAGAAAAAGTAGCACACTGCGAAATATCGCATGTGAAATCGCCGTGAAAAATGATCATAATTTCAATAAATGAAAAGTAGCAATTATTACTATGCCTACAGACTTACTAAAACTCTAAATTTATTTTAGCACGACGAAAACCTGCTAATGGAAAGACTAGGTAGCTTTCTAAAAGGACAAATATTTTTTATACAACCTGAACACAGGAACTCACTTCAGCCACATTGAAATTGATGAAATTTCATAGCGTTATTTACATTTATTACTTTTCCATTAGTATTAACATAAGCACCCGTTTCCATTGTACCAGTTTAAAACATAAACATAACATGCTTGTATTCCTTGATAGCTTAGGCACAGGTGAACTAATGTACACCCATAGTTCGCTGGTATGTTTAAACACTATGTACCTAATACGAGGCGAGCCTATTGCTATTAACCGAGCACAAATTCAAAATCCAAACTATGGATTTGTACCAAATGATTCTTTTACTGATCATTCCCTTTTATTGATAATTAGACCCACGAGGACCTCGGAGTTTGGATTTGTGCCAAATACTCCTTTTACTGATCATACTCCTTCACTATCACTATCACTACACATATTATAAAACAAAGTCGCTTCCCGCTGTCTGTCCCTATGTATGCTTAGATCTTTAAAAGTAAGCAACGGATTTTGATGCGGTTTTTTTTAATAGATAGAGTGATTTAAGAGGAAGGTTTTAAGCTATTTAACATCACGCTATGACTCTTAGGACCGGGGCAGCGCGGGTGAAACCGCGGGCGGGTCGCTAGTATATTTATAATTAGACCCACGAGGACCTCGGAGTTTGGATTTGTGCCAAATACTTCTTTTACTTATCATACTCCTTATACTGATAATTAGACCCACGAGGACCTCGGAGTTTGGATTTGTTCCGATGCGGGTTGGCAGACGTCACACGAAATCGAGAAAATCTCTCAGGCATAGAGGTTTCCTCACGATGTTTTGCTTCACCGTTTAAGCGCATGATAATTAACTAATAATACGCACATAACTTCTAAAAGTCAGAGGTGCGAGTCTTGAATTCGCACTAGAGATCTTTGACTGGGCGGTCCAATGCTCATATCACTAGGCTAGGCTATCAGTGCTCTTTTATCACTACATATAATTATATGATATATGTACTTGATATAATACAAGATCATTTAATTACGAAGATTAAATGTCAAAAACTTTCTTTTTGTGATTTTTTGGAAACCAAAAGATGCAGGTTTGAATCGTGCCCGCAGTCGAGTTTTTTTCTTCACTAAATAATCTTCATCGGGTAAAATTATTATTATAAGAAACTGGCTGACAATGGAAACGTGAGCTAATAAGCTATCGGTGTACCGTGGCGTATCCTTCAATATGTAAATAACGCTTTGTTAAGAATTGCCTTCTTATTTTATTGTTTGAATTCTTTCATCTCGCCATTTCTTTTATCAACATTACCTATGATTGTAACGGTGAAGTAATCATACTATGAGTAATCAAATAAAAGTCACTGGCAGATGTCTGTACATAGGAGGTATTTCAGAAAAAATCATAATAACTATCTTTATAAGAAGCCGAAACACAGTTATCTTTAGAAATGTTGTTTGCCTGTCTGTATGTTTGTACGCGCATCATGATGTAAGTAAATCCTTTTGGGACGAATGTGAAAGTGCGAACAACATACAAATACGAAACTATAAATACTTAAATAAGAATAAATGTAGCATAAAACATCTAATCTCATCATTAATAAAGTATGTACAACTTATTACGGAGTTTAAAAAAATACCACGAACATAATAGGAAAATCAAAAATATAATACAAACCATGTTTTTCCTTACAGGACAACAGAGAAAGAGTTTGAAGGAGAGCTAAAGAACATGGATGACGTAGTGCTAGCTGTTGCTAATGGCAAAAAATTTGGGCTCCACAAGCATCTTCCCAGACATTTCAGGTCTCGTCTCCATCACGCTGTCAATAGGATCGGACGTAAGTACAAGTAGAAGACTGCAGCACTATACGAGTATATAGTTCGTGTGGATTGAAATTACTAAACAAATGAGACTCGACATAAACTAAGTACACAAGATTTTTTTTACCACGCACAACTAATCTGTGGAATCAATTATCAGCAGAGGTATTTCTGATCCGGTACGACATGGCAACCTTCAAGAAGCGAGCCTATTCTTTTCTCAAAGGCCGGTAGCTCACTTGCAACCTCTCTGGCGTTGTGGGTGTCAACGGGCGGCGGTCTTGCTACTATACCTCCCTCTTCTATAAAAAAAAGATCACTGATGTCACCCAGAAAGCTGCCAAGCTCAAATGGTACTGAGCAGGCAAGGTAGCCGAATGTCAGATCAGGAGCAGGCCAGTCAGATAACTAAATGGCATCCCACTGCAAAGCAAAGACTAGAGTATCCGCATCGTTGGTGGCGGGATAATTTCATTGCGTTCCAACCCTTGGAAAAATCGGGGGGATGACTTTGATCAGTTTTTTATTATATCTTTATTTATTATTAAATTTAGTATTATTATGTTAACCTATAATGTAGGACGTTTAGTATAATATAGTTAGATAGATTTAGTATAATAATATTATACTAAATCAGATTTATCAATTGAGGTATCAAAACCTTTGCCAGCATTTCATCAATTACCATCATTCTTTATAGATATAATCATATACATATAGAACTACTGTTCTAAGCGACTGCTACGCTAGTGGCCCTATGTTAGATTCCCAGGTCAAAGGTCAAAGATTCAGATTTTTTTATGGAATTCTTAGTAGCAGCTCGGAGTTTGGAGCTTAGCCCGGCTCACCCTCTATTACATGGGACCTAAACATGCCTAACCTATGTTATGTCAAATATCTCATCCACAGCAAATGACTGCCTCGTGTCGGAATGGACAGCCTGGTCTCCCTGCTCAGTGACCTGCGGCTTTGGCGATAAGCTTCGGTACCGAAGCGTTATCCGCGAAAAAAAGAAAGGCGGCCGCGACTGTCCCGCTCTCACCGACAGAAAGCACTGCGGCAACGTCAACTCTTGCGCACATATCGATTACTTCGAATGGTAGATGAAGAAATAAATTGTGTTCTATTTTTATGTCTTGCTTATTATTTAAATCTTGTAGGTGAATAGGTACTGTATCACTATTACTAACGATAACATTTTTATCTCAAATCGAAAAGGAACGCCTCCTTCGTCAACAGGCGACGACGAAGAAGAAGAAAAAAGACTTTTAGCAATTCCTAATTCTTAAGGATCTGACGTAGCTAAAATAAATCCTAATCCAAACAATATTATATGAAAATGTGATATTATTCGGATTGAAATACCGTTAATAGTCGTACTTAACTTGATATAAACGACCAGAAAATCGTACCAAGCTTGATAAAGTTATTGAGAATTGCATTCCCAGTGAGTACATTTATTTCCAGTGAAGTATTTTGGACGAAATTAGTATTGTGGAATCAGAATAATAATACATGAATCAATATTATTATAATTAATCAAAAGCGAGCGTTTACCTTTGCAAACTCGAGGGTAAAAAGCCGTATTGAACAATTCCTCTGCAATTAATTCATATTGAAAATCCATAGCATATAATTACCCATGTATTCCTCGAAGATATAAGCAGAGCTTTACATAAATATCAGTAAATATAGTTCGCCGGTAAATCCTAACGGCTTTATAGTCGCTTTTGATGAATTATACTAATATTAAGAATTAATTACAGAGGTTACAATCAGACCACTAAGAATTTTATATGATAATGAAAATAATATTATTATTGATTAAACTGCCTCATTAGCCTAGTGGTCCAGAGCGCGACTGGTATGCTAGAGGTCCTGGGTTCGATTCCCAGGTCGAGCAAAGTGTTATTGGGGTTTTCTATGAAATTCTCAGTAGTAGCTCGGAGTTTGGAATTTGTGCCCGATTAATGGCAATAGGCTCGCCCCCTATTACATGGGACCTAAACATACCGGCGAACTGTGGGTGTACTGCATTAGTACGCCTCTGCCGAACCCTTCGGTGAATACAGTAGTGATGGTATGTTATGTTGATTAAAAGTGGGTTTGAAAAAAAAAATACTAAACACAAAACTAGTATTCTCTCGGAGGGAATACTAGCTTTGTGTGTCTGGAATTTTCATTGCGTTTCATTATTAAATAATTAATTTTAATCATACAAACCGTTGCAAAGAGCTTTAGTTCAGTCGCTGTCGTAAAGGAGAGAACTTTATAGAGGTCTGGTTGTGTCCATAAAAGTCGGAACGCTGCGCAGTACGGATTACAATATAAAATATTAAATGCAACGCTGACCAAAGAATTATTTAGAGTGTACCTCTCAGGTGACACTACAGCTTTCATTTTAATTAAAAGTTTTGTAATTGAAGAGGTTATAAAAGGAATTCCGCCCTTCACTGATGTAACAGGATATTATGAATTTATATTCTGGCAACCCCAGCTGGAGGAATAGTGTTTCGTATATTTTTTTTGTAAATTTTACCGGATTTTATGTCATTAGCAGTTTACCTAAAGTATCCGAAACGTTACATCGTAGTTATCGTTAAACGAAAGTAGGTAAGTATATTCAAGGTGTAAAACACGAAATATATGTTTAGGTCGCGCTGGAATTATTATAAGCTTAATAAATGATCACTCTAACTTTTTTTTAGCAATACATAATGGTTGGTTCGGGTCCCACCCGAGGCAAAGATTTGTAATGCCCGAATTTTTGTATTGAATCTAATTGTACTCTCTCCGTTAATTATATTGTTTGTGAAGTCTCCCGCGCATAGAGCTTTTTCTATAGTGCTTTTTGTTTTTTTTTTATAAATGGAACGAATTAAAATCTTCCTCAGTGAATCGTGGAAGTCCAGACGGTCTTAAAAAAAGACTGAACGACGTAGAATCTTACTCGGAGAATCGTGGTCTCGTACCTAGATACTTATTTTTTTATGTATAGGGTAAGTAAGAACTAATCTGATCATTCTGATCTGCAAGGTTAAGTTGCGCTTGCTGCAGACAGTATGTGGATTGGTGACCATTCTTAACACATCGAGACCCCTCCGTGCCTCGGAGAGCACGTAAAGCCGTCAGTCCCGGTTTTTATACGAACTTCTATGACAATTGTTAGTGGTAGTCAGAAGCCTAAAAAAACCTGACAACCAATCTATCCTGCGAATATCGTTATTGCCCAGAAATTGGGTTGCGGAGGTCTGATGGCAGTCGCTTCGTGTAAAATACTGATATTCAGCCGCATCTGGTTAGACTGGACACCGACTCCAACATAGTTGGGAAACGGTGCGTAGGATGATGAGAGACATTGTAAGACTATATCTGGACTTCTAGGATTTAAAACGGTATGATTCGTATACACCTAAAAAAACATAAAATGAGAAAATCTTCCTTTTTTGAAATTGTTTAAAATAAGTACTGGTAACTGCCTCATTAGCCAGGTCCTGAGCGCGACTGCTACTCTAGAGGTCCTGGGTTCGATTCCCAGGTCGAGCAAAGTGTTATTGGGTTTTTCCATGAAATTCCCAGGAGCAGCTCGGAGTTAGAAATTTGTGCCCGGTTAATGGCAATAGGCTCGCCCCCTATTACATGGGACCTAAACATACTGGCGAACTGTGGGTGTACATTAGTACGCCTCTGCCTAACCCTTCGGGGAACACATGCGTGATGGTATATTATGTTAAAATAAGTAATACAAGCATAGCTGATACAGAATGAAGTCATTCCAGAAACTCGACTACACCCGCTTCACAAGAATTTAAAATAGTTTTGAATGTTTAAGAACTTCAGAAATTGGGTCGTAAAGTGTCTATGGTAGGTGCTTTCTCGTCTCTATGATGTAACCCAGCCATCAGCACAGTCGTAACCTCTGTAAAGTTCGCGCAAAATAACTTGACCCAAAACTACCGGAGAGGGGGAAAGTTTGCGCAGTACATTTGCGAGCAAAATGTACTAAAAAACGACTACTGCGCATCCGCCATTTTGGTTCAAGTTATTTTGCGCCAACTGTACCGAGGACTTCACTTTTATTTTTAATCAGAATATACATTACGCCTGTTTTCCCAGAAAGGCTAGACAGAGGCTACCTACCAAAATATCTACACCTTTATTTCACCAGTTTAAAATTTCAAAACAGCTCTTGCGCTCAAATTCTGTATCGTGGGGGATTACAAAAATATGCAATTAACAGAAACAAAATACAACCAGTCTCTAAACTAACTTTATACATCACGCCTTTATTCCTCGAAGGATTAGGCAGTGATGTACAATGTACATACACGCACAGTTCATGCCCATGTAATAGAGGACGAGCCTATTGCCATTAACCAGGCACAAATCTAGACTCCGAGCTGTAACTGAAAATTTCATAGAAAAATCCAATAAGACTTTACTCGACCTCCGATTCGATCCCTGGACCGCCAGTGTAGCAGTCGCGCTTGGGACCACTAGACTAATGAGACAGCTAATAATAAAATTAATACTCATGGTATATTTGTCTGGGATAGGAAACGAACCAAGTGACGCGCCACCACGGTATGAGCATAAACTGCTATACCAAATGTGTAGTATACATAGTTGCATGTAGATATTTTTAGTAGAACGTCGATTATCCACGAACCTGGATCAAATCAATGTAGAAAAGCTGCTTCTTAAAATTTCTTACTAAAACTTGACTCTGAATAATGAAGCATAGCATTACAATTAACATGTAGGTACCTAACTTAGAAAATTAAAAACTCCTATACTCGCCGTTAAGTAACCACAGATAAAAAATAGATCTATTTGTCTATCTGTGTATGAAACTTATCACTTAGACATGAAAAAATAGATAATTATCTTATAAATATGTTCCGAGCATTTTCTGTTTTCAAAATTACGTACATCTCTGGTTTATGACCTAGAGAGGGCGCGCAGGGCAGTAAAGTGTCGCTACCCTCCCCGGATCGAAGTGACGTCATTGGTATTCCGGCTGGGATCTCCTCAAAATCAAGGAGTATGTGATTCGATTTCTACACAGCTCGTGTAATTATATTGAGCTGTGTTAACCACTGTTGTCTTTTTCGGATCCCGGAACTCGAAAATAATACATATTCTATTGTCTATGTTTTGTTACTTGACGTGTTGAGGACATCTAACCTCACAAACTTTAGCATTTATAATATTGTTGTTTATTTAATAACTAAAATACCCAGTACCTAGTAGTATGTTATAGCACCTGTAACTGCAATCACTTCTTTTATCAAATAAAAACATTTATTTAATATTTTTATTAGGATAATTATAAAAATTAAAAAAACTTAATTATTTGGTGTTTTATATTTCGTACCTAGTTAACATGTTTATAGTTATTTTAATTACAGAATTCTTAATATTATTTAATGAAGTGCCTTTGAAGAATTAGATTATAGAAAACTAATAATATTGTTTACATTTCTTGAAGTTCTGATTGGAATGGATTTTACTTATTTTATAAAAATTCCAACTTCATTGTTCCATGCAAGATATAAACTAATTTAGTAGATAGGTAGCTACATTATGAAATAAAAAAATGTAATAATGTACGTACAAACTCTGTATAAATATCTGGTGCATTAAATCGGAAACATCAATTTAGTGTCTCACCGCCAGTTACATACTAAATACGAAACCCATCGTCGTCACAGTGCATTGTCTTGTCAAAACAAACCGCTAAGTGTAATACCTTTTTTGCGTGCAGTAAATACTCATGCGGAATATAGAAGCAGTAGAAGATAGCCTAGTGATATGACCATTGAACAGCCAAGTTTTACCTACGTCATTAACTCTAATGCACACACCTCTGATTTTTTGCAATCATAAGCATACTAATAATTAATTATTGCAAGAAAACATGGTGAGGAAACCTGCTTGCCTGAAAGCTTTTCTCGACGGCGTGTGAAGTCTGCCAACTCACAGTAGGCCAGTGCGGTGGACTTAACCCTCTGATTCTATATATATAACTATAAACTGGTAACATTACGGAAATACCAAACTATTTAAGAATATTATTTCAATACGTCATAGTTTAGATAATTTAAGCAAAGCCATACCATTTCTGAGTCATTAGATACCTATATCTATAATACATACGGTCGAACTATTGTTATAATTATCTCGTTTAATATTATGTATACATATATATAGTATTTACTTTGCTCACAAGTGAACTGTGATGTTCTTGAGCAAATAAATTTCCTTAAACTTATTCTGAGAAGAGACCAATGAGTTTTTATAGTAAAATATATGTAAGAAGACGCCCCTTCCCAGTTGGGGTAATGTATGGGTTGATGATGGTGAAATACTCACGGATAGGCTACCACATGAGGAGGTGGTTCTGTAAGACTCATACCGACTAAAAACTTCACGATATTCGCCACGACCATGATAAGATGCTATGTACAATACTTTAACTTAAATAGAGACTGTTACCTAAGCAAGTACATTTTCAACCTTAGGTTGAGCCTGCGTTGCGTTGATCGTTGACAGGCAAACCTGTCGACGCAGTGAGGAGGCTGATGAAACCCCACTTTGCCTTCTTGGGGAATGCGGATTGCTAATACATAAGCGTAGTGCTCATTTAGAGAAACACAAGAGCTCACCCTTAAGAAAATCTTGAAAAACTTGAAAAACTCACAATATACCGATTGTGGTCGCAGTGATATCATAGCCGTAAATAATAATTTATAAACATGAACAATACTAAAGGCACTGGATTTACTATGGAATTAGGCAAATAATGGCGAAATAACAATATGGTTGGAATTACTGCATTTTAATAACTTTGGTTAGCATTATCGCCAAATCCAGGCCACATTATGACAAAAAGAAATGCCATGGCGAAATATTTCGTAGACAAAGAAGCTTCAATATTAATAAAGTCTCAGAAACTAAACCGCTTGTCGAGCAGATTGGTACAAGAGCCGTCATAACTACAAGATGATCGCACGACCTTTCTCAAAATGCTGACTGACATTTGTAGAAACATTGGGATATGAGATTTCGGATATCCTGTCTTATTCATAGCAAATTGCGTTGAAATATAGATAGATACATACTTTAGTCGTGGATTGTTGAAAAAAACAGCTATTTCATGCAATAACGCAATACCTACCAGTTACCTAATGAATATGTATGAAACAGTTGATATTTTATAGATATTTAGGTAGAGGTTTCTCAGTGAAAGTTGTTTATAATCATGATTCAACGTAGTCTCGCCTCCCGAGAGATTATGATTAGGTACCTAGGGGTGAATTATAAATCTTTTATACTTAGTGAGTGGCATTTCATTTATACGAAATACCACTCACTAAGTAGGTACCTAATCATGAAATCTCATAAACTAAATCATGAATCTTGAGGTATTTGAAAAATGAGGTGATAGAAATAGTTTTAAACAAACCAGCCCAGAAAAATCACCCTCATAGAGCTTCGATTTTCTCGTGTACCGCATTTATAATTATGAATAAAACATAATTAAAGTCTGAGCAGAAAGAATTCTCAACACGTTTTTCAGCACAAATAGATATATTATGTTCATTTATTTTTGACTGCCTCAATAGCCGAGTGGTCCTGACCGCGACTGCTACGCTAGAGGTCCTGGGTTCGATTCCCAGGTCGAGCAAAGTGTTATTGGGTTTTTCTATGAAATTCCCAGTAGCAGCTCGGAGTTAGGAATTTGTGCCCGGTTAATGGCAATAGGCTCGCCCCCTATTACATGGGACCTAAATATACCGGCGAACTGTGGGTGTACATTAGTACGCCTCTGCCTAACCCTTCGGGGAATACAGGCGTGATGGTATGTTATGTTATTTTTGACTTTGACTTGATTTTTGATTCGTGAAGTCACATAATTTTACTTGCATTATAAAGAATTCATAACTCCACTCAAATATTACAAATTCGAAAGTAACTCTGTTTGTCCGTGAACTATTTATGCCTAAATCGTGATTTCGCGGGTAATACTTAGCTAATTTCCAATATTTAAGTGAATAAATAAATAAACTTGAAAGAATTTTCCTGAAATATATTCAATCTACGACAAGAACAGCTTGAAAGACTGAAAACAAAAATAAGAACACGTTGAAAGTTCAATTTTCCAATACATTAGTACGCGTGCTGTTTGCGAGTCCTCGTGATTGATTCACGGTCCGTGCCACCAATCCGAGTGATTGATATCTGAACGAGGTGTTTAGGGTACAATGATATGGGGAGAACAGGAACTGCTAGGTATTTGTTTAAAACTATGTTTATTTTTTATGGGATAGGGGAGCAAACGAGCAGACGGATCACCTGATGGTAAGCGATAACCGCCGCCCATGGACACCTGCAACACCAGAGGTGTCACAAGTGCGTTGTCCGTCTTTTAAAAGGGTTTGGGCCTCCGGTAACCTAACTCACTCGGCGAAACACAACGCAAGCGTTGTTTCACGCCGGTTTTCTGTGAGGCCTATCACTCTGGTCGTGCCGGCCCATTCGTGCTGTCTTTATATTTCGTCGATTAACTTGTGTTTATTTTTCACAAACTCATAGCTTATGACAGTCTTACTGTAATGACGATTCAATCGATACCTCTTTTGTCAAAATCTGAAGAGCATCACGAAGGATAGGTACAGGACTGAGCTATCACCTACTGCGCTACAGCTTACGGGTTCTATTCATGCTGGAACAAAATTGCTGGTCCGGATCTGAATTTCTGTGAATGGATTTAGTACCCAAATTTAAATAGGTAAGTATCGTTTTCACTCAAAAATCCCCGTTCAACAAAGATAGTAAAAACTCTTCTTTCTGGATTTCCAAAATGTTAACATTATAAAATCACTAGTTATCGTTAAAAAGCCAATTTTGGCCCCGTCAGGTGTCAGTTGCACAAACCAACCAGAAAATGTCGTGTATTTTTGTATTAAAAATCCACTCATTAATTTCATTGACAGATAATTTATGTAAAACGTTTATCGATTAGGGACCAAATTCTCTATTCAGTTGTTTTCTGTTATAGAATTGTCGTCTGACGTTAGGTACTTAATGACATAAGAACTGATTTTTTTTTAGATAAACCCAAAGACAAACATGCTGTAAAAACTATTTTACAGTATAGAAACATTTATCTATCAACCATTTATATATTTTTTTAAATATTTGAATGGGAGTTCCCTCATGGACTTTAATCATAATATAGCTTATCATATCGCCTGTATTTTCCGAAGGGTGATGCAGAGCTATAGGTACACATAAATATACTAACAATTCTTTTGTATTAACGTGAGATCTAACACATACAAGCGTCCTTATTGGTTGCGATACTCAACAGAAAATTTCTTAATGATAAACTTTATTAACATTAGTTGACCTGGGAATCGAACCTAAGATATCACGCTCAGCGCTTGCGACTACTAGACCTAAGAGGCAGTAAAGAATTAGATCATGATTAACTTAATACCATTCAATTAACATGTTTCCCCCCGTTATTTAATTAAATCAACTGCTCGCAGCTTCTATATGAATTGAAACTTCAATCCTCTAAAATTCCATTACCCGCGCCGCAAAAGTCTGACACGCAATATCGCAATATTACTAGGCATAACAACGCCCCCTTTCGCACAAACAACACAATAACTGATTTGAATACACCCCGATTGAATACAAATCAATTCATAATGGACCCGCCGAGGGTAGACAAACAAAAAATTTTATGGAAATACAAATTCCTTCGATTATTGTCTTTTTCTATGCGTCCAGATTCTTAAAATTGTTATACTAGAATCTGTGCAGAATACTAATGGCTAAGTATCCTTTAAAGTGTCCCTTGCAAAGCTTTTGTTGCGAAAAGCCAACCTAGGTTATAGGTTGGCTTTTGGTTTGTAATTCTATTTCTACTCAAGTTTCTTCTATTGGGAAGTAATGTGAAGTGGTGTCTATTTACTCGATGTTAATATAATAATTTGTTATAAGACAATTGAGGACGGACTTTAGGACGTGGGAGAGCGATGCTTCGCCACGAATGGGCCGGCTCGACCGGAGTGATACCACGGCCTCACAGAAAACCGGCGTGAAACAACACTTGCGTTGTATTTCGCCGAGTGAGTGAGGATACCGGAGGCCTAAACCCTTTTAAAAGGCAACGCAATTGCGACTCTTCTGGTGTTGAGAGTGTCTATGGATCGCGATAATCGCTTACCATCAGGTGATCAGTCTGCTCGTTTTCCCGCCTATCACATAAAAAAAACGCGACCTCGACCTGGCAATCGCACCCAGGATCTTTACAGTCGAGACGAGCAAATAAAGCAGTTACCCAGTATACCTACTTACAGTTTTCCATTATTATATTATATATATATAGTATATATACTATATTTTGTGTCTTGTTCCACAAAAAAGTCTAACCACAAAACATCAAAACGACGGGTCAGCATTGGGGTTTTATCTACTCTTTCCTACTTATCTTCACACTCATTAGCTTTTCCGGGGTGAGCAGATGGGTACATGTAATGCGGTCACGGAATAAACATGTGGATTATGTACCTACTTATATGTATTACATATAAGTAGGTACACAATGTTGTGTGCCAGATTAATGGCACTAAGCATTAATTTACTAAGGTTTACATTAGTACCTATACCTCTGCATAACCCTTCATAATGTTGACGCGTAATGATTGAATTTTATGTGAGTAACTCTAGTTATCAACAAGTTCGGCGGAAAACCAAGAAAGTAATTGAGACGTAAAGATATATGGGCCTGAGTCGCTGAAATCTCTATTATTATGTAGGACAGGAGTAAAACCAATATCTTCATGCACATAACAAATATTTACCTAGACTAGGTATACATAGGTATTCGATCAACAGAACAGTAATTTTTCAAAAGATATTATTGTGTAATCTGACCATATTGGATCCTATCGAAGATTAATACTGAACTTATTTATTTGCTGTGTATATTATGTACTAGGTATTGCCCGTGGATTCACTTGTGTGCTAGCGGACTTTTTTAGACAAAAGGTAGCCTATGTCTCTCTCCAAGGTCCATCCTATCTATATTCCAAAATTCATCAAAACCGTGGGGAGCCGTGTGAGTGCCTCACAGAAAACCAGCATGAAACAACAATTACATAGAAAGAAAGAAAGAAAGAAAAAACGTTTATTTGGCCAGCACCAAAGACACAAATTACACATAATAAAAATAAAAAAGAAGATATAAAAACGAGACGACATAGTGAAGTATACTCTTAAAATTAAATTAGGTATGCGTCTCACGGCTGTACCAAACGGGTCTCCAGATCAGCAGATTGTTAAGCAAAATTAAATGCTTAACGCTGATTTTCATCTGGAGCCCTCGTGCTCCACGGATGTCAATCAGAGAAATTGTGTAGGTGAATATCGTGCTCGTGTGCAAGAGTGTCGTGTGTGTTAGTGTGTGTCATGCTACATTGTAACATTTTGTGTAGGAATCAATAAAATAATATAAATCAGGTTACGGTGTATCTATTACACTGCACGGGAACTGGTCCCGAGCCGAGGTGCGCGTGTGCGTGTAGTCTTGTTTGTTGCGCCAACATGATTGCCTTTTCAAGATAATACATTTTATAATAAATACGGATAAAAAATAGTTAAGAAACGTCTCATCAGAATTAAAGAAGTATATGAGTGACGAGGTAAGTAGTACACTAACAAAATTGTGTTCATATTAGAATAAGTAGGTATAATATATTCGTTTGTTATTTTATAATGTGTTATCTTTTTTTTTTTTTTAGGAATAATAAATTGTGGAGGTAGATGGAAGGCAGGAGCTTATTCCGTGACGCTCGTAACGATAAAGACAAATGTACATATCTTTTCGGAGGCCATAAAGAGACGGTGAGCACTGTGTTCATATTTTTTTTTTTTTAATTATTATTATTTTATTTTTTTTTAACCATATTATACATATTTTATAGGTCTCCTGCGCTAGTAGTACTCGCTTTAGGCTGCTGCCAACCTCTCATCGTGATTATTTTACCACCGATACTCGTATCATTTACCACCGCACTAAAGCCGCTGTATTTCACCAAGATACGTTATACAAACATACGTTGTATTTCACCAAGTGAGTGAGGATACCCGCGGAAGCCCAAACCTATTTATATGTCCATGGGTGACGATAATCGCTTACCATCAGATCAGGTGATCCGTGTGTTCGTTTGTGGGGGACAAATTATGAAAAAAAAAATGATCAAGCGGGTTAGGCGTGAAAACATAAAAACACACAGACATCACATGTGTCGTGAGTTTAATTCCCACCAGATTGGTGCAGTGACTGAGCGTTCTGGGGCTGTATTATGACATTTAATCGCTATCATTTTTAGGTTGTGAGAATGGGATAGCGCTATTTAATCTGTAGAGCGCCATCCCACTCTTTCAATCGGAAAATAATGGCAATAACAAGTCATAATACGGCCTCTGAGGGTTCAATTCCCTTTGGAACAAATATTTGGATGGCCTAGCCATGCGTTATGTGCAACACCAACTTACAGTGTCTTCACCCACATAACATTTCTAGGCACTATCGATCGGCCATTTTTATTTATCCCTCACGTCTCGGAGACGCGCCAAATCTTATTCTCCTGAGTTTTTTTTCATCCAATGCTGGTTTTACTGTCGGGCACATCGTATCCGGGTGACCTTTCATTTTATTCCGTTCCGGTCTTGTCCCATTTCGCTTTATGTGGTTCCTATGCGGATCTACAAAATTCTGAGTGTTCCGTCACTCTACTAGGGTCGAGTGTTAAAAGTTTACAGCCCATTTTAACGGTGCGGATGGATGGACTGACAAATTGTGCGAGTTACGCTTTCGTCAAGCGAGAAATTGTGAACGGAACGAATTGTATCGGCTTCTGCGTGATCTTTAATCTTTATAGGCTATTTTATTTCGTTTTGGTTTGAATTGATTTGCGTGAGGGGTTGTATAGGATCCTATAACACTGTAAATTCTGTTTTATTATTACTTATTTCACAGTTCACCGGTATGTTTAGGCCCATGTAATAGGGGGCGAGTCTATTGCCATTAATTGGGCATAAATTTCTCCGAGCTGCTACTGGGAATTCCATATAAAAACCCAATAACACTAACGCGGGACAACTACATGTAAATCACACAAATATTTGTTACGTGTGGGGACCGAACCCACAATACGTAGTTTAGAAGCTGATCGCTCAACCACTAGCTACGCCAATATAGAAAATACAGCGCATTGGTTTTCTTTTTTCTAAAAACTAACAAAGAAATCTATAATTTACTTATTTTATAACCGTCAACGTGGATTTAGCCTACCTACACAGAGGAAAATAAATAAATTTATAAACTTATCCTTATCATCGAAATTGGGTAGATATTTATAAATAAGTAATTTCCTGTAAATCTCATGTTAATTTCCTGTAATTTAATGTAATTTTTTTGTAAATCTTATTTTTTCTTAAAATAATTGACCAGGAATATACTTTGTTTAGCACTTTTTTTATGGGATAGGGGGCAAACAAGCAGACGGATCACCTGATGGTATGCGATTACCGCCGCCCATGGACACCCGCAACACCAGAGGAGGCGCAAGTGCGTTGCCCGCCTTTTAAAAGGGTTTGGGCCTCGGGTAGTCTCACTCACTCGGCGAAACACAACGTAAGTGTTGTTTCACGCCGGTTTTCTTTGAGGCCATGGCATCACTGCGGTCGAGCCGTCCTATTCTTGCCAAAGCATGGCTCCCCCACGGTGAAGTGTTATAGGTTTTCCTGTGAGAACTTTGCGTGATTTTTTTATGCCACAAACACGTGTGTGAAGATTGTAACCTTAATAACTCTACACGCCATTATTGAATGTTTATGACGGAGAAATATCTCGCAATGCGTCACAAAAACCGAGCCGTGACATTTTACGAACTTTTTATAACATCTGAATCCACTTGATTACCTACTTACTTCGCTGTGCTTGGAAATACGCCAGTCGTAATGTAGATTTTCATTTCTTCGATCAGTGCACTGAATTACTTATACTTAATGAAAATTTTATATCATACGCTCAATTTTCGTATTGGGGCGAAATGAATATTCAAGCCAAAAAGCCCGGCTTGCCCTACATTTAATAAGAAGGCATGGTCATAACAAGTTTTAAAAACGTTTTATGTAAGTACTTTTCGTTGTTGTAAGCAGTTTACAGTTTTCCTTAGAGGTACAGCTTAAGTAATTTCCACAACAATGATAAATGAATCTCACAAGTAACAACTCCCATAAAAAAAATATATATCTAACAATAATACCTACTAGGTGCTGCCCTCGGTTTCATGGTAAGGGTCTTCTTATTATGACTAAAGAAAACAAGGTCAAGATACACATTTATAAATAGTAATCATTTGAAAAAAGTAGTTACCTACTTCACCAAATTATGGTCCCTTCAAAACCATTTTTTGTCATGGATTAAATTTAAATACTTATGATAAATATTTATTCATTTTATTTTATTTATTTGGAAAGACAAAAAATCGTACAATAAATGTCACGGAAATAGTTTACGTCTTATAATAATAGGGTTAAATTGTATAATAAGCGACGTTGCCTCAGATTTAAAAAAAAATACAGAGCACTTAAAACAAAAAATAATAATCTATACTCTATATACTAATATATAAAGCTGAAGAGTTTGTTTGTTTGTTTGCTTGAACGCGCTAATCTCAGGAACTACTGGTCCGATTAGAAAAATTTTTTCAGTGTTAGATAGCCCATTTATTGAGGAAGGCTATAGGCTATATATCATCACGCTACGCGGATGAAGTCGCGGGCAGAAGCTAGTAAACAATATATCAAGAAACAAATCAGACTTACCCACATTGTGACTCCCAATTCCAATATGTATACGCATAATTATGCTTAAGGTATGCGTGAATATAATATTGTACCTATGCTGTGGGTAATGGTACTGCATACCACATGTTTTGACTTTATCCGAAATATCTAAACTAGATCAGACTACTGTTCACAAATCAATCAACCGCGCGTTGGAGGGTTACAAAAAACATCAGCGTATACAGGCGGTAGTGAAAAATTGCGGTCGAAAACGCCCCACAGCACGCGTGAATGTTGCACGATAGACGAAGGGTTTTTGTCCCGTTGTTGCTACTATAATACGTATCAAGTATCTACCGTCGGCGGGTTAGTTTTTGTGTTCTGTTTTAAAAAATGTTTGTTTTCCGAAGCGGTTTGAGTTAAAAGGGAAAACATAAAAACTGTTTTGGGCTTTTTTCGTGTGTTTTAAATAATATAACCCCTTTTTCAGAGCGAATATTTAGTATTATTTAGGAACGTGATTATTTATTATGTGTGGTAGGTATATTGGATTTATCAAAATTAAGAAATTAGGATAATAATTATTTTCATCTCATTTTGATTATATTGCGTTCATGATAACCAACAATAATTATATTTTTTTACGAATAAGAGAGACTGTAAATGATTAAAAAAATAACTAGACATACAAAAAGTCATTCCGGTACCGGGAATCGAACCCGAGCCTCCTGGGTGAGAGCCAGGTATCCTAGCCACTAGACCATACCGGACTTGATATCACGTACTGAAAACATTATGTTGTTTCAACATCCTCGTTGTTCTTTTATAAATTGATGTTAAAAAATGTTATTTTTTTCCGAAAAGATAATTACAATAAGTACCTGAAACTATGGCCCACTAATCCATCAGTGGCTCTAGTTATGGAAAACTGAAACCTTTTTGCTCAAATTATTATTGTGTGCGTCTGTGAATCGATATCATGTTCGTTATGGGTACGACTGTAGTAGAGACAACCACCAGTTCCGGCTTTAGTTGGCATTTCTAATTTCTTGAAAAAAATATGCTAACATTTCTCAAAATTATTTTAGTGAAGGGAAAATTCGGCTCGCAGGCAGGATTCGAGTCTTCTGGTTAGGTACACCAGACGCTATGAACTCTAAGACACCGCGAGTCCCACCTGCCATGTCTAAATTTGCCTTCACATTCTGATTCTGAACTTACGTCTATGGTGACGTCAGTGTATAACCTAGCCAGAAGACGCAGATTCGAATCCTGCCTGTGAATCGAATTTTTCCACTTTCACTAAAATATATTTATAATCTTAGCATGAAAAATGCAAAAAAATCACAAAAATCATTGTGATTTTTTTGCATTTTTGAGAAACAATTTTCTCAAAATGACTTTAGGGTTTCCTTACTATAATTATGATGACTGTATTCTAATTGACGTAAGTATTTGAGATTTGCGCATATTCAGTGACACGTTATATATCTAATATACCTAGGTTTAAAAGATTTTTTATATAAACTAGCTTCTGCCAGCGGCTTCGCCCCCGTGGAATTCGGTCTGTCATCACATCCCACGGGAACGGGATAAAGAGTATCCTATGTCCGTCTCCTGGTTCTATGCTACCTCTCCACCAATTTTCAGCCAAATCGGTTCAGCCGTTCTTGAGTTATAAATGGAGTAACTAACACGACTTTCTTTTATATATATACCTAGATATCAATAAGACCGTACTTATCTATCCAGTTTAACTTAATTTTCCACGTGACGCAAGCTGACTGACAGGTGAAGATAACTTCACTCGACAACACGTTCCAATCAAGCAGAACAGGTCCCTTCAATTACCCTTTCTGTCTTTGATTAAGCACTTAGTTCTCCATGCAAGCAAATTAGAGGTGGAACAAAAACTACTTATTCCTTCAGATTACGCCTAACAAGGAGAGTTCCCAAGCTTTTCTAGTTCGTTTTTATAGTTGACACTTATAAAATTGATAATCTATATTTATTTCTGAAAATAGACTGATAATAGTTAAGGTACCTGTACCGGGGTCAACCCCATTTTTAAGTTCAGTTCAGATTTGTACACCTAAGGTTGCCTGGATGACATTGTAGTTATCGATAAGGCCACCCATTGTGTGTTCTTTTGTCTCACTATATTCTACAATATGTTTAATTTAGTGTTTAATAAAATATATGATAAATAAAGAAATATAGACCTTTTAAAGTTATCCAGTTATTAACAGTAGCTGGGGCTGGAATTTTGGTCAAAGAACTCTGAGAACAAATACCGAAACTATTATGTGAAAGTCCCAATGAATACAGTAGCGGCATCTACCGAAAAACAATGACGGACAATCCTGAATCGCGCAAGTGAAGTTTGCAAAACAACTTGGATATCAACCATTGGGCAGGGCCCATAAGGCATAACACCCACCTGATCGGAGGATCCTCCCTTTGTTTATTATTAAATTATTAAATTAAATATTCTGGGACATTTTTACACAGCACCATCTAGTCCCAAACTAAGCAGAGCTTGTACTATGGGTACTAGACAGTGGATATAATACTTATATACTTTTTTTTTTGTAAATACATACTTATAATACATAAGAAACACCCAGACGAACACAAATTATATTCATCACATTTTTTTTTGAGTCCTGTGGGAATCGAACCCAAGACCTCATGGTCAGCAGTCCGGTACTCGAACTACTAAACCACAGAGGTCATCGGAGGTTTGGAGGAGCGAGCATGGATCAGTCAGATCAGATGGCAAGCATGGATCAGTCATCGTGAAGCTGAATAATGTATTTTTTTATTACATACTTACAGCGCGTAATAAAAATAAAATTAAACGTACACTAGGCCAGCGTAGTGAATTACCAAAAACGCTGCTTTCGATTATGTATTAAATTTTTGAAATTTGCTTAGGTTTTACAATTTTTAACGATGTCAAAATTTCTAAATTCCTATTGACTTGAGAGTAATTTCTCACTGCGGCCTTTTTAGCCATCTCACCTGTAACTGTCTTTAACAGTCTAGGAGCGGATGTCATTGTAGCTACAAATTGGCAAGACAATTTTTACCATAAAACCACCAAATACCTCTGAGAGCAATAGAAAGGTGTTGCTAGTTGAATATAAAACATTTTAGAGTCAACGTGTATATTCACGAAACTGGAAACAGTTCACAATAGACGATTATTTCTGGCGTCTCTCCCGCGAAAGTTGGCTGATAAAGAAACAATTTGTATTCAATAAGCCGCTCGAGCCCACGGGAGTAAGTGCCGAGCCAAAATATTGCTTCGTTGCGAATTTTACGTTTTTCCATTGATATAGAGAATAGTTCACTAGAAGACGCTTGACGCAGCATATGTTATATTTACTTTTAATGCTGGAGTCAAATTTTGGGATATATATATCTTGAATAAACGGGTCTCACAGTACATGCTTCCCTAATCTTTGTAACACTTTGAATAAATATATTATTTTCAAACAAAAGTAATGATGGCTAGACGTGGTAACGGCAGGTGGGGTAGATCCCTGACGAAATGGTATCTGAGAGGAAATACGTGTGTATGTAATGTCATGTGTTTACTCTCGATAGTCGGATGGTAGTGTTATGGAAAGACCTGCACAAGATTGGAGCAAACAGGGATGAATAACGTAAAAGGGAAGAGGCCTAATTAAAACTGAGAATGATGGTCCATCTAAAAGACAAAATAAAGTACAATATGCCTTAAGATACAACACCTAATTTACAAAACATGAAACTGTTGTAGAGACCGCTCCAAGAAGGTGACAATATTATGGGTTGACTGGCTGGTTAAAGAATAAACAATCAGATTGAAATTTTATATCTGAGGTAAAAGTTGTTGAACTTGTTTGAGCTAGGGCTTCGCCCCGTAATAAATGATAAAGTTAACTCTAAAAAGTCAACTATATAACTCCTTTTAATTGTATTGTAAGCTCGGTACCTCGACACTGTCTATTATCTCAGATTCTAAAAGTACAGAAATGTGGAATAAAAAAACGAAGACCCAATATTACCTAACAACTTACGTAAAAGTGTAGCTTATTATTGCCTACGTCATTTCTAGTACATTTCTACATTCATAAAAACGAGTGGGTACAACACGCGTAGATATACTAACGCCAGCTTTGTTGACTAGCAAATGGAATACGACGCTGGTTATGAAAAAGTCCCCGCGTGCGTAAAATGTAATTTGAAACGTGTTACAAGCACGCAGAAATGAAACTCGTGACAAGTAATCGGGTCAGAGTAACTATCTGCTTAATTTTAATTGTTTGTTTACTATATCGGTGAAAACCTTTCGGGAATTATATGATAATTAATTTAAAAAAAAGCACTGGCATTTTGAGTTTTTTAGCTCGCTGAGTAACAAATTTGGTACTACATTGCAAAAACGCAATTCTGTACAAAAATGTGCTGTTATGTCGTGGATGCGGTAAACGAAAGCAAGAAACGAAACGAGTAAATAGTTTTATTTCTTTCATTCTATTGCATTTCGAATAGAAATGGAATAAGACAAACCAGGGTGTAAAACCGTTTGGACTCGACTATGACAAAGCCAAAAGGAAGGTTTATTAGGTGAGAAACTTAGAACCTACCTACACAACAATTCACAAAGTATTCACTCAACAAGCCACTAATATTTCTCGCACGAGTATGTCACAAATAGCAGTCGAAGAAACTAACGGAATAAAAATGAATAATGTCCTTTGAACTAATGCGTTGCGCATTAAGTATTCGGCCCGCAATCGAGTACACACGTGCAAGATGAAACTGCAGACTGCAGGCAAACTTAAACCATTTACCGAGCACACGTATAAAGGGAAAACATCGAGAGACGCCTGTTTGGAAAATATTGCGCAGAATGTCATTAGGGAGGCACTGTAGGAAATATTAAAGAAAATAGACGCAATGCCTCTAGGAAATGCCTCTAGGAAATGAAAATGTTGGACACCCGCAACACCAGAGGAGTCACAAGTGCGTTGCCCGCCTTTTAAAAGGGTTTGGGCCTCCGGTAACCTCATTCACTCGGCGAAACACAACGCAAGCGTTGCTTCACGCCGGTTTTCTGTGAGGCCGTGGTATCACTCCGGTCGAGCCGGCCCATTCGTGCCGAAGCATGGCTCTCCCACGTGATTAATGAAAGAAACGTGAGAAATGAAATGAATTGTTTATAATAAAAATAAAAAGGTATTAAATTCAGGAGTGTTTAATGGTATTCTTATTTTTTGGTAATTTAAAAAGCTTATCAAACGTACATAACTTTTTCCTGACTGCAAACAAAAGAATGATCGCACATAAATTGCACACAAGCATCAGATAAATTGCTATTGTAATGGAACTTCGATCATCAATCGTAGAGTTTCAGTGCGACATTTCAAAATACAACCATTACGACCTTCTCAACAAAACGTATGCGACCATTCATCATACGAAGTTAGAAAATAAAATGGGAATACATATTCCTTGTTTTCAACCTAGATGATGAGTGACAACAAAATAATTATAAAATACGATAAAATGCTCAAAATACATGCTCACTTTTTTAATCAATTTCTGTTAATTTTTTTATAATGCTTAGGTATTGATGATAGACCAGGACAAATAACACATTAAAAAAACAATTATTGAAAGTTATTTCCAATCCTTAGACAAGGTGGCAGTTGTGGTGGTAAATAACTCAATGAATCCAATACTTGACGACTTTTTCTAACATTAGACAATTCGTTTTTTGCTGCAAACTCTAATTTCGTCTTTTTTTTATTATTTTCTCTTTTATTGCATAATTCAGATATTTGCAGTGTCTCGTTAGACACGGCATCATATTTGTCTTTATGGTACGGACAAACAGTATCCAAAAGATAGTAACATTGCTCTGTAGATTCAAATTGCTTAGGTCGAGGTCGGCAGTCACAGGTAGGTTTAATTACAATAAGGGGTGATTTGTCCCTCTGAGTACTTTGTTTGGTAATCCTACTTTTTTTTGCATGAATATTATTGGTGCCAGCTGTATCCCTTTTACGGATTTCTGGACAGTTGTGTTTTACAGGATTATCTTGTAACCAATTTATTGTTTCACTTTCAAACCCACCGCAGACGCATTTGGATGTATCACAGAAATAATCGTCTGGTTTAGCATTACATGTTGTAGTTACTGTTTTATTTAAAGAATTTTTACAGGGTTCTTTGACGAGTTTAGATCTCATATCAACTGCATTGGAAGCAACATTATTCTTTCTAGATTCTTTAGTCATACCTTTTATGACATCTTCATCGACTATTACATACATATTTCCAGATGACGTTATTTTTAGTGATCCGTAATGTCCTTTTGCTTCATCATTGTTATTTAGATTTATAACTATTTCGCCTGACTCCGAGCGTTTTATCGGTACCATATCATGTGAATTAGTGGTCAGATAACTTTGTAAATTGTTGATAAAAGCTTTTTTCGATTCCTTATTCAAAACAATAGCATACTGACCAGAAGCTGTCTTTCTCAAAACCGCTGATGGTTCAGAAAGCAAACTTTTATGATTTTGAAGTTTCACCTTAACATTCTCAAATAATTGTGTATCACTACTTGCTTTATTACTAAGGTATTTTGATTTTCGGAGATTTTCTCTATGAAATTCTCTGCTCGAAGCAGGCAATTTACTAACTAATTCCTTAAAAGCTTTAGTGGACGATGAGGAACCATCAATCAAAACCGGTTCAACCATAGATTCAAATACAGGTCCATGGACAAGTACTTTGATATTTCCTGATGAAGATTTAACCAGTAATGCATTCCTCTTATTTAGACGACTTTCAAAATCTGTGTCCAATTCTATTTGATAATATCCTGAATTTGTTCTATTTAACTCAACAATGCATTCACTTTTGTCCCCAATGTATGCATTCACAGTCTCTCTATAACGTTTTTCAAATTCTTTATCTAACACAATAATGTAATTTTCTGATGGTGTTGTTTTTAATACTGCAGGAAGTTCTATTGGATAATCTTTTACACCACCTACTTTTACCTTAAAAAATTCTTCTAATTCATGACTTTTTCTACTTTGTTCTTGAATTTGTTTTGTTTTGGGAACAAGCAAAATTCCCCCTGATAGAGTTTTCCTTAGACAGGCAGTAGGCGCGCGGTTGTGCTGTTGGACATTTACGAAGTATGTCCCTGAAGCAGTCTTTGAAAGAAATACGGGGTATTCCTTCCCCTCAAAACTTATATCTCCTAAAGACGACAAATGTTTACCATAGATAGCTATCATCCCTGACGGGGTCCTTGTTACCCCTGTGTGTACTTTCCGTACTACTCCACTATTCCCTTGAATTTTTACTGCGATATTTGCATTTCCTTGTTTATATAATTGTTGCAATTCTGATTTAAAATCAGGTTCATCCATACTGACTTTACATCTAGAAGTAGCTGATAACCAACTAGAGTCTTCGGGAAACTCACAGTAAGTTTTAAAATCCTTCAACGGTAACTTAACCTCACTTTTGGGTTTGCAACAACCTGAATTTTGAGTATTTTTAGGGCACGTACATTCAAATTTTTCTTTAGGAGCATTCTTTAGCGACAAATTTGTCTCACTTAGTTTGCAACAAACTGAACTGGGTGTAGTTTTAGGACAAGTGCACTCAAGTTTTTCATTAGTCGTGATAGCAGTTTCTGGTTTCGAAATACATGTTATTGGAGGAACAGGGGGGCAAACACATTCTTTTTCATGTGAATTATCAGTTATTATATCTTTAGACACTACATTAGGCTCACTTGAATTGCATTCAAGTTTTTCTTTGTCAGTATTTTTTTGTGGTGAATTTGTGGTGATTGTAGTCTCTGGTTTAAATTCATTCATTATTTGCGGCCCAGGGGGACAAATACATTCTTTTTTGTCTTGAATATCACTTTTAATATCTGCCAACGCTAATTCTGCCTCAGTTGGAAATTTACAGCAAACTGAATTTGGATCTGTTTTAGGACAAGTACACAATAACGTTTCCTTTTGAGCACCTTTCTGCGGTAATTGTTTATCTGTGACAGTAGTTCCTGGTTTTGATTTAAATGTTTCCTGGGGCTCAGGAGGAAAAGTATCTTCTTTCTTGTCTTGCATATCTGTTTTAATATTCATCACTTTTAAATCTAAATCAGTTTTGGGGCAAGTGCATTCAAGTTTTTCTTCAACTCTTACCGGTAAACCAGCCTCATTTAGTTTGCAACAAACTAAATCTGGAGTAGTTTTAGGACAAGTACACTCAGGTCTTTTTGCCAAATACTTATTGATGACTGTTTGTTCTGGCGGTGGATAGATTGGAAGTGGAGGAGCTGGGCGATATATGTTATACTCTTTTTTATATTGAGTAACTTCATTTTTGGGGCAGGTGCACTCGAGTGCTTCATGTTTTGGTAGTACCTGATCTTTCACGCTGTTTTTTGATGTTTTGACACTTAAAGATAACTCTGTACTTTTTGTCAATCTTATATTTGATTTTTCATTTGATAAAGTGTCCTTTAACATGTTAATCATATTTTTATGCATATCTAATAATCTTGTTCCTGATGGTGTTCGTCTAACTGTTACCCTCTGGGCCTCATTAACTTCATTCTCCTTTGTATCAAAATCAATTAATAAGTTTCCAGAGTCTGTTCTCCTCAAAGATACAAACAAATAAGGATCATCCTTGCTTTTCTTTTCTATTAATTCGATTACGTGTTCATCTAGCTCCATGGCTAACCTCCCTGATTTTGTTTCAGTTAACTCTGTAAATTGATCATTTACTTGTCCACTTTCGTTTTCGATAGAAATTTTTAGCTCTTTGTTATTTTTTGTTTGTTTCGATGTTTGTCCTTTCACTTGAAGTTCAGGTAATATCGGTAATTTTGATTGATTATTTTTTGTCTGTTTCCCAAAGCTGGCGCAAGTACCTCTATCGCATTTTTTCTGTACTTCTGCTTTCACATGTTTTGCATCTGCAATTCAATTCATTTAATTTTATTATAGACCTATTTATTTAAATAATTTTCGCGACATAAATATCTCTTAGAACTTTTGTGTTTGAATTTACGTGGGAGTACAAAACAAATGAAAGCAGTTCTATGTACCTATTTTTTTAAATCGCCAAAAATGTTATGATATAAATTTACTTAACAATTTATATATGAATAAAGTATATATATATAATAACAATACCTAAAAAGAGGGCATTATTATGTTTTATAATGTTCCATTTAGCCATAGCATTTTTATTTATTTTTCTTATCCATTTTTCTATTTTTATTTGTTTTTTTTACCCTGACTATATTATCACTTTGCAAATTAGACATTGCTGCTAAACATTTGTTTACTTCATTGATTCCTGAAGAGTTACTATGATTCAGATTATCTACGCTTTTTTCGTGGCGGAAATTCTTTTTCGTCTTCTTTAGATTTCTTTTATGATCATCATATTTTCGACGTTGTGTGTAGATACAATTACAGTCATTTCGCTCTATTGATGCTTCTCCCAAATTACGTAAACACCTTCTTATATTTTTTATTTTAGGCACACTAATGTCGGGCTCTTTAACTATGGTACTATCTAGTGATGTTTCAACAGAAATGTTATACGTTTGTCGAATATCATCTAAAAGTTTTAATTTCAGTTCTTCAGCTACCAAATTGGTATGTTCCTCATTTTTACTTCCAGATATTCCAACATTTTTGTTTGTAATATGGTCACTGGTCTCTTTTTGCTCAATGATGATATTTTCTTGTAGTCCTATTACATTTTTTTGAAAGGATTTTACTTTATTCATGTCTTCGTCAATTAATTTGAAATCTTTTGAAGCCTCCAAAGTCTCACATTTAACCTCCATTTCGTTTACAGTATCTCTACTACGACCTTCTATCTTTGTCAATGAAGATATTTCTTTGAACAACGATTCCAAGGTAACCCATTCAACTGTAGAGGAAGATGGATTATCTTTAGGTGGCAATTCTGGTAAAACAATATCTTTCATTAGTTCTTTTACAGTTTCGCATACTTTTCTTCCAACAAAACTAGCATCGCACGAGTTTAATCCTTGATTTATTTTAGAAGACGATTTAATTTTCAATCTCATGTGAGTACTTTCAGTTCTTTGCGTATTACTTGTACACAGAGATATTTCTATTTTATCGTCACAAGTGCGAGGAAATTTAGGGCATAAAATTACTTTTATGTCATTGTCAGATTGATTTTTTAAAACTGTATTTTTCTGTTGCGTATTGTGCTTGAAATCTGATCGCAGCATGGCATTTTCGATCATTCTAGCATCATTATCACTTTTACTGTTTCGACAAATATAAATATTCTCTTTTTTACGCAGCTTATTCAAGAATGGCGATCTAACTTCATGAGACACGTAATTAGATGAACAAGCACAAAACCGACATATTTTGTTTTCCGAGATCTTTGATGCCAGTAAATATTTCATTGGCAAGTTAGAACAATCGCAGCCTGCATCTATTCTTCTCGTTATTTCTCGTTCAGGCACCCTCCTGACCTATGGCGAAATAACTTGTTCTTGAGTGAATATTTTACTCATTGTTATAAAACATGGTGGTTAATATTCTTAAACTATCGTGAAATAAAACCACCATGTACTTTTGTTAAGTTTTATTACGCAAAATACATTTGAGTTTTTAAAAAGAAATATGCGAACCTTAAGATATGATGTTTGCAACAGACACTTTGACCGAATACTATTCCAAATTAACATCGGAGGACCCGAAGCCCATTACAGTGAAACTTACTTTATCAATAGGTGAGAACTCACGGTATCTTCCCATGACTTCCTCGATAATTCGTTGCCGAGGTTGACTTCTACGATCTAAAATTTATGAGATTTAAATTTCACGACAAATGTTCTCTAGTAGATGTAAATTGTACTCCCACGAAAATATCAAACCTGATCACTAGTTACTGTTTCACTTACCTCCACAACATGGACACGGTTTTATCGCCTTGCCTCCACAAGTGCATGTAGCCTGAACATAAAAAATATTCCATTTCATTTGACTTTTATCATAAAACAAGGTAGGTACTACCTTTTATATTATCATATTTTCTCTTTTAATGCTAATAGAGGTAGTCGTTCACGTTAACTGCGCCTTACAACCCTAAAAATGCATCCCAACTAATGTTCTTGCTAGTCATCATATCAAATTCGTTTACGTAATTATGAAATACTTGGTGGTTTTATTCACATATTCTATTTAAAGACGGTAAATTCAATTACCACGGGGAGGCCAAACTTACCATCTTTTCCATGGGTAGATCGGGTATGATAGGTGGAGTAGGATGGGTTTTCGGCACTGATGCTAGTGCTTCAGGTCCCAAAACGCACTGCGCAGCTCTCATGTTATTGGAGAAGGGGCAAGTCTGTCCCTGGCAGGCTTCGCGGCGCCAGCCTGATGCTTGCGCTATGGGCAGATCGAGCATGCCGCAGTCAGTTCCACATGCCAAGGACTCCCGTTGCGGACAGGTCTTCATGTCACTCTGCTATGAAGTGAAAAAGAAGATAAAATTATGTTATTTTATCTTTTTATTTAAAATTTTAATACCCTGAAGTACGTAATATACTTAATTTAAATTGATCCTAGGTATAATACTTTTGAGATGTGAAATGATTTGACTTGCAAGTATGAAACAAGTTGAGCATTCACGTTGTGAAGACACTTCAGTCACTACCAAGTCAACGAAAGCGTGAGCAAATTTTTAACATTATTCTATATTTCTACAATAATTTTCAATACATTTAATAATTTACTGTCTCTTCCTCATTTGGAGGTCCACACGATGTAGGGTATGTTGGTGGTTGCGGTGCCTTTTTGAGGCAGATGCAAGCCTTGGGACCTTTCGGGCAGTTGCATTCACTGGTCCCACCCCAGCGGCGACAAGACTCCTTGATGAGAAAAAATAAGTTAAGGGCCTTTCAAAGTGTTTTTGGCAGGATCATATTTCAAATCTGCTGTCAGTCGTAGTTTTTTTACTATTCAAAAATCGCAACAACAGTTAACAGATTTAGCTATTATATAGCTTTACTCATCTCTGCTATTATAAAATTATAAAAAAACTGTCTGTACAATGAAGATATTGTAAAAAAAAAACAAGTGGGTATATAATGATATACTTATAGGTATTATGAAAGTCTCCGAAGCCAAAATGAGATTTTTTAAATTCTTGTCAGAATTATTATTACACTTTAAGTCACGGCAGGTCATAGCGGCACTAGGCGCGGGCGCACAGCGGGGCGGGGGTAATAAGCCGTGGTGACATGTTTTTATACAGTAAACCAGGTGACATAACAAGCTGTTAACACCTAAAATAAGAAGTATGTAAGTATAAAGATTTAAATATACCTTCTTAGACACGGTACCCTTGTCTTCCTTAGCTGGACGGGTAACATTAACTTCTTTGAGACAAAGCATCAGCTGCTTGTAAGTTTCTGGGTCCATCTACAATTATTATTTAAAAAAATATTGTTGTTCATCATCCTCCGAGACTTTTTCCTACAATGTTGGGGTCGGCTTCCAGTTCACCCAGATGAATGAATGTATTTATATTTAAACCAGCTGTTTTCCGCGGTTACACTCGAGACCTAAACCTGACGTTATGTTTGACTCTAACTCGATTAACCTAGCCTATGTTACTCAGGGAAAAGTCCTGGAGTTTTTGAGTTTATTCGTTACAAGCATACAAATCTTTCCTCTTTGTAATATTAGTGTGATCACAAAAGTCTCACATAATACAATGTAATATAATTTAAAGTTCATTGAAGCGGTACAAAACTTCTAAAATCATATCGTGTTGTTGATACTGATTAACAATTTATTATAGAGCTTATCATTACCTAGAATTAAGTGCGCAACGTAAAATCATCAATATACATACTTCACATCTTGTCTTCACCGCTCCACCTACTATCGTCAAATTCAAGTTCTTTTTTACGGTACTCAAGATGAAGTCTTGCAAGACCTTCCTCGTTTCCTGATTCAATTTCCCGTTTCTACTCCTTTTTAAGCAGTTGAGAATACAATCAGCCACGGCTTTGCCGGGACAAGTCTTAATCTGTCGTTCTAGAACGGTGTACATGTTTTCGAATACATTGTCCAAGAATTTCTGCTTCACACTCATACATACACAGTCCATAGTATGATCAGGACTGCAATGGTCACCTTCATATAAGCAGTCCCTTTCTGCCAAACATCTAGGACAATCTGTACAGAACTTCCTTACGTCTATAGTATCAGTACATTCGTGGCATCGGATGCATTTGACTTTGTATATACCTAATTCATCATCGAGTCTCTTCATTTCCTCAGCTATCATTTTCTCTTTATTCTCACACTTTTCTTTACAATTGTCACATGTCTTTTTGAGAAGTTCAATTTCTTGGAGTAAAGCCTCTTTCTGAAATATAATTATTATGGATTTTAATAAGTTGTAAAATGGATTTAGATTCTGTATTTGTGCGGCGCGTGACGAAAGCAATTTATTGTTCTGCAAAGTAATTTTTATCCTACAGGATATTAAAAATCTCTGACTCAATTTTTTAACAATGCTCAGGTTATCGTTTTGTATGTTGTTGTTGTAAAATGGTCGTGATTATTTAACCTCTGCTCGAAGATCCTCGTTCTCGAGTTTCTTCTGTAACAGAACTCTGCAAATTTTCTGCAAGTCCTCTCTCGCATCTTTTACGTATTTTGCACCTTCTTGTTCTTTATCGGCCTTATATTTTTGTTCTGCTGCAACTTTCTTTTGAACCTTAGCCATTTCCTGTGCTAGATTTGCAATTTTAGCCTAAAATATTAACATAACATCAAACTTTATTAGCTCTGCAAATAGGCATAATCTATTCTTATTATTAGTTGAATACTCATTATGCCGAACGTTATCTACGGCCGAAGATCGTATACGTACGTATGAACAAAAGGCTTACTATATTCGTAGATAAATAAGTTAAAATTCATAAAACTTCATGAAATCGTGAAGATAAAAATTAAAGAAGCTAAGTAGTACTTACATAATATGTAATACTTAGCTTCTTTAATTTTTATCTTTACAGTTAGTACCTAATGTTAATGTTTGTGTACCACTATATGCTGCTTGGTAGGTTTAAAATAATAAACCTACCTAGTACTAATTCTAGTGACACAATAATATCGACTGCTAGTATTTACTTCACCACGTATTCATAACTCAGTCATTTGGATTTTGTAAGACTATTTCGTTTCAATGTTCAAACATAATTCTAAAGTAGTACTAGGATAGTCTACGTGTATATTTATTACTAGCTTCTGCCAGCGACTTCATCCGCGTGGAATAGTTACTTGGTCTTAGCGTGATGATAGCCTACGCCTATAGCCTTCCTCAATAAATTGGCTATAACAAACTCTTCAGCTTTATATATTAGTATAGATATAGATATCTTACATCGGAGGCTTCTTTCTTCGATTTCCACGAATTCTTTGCGACATCAATGTCCTTCACATTACTCTGTATTCTTTTTGTTAAGTCTGCAATTTCCATTTCCATTACCTTCATATCATTATTTTTCTGATTCATTTTTTCAATAATATCTTCGTGACACTTGTTGATGTTTACCAATTGGAATTCTAGATCTTTCTTGTTCTTTCGCCATTTATTCGCACTTGCTTCTACATCTTTAAGCTGTAATGTTTTTTCCTTGACTTAGTGGATACCATAAACAACTCTCAACGATAATGATTGTATATTATAATTATAATTATCAATAATAATTAAACAACCTATTGTACTGTCCCCCTGCTAGACACGGGACTCTTCTCTGAATGCGAAGGATTAGACTATAGCTAGTGAACGTTGGCCTAATGTGGGATGGTAGTCTTCGTAAATAAATTTCTGGGTCCTATAAGTCTGTGTGTGTGTAAAAATTATTCTTACCTCTTTTAGCAAATCTTTTTGTCTGTCTTGAGACTCAGTCAATTTCTTCTTGTATGCATCTTCCATGCACGACCACATGCAGTCAGCCTGCTTCAGCAGCATCACCCCATCCTTTTCTCTCTTTTCTAAGGCTTGAATCTGTTCCGTTAGTTCCTTCTGAGCTGCCACGAGTTCGCCTACTCTAATATTGCATTTCTTATCGAACGATGCCGCCTATTGATCAAGTATATATTATTACTACATTACTTATGTGACTACAAAATACTTCACAATATATTTCTAGTCAACCTAGGTATAATTCCATGGTATATTGTACCATGGGATTACAGATATACCTAGGGTGAATTCAAATAGGTATGTTGAATAAAATTGAGATCTATTAAAATCTTTTTATAAATCTCAGTTTGATTTATTTTAACTTTGTAACGCTCGATGAAAAGTCCGCCTACATTGTCAGCTTGTTTCCAGATCAAACGTCCATTACATTTCGTAGCTGATATTTAGTGTATTTAACTTATAAATTATTCTGACACTGCTACGGGATTATTCTAAAGGAGACAATATTTTTAGTCTGTTTGGGAACTAACGGGGCGCTATAAAGCTACTCTATTCAAGTAATGAAGCGAAGAGTAGCAACAGTTTAGCTGAGTTTAGGCGGGAAAATGAAAAGTGCACATTGTCGATTTTATATTATTTTTCAAAACCTGAATTTCTCCGAAGTTTATTTTTTTTTTCTTTTTTTTTATTACTGATAGGCTTACGCTTGACCACAACTTGCCTGATGTTAAGCATCGAAGTGGTCTACGATGGAGCGCGATTGTAGGTCTCAGGGAACAAAGATTAATGTGTAATTAATTAATTAATTAATTACACATTAATTATTTAATGTGTAATTATGGTGGATAATTAACCATTAAGTGTTCGTGAACGTGAGAGAGTGTAGGCAAATGATATAAAATTGAAAATCGTGACTTTTTGGGTTCACTCCTAAACTCCATCGAAGCCTCAATAAAGTTTCTACCGTTTTATTGGGGCAACTCAACAACTTATACTTGACACTGGCAAATACACAAAAAGTGTGGCGCCATAATGAAAAAAAAAACAGTTTAGCTCACGCTTCATCCATAAAAGTTCACAAGATAAATTGCCTAAAAGGTTCCTCGTAAAGAGCGGGCTAGTGTCTCAGTACTTAGCACGCTTTGTAAAAGTAACAGACCTCTTTTAGGTACAGATATTATAAAAAGCAGCCTACAGTATTTTAGTCACAGTGTTACACTGTGTTTTAGTTATTAATTCAGTCAAAAGTAAGTGTGCATGTCTCTAGTTGTTCGCGAGCGATTCTACAGTGGTAGATTCTAATAATGATAAAAACGATTTAAAGACAATTGTGATTAGCGATTGAGATGTCACCTCGTGTGGCTTTTGCCCACCATCTCCGATTTGAATTTTGATCGCACAGAGAATTTTAATTTAATTTAGCGACTAGTTTCGACTAATTAGCGACTAGTGACTAATTAGCGACTAGTTTCGACTAATTAGCGTCTAATTAGCGACTAGTTTCGACTAATTAGCGACTAGTTTCGACTAATTAGCGTCTAATTAGCGACTAGTTTCGACTACTAGCGACTAGTTTCGACTAATTAGCAACTAATTCTGGGTGCTAACAAATTTCCACTAGGTGCTTTGGTTGCCCAGATACGGTGGTGATCCAACCAGAAATCACTTTCCCATATTTCACGACTTATTTCTAGTAATTAGCGACTAATTATCTGTACAATCAGAATTCAAATTGGTAATAGTGGCCCAGCCAGGAAAAGCGCCTCTACTGTTGCGCCAAGTGTCGCGGGTGTTTGGGTGTTCACGGATGTTTATATCCACATATTATATAATATACCACATAAAAGGGGGTGGTACTGTGTGCTCATAAAAGACAAGCCCAGAACTCCCCGTGTACAACGACTGCTAGGTAGCGATGTAAATAAATATAAATAAATAAATGAAAAATTTATTGAATAAAAGCCTAAAAATAAAATAATGGTAAAGTAACTACTTACACTAAAAGGCTTATGCTAGTTACAAACACATTGAAACCCTGTTCTCTAAACTAGGTATACCTGTATCTTAGAGAACAGTGTCCCTCCGCAGACAATGTTAGATACAAGCCATGAGATGTGAGATGTGATGTCTCTGGGGCGAGAATTTAACATTCTAATGACTATTTTAGCTAAATATCTATCCAAGATAAAAAGATTGCACATTATTTGAATGTTTTATGAAGTTTGCATGAAGTATTATCTACTATAGAACCATATTTCTTAATACATTCTCTTGAGAAGAAACATTCTTGAAGACTTGTAAAGTAGTAGAATACAATAGAAATAGTTTCTTCGATGTTGATCTTTTTTTAGTCGGTAAATAGTAAGTACCTACTATAAAATAATAAAAGTTATCGATGAGAGAATCCTTAATTACCCATCAGTATTGCGAGTAGCTAGACTTGCTCTGTTTAACTGGAATTAACACTTATCAATAGCTAATGATAAACTGACCTCTTTAAGATTACATAGAACCTTGCTGAGTGGGATCTTGTCGTTGCCAGCTATGACAGGTTTTGGGTTGCATCCATACCTCCTTGGCGGTTCCTGTGTCTCATTAGGGCAGGTTATGCTACAAAATAAACATGGACTCTTGAAGGTTTCTTTGAAAAGGTTACACGAAATGGCGGCGTAATTTAAGGTTTACTTATGAATCTATATCATATAGGAATCATATAGGAATCGATCTGATGGTATAAGTAAATCACAATTGAGTATATTCGTACTAGGGAGACCAACATACCCTGTTGCCTTCCCTTACCGCTCACGATCTATAAAAATATTTATTTCTGAACTGAATTTGTTTCTGAAAGCCTACTTCATAAACAATTCCTGCGATCGGTGTGCCTTATTTAGTTATTTACTTAGGTAATTATAAGATTTTTATAAATGATATTTTTCTATTTTATTTTATAAATTACTAACAGATATTACCTTACATTATATACATAAGGTATCGTCAGTACCCAACTATTAGTAGGTGTATCACCTCCGTGACCAAAGATATGGATCCGGAACGTCGGGAATTAAACAATATTATCAATACAACATAACACAACATACTATCACGCCTTATTCCCCGAAGGGTTAGGCAGAGGCGTACTAATATACACCCACAGTTCACCGGTATGTTTTAGGTCCCATGTAATAGGGCGCGAGCCTATTGACACTGCTCGACCTGAGAACCGAACCCAGGACCTCTAAAGCAGCCTCGTAGCAGTCGCGCTCAGGACCACTAGGCTAATTAGTGTTAGTGTTTATAAAACAAGTATTTAATAATGCATGAGTAATTTACTGCCTGATTCTATTGGTGATATCTCGTCTCTTGTCATCGTACTTGTCATGATCCTTGCCAGTCGCATAGCAATTGATGCGATGGGGTCCGAATATGGCCGAGCTCTCTTTAACTTGCATGCACATTCGTTGCTGGACTTCTTCCTAAACAATAATTAAATTCATCAACAGCGCAACTCGATTACTTAATACGATGGTTCCTAAATTGTCATCCATACCTACGTACTACCTATCCATATTATATAAAGGCATAACCAGCTTCAATATTCAAGCCATTTAAAACAATACTCTTGAGAATAAAGTATCTTCTCTCTGCTATCCTTAGCAGCTAGAAATCGGAATAACCAAGTAGGTAGCTACCTACGTATTTTTGCCTGTATGTCAATAAAGGTCATAATCATAAAGCATCTGACCACCCATTGTTGTCGCTTGGCGTCCACCCATTGTCGACCCATTTGGAGTTCGAGCTCTAGACCAGATGAGACCAGAAACATTCTGGCAAGGGAGTGGGGGGGGACAGAGACATTAAATAATAGGTACTTAACTTCAACCCCCAAAACCCCCTGCATGCGGCCATTTAAATTCTAAAATATACGAACCGTGAGGTTACAGTCTGGATCATCCTTTAGAATGTTCCAGAAGTCACACATTAGCTTGATGCCAATCTGGCTGTTTTCACTGGTGGGTCGATCGGCGCCCGGGCCAGCCGTGCTCAATTCCTTAATCAACTCGTCTAGTGCTTTGTAGCGACGGTTAAGACATTCTGGTACCTCTCGCATCTTTTAGGACGATAATTTAATAAAATTCTAAAACAATAAAATCTCTATTCATACCTACGTTCTTTATTTCGAAGATTAATAACATGTACCTACATATATTTTATTGCATTATGTACTTGTTATTATTATGTAGGAAGTTTTTCAACATTAAATACTTGACAAATCGTGGCTATCGAATTGCTTTCGATAGGTTTTTACGCATCAAAACGCTGTAATCTCATTACAACTTTAAAATTATACTCTTTGAATCTCATACTACCGATTTTAGTTCCTTACGTAACCACTAGAGGCGTTGGCGAGTTTTCCATACAAATATTTTACGGCGTCGTCGCTAGCGAGTTTACGTGAGAAAAACTTATGGTCGATGTACACACAGTAACCTTCTCCCGCATGCCCTTTCATTTAAATAATAATCATCCGATTCCTGTAGGTAAGTTTGGTCTGGACCACATGTCTTGCTTAACGGTAGGGTTACCTATCTTAATCCCGAATTTTAATATTCCGAATATCATAATTCCGAAAACGTTTGGACATTCTTTCATAATCCCGTTTTTTAAAATTCCGTAGTTTTGTTTGCCATTGTTTGCCATATAATCGCAACTCCGAATTTCATTTGCCCATTTATTCATTTCTACGACGTTTTAGAATCCAGACGAATGAGTTCCAGACACACGAAATCTAAATGCACAAAATCCAGATGACCGTAATCCATATGCACGAAAGCCAGATTATTAAAACACAAATTTTTGAAATACAGTTAATTGATATCCTGGAAGAATTACAAGGTACTTAACCTTAACCTATCTGTAATGGGCAAGTAAATCAATAGCAAGTCGGTACTGGCACTCGCCGACCGCTGCCGCGGCACGCTCGCTTCGCTCGCTCGGCTCGCTCGGTCGCAGTTCTAACCTAACCTAACCTACTGAGTTCCAAATAAAAAGATTATGAAAATTTGGTAATAGTTTATTTGGAAAATGGTACGATGGGCAACAAAAAAAGTCTTCTGAAAATTTGGTATATACCTACATATCTGGATTATGAGAATATGGGAAACAAAAAAATACTTTTTGGAAATTTGGTTTTAGTGCACCTGGAAATTGATTCATCTGGGAAATTTAAAAAGGAATTTTAAAAAGTTGTCATTCATTACATCTGTCTTTGAAAAGTTCTACCAACCGTTTTCGGGGTTTTAAGATTCGGGTAACAGAAATTCGAGATTTCAATAGGTTACCCAACGGTAGGTAAAGTAGCCATATAAAGAATACGTGGAGATAGATAAATACCCACCTACCATACATAATATATAAGTCGATTCGCCCTACGTTAAATCGGAGGTAGGTAGGTAGGTATGTACTACAATTCACCCTTGCATTTTATTTTTGCCCGGTAACACAAATGCAATGCCAGGACCTCTATCATAAGAATTAAAATTATACTTACACCTATTTCAAATAATTAAACGTAGAGTTTCTGAATAATAGTATCATTTATCTTTTCTTTGTCATGGTCTGCGTCAATAGTAAGCAATTTTTAAAAATTTGTTAGGTAGTGCTAGAATTTTGACATACTAATTTCATTGACATTAGACTGAAATATGAGAATTTGGAGAAAAAGAGGAGTCATCTATGCTGAGCATAAAAACCTGTCTTTTCTGCATAACAACATAACATGCCAGTATTTTTAAATAATTTTCCCGCCATAAAGATTCAAGAACTCTCGCAAGAACGCTCTTAATTTTATAGAATAGTGGAATATTTTAAAATAATTATACTCTTGCTGTTTGGTACTTCCATAGTCCATACCTTGTGTATGATTGTGTGTGCCAATATGTTGTAAAACGCAAAAGTATAAATTATTCCGTTCTGAAACCTAATATGGTTCTGAATAATTTCTACTTATAAGTAACTATTATTATTATACAGATAGTATGATAATAGTTATCAATAAAACAAAACGTAATAATAATATAATAACTACATAGAATAATACCAATAATATGTGAGAATTTGGAGAATCAGATTAAGGAATTTTATTGATGTTTTAGAAAACATGTTTAGCTCATCATGTCAGTGTCAGTGTCAAAATTGATTCTTCAAAACTTCAAAAATTCAACAACATTCGCGATGAATGATCTGATAACATGTTCAAAACAGCACTCCAAACCATGTTATATTTTTTATGTTGATTGTCTAATTTTGTTGTTGACAAAAAAAATACTGCGCCCCTAAGGCGACTCCGACCTTATCTTCGCAGCAGCTGTTAGCCTGTTATTTCTGGGTGTCTGGTGTTGATAAGATAAATAAAATTATACAGTTCATTACGTAAATAATAGTCTTCCATGCAAGTTGTGTTGTTAGTGATAAGATGACGGAACTTGGTCCAGTGAGTATTTTATTAGAGAAATGACAATCAAATAAAATGTAATTTAGTACCTTACACTGTATCTGCAATTTAGGCTCTCTGACCAATAAAATACCACTTTTTTTTTTCTCCGCCATCTCATCCAAGCTCCTAAAACCATGTTCGGTTCAGGTTAACTTCCAATAAACTGAATGATTAGGCTTTTGATGACTATGAACAAGAAATTGTTTTAGTATGTTTTCCGAGGAGGAAATGGGTCTTGATGTTTTCTGTCCTATGGGTCAAAACCAAAAATATCTTCATAAAGTTATTGTTTAAATTTTAGGAGCACCCGAGGAATCTGATTCCAGAGTTGTGCAATCAATTTTACCACCTAGGATGGGTAACAGGAACTGGTGGAGGTATCTCCATAAAAGAAGGGTATGTTTCGCAGAATTTTAAATAACTTGATAGTTTATGAACATAATAATGAGATTTTCTATAGTGTTTAATTTAAAGATTTCCTTTTATTAAATAAGTTGAGCAAAGGTTTTAGTAAGGAATTCACTTGGGACAGTGGTGTCCCCAGTACTAGACAATCACATTCAAATTCTATAAAAGATAAACAAATGATGCTTGATATTTATTTCTGCAAAACATCTTACAAAGAAATTTATTTAATTATTTGATTACAATAGTTGTGTTACAACAAATTACAGTAACTAAAATTATAAAATGAGAAAATTATTATAACAAGCATTAAAATGTATAAAATAAACAAAGTAAAGTAAAATTGGGTTAAAAGAAGACTTTCAGAAATTCCTTTAACAGTACTACTGACATATACCTATATATTTCAATATATATATTTTTTTTTTCCAAAAATACCATTTAAAAAATTACATGATTTGTGATTTAGTTATGGTGATTGCTTATTGATTTTTATTTTCAGAGATAAAATTTTCATAGCACCTTCAGGAGTTCAAAAGGAGCGTATGAAGTCAGATGACCTGTTTGTACAAACTATGAATGATGAAGATCTAGAATTACCACCACCTGAAAAAAAGTAAGGACCTATATGAAGCTTAGTTGACTAGTCAAACAATGGCAAAGTCAAAGTCAAATTTAATTATGGCTACTTTTGAATTGTCAAATATAAGTTCATAGTTCCACATAGTGGTTGAAATCGTCAGTCATAGAGCACATGAAGCTACATAATAATTTATAACATTGGGGGTGAGAGGGGGTTTTGTTGTGTGAAAATAGCATTCAATGACTTCAGAATTGTTTTTTGTTTGCCTTAATTTTCAGCAATTTCTGCCAGTGTCAGTTTTGCTTTCAATATCCTGTCAGTTCTTATATGTAGGTAGTTCAATATCATTCATGGTTCCTAAGTTATTTAGTCATTTAGTACCACTACCATTCTGACACAACTGAAATAGGAGACTTCGGTCCCCAGGTCCGTATTCCCTGAAGACTTAAGCAGAGGTAATATGTTCACCCAGTTCATGGATATATTACCATTTAATTTCTATTACACCAGGCAAAAATCCAAAATCAAAGCTATGGATGATTTTATAGAAAAACTAACACTCACCAACCTGGGAATCAAACTTAGGACATTATGCTAAGTAGCAATTTTTATGACCACTAATCTAATGAGCATTCTACATTTTTGAAAATTGATGAAAATTGCAAAAAAAAAACAAAAAGACATGTTTAATAAGTTTTTTTTAATATGATATTCTTCGAGATTTCATCTAAATGTTTACCACATTATTCATTACAGGTTAAAGAAAAGCCAATGCACTCCTCTATTTATGCTTGCTTACAAGGAGCGCGGCGCAGGCGCAGTCATTCACACTCACTCGCCTCATGCAGTGCGATGCACACTATTGTACGACAAGGAGTTTGTTATCACGCACCAGGAGATGATCAAGGTATGATTTTTTTTTATAAATAAATATTCTGGGACATTTTTACACAGCACCATCTAGTCCCAAACTAATCAGAGCTTGTACTATGGGTACTAGACAATGGATATAATACTTATATACTTTTTTTTTAAAATACTTACTTATAATACATATGAAACACCCAGACGGACACAAACACTTATATTCATCACATATTTTTTTGTGTCCTGTGGGAATCGAACCCACCACCTCATGGTCAGCAGTCCGGTACTCGAACCACTAAACCACAGAGGTCGTTGTCGTATTTCTATACCAAAAACAAAAATGACAAAAACATCGTTAAATTTTTAGTAACAGCTCCAGCGGACCGAATTTCCCATACCAAAATAAATCGTTATTAAAAAATAAATTATTCAAATTGTGTTATTATTCGGATTCTGATACCGTTAATCTAGGTTCCTTTCCTATCATTTCGAACTAAATACATGGGACATAAATGTAAGCGAATGCAATTCTTGATAAATTTACCAGGTGTGCAACGATTTTTCGGTTGTTTATTTCCAGTGAAGTAGTAGTAAACGAAATGGTACGGTAGGAACCTAGAATAACGGTGTCTCAATCCGAACAATAACACAATTCGATAAAATATTGTTCGGATTACGATTTATTTTGGAATTAACCACTTGGGAGAGCCATGCTTCGGCACGAACGGGCCGGCTCGACCGGCGTGAATCAACGCTTCCGTTGTGTTTCGCCGAGTGAGGATACCGGAGGCCCAAACCCTTTTATAAGACGGGCAACGCACTTGTGACTCCTCTGGTGTTGCGGGTGTCCATGGGAGGCGGTTATTGTTTACCATCAGGTGATCCGTCTGCTCGTTTGCTACCCTATCCCATAAAAACACGTTTCTTTTTTGTATTTATTTTTCTCCGACCACCCACTAACCTTCCGCCGGACCCATAATGGCAAAAAGCTCGCCCTCTATATCTAAACATACCGGCAAACTGTGGGTTTTCGCTAGTACACAACTACTACCTTCAGGGAATAAAGGCGTGATGTTAGTATGTAACAATATTTCATATTCTCAGGGCATAAAGGACGCATCCCTTGGCCGTTACCTCCGCTACGACGAGAAGCTAGTAGTGCCCATCATTGAAAACACGCCATTTGAGAAAGACCTTGCGAGCTCTCTGGGGCAGGCATTGAGAGACTACCCAGGCACTAGTGCCGTCCTTGTCAGACGCCATGGAGTTTATGTCTGGGGCGACTCGTGGCAGCAGGCAAAGACTATGTGAGTAGTGAATATTTTTATTGATCTCATCTGGTAATAACTGCCTCGTCTGTAGATACTATTATAAAATTGTAAAACAGCTGTCTGTACATTGAAGATATCAAAAAAACAACAAGTGGGTTAGGGTATATAAAAGTCTGAATCCAAAAATGTGATTTATAAAATTCTTGTTACGAGTTGGAGCAAAAACTACTGAATAGATTTTCATTTTGTTACTACTGTTAAAGTATAATGCTCCAACTTAAAAAACGGTGAACTTCTGAGACGGATCCTGAGATACAGATTGACCTCTCTGATGTATAGAGGCCCATACAAAGAAGAGATCATCACTGTTGGTTTTTGAATAAATTATTTTTGGAATCCATTTATAATCCTAATATAACATCAGGTGAGCGAAGTCGCGGGCAAAAGCAAGTTAATTATATATTTTTTATAATATAATTGTATTATTTTATTCTATTTCAGGACCGAATGCTACGACTACTTGTTCGAAATGGCGGTAGAAATGAAAAAGTTAGGTCTCGACCCAGCATTCAACCCAGAAGCAGTCCAGAATGGGGCAAAACAGTAACCCAGCCAATATCATGAGATCACACCAAATCCACTGATAGGAAAATTTTGATTTCCACCAAAACAGGTTTGTGCCGTGTGTACGTAGATCGACATACGAAACTTTCGTGAATTTTATATAATTTTAAGCAAAACTAATCTACTCTTTCTAAGGAAAAAAACCAACCATACTAATTGTTATCTACCTAATTAGTAAAAATATACCTACATATTCTAAGGGACATTTTGTTAAAAACACCCATAATCATTGTTAACTATTTTTATACTTTTAAAATATAATAATTACAAACAGAAAACAACGTTTTCATTGAAAGACATTAAGTTTGGCGTCCTCTCGTAACAACTCTGCCACAATGCTTTCAGATATAACACCGATATCAACTGTTGATGAGTCATTGTGAGCCCTGTCTTTTCTCTTTACCCGCTTCCTCCTTATACCGTGAACACTTGATGTACACCGCTGAAGAATCAAATCTTTAACTTCTTGCAACTCTGCCTTGGACAGCAAATTCGCTTCCGAGAAATCGCAGTCCAATGGTATTCTGTTCTTTTTCGCCATTTCGTACAGGGACTGCAAATCTAAGGAGGTCTTATGCTTTTTGGCATTGATAACTTGTTTACGTTTCAATATGCGCCGTAAGTCCTCCAAATAAGATTTGTTTTCCTCTATCTTGCCGTCGATGATTTCGATCTCTTTTTCTGTCAACCTCTTTAGATCTTCTTCCATTATGTCGAATTTGTGTTTAATTGTTGATGGTAGTCTTGGTATGGAGCCCGCTTCTGAAATAAAAAAAATAAACATTGTGTACCTAACGTGAACAACACTAGTTGATACATTTTTTTAATCGTGGGAGAGCCATGCTTAGGCACGAATGGACCGGCCCATCAGGTGATCCGTCAGCTCGTTTGCTCCCCCATCCCATAAAAAAAATATAATGGTAATCGTTGCGGTTTCACTGCGCCCCAAATAGACTATTTTGGGATAAAATTAGCCTATGTCCTTTCGTACGATGGAATCTAGTCCATTCTTCGGTTTATACATGCAAAGGTAACTGACAAACCTAACTATCTGGAACTCGTAATATCTACTGTAATACTATTACAATAGATATTTTTAATAAACGAATAAGTATACAATGTTTTTATATTTTTTATGATTTTATAGCTTTTTTTAAAATAATGTTGCACTTGACTAAGATTTTTCCCCTGTATCGTGGGTTTTTTTACAAATACAAATTCTCACTCACACAAACACCTAGACCAGAAACAACTAACCGTAAGTCATACACGACAAATATTGCGGGTATCAAAACCACAACCAGAAGCCAATCGCTCAGCCACTGCGCCAAACGTGCTGTCAGAACTTTGTTACAGATTCGGGGGCAAATTAGAGTATATTTTTTTACACTTTTACACGAAGAACAAATCTCACCTTTATTCTCACCACCATCATCTAAAACAGGTTTTATAGAGAAGAACGCTCTCATCCTCTGCACTGGCTTCAGAACATCTCCATTAGACGACTGGTCGAATATGTCGTACTCCACACATACCACCTTTTCATCGAGTCGGCGGAGTTCAAGATTATTCTTCTTGTATTTGGAGAATTTTTCAGCGATAATCTTCACGTGTGGTACTTCGGATATAAATATATGTCTTGGTAGCCGCTCGTAGATGACCGGAGTTTCTGAATACAATGAGGAGGGGGGCTAAAATGGCTACAACACAGTCAAAATCATTTATTCAAGATAAGACTACTAGGTACTTTTAGAACTTATTATTTTGACATTACAGATAGCCCCCAAAACACCTTTCTCCTGGTGTTTTTGCTAGGAAGAAGAATTTTCATTTCTGCATATCAGCTGATACACGTTGTATGATGTCAAAGTTAATACTCTAGCATTATTTATTTTTTAGTAGATAGCTGTTGCTTGCGGTTTCCCTCACATCTCAAAGGGATTTTGAGACATAAGGTAGTCTATGTCATTCTCAGAAGTCCAATCTGTCTATAGGATATTTCATTGAAATTGGTTCAACGGTTTAGGTGTCAAAAGGTCAGAGACAGACAAAGAGAATATTTTTTTGAGCTTATACCTATGTCCAACAGTCATCCCTTCTTCTTAGCCTTAAGCATTATTTATGGAAAATGCGCCCTAATACATACTATTAAAATTGAATGTTAATTACCATCTTGTATGATAAGCTTATCAATATCTTCAATGTTGTCCACATTTTGCCACTGAGTTCCGTCAGATGTCTCCACGTATAATGGCGGGGTGCCCCCAGGTTGATGAGCATATTGCGAAGCATTTTCAACTTTGGCTGTATTTTCACAAAGCACCTTTTTCAACTCCTTCAGTTGAGTGATAGTATCAGGTATTATCGGATCGTAACCATATTGTTCTGTTAAAATGGATTGATACTAAAAATATAAAATGATTAGGTTATGAATAATCTGATCAAGAATATCTGTTAACTCGCGTCCCAAAAGAATATTAGCAATATATTTTTAAACATTATTAGTAAGGTATAACTTTACTATCAATGTTTTTAGGGGTTAGATAGCATCCCTCAGAAAGGATATCCTTTCTCAGGGATGCTATGCCATCTAACCCCTTGCCAATTTTATCGATATCTGATCAGCGGTTACAACGTATATAATTTTATAACTAACATCGGAATCGGCGAGTATCGAAACCTCACTGTTTTATAAAGTGACGTGTCCAAGGGAATTATTTCGGAATATGACTAACAATTTTACATGAAATGTACAAGCTCAAGATTCACACATTTGCGGGTCGGAATAACCATTATAATTCGACTTAGTAACTTGACAATTCGAAGAATTCTACAATTTTTAATAGTTTACCTATATTGTGTTTTGAAGACAAGTTATTAATTATATTAAGTACATTATTTAAGTTCATTAAATTTCGTTCATTCTTACACCACCTCACTTCTTTTTTTTTTTGTTAAAACCCGGTAGGTAACCCTTCAACTGTCAAGTTACTCAGTACAATTAAAAGTCGAAGTATAGGTTACATCACCACTCAGAAACTGCTGTAGAAAGTTGAGCAGGTACATACTCACAGTTTTACTTCTTGCATATCTTAGGACAATATATCATATCTCATCTTGTCTTAGAACACTTACATGCGGCTGTGAGCTAAAAATGCCTTCGGATTTTATCCCCCGGCGTGCTCAGGCCAATCCGTCAATTATTTACAAAATAGCAAATATACAATACCCGATCTGGTGGCTCCCCCTTCAACCTTGCATCAATAAGATCTGGGCTGCCGATTCCATTTCCGTAGGACTGACCGAAGTCCCTCTGGTCGGGAGTCACATAGCAGCACCTGTTGGCGAAACTTTTCTCATCCCTTCTTGAATTAGGAGCAGCATAATAATATGTATCTTCGATTTCACTCCTTTTACTTTTATACGTATTGAATCGATACGAGTTGTTGGCTACGTTCTTCTCGTCTCTTCTGGGCTTAGTGCCATGTGCCTCATCAATCTCATTCGTTGATTTATTTTTAAACGCGTTGAATCTGTTTGTGCTGTCGTTGCGACGTGGCGCCCTACCTCTCCGTTGATTTCTGTTCATTTTGTTCTGATATTATAAACATTTTACGTTAGATTTTGCTTGTTATTTCATCTTATCTTATTTTTGTATATTATGACAGTTCGTGTGATGCGTGACGTTCGTTACGCAAATAGTTCATAATTAATTATGTACAGATACAGATTAGTAATTATCGCACATTTTTTATCAGGAAATAAAACTGTTATCGTCAATAAGGTGTTATGCAGTAACCTTGGTCTATTACTAATTAAGTTTTCTAATCTGGGGTCCCTATGCTATAATGTATTCAAATCAAGTCAAACAATAACCCTACTTCTGGCGCAGTCGGGTAAAAACGAATTAATGTTTTTGCAGGATTCGCTTACGCCCTCGGTTACGTTCGTTCGTCGTTCGTTACGTTCACGCATTTCGCAGCAAACTAGTGCAAAACCCTACAAATTTTTTCGTTATTCATATCGTCGGTGTATGGTGGCCTGCAAGATCCGTCAGATACTTCCAGTAGGTACAATATAAAAAAAAACAGGAACAATACAATACTGCTTAATTTTTCATAATAAAACAAATAAATATTCTTAAAAAATGTATTTGAGTGCACACTGCATACATACACCACTAAATTATAGACATAAAAATATTAGGTAGGATACAAGTAAATTCATAACATGATTTTATTGAGAATTGTTAGGATACAGTTTTAAAAAATATATATAAGCATTGATGAGCATGAAGAACCGTATGTAAATCTTAATGCAGAGAAAATAAAAGAACGCACAATACAAAAATGATTTCATGCCTACATCCCGCACTAGGGAACAAACCGTATGACGAAGGACCTCACAAACATACAATAAATTTTAAAAAAACTACATGCTGACTTGAAATAACTTGGAGATTATTACAAATGGGTAGTAAAAACAAAGAGAGGCGAGACGTAAGAGAGGCAGAAGAATCCTAACATTGAAATTTCGAGAATTCTTTAAGTAGAAAATTTGTGCTGCACCATATGGCCCTTTTTTTGGGGCCTGCCTATCATCTTATTAATTAATTCAAGGATCTGAAACTATTTTAAGTACTTCTTTCTGACAATTACGATAACAATGGACGTCGTAGTATAAAACTACTTTTTACGGATTTTGTCGCGTTATATAGATATTATTTAGTTTCCAACGGTTCAGATTCTTTAATGAATCCATGGTCACGAGTAGACTGAGGTGTCGGACGACATGAATTAACATAATACAGCCGATTCACGCAGAATTAACTCATTGTTTCCTTCAAATCAAAAAAAAATTAAAAAAAAAAACTGTATTTTTATTTAAAACTAGCTTCCGCCCGCGACTTCGTCCGCGTGGAATAGTTACTTAGTCTTAGTATATAGCCTATAGCCTTCCTCAATAAATGGGCTATCTATCACTGAAAGAATTTTTGAAATCGGACCAGTTCCTGAGATTAGCGCTTTCAAGCAAACAAACAAACTCTTCAGCTTTATATATTAGTATAGATTTTAATGCATATTTTAGACTCTTGAACTTCACGGATTACTCTTCAGTTGTATTCTAAATATTGGGTGTCTTCGCCGATATTCCGCTTATTCTTTTTCTTAGGCCACGGCACTTTGTCGTGTACGTATTTGATGTGCAACTTCAAGTCGCACATGTGGATGAAGCCTTTGTCGCAAATCGCACACTTGTGGGGACGGATGCCGAGGTGTATCTAGGGATAAAATTATGAAATTTATAGTAGAGGAGACGTGGAAGTTCGACCTTCACCCATCTGATAACCAGATGACACATTTTTTTTTAAATATTATTGATTAACGAATATACCTATGATGACTTGCCTACCGAAAAGTGTTAATGGCTATTTTTAATTGAATTAATTTTAATCATTTTTTTTTATCACCTTTACTCTTTTGATAACAGAATGTTTTACATCTCAACTGATAGATTTTAACACAGAAAATATGCCTAGGTAGGCTTGCCTGCTTATTCCTGTTCATGGCTACCTGGCAAGCAGATGTGAACAGGTAAATCAATAAGGTAAGGTAGGTAACTACACCGATCTGATAACCAATCCAAATTGGTATTATAAGAGAAGTTATTTAATTACAAGACCAATTGTATACTTGCCTGCAAAAAAACCGTTCACAAAATATTATTGCCAAGCCCTAAAGTCTTAGAATTGGAGCTATGTAATATATGTACGAGAGAGAAAGTAGAGCGTGCACAGTCGAACAGTGTTTATGGTCAGTGTAAAATCATTTTGTGACAACACGTGCTAAATAATATTATTAATTGAGATCATAAATAATAAAATAAAACCTGAGTAAAAAGTGTTTATAAGTGATATAAAAAAAACATATACGGATTTTGATGACAATTTTATATCGTCAAATTTTATTTTATTCCGTAAAAAACAAAATTTTAAGTATGGAAATATTCAATAATATTTGTTAAAAAATATGTCTCATCTGACAGTAAAGATCGACCTTCACCCATCTGGGTGAAGGTCGATCTTTACTGGCTCTTAGACTATTACTTTAAACTGCCCATTAGATGAATCGCTGATTTGAATACAAGTTCACCCGCTTTCGTTTCGTATTGGCGTACTCCATCTCATAATTTAACGAAACTCGTTAGAACCCCGGGGAACGTGAAATAATAGATTATGCATTGTGTTTGTTATTTGTTACTTGACGGGGAATACGTGATGATTTGTTATAGGTACCTTGATATGTTTGTTGAGGGCGCTCTTGAAGGTGAAGAGCCTGGCGCACATGTGGCACGCGTGCGGGCGCCGGCGCGCGTGCACCGCGGCGTGCGAGGCCAGCGCGCCCGCCAGCGGGAACGACTTGCCGCACGACGCGCACGAGTACGGCCGCTCGCCCGTGTGCTTGCGCTGGTGGTAGCGCAGGAAGCACTGTTGCTGCACAACAACATACAGTCACTACATCACCCGCGCACGCCGCCAGCGGGAACGACTTGCCGCACGACGCGCACGAGTACGGCCGCTCGCCCGTGTGCTTGCGCTGGTGGTAGCGCAGGAAGCACTGTTGCTGCACAACAACATACAGTCACTACATCACCCGCGCACGCCGCCAGCGGGAACGACTTGCCGCACGACGCGCACGAGTACGGCCGCTCGCCCGTGTGCTTGCGCTGGTGGTAGCGCAGGAAGCACTGTTGCTGCACAACAACATACAGTCACTACATCACCCGCGCACGCCGCCAGCGGGAACGACTTGCCGCACGACGCGCACGAGTACGGCCGCTCGCCCGTGTGCTTGCGCTGGTGGTAGCGCAGGAAGCACTGTTGCTGCACAACAACATACAGTCACTACATCACCCGCGCACGCCGCCAGCGGGAACGACTTGCCGCACGACGCGCACGAGTACGGCCGCTCGCCCGTGTGCTTGCGCTGGTGGTAGCGCAGGAAGCACTGTTGCTGCACAACAACATACAGTCACTACATCACCCGCGCACGCCGCCAGCGGGAACGACTTGCCGCACGACGCGCACGAGTACGGCCGCTCGCCCGTGTGCTTGCGCTGGTGGTAGCGCAGGAAGCACTGTTGCTGCACAACAACATACAGTCACTACATCACCCGCGCACGCCGCCAGCGGGAACGACTTGCCGCACGACGCGCACGAGTACGGCCGCTCGCCCGTGTGCTTGCGCTGGTGGTAGCGCAGGAAGCACTGTTGCTGCACAACAACATACAGTCACTACATCACCCGCGCACGCCGCCAGCGGGAACGACTTGCCGCACGACGCGCACGAGTACGGCCGCTCGCCCGTGTGCTTGCGCTGGTGGTAGCGCAGGAAGCACTGTTGCTGCACAACAACATACAGTCACTACATCACCCGCGCACGCCGCCAGCGGGAACGACTTGCCGCACGACGCGCACGAGTACGGCCGCTCGCCCGTGTGCTTGCGCTGGTGGTAGCGCAGGAAGCACTGTTGCTGCACAACAACATACAGTCACTACATCACCCGCGCACGCCGCCAGCGGGAACGACTTGCCGCACGACGCGCACGAGTACGGCCGCTCGCCCGTGTGCTTGCGCTGGTGGTAGCGCAGGAAGCACTGTTGCTGCACAACAACATACAGTCACTACATCACCCGCGCACGCCGCCAGCGGGAACGACTTGCCGCACGACGCGCACGAGTACGGCCGCTCGCCCGTGTGCTTGCGCTGGTGGTAGCGCAGGAAGCACTGTTGCTGCACAACAACATACAGTCACTACATCACCCGCGCACGCCGCCAGCGGGAACGACTTGCCGCACGACGCGCACGAGTACGGCCGCTCGCCCGTGTGCTTGCGCTGGTGGTAGCGCAGGAAGCACTGTTGCTGCACAACAACATACAGTCACTACATCACCCGCGCACGCCGCCAGCGGGAACGACTTGCCGCACGACGCGCACGAGTACGGCCGCTCGCCCGTGTGCTTGCGCTGGTGGTAGCGCAGGAAGCACTGTTGCTGCACAACAACATACAGTCACTACATCACCCGCGCACGCCGCCAGCGGGAACGACTTGCCGCACGACGCGCACGAGTACGGCCGCTCGCCCGTGTGCTTGCGCTGGTGGTAGCGCAGGAAGCACTGTTGCTGCACAACAACATACAGTCACTACATCACCCGCGCACGCCGCCAGCGGGAACGACTTGCCGCACGACGCGCACGAGTACGGCCGCTCGCCCGTGTGCTTGCGCTGGTGGTAGCGCAGGAAGCACTGTTGCTGCACAACAACATACAGTCACTACATCACCCGCGCACGCGAGCGAATAAAAAATGCATCTTACTTCAATAATTTATTAAGACGTAGTGGTAGTGGTATCATATCAATCGATGACGACGACGTGAGGCAAACAGTTGACGTCGCTGTCATCAGAATGCAAAACCTGACGTAAGTTTTTATTCTTCAAACTTGTACTAGGTAAATAAGAATGGGCCAAGCACTTAATTAGTGGTGACTGGTGGCTAAGAGGTAACAAACGATATCGTTAATCCATCAGCAGCGAAAATTACACAGAACTGAACCGACAGATGACCGTCAGAACAGACTATATGAAGAATGACCAAATTCAAACAGGTCTTGGAATCAAAAGGATCACAATTCATACATTTTCAGGCATACCGTGAGAAAAAGAAAACCTTATTTATATCTGAGCATCGGCTCAGATAATGGTTTTCTTTTTCTGACCGTTAAAAAATTAAATATCGATATTCAGCCGTCTGTTTAGCATTGAAGCCATCCGCGAAATGTAATAGCTATAGAAATAGAATATAGAAATGTAATATATATAGCAGTTACCTTAAACATTTGCCCACAAATTTCGCACACGAACGGTGTCTGGTCGTCATCCTTAAACTTCTTCGCTTCGTCAGTGTGTGGGTGTTCTGACGTCACGTGGATCTTGTACTCAGCGCGGTTTGATAACCATTTGTCACACTGAAATTATTTGTGAGCTTACAATCTATACTGGGGAATGAGAAGTCAAGGTTCGAATCGATTCGAATGCAAATTGTTTACATCCACTGGATACAAAGTGAAATCTTATTCAGTCTCATAAACATAATATGTTATAATTCGCGTTATCCGTCCATTCAGAAAATAGGACAATACATAAGTGGGAATATAAAAAGTCCAAGTAAATGGGTAAAAAGTTATTAATCATGAAGCTAATTTATTCTAATTGATGGTATTTTTTAAATAATCAGAAGACTACTTTATAGTAATAAGAATGATTCAATCCAACTTTCTCAATACTTACAATAACGCAGGCCGCGGGTAGTTTGACACTGTCACATCTGTTTATGTGTTTCCGGGAGTGCACTCTCATGTGAGATTTCAGATCCTCTATATTGGAAAATGTGTCCCCACAGTATTTACAGCCGTTACTAAAATGTTAAAACAATGTTCAAGGTATGAGGCGTCACAATTATAATGAAGCGGTGGTAGCCTAGGTAGGCTAGGGCTTCGGACTTGCGATCATGTGATTGCCGGTTCGAAACCCACCCATTGCACTACCTACTACCAGAACAAAAGTATTTAGCTTAGCACGAGGGATCGGCAAGAAAGCTAGTAATCGGCGACCCACATTAGCTTTTAAATAAAAAGCTGTTTTTAGATGAGGAAAATCCTCAAACTGCCTCATTAACCTGGTGGTTCTAATCGCGACTACGATAGAAGTCCTGAGTTCGATTTCGAGGTCGAGCAGTGTTATCGGGTTTTCTATGCAATTCTCAGTAGCAGGTTGGAGTTTGGGATTTATGCTCGTTTGATGGCAATAGGCTTGCCCTTACATGGAACATAAACATGCACCGATGTACTGTACCAGCTTCATAAAAAAAATAATTAGTATTACTAACCTAACTTTATGCTTTGATGAAAGCACTAAGTGCCTCTTCCAGGCCACTTCGGAAGTGAAATGTACACCGCATTCATCACACTTAGGTCCTAACTTGTCATTCTTATCCTATAACGGGAAAGTAATTAACATTTTATTAGAATCATGTTATGTGGCCAGACTCTTGTAGGGTTGCCAACCATACTATGATGTATTGTATTGTACTTCAGACTCATACCCTCAGGCGTCATTTTAAATCTAATGGAAGAGCTGTTTGAAAAACTGTGAGAGTATGAGGTATAGATATCTGAGGGAAAGAACAAAAGATCCCTTTGGGTCAACGTGCATTGAGACCTTGCTGCCTTGGCCCCACATAATACATTAATATACAGAAATACTATATTTCAGTTTGAAGGGTTCCACAAAAACAATACCCTCACTTATTCTATAATATACTAAAATTTTAAGTTTAGAAAGAAAGAGATAGAAATATGTTTATAGACTGCATTAAAAAAAAATTGGCAATCTTACTTATCTTAGAATATTAACACTATATGCTTTTTTTTTTTGAAAATCGTCATTGCTCTTTTTATCAATCTTTCTACTAAATATAGAGAGAGAGTATGTCAGGCTCCTACTGACTAAAAATCACATTTGCCTACCCTTACCTTATAATCAGAGAAATGGTATTCATTATAATAATATTTCATCAATTCTCACCTGCCTATGCACCTTCATGTTATGTAAGAAGAGTCCCCGCGGTGTGCCGAAAGTACTACCGCAATATTCACAGACAGACTCACGCACCGCCTCCTTTAAATGCTTCATACGCTTGTGCATCAGTAAACTGTTTGGCATGCTGCAAATAATTGTCCTAACATTACAAAACAAAGTAACTCCCTGATAAACTTAAAAACTTTACCGGGGGCCCAAACCCTTTTAAAGGCGGGCAGCACTTGTGACTCCTCTGGTGTTGCGGGTGTCCATGGGCGGCGGTTATCGCTTACCATCAGGTGATCCGTTTGCTCGTTTGCCCCCCTATCCCATAAAAAAAAACTAACAAAGAGATTTCATAGGAGTTACCACCTTTAGACGTCGTGATTTATAAGGAAGGTTTTAAGATACATATTTAACATCACACTACAACTCTTAGGAACAATTGGAAAGGAGCAAAGCAGGTGAAACCATGGTGTACAACTAGTTGTTTATAATTTAGACAGTAAATTAGTTTATTGGTAACTTAACCTGTCAAGGAACATGTACATAAGGTTTTTTTATGGTAGTCTCAGTTGCAGATCATAGTTTTCCTATTGTCCCCGGTTAATGGTAATGACTTACCTTCCATCACATGGGATCTAAATGATATCAGGGACCTATATATGTACGTAAACACACCTCTGCTTAATGTCAGTTGCCGTGCTCAGTTTATACTGAGCACGGCAACAGAGGTTACTCATCGAAGGTTGGTTACTCATCGATAGCGATGAGTAACCATTATACCAACCATAATAAGGATACCAACTGATTAACGGGCTGATAGTTTATATTAAATTAAAACAACAATAAAATAAATATTTTACCTGAATATTTCTCCACAGTCTTTACAAGGGTATTTCTTCCCTTTGTGTAAGCTGACATGTGTTTTTGCTTGATAACTGTAACATATGTTTAATGAATTAACTACAAATGTAATACGCTATTGCTCATTTATACATTTTTTTTTTTTGTTAGGTTGATGAAACTATTGATTTATGTTCTTTCTATTATAAAAAAAAATATTATTGAAATAACATAGAATAAGAATATAATACTTACGTACAGTAGCATATGTATGGGCACAGTTTACAGCTAAACTTTCGTTTGTGACATGAAAGCCTATGCTTACACAAGTATATTTGCTGGGGGAACCTTAGGTGGCAAAGGTCACATTCATAGCTACCATATTCCTAAAAAAAACATTTGTTATAGGAACACAAAAATACAGATGTACACAAAAATTATTTTGAGTAGGGCCTGGTGCACAGATTTCCCTCATCGGACTCCAGTCTCTCACAAAGAAAAAATAATATACAGTACTATAGCAATATGTAACAGTACCTACCTTTGTGAAGAGAGAAATAAAACATACGATTTTATTATAATAGTGAATGAATATAGCCAGGGATAGAGATATATAATATTATCGCATCAAGAAGCAAAATTTATTTAATCAAAACCAACATGGATGATTTTTTAATTTAAAAAAAAAAACGTTCTTATTTGTATGGGTCTGTTTATATTAGAGAGATCAAATTGTATTTCAGGATGTGTTCAATTACCTAATTGAGATAAGAAGATCACCGGTTTTTAAGTTGGAGCTTAAACTTTCTAACAGTGATATCACAATTAAAATTTATTCAGTAGTTTTCGCGCCAACCGATAACAAACAGACAAGAATTTTTTAAATCTCATTCTTGGGTTCTTAGATGTTTATATACCCTAAAACTACTTGGTTTTTTTAATATCTGTAATGTACATAACTTTTTTGCGATTTTATAATAGTAGAGATTATCCCATTGTATACTACATACACAATTTAAATCTTTGAATATGAAATTAATCCAGCCATCATTTACACCAACAACTCTAAAAAATAATACTTACAAGACTATGTTTTTTCATATGATTTTCAAATGCAGCTTTGGCTTCATATCCTCTATAACACAAATCACACTTAAAAGGAGACTTTTTATAATTACTAGACTCTTTTCGCAGCAATACCTCCTTTCTTGCATCTTCAGGGGTAAGAAACACAACTGTTGCATAATCATCAAAGTAACTAATGTTTAGACCATACTTTTTTTTATCTGTCTTCTTCACTGCTAATGTTTTCGTGACACTCTTAGACAATGGTTCATTATCACTTAAATCATCCTCACTTTTGTCTACAGTTTTATATTTTCTTTTCTTCGTTTTTGGTTCTTTGTTTTGATTAGGTTTTTTATGTTTCGTCTTTAAAACATTTATTGTCAAATTCTCTTCTGATGAATTAGTAAAATCATCTCCATTGAATTCATTGACATCATCATTTAAATCATGATTTTCATTTGAATCAATTTTATTTACATCTTCAATCTTTACATTAATTTCTAATTCTTTATTTTCTTTAAACTCTTTGCATTCAGTCTTATTTATTTCTGTGTTATTCAAAGACTCATCACAAAACAGAGCCACTGGAGAAAGTATTAAACTACATTCTAATTTATTTAATTTCCTATCTATGCTCCGGATTGCCTGTTCTGTAATCTGCAAAAGGTAAATTTAAAAAAATAAACTCTGGTGTATAAGGATTTGTCCCGTCAAATAGAATGTTATTTGTTATGTCAACTATCAATTCAGAAAGAAAAAATTAAATGATTTTATACCTGTTTTGAACCAACTTGTATTCTAGAAATAATGTTGTGGGCCCTGAGACATTTTGACTTGAACTCTTGATACTTTTGGAGAAGGCTTGCACATACATAACACACATGCTGATTCCTATCAAAGATCTGCAAACATATCATAGTAATAGGTTAATTTTGATTTTGTATTTTCAATATTATGTTCTCAGTTCTACAACTTCTCTATAGGAGTTTTTAAAATAAGCAACAAACTTCCAATGATACTTGTAAACAAACGTGTAGAGAAATCAAACAGTAAATTGTATCGGTAAATTACGTACGAGTATTTTTGTTTTAATAATTATTATTAACAATCGTATGAAACTTACCGGAATCTGAGCTAAGTTTGAATAAACTACGCCCATTGAGTCGCTGGACGTAGCGTCCAAGCTAAACATCTTCACATCTGTCACAAGACATACCCTACAATATTTAGGGTCTTCCATTTTTACGATGGCCGTAATCTATAACTTTCGGAAATCAATATAAACACTAGAGCTTCTTTCTTTCACCTCAAACAAAACCAATCAAAAGAATTCACCATATCCCACGCAATCGCAACAACGCTTGCTTTGCTTTCTTTCAGTTTTATTTTTAAAGCTCCAACTCCAATCAAATTCAATTTCAATTTTCAATCAATCTGTCAAAGTGTCAATGTCAGATTCGACAAAGCATCGCTGTCCGTTCTACGCATTGTTATTTCCTTTTTCCGCGATCAAAAACAATCACGACGCACTATTCGCGTTTTTAAGTTTTTAGTATCGTTTATGTATAATTACAGTCTTGTCTAGTGCCTAAGATGAATAAAATAACTAAGAAAAGTTCTTATTTCTAAGTCTAAAGCCTTAGAGCCTTTCAGAGCTCCTAAAGCGATTAGAGCTGAGTTGAGCTTACTCGTACTAAAAAAAAGTTTGAAGATGGTCGAAGATAGGAAATTGAGATTTCTTGTGGTAAGCTTTCATACCTCATACCTACTTTGCTCGCTCACACATTTCGCAACCGTTGCCAACAAAATGGCCATCCGATAGCTGATAGATAGTCGGAAACAAGAAAAAACATACGCCACACATAGGAAGAATGTAGTGCTTAATGTACTTTTGCGGAATATCATAGAATCAAGAAGAGTAAAAAACCTATGAAAACCATTTTGCTGTACCTACACTACACCTACGGCGACGAGCTACCCAGTACCTATAGAAATAGAAATAGAAATATTTATTTGCTGGAAAACATGGTCACAAGGTATTGTCAATACCTATCGTGAAAGTACATGTTTCGCTGACAAAGCAGCATGCAAAATTTACAATTAATGTCAAATTACATTTAAGTTACAATCATCGCAACACATTTAGGCCCACTTGCACCAACTTTTTAAATATGTTTAAATTCCATTTAAACACAATTTTTCATAGTAAATTTGTGTTTAAATAGTTTAAAAATATTTAAGAAGTTGGTGCAAGTGGCCCTTAATTATTAATTACAAATTAAACACTTCAATCATAAACTACAATTGACTTCAATTAAATAAATTTTGATCTCTAGGAACTATTTTACGATAGAGAAGCATCTCACAACCAACCACTGTAGCAGTTTCTTTTTAAAGTATCTGGGTGGGGAGTTCCCGTAGATATTTCGGTATTTTGTTGTAAACCTTTACTAACATAACGGAGCTATTTTTTTGATGAAGAGAAGTTGAGCATGCTCGACGGATGCTTTTTAGAGTCGGATGCTTTTATAAACATTTTTGACCGCTTTTTAACAAACATTGCAATTTCAAAGATATAGAGTGATGCTAATGTCAATATTTTTAGTTTTTATAGAGAGGTTTACATGTGTCTAGGGGACTTGCTCCACAAATGGCACGCACGGATTTCTTTTGAGCAATAAAAGCCTTGTTGAAGTCCGTTGAGTTACCCCAAAGAAGTAACCCATATCTTAGTACTGAGCCAACATAATCATGATAGGCAGTGATGGCTGCTTTTTCACCAGCGAGTTTTTTTATTTTTTTAGAGCATACACAAATTTGTTTATATGAGTGCAGACACTTTCAACGTGATTTTTTCAATTACAATGCTTATCTAATACTATACCTAAGAATTTTGTGTTGGTTACTTCTTCAATTTAACGTCCCACGGGAAGATGCCATTACTGTTTCAGTTTTGTTGCTGTAGTTTGAAAATTGTACCTACCAATTTAGTTTTTGTAATATTAGGTGTAAGATTGTTGGATTCTAGCTAGTTTATTACAGATTCAATATTAATTTGTGTTAATTTGTAGGTGGTTCGGTGCATTGCGGTCACTAGTTAGGTACTATAACAGAAATGTCATCAGCGAAGAGTATACATTTGTGGTTCACTTGTGGTTCACTATCTATCAATGCTTATAAGAGGTCCAAAGGGTGTTTTTGAACCTCTCGTATTTCGTTGCAATACGTAATCTATACTACTTACTACTAATATATAAAGCTGAAGAGTTTGTTTGTTTGTTTGCTTGAACGCGCTAATCTCAGGAACTACTGGTTCGATTTGAAAAATTCTTTCAGTGATAGATAGCTCATTTATCGAGGAAGGCTATAGGCTATATATCATCACGCTAAGACCAATAGGAGCGGAGCACCAATGAAAAATGTTTCAAAATCGGGTTTTTTTTTGCCTTTTGAGAGCTTCCGATGCGTGCGCTGCGTAAACGGTTAAAGTTTCGCAAAAATCATATATGACAGAATTGTTCCTCTTTAAAAGTTCTAAAAAAAAGTCCGCGACAGCATATGTCTATATTTTAAGGTTGGCTCACTATAACCTTTTTTATGCTAACTTTGTTCTAAAATTCCAAATGCATTATTTGCGAAGGTGTTTTTATAAACATGATATTAATCCTTATCCAAATAAATACGTTATTCATCAGAAGTATTTAATTTAAAACAAAAGTGCCCTTTACATCATTGGATTTCAATGAATATCTTAGGAGATATCGCAGTTTTAAAATAACATCGCAGCAAAATAATGATCAAGTACCGCGCGCGCATTTATGATGTGCAAGGCAGTCATGAGGGGGAAGGGCGGTGAGCCCAGTTAGCTCAGCGAGTTAATTTTCTTTAGGGTAGGTACCTATTGTTTCTGATTTTTTAGTACCTATTTTAAGCTAATTCTTTTACCGTGGGTAGGCGATATCTTATCGTATAATCTATACTTAATCTATTACTAATATATAAAGCTGAAGAGTTTGTTTGTTTGTTTGCTTGAACGCGCTAATCTCAGGAACTACTGATCCCATTTGAAAAATTCTTTCAGTGTTAGATAGCCCATTTATTGAGGAAGGCTATAGGCTATATATCATCACGCTACGCGGACGAAGTCGCGGGCAGAAGCTAGTATAATATATAAGTAGGTATAGGTATGTCATTTCTAAAGAGCAACTGTAGTATAGCTTCATGAGTTGCCCAAGTGGCAACCCTGTACGTAGGATTAGGACATAAGTATAAATATCTAACCGCAAAAAAAAAAGAAGTGTTTATAAGACATTTATTAAATTTATTGTCACTTAACACGAGGTCGGTAGATGATGGTGGTGGTCGGATAATGTCCAGTCATGGACACACTGGAGATGATGGTACAGATCGTCAACAGTACCTTCTCTGTGTGCGGCAGGCATGTTACCACGGCTATGCACTTTGATGGACTGAAGATCTTTTGGACGGCACGACCATCTACTAGGAGCTGAAATAAAAAAAATGTTGCGTTGTGGCACTTACCTACATCGTGCATCATTTATGTGGTACATGGTGGCCTACTACCTACTTACCTATAGGTATGTGTTGACCGCATGAAAACTTTTCCCTAATCAGAGGAACTTTACTCAGTCATGGACTATGTTACGAATTCTATGACCCGTGACTCAGACAAGGTAAGGCAAAAGTACTATCTATAAAAAGGCCTATAATCAGCTTTATATTCTGTGGATGACAATGATGATGATAAATACATTTGCAAAACGCCTTGTTACGTTATGGTGTATGATCAAACCTCATATCCCTTAACTTTGGACAGGACTTGCGGTACATTCCACTTGACAAGCACGGTATGATCCGACACTCTTCGCACAACTAGGAAACCCACTTTAAGCGCCTCGCAGCTACTTTTTTCACCCTGTTGGGAGAGCAAAGTTAATCAAACTCTTGATGCAACTTATTACTGAACGGTGGCGTTACAATAGGGTGGCATGACGTGCAAATTACCGCGGACCCCAGGCCGCGGGGGGCCCCGGCTCGATATTACAACCCAAAAAAAGGTCCATCGATCGGAAGCCCCCCCCCTATCCGGTAAATTTGCCACGGGCCTCAAATGGTATAGTTACACCACTGTTGACTGATAAAATTAGAAAGAAAGAAAGAAAGAAAGATTATTTATTTTCGCCCATAACGACGCACAAGTTTTTTTTTTAGCCAAAGGCCAATGTGTCAGTTAGACACTATAAAAATAACATAAACAAAAAAAATAAAATAAAAAGAAAAGAAATTACTGGAGTTCGTAGTGCAGTGCTGCCAGATGGTTACATTTCTTACATTTTTCGTAACTTTTGACCCCCTCGCGTAACATGTAAGTAATTTTTATATTTAAGGCATTTTTCGTAACTTTTGAGAACAACGAGATAAGTAATACTAGATTTTTATTTTATTGCAAACAGTACACGAACGCATCCAAATTGAACTTACTTACATTTTTAACAAATGAAAAAATCAGGAGCTAAAAAAAAAAGCTCATTCGACATCATAGATCCCAAAATGTAAGTTTTGCACCAAAAATGTTACTTTTCAGGAAACGAAACGTAACTTTCGACTCAGGGGCCCTGGCAACACTGTCGTAGTGCCATCTACCATTGTGCCGCGGCCAACCAGGCAATACACCCGCCTGGCCGGAGGATGCTCCCTTTGGTTGGTTATAAGGGCAAAACACCTCGTTCCTCCACAAGTTATATTTTACCTACTTTTTTGTTCTACGTATATTTTTTTAGTTTTAATTCTTTAAGCGTTTTAAGACAATTATGCCTAAAGGTCAAAATAATATTATTTTTGGGAACACTGAACACGTATCGCTTACTCGTTTGCCTTATTGGGATAAAGGCAGATTAAACTATATTATGTCGAAGCAGAGAATGCGGTAGGTAAAACAAGGATAACTTACGCTGATACTGGATATGAAAGTGGTAGTTTGAACATTGTCATCCATGTGGTCTTCCAGGCTTTTGCGCTACAATAAATTATAACTAATATGATACCTACATTATATTTATTAATAGATAGGTACTGTAGAGACCAGTGCAAGGAGGTTTTTAGCATATGCTTTGCGAAAAACTTACATTATAAACTAATTTTAACTATGTAAGTGTCTAAGTAAGTAGTACTTTTGTTATTTGTCAAAAATGATCAAAATCTCCCGATTTGGAACATTTTTTGTTGGCATTGGTCCTAAAATACCTAAGAATGTTTAAATGCTTCTTGCCAAATATAAAAACAAATATCGCGTACTAGCTGTGCCCGCGGCTTCGTCCGCGTGGAATAGTGTCTTTTGGTACCTACGTGTAAAGCGCGGTGCTTAGCAAGTTTCTTACTCGCGTTTTAATAACTTCAGTTTCACATTTTGTTATGACTCCGTAAATGTTACATAAGAATAGTTCTAATATTAGGTTTCTTGTCGCAAACTTATAAAACATTCACATAAACCTTGCATATTTCAATACAAACTTTCATCCCCTATTTCCTATTGTTATTTTACACCCTTGAGGGTAAAACTTTTACAAATGTTGAATGTCACATTTATGTAAATCGAATCAACAGCCTAAAAAATAAGTTTCAAGCTTCTAGCTCCAAAAATGACGATACTTCCATACAACTTTTCATCCCCCCTTTCAACCCCTTACAATCCTTTTTTCGCATGAAAAAGTAGCGTATGTCCTTTCTCAGGCTCTAGACTATCTGTGTACCAAATTTCATATAAGTCGGTTCAGTAGTTTTGGCGTGAAAGCTCGACGACTTTCGCATTTCTATTATTAGTAAGGATATTATATTACCTACTAAGTATAACTCAAGTAGCGTAAGCCACTCCTATGCGGGACATTTATACGGTACGTAAGATCATTATAGACAGATATGACCAACGATTATTTAATTTAAGAAATAAAATTATTATATACATAGTTAGTTTCATACCGTGTGAGTGCACCATACTTCTTTGTCGACGTTTTTGACATCTTTGTGGATTTTGTGCAAGGATATCTCTGGCGTACCTTGCAACTCCAAATTGTTCTGAAATAAATTCTTCAATAGGTCTACCATTTTTGAAAATAAATAGATCCAAATGTCTGAAGAATGTCAGTGGTTGTATTTTGCTTTCTGCTAAGCGGTCTCTCCAAACACTACCGGCACCGGCATCAGAGGGAAGGCGAGTTTTTCCGTTTGTTTTTCAATCGAACAGTCCCGGCTCTTTTTTAGTAGTCATATTTGAAGTCTTTCTTAGAAAAATAACTTGAACCACTTCCATTCTGCGTAAGTTTGGTTTAAATGTTATGCGTTTTGATTGATGCGCGCCTGGTGCTTGCTTGAAAATCTTAACAATGTATCTGTCACAGTAAGATAAAGATACGATGTAGATTTTAACTAGTAATTCAGGGGGCTTACACAAGATGCTATCTACCGGTCGAATCGATGAACCAATCGAAACAAATTACATTAGTGAACATTCAATCGTTGTCGAAAGCTGTAATTACCATACCTACATTTTATTTCTATTCTTTCCAATAGGGTATTACACCTTTTTTTGAAAACTGTTTTAAATTAATCCTTAGATCGTAATGAACCAGTAGAATTTTTATTTCAGTTTTATAAAACCGAAAAATGCCTTAAAAACTATTTTTAATTTATGATTTTGAATTTTCGCGCGGAGACGCTAGCCGCCATGCTACTTCGGGTCGTGACGTCACTTGGTTAGTAAACAATACAACTGCAAAAGACCAAGTAACGTCAAGTTACTATCGGAGCGACATCACGTCGGAATCCAATATGGCGGATGGCGTTTTAAAAACAGATTAAAAAAGACTATTTTTGAAATTGTTATAAATAAATACTAACGTTTCTCGTTTACTTTTTTTAAAATCTAGCATAAACATGCATTTTTATATTTTTTCTTACGTGGTGTAAAATACCCTATTGAAACACATAGGTACCTACTGTTAGCTAATAGGGACGGTAGGTATATTATATTGATCTGTAGGTAATACATATATTGACATAAATTGTTTTATTTTAACATATTTATATACTTACACGCTACTGCTGTATAATTAATATGTCTACTAGATATAAGCAACAACGTTCTGACCTAAAAGAAACTGGCGGGTTCTAACCTTGTGTTGTAAATTTAAGCTTTCCTTGGGACAATACGATTGAGCACGATGATCAGGGTAATTTTTTTGTACAATAGGCACTTCCAAAAGTTTCTTCACTCCAACTTTGGCCTAAAGATAAATAATTGAGAAAATTATATAAAAATATAGACAGTAATTATTTTTTGGTCCTATTGTTTTAACTGTTTAAAAGTCTTGTTCAAGTGTATGTTTAATGCCATTTCTACACAAAAAAAATTATACGCCACAGTGATAGACAAATCTATCACTGTGGCGTATCAATTTTTTTCTATCACTGTGAACAAGACTTTTCATTTGGTTCAACAAAATATGTAGCGACTTGTACCGATTGTAGCTGCACAACAACCACAAGATGCAATTTCAAGGCATTTTCATGTTTGTTTGCATAATTTAGGTAATTGTTTCAGTTGCTTTGTTATTTGTTATAATCTATATCTATACTTATTAATATATAGAGCTGAAGAGTTTGTTTGTTTGTTTACTAAGCGCTAATCTCAGGAACTACTGGTCCGATTAGAAAAATTATGTCAGTGTTAGATAGCCTGTTTATTGAGGAAGGCTTAACGCTATATATCATCACGCTAAGACTAAGTAACTATTCCACGCGGACGAATTCGTGGGCGGCAGCTAGTAAAATATAGGTCCCTACTCCCAAGATTATCCCATGTAATTTTTTAGCATGCGATAATGCCAAATACCTATATATAACTACTTTATAGATAACTAGCTTCTGCCCGCTGCCTCGCCCCCGTGGAATAAAAAGTATCGGGAACGGGATAAAAAGTAAGTCCGTTTCCTGGTTCTAAGCTACCTCTCCACCAATTTTCAGCCAAATCGGTGCAGCCGTTGTTGAGTTATAAATGGAGTAACTAACACGACTTTCTTTTATATATATAGATAACTTGTCCCACTCCCATACATACATATACATTTGGTTGGTATTCAGGGTATTCTACTATCAACTCGCGATAAATGGACGTTTTTAGTTTTTGTTTTGAAAATTAATTATTAAGGATGATTGTGAGTTTAAGCACTTGAAAGTTAACAAGGGACAATTCGTTTAGTCTACCTATATAAAAAATATTAATGTTAAGTATCCATAACTTAGGATATTTCTAAGTTTGGTCCTTTGTTACTGCTTACTTTATTATTTACTCGCCTCTTTGAATATGACGTAGGTAAGTAGGAGAACCTATGACACAATACGATAAAAATTGTAAGGGAGGACTTACATCTATTCCAGTGTTTTCCAATTCATACTGCTCCAAGTCCTTGTCGAGTCCATAATATGTGTCAGTTGAAGTACATACTGAAACATCTTCAATATTTCCGAATACCGTATCTAATTTCTTCATGATTTGGTTTAATTCATGTTTTCTGTATTTTTGGGTTCCATATTCTTCTTTAGTATCCTTAACAGAAAGTTTTACTGGTGACAAAGTATTTCTTTCATCGTTCATTTTTGTATTAATCTCAGATATAAAAGTTGTTGAAGTTCCCACAGTTACGCAATATTTTATAACCGGGTTTGATTCGTTTCGGTTTAAATGTTTTATACTAATTCCTTTACATATAATGATAGTGCGTTTTAAAAGCTTACTATATTTCTTATAATGCTTAGTATTTATTTGCCCTTTTCTTTTTATTCCTCCAATAACAGTTGACGTCATAATTTCTTCATTTGTATCATAAGAATTCCCCTGCTCTTCAGATTTAAAATCAGGTTTCATCGTTCTGTCACCGCCTCGAAATATATCTTCACGATTCTCGATAACTTGTTTGTTTGCTACGCTTTCAAAACAAACCTCATTATTTTTTAAGTGTGTCCCAATTTGTTCTAATAAATTATTATTGAAAACAGAATTAAGTTTTGAAGATGGATCATCTTCTGCTATAGGTTCCTTCACTTTCTGATAGTTTAAAATATCCTTATAAGCTGACAATTTTTGCGAATTAATATTATTACCGTTTCCACTTTTCGATATTTTTCTATCAGACGTCTTACTTTTGCCTTGTAAAATGGACATAGAGGTTAATTTCTCCCTTACCGAGGGAACTTCTAAGTGAATTTCCTGTAACTCGTGTTCAATTTCACTAAAGCGTTCTACGAAACATTTTTCTACAATGTCTTCTTCAATGCTGCAACTTTCTTTTGTTACACCACAATCCCCACTAAATACATGGGACACTTTTAGTTTCTCAGAAATACTTTCGAATTCTTTGTTTGCTTTTTCATACATTTCTAACAGTTTTGTTAGTTCTAAAGAAAACTCCTTTGCTTCTTTTAAGGTTTTTTGAACTCTTTTGTTATCTTCATCAATGTTTAAAATATCAACAGTATTAACAAAGTATGGATGTGTTAATTTTTTTGAATATTTCCAAGTGCAATATCTTTCATTATTTATTGGAAATAAAGTGCTACTTTCTTCGGTGATATTATAATCAAACACTTTACGTGCAGAGAGCAATTCATTGCAATAATGACTGTTTTCAGTATGACTTCTTATAGAAGACATACTCGATCCAGAGCCTTGTAGTTGATTTCTGTTTTTAATTTCAATTACATTTTTCTCTTTAATGGTTTGATGCTTATAATTTCTTTGGTTAAAGTTATTTCGTATTTTGTGTTGTTTTATTGAACCCGTTTGATTAATATTTATAAACTTAGAATCGCTTGAATCTGTAAAATTACATTTATGAGTTTGATATAGTTTTTCATTAGTTAAGTCACGTTTTGCAGTGCTATTCGAATTTGGAATCATATTAAATCCATTCAGTTTAATTGTTTTGTCAAGGTCCACTTTCATGATGTCCTTTAGGCAAGTTTCTACGGTTGATTTTGGGAACTGTATTAAATATTCTGCATAATCGTGACCTGAGCTGTTACAAGAACTTTCCCAAGATTTATTTTTCTTTCGTGAAATCGGCGTAATACTGCCACACCCTTTGTGATCAGATGTTTTAGAGGACGTTTCAAATGATGAGTCGCCAGAGAAATAGCTTCCAGAAATCTCATGATCGATTGAGCAAGATCCATTATTAAGAAAAGATTTTTCTTTATATTGTTCTTGACATTGGATATAAGTATCGCCTTTAAAAAATTCACTTTTCTTTGGATTTGTTTTGTCAAAATTACATGTATCACGGTAAAAATATTTTGGTAATGTGTTTCTGTTATCTTTATTAGATGATACTTTTCGTATTAAAGAACTTGATAACGTCAAGTGCTGTTTTTCCAAAATCATGCTTTTGACTTTAACTTGATGGGTGGATGGAGTAAAAACTTCACCTTTTTTGATACGGTGCAAAGTTACATTTCGCAATGCTTTGTCTTCAAAGCAATGCTCACATTTACAAACGCTACATCGACACTCACTTACAATTCTATGCGGATCTTTTGCCATTTTTGTTTTGCAATATCTACATTCGCAAAAGCTACATTTACACAAATCAACGGTTGAACATTTACGCTGTCTATATTCACCATTACAATCTAGGCAATTGGACACACAACTCTTCTCGTGGGTCACCTGATTGTTAACAAATAAATTATCGTCTGTATACTTTTTACATATTTGAAATTCGCAGGGTTTACATTCACAATTCTTAGGACTATTTAGTTTTGACTTGTTATTAATATTTAAGTTTGGTGTCGTTTTTGTTTTATTAATTGAGAATAATTGCGAAGATTTTACGGCGGTGATAGCATCTTCTTTACAGACGCATGAAACACACTCACATTCTTCGCAGTTATAGCTCTTATTGTTGCTAGTAATATTGTGGGTATAGGCAAAAGTTGGATATTCATTAGGTAGAGCTGCAAACATAGCTATGGTATGATGTTTCTTATTACTTTTCTTGCCATTGTGATGCCTAACAGTTGCCGTCCTTATATCATAATCATGAGAATCTTTTTCAACAGGTTTATTCATAACTCTATTGCGCCTTTCGCATTTACAGGCATTAACACCACTTTGATCACAAGTTTCATTGAGACAAACTTCACATCTACATAATGCATGTCTGTTAGTCCCCGTTGACATTTCGTGCATTACATTGGAATTCAAAGGGTAAGTCTCTCCACATTCTATACAATCACAAGGTGAACACGAGCACGCTACTCGTTGTGTACTCGCTCCAACTGGCGCAACCACGTAAGTCTGAAGCATGCGTGTAGTTTTTTGTTTACAGTCGTCACACTGACATGGTTCACAGTCGCAAAGATTAGCGGAACCCTTAGTGCATTTTATACAATCGCAAGGCTTGCAGTCACAAGTTTCATGTTTGTTGATTTCTAGTGCAGCTTTTTGGCATTGGGTTTTGTTGCATCGGGCGCAAGGACATTTGGTATCGTCCTCTAAATGATTTGAATTATCTAAATAAGCCGTACATTCACTGCATTCACATGGCTGACAATTACACTCAGTGGTTTCAACTGGTTTTCCAACTATACATTCGCAAACTTTACAACTGCAAGCTTTGTAAGCTTCTTTTATTCTGCTTAAAATATCATATTTGGTTAACTTACTGGCTTTGTCGGTGACATTCGGTTGTTTTTGAGCTAAGGAATCATTAAATTTTGTATAAGGCATATTCATTATTTCTGCGCTGAGCATTGCTGTACCTGGATTAATTTCTTTACGGCAACATGCTTCTGTGAGAGTTTCGTTATCATCGATATTTTTTCTAATATCTGATACGGCCGGGTATTCATATTTTTTAGTATAATCAACCGTGAATCTTGGTGGCATGTAAATATTTTTTAGTGTTTGAATTTTATTTGTCGGTGTTTTGCATAGGTCGAGAGTATTTTTTGACATTTCATGTGTTTTATTTGATTCTTTAAATGTATCCTCTGATTCAAATTGTTTTTTCTTTGGTAAATATATTTCCTTTAACTTTTCAATTTGAATCTCTTGAGATATAATTATGTGCTTTTGTGACTGTTTTGGTAAGTATATCCTTTTCAATTCACCAATAGAAATTGTTTGTGATCCTGGATGATATTGATTCATGTTTTGTATATTGCTATTTATCCCATCCGGTTTCCCAGGATCTTGCGTTGATTTTGGGCAAGTACATAAAATGTTTGTTTCTTCCGGTGTATCCCGTAAGTTATATACTTCAAGATTGTTTTGCTCAAATGAATGTCCTGGGGATTTTTCGGAACTATATATTATATTGTTTTGTGGAGATTTAAACATATTATTCATTGTTTTAGTTGCGTCCACTTGAGTTTCAATTATACTTTTACATAATTCTTTTGTATTTTGTGATGGCTCGTAAGCAGTTGAATGTAATGCGAATATGTATCCTGCTGGGTTAACACTCTTTATTTCGTTGCAATCACAATTTTTATTTCGATATGTGTTATGTTTATCTGCATTTATTGGTAGATCGAAAACATAACCCGGTAATTCAGAGTAACCTTTCAATGTCTCATTGCATTCACAATTTTTCTTCTCAAGATTTGTTTTATTTAGTGTCTCCATTGTAAAATTCTGTGTTTCAAGTCTGTTTACAAGTATTTCTCTATTATTCACCGAATCATATGTTTTTTTCTTATATTTATCTAGCTTCAATATATATCCATTAGAATAGCATTCGCAACTTTTGTGGTAGTTATGGCTTATCGTCGGTTTAAATTTATTAAGTTCAAATATATATCCTGGTGAGTCTGATTGCCTTCGAGGTGTATTTTTTTTATCGGAATTGCAATTACAACTGTCTCTTTTATCGAATGATTGTTGTGGGCCATTCGTAGGTGTTTTTTCTTGTTTATGTTTAGTTATTTCATATATATAGCCTGGTGAATCAGAATGCCTCCGAGATGTATTTATTGCACTAGAATTGCAATTACAACTATCTTCTTTACTAGATGATTGTAGTAGACCATTCGTGGATCTTGTGTCTTGTTTATATTTATTTAGATCATATATATATCCAGGGGAATCAGAATGCCTCCGAGATGTGTTTTTCGTGCCGGAATTGCAATTACAACTGTATCCTTTATTGAATAGGTGTTGCAGCCCACTCTTGGGTGTTGTTTCTTGTTTATATTTAGTTAGTTCATATATACAGTCTGGTGAATCAGAATGCCTCCGAGATGTATTTTTTGTACTGGAATTGCAATTACAGCTGTTTTCTTTATAAAATGATTGTAGTGGACCATTCGTGGACGCTGTTTCTTGTTTATAATTATTTAGTTCATATATATAGCCTGGTGAATCAGAATGCCTCCGAGATGTATTTTTAGTACTTGAATTGCAATTACAGCTGTCTTCTTTATTAAGTGATTGTAGTGGACCATTCGTGGACGTTGTTTCTTGTTTATATTTATTTAGATCATATACATATCCTGGTGAATCAGACTGCCTTTGAGGTGTATGTTTTGTTCCGTAATTGCAATTACAATTCTCTTCCTTATTTAATGATTGTTGTGGACCATTCACTTTTTCTTTTCTATATTTATTTAGATCATATATGTAGCCTGGTGAATCAGATTTCCTCCGAGATTTTGGGCCGTCGGTGTCGTCGCAATTACAATTATTATCTTTTTGATTTGAATCATGTTTATATTTTGGTAGTTCGAATACAAATCCGGGCGAGTCTAATAGTATCTTAGATGTTTTTTTGGAACCAGTATCGCAACTACAATTATCTTTTTCTGTTATATTATTCGTGGCTATTGGTTTATCTTTATTTAATTCGTATACATATCCCACTGAATCAAATTTTTTGCAAGATGTGTTTTTCGAGCCGACTTCGCAATTACAATTATTATCTTTTTGAATTGAATCATGTTTATGTTTTGGTAGTTCGAATACAAATCCGGGCGAGTTTAATAGCACCTGAGATATATTTTTGGGACCGATATCGCAACTACAATTACCTTTTTCTGTTTTATTCGTGGGTGTAGGTTTAACTTTATTTAGCTCGTATACATATCCAACTGAATCAACTTGTTTGCAAGATTTGTTTTTCGGGGCGACATCGCAATTACAATTATTATCTTTCTGAATTGAATCATGTTTATATTTTGGTAGTTCGAATACATATCCGGGCAAGTCTAACAGAGTCTGAGAAGTATTTTTGGGTCCGCGATCGCAGTAACAATTTTCTTTTCTTGTGATATTATTGGTTGGCATAGGTTTATCTTTATTCAGTTCGTATACATATCCCACTGAATCAATTTTTTTGCAAGATGTGTTTTTCAGAGCGACATCGCAATTACAATTATTATTATCTTTTTGAATTGAATCATCTTTATATTTTGGTAGTTCAAATACATATCCGGGCGAGTTGCATAGCGTCTGAGATGTATTATTAGGTCCGTGATCGCAATAACAACTATCTTTTCTTGTAATACTATTCTTTGGTATTGGTTTATCTTTATTTTTAGTTAGTTCGAATACATATCCCACAGAACTAAGTTTCCTATGCAATTTACTTTTCAGGCCATCATTACAATTACAACTTTCTTTGTTAAATGTACTATTTGTATTATTGAATAATTGTTGTGGATCATTCATAGGTATCGGTTTCTCTTTGTGTTGATTTAGTTCGAATACATAACCTGGTGAATCAGACTTCCTACGAGGTGTATTTATAGAACCTTCATCACAATTACAATTATTATCTTTTTGAATTGAATCATGTTTACATTTTGATAATTCGAATACATATCCAGGTGAGTCTAACTGCATCTGAGATGCCTTTTTGGGGTCATCAATGCAATCACAACGGTCTTTTTTTGTTATATTATTTGTACTTATTGTATTATCTTTATATTGATTTAGTTCGTATACATATCCCACTGAATCAGATTGTCTTCGAGTTGTATTTTTTGGACCATCACCGCAATTACAACAGTTTTTTTCCATTGGATTATTGTTATGTTTATTTAGATCGAGTATATATCCTGGTGAGTCATATTGCGTCCGACATATACTTTTAGAGCTGTCATTGCAATTACAATTTTCTGCTTTTAGGGTATTATTCGTTGGAATAGTTTTATCTTGATATTTATTTAGTTCGAACACAAATCCCGGTAAGTTAGAGTACTTTCGAGAAGTATTTTTCCCGTCGTCTTCGCAATCACAACAATTTTTATGTGGGAGATTGTTTGTATGTTTATTTAGTTCGTATACGTACCCTGGTGAATCAGTTATTTTCCGAGAAATATTATTCGGGCCATCATCGCAATTACAACTGTAGTCCTCCAATGTTTTATTACGTGTATCAAATGTGTTTTTGTGCGATTCTGGAGATTTTGTTGGTTCTTTTGTATATTTTGGAACCTCATATATACCACCCACGGGATTTGTTTTTTTTTTCGGTATTTCCTCGCAGTCGCAAGGTTCTTCTTTTGGTGAATATATACTATCCAGTTTTTCCATTATATTTTTCTGTATTTCAAGTATGTTATTACATAACTCATATTTAAATTTATTTGTATCTTTTGAAATTTTCTTTGATTCAGTTATATTCGGTATTACATTTACGCAGAATCTAAGTACTGTGTGATCATTTTTATTTTTGAACGTCCCATCGCAATTACAGCTTCCGGACGGTAGAGTAGGTGGTTCAATCCTATTTGTGTTTGTTTCTGGTTTAGTTTTGCTTAATCCTTGTGCAGATTTTGTTGGTTCGTTAGAAGGTTTCGGACATTCAAATATATACCCCGGGGGGTCATCTAAATATTTCTTCTGTCGGATTTCGTTTCTCATACAGTCAATGCAATCACAACTGCTCTTCTTTGATACAAATTTGTTTACGGGCATTTCAATAGTATCCCAACGTGTCTCAAGTATATGTGTCGTTAGATGTTTGCTACTTTCATCATGATTTTTTGAAGGTAAGTATATTTTTTTTAATGGTTCAATAGCAGCCTTTTGTGTTTCGAGAACACTTCTGTTTAACTCGATAATATAATTTGAAGCTTTTGGTCTGTTACTTTCATCACGGTTTTTTGAAGACAAGTATATTTTTTTTAATGATTCTACAGCAGTCTTCTGTGTTTCGAGAACACTTTTGCTTAACTCGATAATATAATTTGAAGCTTTTGGTCTGTTACTTTCATCACGGTTTTTTGAAGACAAGTATATTTTTTTTAATGATTCTACATCAGTCTTCTGTGTTTCGAGAACACTTTTGCTTAACTCGATAATATAATTTGAAGCTTTTGGTCTGTTACTTTCATCACGGTTTTTTGAAGACAAGTATATTTTTTTTAATGGTTCTACAGCAGTCTTCTGTGTTTCGAGAACACTTTTGCTTAACTCGATAATGTAATTTGAAGCTACTCGTTTCTCACTTTTATCACGATTTTTTGAAGGTAAGTATATTTTCTTTAGTGATTCTATAGCAATCTTCTGTGTTTCGAGAAAACTTTTGCTTATATCAATAGTATAATTTGAAGTTTCTGGTCTCTGTCGTTCAAAACTTTGTGCCTCTATATTTGAGTGAGGATCTCCATTTTTGTATCCATCACGTTTATGTGTTCCCGACAAATATGTTTTCCTCAATGCATCTATTTTAAGCTTGGATGTCTGGAGCATACTTTTATATAATTCTAATGTATTTTTTGACGGATTATATGTATTAGTGGATGCATTCCATAAAAAATTTCTCGTGCATGTACCTGATGTTACACTAAATATAGGAGCTGTATTAGTGCCGTCCGAATGATTCTTATTTGTCCTATTGCCGTAAGAGAGACAAGTTTTGGGTTCCGAACAGTTCTCGCAAGAACATGAGCCCACATCATGTCTCTTCGCAAAGCAATAATTGGAGTCGCATTTTGTACAGGAACATGTCACATCGACAGGATTGAATCCGGAATGAATTGGCGTGGAAACGTTATCTAACCTTTGGCTCATTGTGCTTCTGGTTTATATTTCCGAGGTTTATGTGTTTTTACAGAACTTCGACGAAGTGGCCGAACTTGCTGATTTTTTTGATCCCAAACTGCCGCAACACAAATTTGACGATTTCAAAACCTGAGAAAGATACCTAATTTTATTAACGGTTACTACTTATAGCTGTCTGACGTTCGCAGCACTAGGCTTGCATTCTAATATTGTTAGGATGATAATATCTGCCTAATTGCATACGAATATGTTATACCTAAAGGCGAAAGTATCTGCCTCTATCTGCCTCTGTCTATTTGTTGCGTTTTTACGCCTAAATCGCTAAATTTTGAAATAGACATAGATTGATCATTGAAGAAGAGCCATAGTTTACCTTTTGGCCTAAAAATACCTTTGGCTTGCGAGCAACGGCTCGTGAGTATTATATACACTATTTATATTCCTATCTTAACTAATTCATACCTAAACGCTTAGGTAAAACCATTGAAGCCAATTCATAAAATCTTATAAGGATTTCAATGTGTCTGGGAATACCGGACATTCTTACACTTTGGGGCAAAACGACAATAACGAATCAACAAAGTTTAGCACTGCTTGCGAGACATCTGCTATGTATATTTTTATGTTCTTTATCTAACAGATGAGATATGGTATGAGATATTTTTGAATTAATGAGGAAACCTCTGCAATCTGCATGCCTGAGAGAATTTCTCGACGGAATGGAGAGTCTGCTAGCCCCAATGACATAAGGCGTCGGCGACGTTATAGGTCGCCACCGATGGCCTCGCACTGACGGGCCCTCGCAAAAGCTTAATAATGTTATTGAATGTGCTAAAAGATGATTTTTTATGTAATTTTTCTAGACTTGTGATTTGAATAGGTAATAAAACTCATACATGTGTCTCATTCTATGTATCGCTTTCTTTCTGAATGAAAAATGATCAGTGACGTACATTTGATCTACACCCCGCACTAGGCCGTCGTAGTTCTTTTTCATGGGAGAGGGAGGCAAACGCGCAGGCAGATCACCTGATGGTAAGCGATTACCGCTGCCTATAGACACCCTCAATACCAGAAAAGTAGGTACGTTGCCGGCTTTTAAAAGAGTTTGGGCCTCCGGTATCCTCGCTCACTCGGCGAAACACAACGTGTTGTTTCACTCCAGTTCTCTGTGATGCCTTGGTGGTGCACGATACCCTTAACCCCTCTCATTGCCAGGAGACCAGTGCCCAGCGGTGGGACAGTACGTTTACTGTTCAACTCGTTAGTTGATGATGGCGTGTTATTTAAAAAAAACACATACCATATTCCATCACCTAGGTACATTACAGCAAACGTTATTTACAGAAAAATATTTTAATCTCTCTTTTCTTCAGGTTTTTATTGTTTTTGTACTTTTATTAGTTTTATACAAATACATTTATGAAGACATCGCGAAATGACAATAAGTTTAAAAATTTTGACAGCTCTGATCAGAATTCTTCTTTTTGAGAAATCTTCTCTACCTATGGCCGAATTAAGTCGATTAAATACTTTTTATTCCGATGTTTATACAAGTGATTAGATGAACTTAAGGTCGAGGGCTGAAACCTGAACCTTGAAAAGCTTGAACAATTAGGCCAAGAATTTGTTTGTTGTGCAATTGTCAAGACACGGCAAAAATCACAATATAACTTAATTATTTTGAGCCGATTTTAAATTTGTTTTTGTGGATGGGCTCTACCTATTTATAAATATCTACCATAAAACAGCAAGTAGCCAATTATTATAATAAATAAAGTCAGACTAGGAAATCGGTATTGCCCTGAAATTTAGAAGTTAAGTACCCCCCCTAGCGTCGCAGAACTTTGATAGCAGTAGCTTCAGTCAATCTCAGTCTACACTACACTCAATCAGATGAATCTGATTAGAACTAAAAGTCGACTCCAACATAGTTGGGAATACGACACTGGAGATCAATTGAAATTATTAATTATCTGTAATAAAATGTAGTAAGATAAACCTTAATCTACTGGCAGCTATTCTAAAATGTTATCTACAGCCTACAACTTAATCTATCACAAGATACCTACACTAAAGGAATCAAATCTACTTACCAAATCTAATAGCAGACCTATCTACTTTACCTATATTACCTAATAATTTATGAGACACTATATTATGAAAGATAGGCAGAAGGACACAATTAGTTTTACAGTGTTTTTAATAATTATAAGTAATAAAACAACAATTTTTAAATAATAATTTTAATTGATCAGTGAATCTTCTTCTAAATTAAATCATTTTTTAATAATATATAAAATAGATAAAGACACCTATATGTATCTATTTTTGTGAGTGACTCGATTGTTAATAAAACAAAACATTGATTCGTCGTCGAATAATAATAATTATTTACACAAACAACACTTGCCTGCAATAAACTATTTTAATTCGATTTTTGTTTTATTTAGCAAAAATCCATCGACAATTTTAATTTATCTTTTACAAAAGATAGGATAGAATACGTTAGTAACATTTAGAACGTACAATTCAAACTTTTATTTCCAAAATGTTTTTCAGTTTAATTGCAAGCAAGCTTACATCAAAACTAGATTGGCACAGAAACACAAAGAGAAAAAAAAATGAGTCGAGAATCTATGCGTTTTTTAAAACGTTTACTTATTCGAATGTAGGTACACTTGTTCGATATGGTTCGCTTACGTTACTTCACTAAAATAGGAGTATTTTATTATGATACAAATATATTTACAATTCGTAAGTGGCTAACTGCTTAACTAATGAAGGCACCAGAGTGAGGTCGGTGGAGGTATTACACCTGGAACGGAGAACATCAATTTAATTAATTAATATTGCTTATGTAATAATGTGACCTAGATACAAGGAGGGACGTGATTATGTTTTAAAAAATGCAAATACCATCCAAGCAAATACCTATCTTTCATTAAAAATAGGACAAGGATGATTTATTTTTACTTAAACTAACATGTTTTAAGGTAACATAATTATTATAGCGTATATACATATATTATTTGCGTATGTTACCTCGTTAGCAAATGAATAAAATAAATCTTACATAAAATTGCACGAAATTGCGCTGTTAGACGTCCGTGCTCCAAACTATCGCATTCGTACCCAATGCACAAGATGGACAATTCTAGAATTAAAAAAAAAACACATGAAATTGCTAAATATTCAATACTTCGGTCCAGTGAAGCTTGAATTGCCGACCAGAACTTAATACCAAAATAAATCGTAATCCCAACAATGTTTATCGAATTGTGTTATGATTCGGATTGAGATACCGTTAATCTAGTTTCCTATCCTACTTCACTGGAAATAAACGACCAGAAAATCGTTTCAATCTTGGTAAAGCTATCAAGAATTGCATTCGCTTACATTTATTTCCAGTGAAGTATTTTGGATGAAATGGTAAAGCAGGAAACTAGATTCACGGTATCCTTTAATCTAGTTTCCTATCGTAACATTTCCTACGGCTACTTCACTGGAAATAAACGAACAGAAAATTGTTTCAAACTTGGTAAGACTATCAAGAATTGCATTCGCTTACATTTATTTCCAGTGAAGTATTTTGGATGAAATGGTAGAGCAGGAAACTAGATTAACGGATACCCTTAATCTAGTTTCCTATAGAAACATTTCCTACGACTACTTCACTCGAAATAAACGAACAGAAAATTGTTTCAAACTTGGTAAAGCTATCAAGAATTTGGGTTTCCTACATTTATTTCCAGTTAAGTATTTTGGATGAAATGGTAGAGCAGGAACCTAGATTAACGGTATCGGAATCAGAATAATAACACACTTTGAATAAATTGTTTTTGAATTACGATTTATTTTGGTATTACGTTTGCATGGGAAATTCGGTCCGTAAATTCTCGATAATACTTACAACAATACTTTCGATTGCATTCGCTAGCTGCTCCTCCATGATTTTAACATCGCCATGATCCAGAACTTCCTGCAATTGAAATGGTGTAATTGATTTGTTTGCTTTATTGAAAAGTCCTTTCTTCTTTGACGAAATAATCAATCAAAGTCGTCTTGGGTTTGTTAATATATTGCTATAATAAGGCCGCGTTTTAATGTCAGTAGATTTCAGAAGGAACTCAGCTCACTCACTTTCGAGGGGACTTCTGGGAATGGGCGGCGCAAATCAAGTAGCCTATAGGTACTTGAAAAGTGTAAATCCGGTACAGAGTAAGCGAAATAATTATTTCTTGAAGGACAAAACTCTACGACACGAGTTAAGTTAATATGTTTAGTTTGATAATATCAAAATAAGCTTTTACAAGCACGTATAAAAAAAATGAATTTAGGCGGTTCTCGGACATTCTTTTATTTAATTCTATATGTACAATCGTACAGAATTGGGCTTAATTCCTAAGGCATTTTCTACCAGTTGACCTTGTGTTGATGTAAGTAAGTAGAGACAGAAATTGGTATGGACACGTCTCCTCTGCTCTAGTAAATTGAAATGTATGAGCAATGAGCAGATACCTCCTGGCACAGCTTGACGGCGGCGGCGAGGTCGGGGCGCACGGCGGCGAGGCGCGCGGCGGCGCACGCGCAGCTCACGGAGGCGAGGCGCGCCGCGCCCGCCACCACGCCCGCGTTGCCGCCCGCCCCCGCGCCCGCGCCCGCGCCCCCTGCGTACCCCGCCACGCTGTACGACATCGACGACGCGGCACGCTGCCACTCCTACCAAATAACAGAAGCGATGAAAATTCACTGTCATGGAAAGTTAGTTATTTATTTCAATGATGATGATAATGATAAATGATCTAACTGACTCATTAGCCTAGTGGTCCTGAGCGCGACTGCTATCCAAGAGGTCTTGGGTTCGATTCCCAGTGCGAGCAAAGTGTTATTGGGTTTTTCTATCAAATTCCCAGTAGCAGCTCGGTGTTTTGAATTTGTGCCCGGTCAATGGCAATAGGCTCGCTCATATTACTTGGGACCTATATATACCGGCGAACTGTGGGTGTACATTATTACGCCTCTGCCTAACCCTTCGGAAAATACAGGCGTGATGGTATGGTATGTTACGTTATGTTTATTTCTGTAAATAGATCTTTTATGGATACTTTTACAAGTCTATGTTTTTTATGTATATTTTTTCTAGATGGCACCGGCATTTCCTAACTGACGACCTCTGAGAAGAAATGCCGAAACAAACTCAGAGAATCAATGTAAATAGGAAAGAGATCGAATCGAAATGATTGAAGATCACACAAGATATACATATATTATGTAATTTTATGATATAGGTAATTTTTTTTCATATAAAATCTTAACCATACCTTCGACCATTTCAAGGCTGAATAAATTTTATCAAATAAACAAATATTATAAATGAATTTCTATAGGTATGTTTATTTGTTCAAAATCTTACATCTTTGAAACTTCTTCACCGATTATTACTTTGAAATTTAACAAAACGTTGCAATCTAAATAGATAGTGCGAAGAACACTAATAGATGAAAAATCCAAATCATTAACCCAGATTACCACATTAGATTAAATGGACCACAACCGCTATTAGGTTGACAATTTATCTATGAACTCATTAGTAAAACATTTATATTCTAATGCAGTTACAACTTTAGTTACAATGAAAATGATATTAAATATTGTTAAACAAACCGTTACCATACTCACCTCTGTATCAGTCTTAGCATCAGCATCCCCTATAGACCTAACGAGCTCCTTCGAGATAGCCATTAAGAGGTAATTTGTAATTTTCGCTTTGGTTTCAACATTTACTTCTCTACTATTAATCAAATTGACCTCGTTGCACAGTCTGGTCAGGTCATCGTCGACGGTGTTGTGCACCCTCTCGAACAGATCTTCGATCAGCTGTCCCACCAGCTGACTGCGCATTGATGGACACGAGCAACGAGATTCAGACGTTATATAACTCATACTGTGGTGCATTCTCCCGTAATCCGTCTTCTTTGGTACCGCCGTGTATACGGAATAGCCTTCATCTATATATTCAGTTCGATCAGGCTTTAATTCTACGCGAGATGCGTGAAACGACTGCCTCATAGTTTCGCTTCTCAATTCTTCTAACTCCTCAGTTTTGATGGACAGTTCGTGACTTAAAGTCTTTAACTTCTCGTCACACTTCCTCTTGCATTGGGTTAAAGCTTTTTGTGTTAAAGCCAGCTGCTTTTCCAGAGATTCGACCTGAGAACACATTTCTTCTTAGAATTTCTTCCAAGGCTTCCATGCATATTTACACGTCACAATCACGGTACGTAGCATGCACTGTTCGTGAGTCGAGCGTTCGAAACCATAAAAAATAAGTGTGAAGCTGACATGCACTTTGCGTAAGTTTATAAGCGGTAAACATTGAAAGCGTTATCTAGTGCGTACCCAAAGCAAACACATACTAAAACAGCTAAATTTACAGGTACATATAATTAAATAAATCAAACTAATATCAAATTAAGTTACAATTATTACTTTTAAAAGTTGTTAAGAAAGAAGTATCCTCCTCCAATGATTATTAGATCGAAATTTATGCCTGTATCCAATTTAATTTCTAGTTAATAACCAAATTTAAAACAAAAAAACTTTTAAAAGATCTTGCGCATACCTCCTCCTTCAGTTCGCTATTAGTTACTTCTAAATCTTGACTATTCTTGCAGGCCCGCGTCAGTTCTTTTCTTATACTCTCCAGATCACATAAGAAGCCCATCTCTGTCTTTTTCACTGTCTCCTTTTGGTGCTTCAGGTCGGTGTCCAACTGCTTATTCATTCTACGCAGTTGTTCTATCTCTTTCTGTAATCGAAATCAAAGTTCTGTTAAGTTTTGTCAAAAAACCAGTATCCTGCGCAAGTAAAATTAAATGTTTGGACTGACTGGTGGTCCGGGATAGCTTGCGCTATAAAAAGATTCGTAAACCAAATCAACCAGTACATCTTTGCCTGCCATTTTGACTGGAGCATGAGACAATGCATTTCTTAATGAAACCTTATAAAGTATCCTAGCAGTCTTGGTACACAAAATATTAAAAAACTATCAGTTTTCTATGTATCTATCCTAAATTCTATATAGTTTATGCATATCACTTTTTTAAACAAATTATCATCTATACATTCATAAAAAAATAAAAATATTGAAGTATTTTTAAAGAAAATCTGGAAAATACCTTAAATTTGGCATCAAGGGCCTTAAAAGCAGTCTCCGACTTCTTAGCTTCGGATTCTGCCTTCATAAACATGGCGTGTAGGCTCATGTTCTGGTCTTTCAGACCTTTGGCGTCCCTCTCAGCTTTCTCCAATGCGATGCGCATACCTGACTCCGACTCTTCCACTTCTTTTAACTTTTTCTTCAGCGGTTCGAAGCATCTCTTCCATTGTTCACGCTCTGTTTCTAGCTTCTTGACCTAGAAACAACATTTGATTTAAAATAGCTATAGTCATTGTCCTACATTACATTGGCGTAAACCTGAACCACACGCGTTTATGATAAACTACATTTGCACATACGGACATGATTAATTAAATTCGAAAAAAATATTATAAGATGTGTGTTCCCATTTCGGTAAGTTTGGCTCTCTGCCTACCTTTCCTCTGAGCGTCGACTCTGTGGTTTGCGACTCTTGAATCCTCTTCTTGTAGCCGCCTTCCATCTCAGCCCACATGTCATCTGCCTGCGTCAGCATCTCCAAGTAAGCTGCCTCTCTTCTCTCTAACTCCGCCACCCGGTTCTTCAACTCCTGCTCGCTGATCAGTAAAGCTCGGATCTTCGTGCCCATTGATGGGTCAGCGGGTTGCTGTTACAAAAATGGGATTGTGAGATAGTTGAAATATTTTTAAATGGTAAGCACCATTTTCACATTTATGTTAAATTTATAGAGACAAAACTTCTGACGTTTTTAATGGTCATTTTAAGTTTATTAGGGATGGATACGATAACATCTCAATAATATGGACAATTATGACGTTAAAAAAGATATTTTTATTTTTGTAATTTTGGTCGTTGTCACAATCTATAAGAAATTGCAATAGACTTATCTACGTTGTAAAAGAAAGCAAAATTCAATCAAGATTTCATAAACAGAATCGTCATGGTTCTAGATTTAATGTGTTATTGCGTACTTTGTTACAACGCTCTACTTCGCGCAAGTATGTGTGACTCTACATTATCAGAAACCATTTTGAATGGTATTCAGGTTATTAAAATTTCTATTGCACCCAAACCTAATAGCGCACTACACAATTATTCGGGGCGATCCGCCCATGGTCTTTTTCGAAACAACATGTAACATACAATAATGAATTTCATAAAATTAATTTCTTTTTTAATTAGTCACAATCTACTACCCCTACACAACTGCAAAAAATTTTTCACCGTTAGCTATATTCAATGATCGAACCTTTCCAATTTCACTATCTTTCCGAAGCTGTGACTCAAGTTCTGAGATCCTTTCTTCAATCTTCTCCTTCTTGACTTCTCCACCGCAGATGGTCGCAGCTATCTGCCTTTTTGCAGTTTCTAACTCTTCTTCCAACTCTCGCACTCTCAATTCAAGTTTCCTCTTCATTTGCGCTGTTTGTTCATCTACTTGTTTCTGTTCTGCTATTAACCTGGGTAAAAATGAAATTATTGTGAGCTTGGTGATATTCCAGAGATAAATTATATTTATTAAACATTTTATAATTAGAATTCAAATATTAAAGAACGGGGAAATAAGCAAGCAAGCATGGAGCAAGTTAGCAATTTGACCCTTGCATATTATCTACGTAGTTTCTTAGAATTTCAGCTAGATTATAGATTAACCACGGCGAAATGACAAGGATTAACCAATCATCCAGGAATCTTTAGGATTAGTCCTCATCACGATAGCTATATGATATTTCCAACGGCCACATGACAACCACTACCTACATCAAGTATGTGATCTGAATAAGAAATATTATAGTTATATCAATGAATTATGTGAACGTGATAAGTCCACCACACATGTTACAAGTTCAAACCTTAGAGAAATAGGAAAAGCATCAACTTACTTGTTGACCTGCTGCTGAAGCTGCTGAGCGTTGGGTGAGGTGGTCATGTTGATATCGTTCCAGGCCACAAGCGCGCCGCACTTGGTGCCGTACTGGCGACACTCGTGCCTGATCTGAGCGATGGCCGTACGAGTGTTTTCGCCATACCCACCCATACGGTGTATAAGCGCCTGCTGTGAGGTCAAATGAAGAATCTTATTGTTTATTGAAAATAAGATATCAAGGTAAATGAAGAGTCACACTACTTCCAGATAGTCGAGATAAGAAAGGAGTAAATAACGGCAACTGTTTTAATAACAAAACATCACAATAGGTTATAGGCATACCAATAGACTATTCTATTGTACAGAAAGAAATCAGAATTATTTATTTTGATCTTGCCAAGCTATACGGGTCAAATACAATAATAAGGAAACTAGCGAGAAGGAACGGAGTTGAGAGAGAATATTTCATAAGTATCATTTTCCAATACCATCTGTTAACTTTATGAGTATTTTTAAGAGTAATTTAGTCATTAAGCAATAATGAGGCTAACCTTTCCGCCACAGGACAGGTCCGCTCCCACAACTTGCACCACATTCCATGCTATCAATGCTGGCACCGCTTTCTCCAACTTCTCTAGCCTCGTCCTCAACTCTTTCTGCAAACAACGAACAGGTAATTATCAACAATCCCCTTACATAATCAACCCATATACTGTCCCACTGCTGGGCACGGGTCTCCTCTCCGAATGAGAGGGATTAGGTTTAAGCCCACCACGCTTGCCTAATGCGGTTTGGCAGACTTCACACGCCATCCGTAAAATCTCTCAGGCATGCAGGTTTCCTCACGATGTTTTCCTTCACCGTTGAAAGCGGGTGATAATTATTTGTTAATACGCACATGATTACCAAAAATCAGAGGTGCATGTCTTGGGTACTATCTTTTATTATAAAAACACACAAACCTCTCTAGCTTTCAGCGCGCACTCCTTATTAGTCAGTTCGGCCATCAGGCGCTCGGCCTGTGACCGCGAACACTCCCGTTGCTCCGTCATGTCTCTTAGTTGGGCTGAACAAAGCTCATAGTCCATCTCAAGCCTAGAAAGAAATATAATTTAACATTACTAGTTTTTGCCCGCGGCTTCGCTCACCTGAAGCTATAGTAGGATTAGAAATGGATTCCATAAATAATTTAAACCAACAGTGATTATCTCTTCTTTGTATGGGCTTCTGTACATCAGAGAGGTCAAGCTGTATCTCAGGATCTGATTATTTAATTGAGATAAGAAGTATACCAGTTTTTAAGTCGGAGCACATACTTTCTAACAGTGATAACAGACAAACAGACAAGAATTTTAAGAATTTTTGGGTCGGAGACGTTTATAATTCCCTAACCCACTTGTTTTTTTTTTATATCTTCAATGTACAGACACAGCTTTTATACAATTTTATAATAGTAGAGATATCATATCAAATATCATTAAAGAATAAAATCGGCACTGGTAAGAGTAATTTACGCTTATTTGATAATACGCTTTGTATTAAATCACGTTACTTACTGCTGCCAATGTAAACGGGTGTCATTTTCAATTTCTTCTAGTTCACAGCAATCCTCCTCTAATCTCTCGTACTTATCTTGTAGTTCGGAAAGTTGCGATTCGAGTTCCTATAACACAAAAATACAACATTTAACTTCAGTTAGACTTTTTATATCGCAACTAGTGAATAATTTATTTCAATTTAGATACTCGTACCTGTATTCTATTTTCAAGAAGAAACTCTTTCTGCAATCTTTGTGCTAGCTTAGCCTCTTTAACGTCTTGTGCCGCTTCGTATATCGAGATCTTTCCCTCCAAAAACTTAAGCCTCCTCTCGTAATACTGCTTGTGTTTCTTCCCCAACTTCACACACCTGCACTCCAGGCCGTCTCCATCTTCTTTAGTACTTAATGTCCTATTTCTAACTCCTTGTCTCTCTAATTTCTCTCTTATACTATTCAGTCGTTGTATTTCGGTGTTTAGTTCACCACTACATTCAAAGCTTTCGTTGACGTCTGTTTGGGTACACTTTGACTCTGTTTCGACACCTTCAAAGATGCCACTTTCTTGCAAAACATTGGTGGGTTTCCGCTCCTCACTGCAAAGACTTTCCAAAGACTCGCATTTGTACCCTTTCTGTTGATATGGTGTGACTGTTGCGATTGCCTTTTGAGTTTTGTCAGCCTCTTGTTTGAATCTCAGGTCACATATTTTTCTTGGTTTTGCCTAGAAAAGACAAAAATTTGGAAATACATTACAAAATTATAAACATGTTTTTGGTGACAGCTGCCAATTGATTTACTTCTTCTTTTAATGTCAACTTCACAGAAGTTTGTTACTAACCTGAAAGCATTCATCTTCGCTGACAGAACTGCTGAGCGCTTGAAGGTTGTATAGGAGCATCAACACTTGTTCCAAACAAGCCCTGTCCTCCGCCGAAGCCGCGTTCAGTATCATCTGTTCCAAATGCTCTTTGACTGGATTACTTTTGAGGGAATCACTGGTGGTTTCGGAATTTTTGTCTAGAATGTCGGCTAACACTTGGGCTCTCGCGAAATCTTCTTTGAAGTCATCGTGTGGTGTACCCAAGTGCCGTCGGGGATTGCAGGGACTGCTCGGGGCGTGGGGGGATTTGTATCCGGAATCCATTCGTTTGAGTTCAGGCGACGCGGAGTCCTTGATACGGGAGCCTGGGGACACGCAGCCCGAGTCCGAGTCTGTGAGGTTGTCCCTAGGACCCTGCAAATGATAAAAAATTAAAATGAATAAATTTCATGCTGGATAAACTTGACACAGACTTAATTTTTCGCACAATTTCTATTTTCAATGTTTACAATCGTACAGTCACGAAAATATACAATTACTGTCTGCAGGAAGGTTACACGATATTACGTTACAAGTTTTTCGAAACACAACAATCACTTTACATCACACATGTGTATTATTTAAACGAGATACAAGAAAATATACGTCAAAAATCCGTCTGAACTCTCTCATTGACTGGACTGTAGTGGTTGTTTATGCGTTGGAGGTGCCTATAACATAGTAGGCGTTGACAAATATGTAAAATGTTTTTTTTTGTTTCTGATACAGATTAAGTATGTTGTAGAATGCCGCTACCATAATAGGCGGGCATTCGCAGCTCGTGAAAACGTAATAATGAACCAACATGGAGTTTTATGATGAGTACTATTTCCTCCTTCGCTGGCCTTTTGTTTGCCAAGTTAATCGGAGTGCTTATATTTATATAGTGATTATTCCACGATCTCATTTCTAAGCATGGGAATTGTGAATAAACTGGACATTATAAATGGAATGTTTATTGCTAAACAACTTCTATACTTGACATAAACACGATGGGAGTTGGCTGTATGACGATAGTTTGGTTTTAAGCCCGAGAACTGGATAATAATGAGTTAGATACGAGGTGACTGTACTAGAAAAATAAAGAAATTATTGATAGTGTCGCTCCAATAATTTAGTTTAACAGTACCTAGTTACCAAGCTAAAGATAAAACCGATACTTGTTAATGAACATGCATTTGAGTAGCAAGTGGCGTGAAATTACTTCATAATTACAGTCGCCAGTTATAATTGATTTAACGAAGCTAACTATATATGTTTATTGTGACTTACAGGTGTTATTGATGTGTTATTATAGGTGTTTTGCGGACCGTATCAAGTTGCAAAGGATAACGGGGATGTGATGAATGATCTTACCAATCTTGAGATACAAAATATTGGCAGCAAAACTGAGTCTAAGCAAAGAATGAAGTCATGTAATAACTAAGTGTCATCTTTAAGTGAATCATGAGGGACAATGTGACTGCTACATTGAATTTATGACCGCGTAAATGATAATGATAAAATGATATTTATTTCTGTAAATAGATCTTAAAAAGACACTTTTACAAGTTCTTATACATATTTTTTTTTACTAGATGGCGCCGGCATTTCCTATCTGACGACCTCTGAGAAGAAACGCCGAAACAAACTCAGAGAATCATGGTCTCTTTTAAAGTCCAGACAGTAGTAGTATTATAGGATATGTGTTTTACGATGTAGGGCAAAATCTGAACAGGCCTTTTGAAGAAAGAGCCATAGCAGTCTTGAGTTTACCTATCCTAACTGACAGCACGCATGCACCAGTCATCGTGTTGCTCAACCATTATTTAGGGAGCTCAATGACCTGCTGCACGGCAATACCAGATCAGCAGGGCGTAAACTCTAGACTTGAATTAATATTCTTAAAACATACGTGATCTAAAGGTAGATTAACATATTTTAACAAGTGTTACGTAAGTGATCACAGGCTTAACGCCGATATCAGTTGCAGATAATGGAACTAAAGTTCGTATTCAATATGTTTTTTTCTATTGGAATTAGGGTGTTCTAGGGCTTTTAATTATTAAAACTATGATTAAGGTTTATAGCGTTTAGCTTCAAAGTAAAGAAGAATCAATAATTTTTCTTACACCTCCCTTTTTTAATTTTCTACTTTCTGCTTTTAAGTTCAATATTTTTTAAATACATTATGCCTAGAGGTTTAAATTATATTTTAGAAAAGATAATAATACCCGGATGTTTGTAACACAACCTTTAAACAAACCTACTGCGCATTACAACATGTATAACCTTACATATTTATGTTCTTACACCAAGCTAAGTACAAGATTTATATAACTTGATAGGTAGCTACCTATTTATATACAGTGACTTATGAGTAACAGTGTGAGGTAATCAAACGTCTACTGTCCCATAAACAGTGGTGTACGTCCGGCCACCAAGCAACAAAACCGTTAATAATGATCAATGGTGTTTCCGTTAACACTTCAACTTATATTCAGGACCTCATAAGGCAGAACCAGTTATTGTTGACCTCCCGTCTGTATGGGGAATGTGTGTGACCTGGGGTCAAGGTTATCGCTAATCTTTGTTACGTGAGAAAGTATTTTAGTCGGATCTCGTGCTGTTATAATGGATAATAGAGTTGGATAATAACGGTTTATTGATTTTGTACTTAATACTTATAGCTATGAGTAACTTTTTTCTTTGTGTTAACTGAAGGCTACTTACAATATTATTCCCTTAAAGGGTTTATCATTCTTCTGTCCTTATATTATTACTAACGTATTTATTTATTTATATCTATTCAGTAGTTTGCTCTAATCCGTAACAAACATCGCTTTTTTACAATTTTATAATAGTAGAGAAGATTATATTATTAACTGCATCATTACGATTAGGTTAGCAAAGTCTAGTGGACTTGTAGCGTTGCACCTAGGTATCCATGGTTCATTTCCCAAGTAGAGCTAAGTGTCATGGATTTTACTACTTATGACGATCTTTATAGCAGCTCGAGGTTTTGATAATGTTACCGGCCTCTACTAAGTACCTACATGGGACCCAAACATACCGGCGAACTGTGGGTGTAAATTAGTACTTACACCTTTGCTATCCCTTCTTATCTTTTTTCTTCGACACAACTCTATCATAATAAAAAATGAAATTTTGTACACTCATTACATCGTTTCTATGAAGATTGCTGAGCCGTTGCTTCTTCCCAACAAAAAAAACTAGGAAGCGGTGAAGGGCGGGCGTTTTTAAAGATTGTCTGTTGATTATTACGTCCAAAAAGTGGTAATTAAATTTAGCTTAATTTGAATTAATGTTATCTTAATTTGATTTATTTTGAAATACATATTTTGTTATATGGCAATTTTTTAAATAATATATATTTTTTTACATTAGCGCGTCAAAATTGTGTTAGTGTTATTTAGAGAATATAAATATTAAACAATTAACCTTCATTTTTCATTCACACATAAACATGAATGAAATTATCATCCATGACGCTTAATTCTACTTAATAATTTCTCAATAATTAGGTACAAGGCCTTCATTGTTTTTAAAAGCCTTGCTCAACTATTTTGTTTTCAGACTAAATAAAAAAACGCAATGGCAGTTAACTCGTTTAAAGATTTCTAACATTCAAAAATCATACAGTACACATGTTTAGGTTACATATATCACGATAATTATATAGTCTCGACTTTATTATGTACTTTCCAAGATTATATAAAAGTCACAGTTGAATTATCTACCTACAGACTTAATACTGTTTCTAATTGTACAGAAATAAATATTCATTCGTAACTGAATTCAATATTTTCTGGATATTAAATTTAACCTTTAAATACCTACCTACTTAGAAAGACCAAATAATACACAAATTCATACAGAATGCTATATAAAAAATATAACGTTACTTTTATCAACACTAGTAGCTAAATAAAACTCCTTTTTCTTACCTCCATTGAAAACACACAACCTTCACCTTAACTGGAACTTATGTTATAACATACACAATAACATAACATTCAAATCACGTGCGAAAATTCACATCACAGACAAAAACAAAAGGGCAACACTTTGACGAAATAAAAATATTTTTAACATTCCATAATGCACTTTAACGATGCTAAAAACACTAAGATATTTTTTTAATACAAATGGCTAAATAAAAAAAAATTGTAGGTCCAACCTTATCGGGGTGTGCGTCTTCCAACTCTAGCAGCCTGAACTCCATGAGCTCGAGTTGGTCGCGCGCGTCTCGCAGCGCGTCCGCAAGCCGCGTGCACTCCCGCGCAGCGGCTGACGCGCGCTCCGCCGACGAACGGCATTGGCCACATGACTGGAACGGAAGGCACCATCAATTTTTATGTTATGAGACATTTTTCCCTAAATTGACACTTTTTATTAATTTTGGTTTTTAACCCTACAGAAAGTTTTTTTTTTATACCCGAACGACGTGCGTAAATAGAAAATTGATCTATACGTATTCTCTGACACTCGCGAATTTAAAACTATTTTCACGGATTTTATAGAGTTAAATTGATGTTCTGAAAGGATCTTTAAGAGAGAATTGTTTATAACTCGTCTCATAATAATCTGGATAATGTGTCAGTGGTGGAATTATAAGTATGTACCTATGACATAATGCCATTTTATATGGCAAGTTTTTATCTTTGCTTTGGGATAGCGTAGTCACCCAGCCTTAGTTGTCACTGAATAGAAGTTGGCTGACACTAATTAATAGAAAACTTTGTTTTAAGTTGTAATCAAATGACCACTAAGTTATTAACTTCATATAATTATATATTGATAACATAATATAGCTTGAGCTATAAGCTCAAGTATAATTAACACCTTTTGTCCTCAGTAGTTATAACTAGTGAGGACAAAAGGTGCTAATTATGATTTTTAGCGCTTTATGTAAAAACAAGTACCTATCTAACGATTTATATCTCATTTCTACCAGCGACCCGTGCGGAACATTTCCTGTGTCTTTTCCCATTTTCCGTGTTTTTCTGACAACTACGAACACAACCGTTCCGTTCTTTTTCCAAGCCGTTCTCAAATGACGATCTTACATATAATAAAATAATATATTAATATTCTATTGTCGGAAACACAAGTGGATAATATATAGTTATTTATGTAATGTTTATAGGCCAGATATTATCATATTGCCTAAATCGGAACAGCTTTAAGTTTACAGTGAACAAATTTGCCTACACGTGTCCAACCCACACGACTGCCAAGGCGCAGTTTTACGAAAAAGGCATGGCTCGCATGCCCAGCGGATTTGGATAACGTGAAACAAATTATACGATGTTGAAATTAAACCTATTGCTAACATGCTTTATTCTAAAGTGGCCATTTGCAATGTCTCTGAAAATGTTTCGAATAGTTAAGCTAAGCATGCGTACAATGTCAGATATTATTAAATGTATGTTTGTGAGAAATATGGTTGAAGAGAATAGGTATGCAAAAAAACAATATGAATGATCTTTTTAACTGTAATTTAATTCTGTTATATCTACATAATAATTATTGTTACCATTCCATGTCCATGTAACTCGGTCTGCCCACATCTACGTCTTGCATTATATACTTATTTATATTTAAGTATTATTTGCAAATACTGGCTGTTATATCTTTTTAAATAAGCCACTATCATATTCTATGGGTTAAAACGATATCTACTAAGAATTATATGTAGTATCTATACATGAGACTTAGGGCCACTTGCACCAACTTCATAATTGTATTTAAGTTGTGTTTAAACACGATTTTTCATGGAAATGTTGTGTTTAAATACAATTTAAACACATTTAATAAGTTGGTACAAGTGGCGCTTAATGTAACATAATGAAATCAGTCAGAAATACTAAATTAATATTTTTCTTTCCATTAAAATGTGAATAGTTAAACATTAATTTTGTATGGCAAAGTTTTGTTGTTGTTTTTTTTTATTTAGTGTTTTATTATTATAGATAACATTAGTTAAGAAAATATCGGTGAATACAACTTTGTCCCCAATCAAAGTTATTTCATTTAAATACATTTTTTAAATACTTTTTGTTAAATACTACGGTACATACTAGTACTGCACAAGTGTAGTCACCCTACATAACATAGAAAAACAATACAATGACGCAACAACCAAGCCAATAGTTTACTAGGTGACAAAATGTTTATACTGCAATACTATTTGACATTATGAGCCGGCTCTACGATGTTCTCGTGGGCCCCAAGGCCGGCTCTTTGAGAGGAGCACACATCGGCGCCGGCGCCGGAAAGTGTGTAGATACCCAAGGCATAAATTGGCACGATTATTACGTAGAACAATGAGGTATAAGAAACACATCACCAATTTGGAATGTATGTATTTCACGTACTGTCTGGCTGAATTCGGTGGTCGTCCTCAATTTGTTTGATAATACAGTTTAATTGCGTATCATTTCTTGGACTGACAAGGGCATAAAACGAATACACTACAAAACTTGAAGTGCTTCAAGTTTAACATGAATTGCTTGATTGATATTGGTAATTCTTCCAACTATCATAAGAATATCTATATGAACTTCTTCAACATATATTTAGGCATTACCTAGGTAATCCTTTTCTATTGAAAATCCAACCAGGGAAGCGGGAGGGTATTTTATTTTGGACTCAATAACGACTAAAATCCACATTTGCTTTTCCTTTTCCTAAAAGGTAACCTATTAGGTATGAGATTTGTGATATTTGCCACGATTACGACGAACAAGGTTAATATTACCTAACAATAAAACATTTTTCGAAAACGAAAGAAACCTTTAGTCCCCACATCTCAAGCAACAACAATCAAAGCGACAATTCGGACGGTATTCGCGCAACAAGTTACCAAGTAGCTGAATATAAATTAGCGCACGGAGTTGTTTGACGCCCTCTTTTAGTTTTAGTTTACTAGTTTTAGGGCCACTTGCACCAACTTCTTAAATGTATTTAAATTATATTTAAATACAATATTTCATAGTAAATAAGTGTTTAAATACAATTTAAACAGATTTAAGAAGTTGGTGCAAGTGGCCCTTAATTTAGTTAGTTTATTGTTTTATTTAGATATATAAGTAGTTAATTTAAGTTTTAGATGTGTAGTAATTACTTGTACCTATATTGTATTTTAATATAATATTATGATTAATTGCCAAAGAATTTATAGATTAATAAGTTCATGTTTGAATTTGTAAAAATTTTAATATTATCCTATCCATCAAGTATTACTGAAATTGTATTAATTCATTAGCGCACTGATGTGGTGTTATAAAACTACGATAGTGACACTAATTACAGTGCTACAGGTATCTATATCATGTGAGTTGCATGTTCAACTGTTGTAGACTAATCGCCTAGTAGGTAACTGAGTAATTGAAAGTTTGCCTACAAAGTAGACCATTCTAAGTTGCAAGATCACTACCACACGCACACTAACAATGCAAGATCAAGCAGTGGCTTTATAGCTACACTTGTTGTGCCTCGCGGTGCCACCCGGTCACAATTTCTCTCTTAGTCAGTCTAGACTTTACTTTATATGCAACCTACATGCCATATTTCAAGCTGTATGTAGGCTTTATAGTTTTGAGATTTCCTAATTAATCGGTGATTGAGTGATTGTACTTTTATTAGACTACTTTTGTATTACTATTACTGGGTATCAAAATGAAACATGCCACCAGCAATGCAACTGTGATAACCGTATCCATTTTCGTGCAGTAGTTTTTGCGAGATGCGCGTACAAACATTATGGACAGACAGACATGCTCATAGATAGATCTCTCATAATATTTTTTCCATGTCCTATATACAGATATCGACCAGTTACGATTTCATGATATTTGAATATGGATAATTAAGATCGATTTGCAATTTAACGAGTTGCGATTTTTTTTTATATTTATTTATTCAAATCAGGCTATAAGGCCCATATCATATTAAATACTTTAAAGCAATACATATAACTTAAACTAATAACAATTAAAATACCATACATATATACACAATAAAAATAAACTCTAATTCACACGAAGAGTCGGCGTCATATCATGGCTAGGGCGTTGGACTTGAGATCATGTGGTTACATACATACATACATATTTTCACGCCTGTCTCCCATTGGGGTAGGCAGAGACTATAGATTTCCACTTGCTACGATCCTGGCATAGGTACTACTTTCGCTTCATCTATGATCATTAACCTCCTCATGCATAAACGTCGGTTTAGGGTGCTCTTAACCTGTCCTTTTTTAAGAACGGCCGCAACTTGGTTGTCGTACGTTCGTCGAGGTCGGCCCCTTCCAACTCTTCCATCCATACTCATCATGTATACTCGTTTCGTCAATCTCCGTTCATCCATCCTCTGTACATGCCCAAACCACCTTAACATACCTTTCTCAATCGCTTGCCGGTTCGAAACCCACCCATAGAACTACTGACGTGAAGTGAATTCACTCGTAACACAAGTATTTATTTAGCTAGCATGCGGGGTTAACAAGAATACATATTGCTACAAAGCTTTTAAAAAAAACCTCCTGACACCACCTCAAGTGACAATCGATGTACAAAGAAAAGAAACTTACGTACCCGTCAAATTGCCTGAGATGACACGTTTAAAAATCCTTTAGAAAATCTTGAATATTGTTTCCACCTAAATGTCTGTCTGTAGCCATCGGACAGCGTTATATTAGTATATACTGCCCCTTACATTATACTTAAAAGTCTTTATACGTCAGCTTAAAGGTCTCAGCACACATATGGGATCGGAAAGGGATCGTCACCGTATCGCCTCGAGCCGTTCAGAATGGTTTGTATTAAACTCCCTACTGCAACGCACACTAATCGGAATAATAACGTAATCGCCTCGCCTCGGAACAGGCTCCGAACTTGAATTCCCGCGCTTACGGCTCATCGTCCCCGCGCTTACGTTTCTCCGTCCCCGCGCTTACGTCTCTCCGTACCCGAGCTCACATCTCTTTCCCCTTTCCCCTTCAGTACTCCTTGCTTTATTCATACTGTGTACCCAATATCTTTTTCTTTTTTTCTTGCTATTTTCTTTTTCCTCTTCATCAAGTGCTATGGCTATGATAGCCAACTCACGTATTGTAAACCAAGACATAACCGTGCGCTACACTTAACGTTTGGATTCAAACTGATCTGGTGCCAACCAGGTCAGCCAGGGGGCGGCGAGGCGTAAGCGCGGTGTCACCTAGCCGTAGCCGAGTTGACGTACAGGCGCTGCTGATACGCTTTCGTTACGTGCATACGGTAGGTTGACGCCTGGTTGACAGCGAGGCGAAAGGCGTTACGGTTACGATCCCTTTCCGATCCCATATGTGTGCTGAGACCTTAAAGAAGCGGTTTCATGTCTGAGTGGGTTTAATTGGACCGTTACTGGTATAATCGGCTTTTGTTAGGCGTAATGGTCAGCTACTTAGATTTCATCGTTATTAATGTTCATAAATCAAATAGATATTATGAAATGCAACTATTATATTCAGTTCGTTGCTATATTCATTATTGTTTTGTATAATGATTCTGTTTTGGAACTAAGATGGTAGTTCCCTACCTTTTTAGGGTTCCGTGTCCAAAGGGTACAACGGGACCCTATTACTAAGACTCCGCTCTCCGTCCGTCTGTCACCAAGCTGTATCTCATGAACTGTGATAGATAAACAGTTGAAATTTTCACAGATGATATATTTCTGTTGCCGCTATAAAAAGATATACTAAAAAATATAATAAAATAAATATGGGGGCTCCCATAAAACAGACATGATTTTTTTGCCGTTTTTTTAGATAATGGTACGGAAAACCTTCGTCCGCGAGTCCGACTCGCACTTGACCGGTTTTTTATAGGGTAGGGGGTCTAACGAGCAGACGGATAGTCTGACGGTAAGCGATTATCGCTGACCATAGACATCTGCAACACACCGGTGTTTCGCCAAGTCAGTATAAAGGATACTGGAGGTCGAAACTTCCGGTATCCTCACTCACTCAGCGAAACACAACGTAAGCGTTGTTTGTTTCACGCCGATTTTCTGTGAGGCCGTGGTATCACTCCGGTCGAACCAGCCCATTTCTGCCGAAGCATGGCTCTCTCACGGTTAAGATTATCCTAAGTATACAGTAACCTTCGGATCATGACACTTTACGTCAAAAAACTTAGCAATGATATCTATTCCTACTTAGTTTTCATTACTACCTACATAGGTTCTACGTTACAAAATATATCCTCTATACAGGTAACTATATCATTATCTATAAACATAATTTTGTTGTACAGTATGTAATTGAATGTGGCCTTCTATTCGTGAATCAATATTTATATTGAAGGTGCGTTTGGCGTCGGTGATAAATGGCATTGGTATTAATATTATTATCTATTCAATACTAAGTAGCATACCATCACGCTTGTATTCCCCGAAGGGTTAGGCAGAAGTGTAGATACTAATGTACTTACACCCAATTTTATTCAGCTTACAAACCCAAGAATATTATAAAGGGTTCGGTACTATCATTCATTATCAAAACATACGAGTAATGTATATTAGCAGATGTAAATTATCTTTTGTGTTATGTCGATAATGTATTAGAATCTAAGTATATACACCTACATATTATACTTCTTACTACTGATTTCATCATTGTTTTTCTACGTGGGCGAGCCATGCTTCGGCACGCATGGGCCGGCTCGACCGGAGTGATACCACGGCCTCACAGAAAACCGGCGTGAAACAACTCTTGCGTTGTGTTTTCCGAGTGAGTGAGGTTACTGGAGGCGTAAACACTTATAAAAGGCGGGCAACGCACTTGTGACACTTGGTGTTGCGGGTGTCCATGGGCGGCTGTTATCGCTTCACACCATCACCATCACCATCAGGTGATCCGTCTGCTCGTTTGCCCCCCTATCCCATAAAAAAATGCCTTTATTTTCATTAGAAAATACTTCAACAACTGTTCTATAGTTACTCGTAAATTCATAATGATTTTGGCACAACAAACAAACGATGCGACCGTATGCGTATGAAAAAATATTTCGCGACCCCCCGACCCTATTTTATCATGTACCTATGTATTTGTGTATGTTACAGTGTTACAAATATTCATTCCACAAGACGTTTTTATACGTCTCCGTAATTAGGATTCGGATAAAAGTACATAATATAGAACGTAAAACACATTATTTTACAATAACATACTTCGAATACGTCGCCAATTGATAACTAACTAACGCCAACGCTAATAAAAGTCTTAAAGGGCGAGATGAAAATGTCATCACTGCAAAAGACAAAAAACATGGCTTTACAAAAAAATTTATTGTGGTCGTCGTCTATTAATCAAAATAACTTCAATTCATTTTCGTCGACACAATCTTTTACTGAAGAAGTCGGATGTGAGATAAACATCAAGTCATTTAAACCTGGTATGAAAATGGTGTGAGATAACTTGAAAGAAGAAATGTGTCATTACTTCTCAGTGCAAGAGACATCGGAGAAAACTGGGCAGAGGTGGATCTTAAATCGTTTTTTTTTACTAAAGTTCTTTCGACCTCTGGCGACCCCCTAAAGAAGCTTCGCGACACCCCAGGGGGTCGCGACTCACAGGTTGAAAAACACTGTTCTAGATTGACCACTGTACCGGCCGGATTTATTCCATTTAAAAGCTGTTCCTTTGATCTTAATTTCAATAACTTTACCTGGACCGTGCAAAGGAAATATAGTCGTAGTTACTGTATTTGCGCAATAACTGAAATTTAAACTGTTAGTTTGCTATCTATACAGCTTATATATGTATCGGAATTACCTAATTGTAAGTAGCTGTAAGGAAGAATCTATTTGGAAAGTGACTTCAACTGGTTTATTGCTACTAGTTTGTACGTCATTAACGTTCTATCCAATAATTATTTAGTCAATTAAGTAACCTACTTATTACAAGATTATCTACTTAACTTGAAGCTGGGTTAATTTCTAACAAATAAATACTTAAGACATTTTTTTGGTCATTTTAGTCAAGTTAGGTATAGATATCTATACTTATATCAATTAATATTATAAAGCTGAAGAGTTTGTTTGTTTGGCGCTAATCTCAGGAACTACTGAAAAATTCTTTCAGTGTTACATAGCCCATTTATTGAGGAAGAGCAAGAGTCACGTTAAGAGCAAGTAACTATTCCAGGTGGACGAAGACGCGGGCAGAAGCTAGTCACTATATAAATTGACTAAAACGACCGAAAAAAAATGGCTCACTCAGTCAGCCATTTCTTATTCAAGGTAGGTACCTATGTTACATTTTAAGCTACACTTAAGGTTCATCATTAACCTGTTGACTGTCCCAATACCGGGCACAGGTCTCATTTCAAAGTGAGAGGGCTTATTCTACAGTCCACCACCCTAGCCGACTACGGGTTGGCAGACCACACACGCCGCCGCGCCGTCGAGAAAATCTCTCAAGCATGAAGGTTTCCTCACGATGTTTTCCTTCAAAGTTAACGCCAATGATCATTAATTAACACATACATGATTGTGAAAAGTCACGGGTGCTTGCCTTGGATTCGAACTCGAGATCTATAACTGGCAATCCAATGATCATAATTATCTCCAGGCTGACTTACTTAAGGGGATAGCTAGTAAGTGGTAATGATATCGTCGCAGTGATTTTAAATAATATTACTACCTCCGACTTCGTCCACGTGGTACTTACAAAAAGTAGCCTAAGTTACTCCTTGTTACATCAGCTATCTGCCAGTGAAAGTCCCTTCAAAATTGGCCTAGCAATTGTAGAGATTAGCCGAAACAAACAGACAGACGGACCAAAAATTTAAAAAGTGTTGTTTTGGCATAAATACGATATCCATCCAAATGCACTTAGTAAAAACCGGCTATTTTAATATTACAAACAGAAACTCTAATTTTATTAATTTTGTATGTAGTATATATAGATTATAAATTTGGAAGTAATTCTGGCTGTTATCTTTTCGCGCCTAAACGACTGAAAAGATGTCGATAAAACTTCAAAGAAAAACCGTGAATAACAGCTACCTAGTGCCTTCATTAAAAATGATTTTGTACTAATTTGTAAATGCCAAAAACTAAATTTGCAATATTAGTGTATAATAATAATAATAGTGTGATAACAATAAATAAAAATATAATAATTTATTATAATATATGAACATAATAACAAATAAAAACTATTATACTATGAGAAGCAAAATAATAATAAACATACTTAAATTAATTAACTGCCTCGTTAGTCTAGTGGTCCCAAGTGCGACTGGTATGTACTGTAATTCTCAGTAGCAGCTCGGAGTTTGGAATTTGTGATAGGTTCGCCCCCTATTACATGGGACCTAAACATACCGGCGAACTGTGGGTGTACCTTGTACACCTCTGCCTAACCCTTCGGGGAATACAGGCGTGATGGTATGTTTATGTTAAATTAATTAACAGTTTCTTCCTCTCCCCTACTAAACTATACTGTGCCCGACAGGGTCCATAATTGTTTCAATAGATTTATGCTAACCACCTGTATACAATTATTGAACGCAATAACGTTGAATTGTTGTTGTTGAATTGTTACTATACTGACCCACATGTCGTTGAGCGGTTGGGGTGACAGGGAGGCGGGCGCGGACGACACCGCGGAATCCTCGTCTGACGGAGCCTCCTGTAAAAAAGACATCAATATTTAACTACAAACATCACTATCACGAAGGTTATTTTTTTTGTATGGCATAGTGGGGCAAACTAGCAGACGGATCGCCTGATGGTACGCGACATCGCCGCCCATGGTCACCCGCAACACCAGAGGAGTCACAGTTGCGGGTTTGGGCCCTCCGGTATCCTCACTCACTCGACAACGTAAGCGTTGTTTAACTGATTTAGCCGGCCCATTCGTGCCGAAGCATGGGTCCCTCACAGAATTAGTTGAACGACTCTTCATACAAGGGGGGCGCGATTAGATCAACTTCAAAAAAAGAGTCAAATCGGTGAATTAGGTTAAGAAATTTCGGGTGAGAATTTCAAGCCAAAACGGCCCGAGTTCGCAGGATCACATATCATCTTCCCTAGATCACCACTATGTAATAGAGTACCATATAAAAATGCGATACTTTTACTACTACTATTACTAGACATGCTAGAATGTTACTATCAATAAGATATCTTGAATTATAACTGATCTTATAATTCTAACTCACGCTTGTAGAATGTAGAATATGACCTTTATAAAAGCGTGCGTGATTCGTTAGAACTGTGTCTGCATTGCAATACATTGCTATTATCATAGATACTTAATAGAATAGGTGCTAGTGTATTATTATAGCTGAACTACTAGTAACTGCCTCAATAGCCGAGTGGTCCTGACCGCGACTGCTACGCTAGAGGTCCTGGGTTCGATTCCCAGGTCGAGCAAAGTGTTATTGGGTTTTTCTATAAAATTCCCAGTAGCAGCTCGGAGTTAGGAATTTGTGCCCGGTTAATGGCAATAGGCTCGCCCCCTATTACATGGGACCTAAACATACCGGCGAACTGTGGGTGTACTTTAGTACGCCTCTGCCTAACCCTTCGGGGAATACAGGCGTGATGGTATGTTATGTTATGTTAACTACTAGTATTATATTATCTGTGGCTGAACTGTATGTTTATTTTGTAGGGTACGTACCCTGTAAAAGGTTTCTTTCCGATGCTGTATATCTGTCTTTAGATTTTCTCGGTTGCTCTTCCCTTTTTCCTGAAACAAACAAAAACCAAATTTAAGTGGATGTCTAATACGAATGAAAAATAAGTAGGTGTAGTATACCTCAATGTAAATACGATACAACTATAGTTCTCAACATCTGAGAATACATTAGATCTTATACATTAAAAGTAAATTATTATTGGGTTGTTCGGTCTTTCTGTGTGTTCATATAGGTACCACCATGAATTTAATTACAATGAATCGCGCCAAAAGACCAGAAAAAAGAAGGTATTGCAGAAAGAAATAGCTTTTTTATGTTTAGTCACTCAAATGAAACGTGTCTGCGGAAAACATTAAAATATGTAGGTATAATTTTATCGATATGTTAATTCACAATATCTATTATTACAACTCATAGAAAGAGAGCTTTGTATTTTTTTGCCTGGCTACAGGCAGAATGCTACTACGAAGGACTGCTAAACACTCTTCATTATTTCTGCTTGAAATATGATCAATTTCCCCCTTTTCCTAAATTACCTAATCACAATTCCTTCTCAGTAACCTTGTAGGTACTCAACATAAATCATACTGTATGTCAAATCACTCATAATCTCGCAAGTCTCCAATCTCTCAAAGCAGGTTCTTTAGGTCTGTAATCTGTCATCGGACATCAGACGCCGTTGACCGCCTCCGGCCGACAGTATTGTCTTTACGTCTAAATCTGACCGGAATGGGTCGAATCGTGACCGGTAGATTGCGACACGGCAAAGAAAATAAAAGTGGTTGCTACGTATCGTGGGAGTTGATCAGTGTAATGAGTAATAATGACACGGTCAAATGCAAAATGTTTAATGAGTCAAGTTAGCCATTAACTTAGGTATACTGGTTTCTGACACTTACGCGAATATTAGACATTGAAATAAAACTATTTTTACGGATTTTATCGCGTTGTATTAAATTTTATTATTTCCCGACGTTTCGGATCCTTTACAGCATCCATGGTCACGGGTAGACTGAGGTGTTGGACGTCTTAATGTTAAAATTACTAACAGCTACCTTACATTTTTGTTAATTATTAGTGATCCGATTCAAATAATAATAAAATTTAATACAACGCGATAAAATCCGTAAAAATAGTTTTATTTCAACTTAGGTATGTTATTGTTTAAATTAAAATATCTGCTGTAATTTTGTAATTTTTAAATTTCCAATCCTGCCTGCGAGTCGAATTTTTCCTTCACTAAATAACTTTATAATATTATCATAAAAATGGAAAAAAGACACAAAAATATCCTTTTGTATCCCACGTCCTCTTTATTTTTACTGCTTTAGTCTCAGGTCGTTTACACTCGAGGTCTAGGATTTGATTCCCAGGTCGAAAGTTATTGGGGAAGTGCTATTGGGTTTCCCTATGAAATTCTCAGTAACAGATAGAAGTTCAAATGTTTTATTATTTCTGTTAGTATACAATCTGTACATTGTCATTGCTTTCTACAGTACACCCACAATTCGCCTGTATGTTTAGGTTCCGTGTAATAACGGGCGTATAATATTAATTAAGCGCGCTTCCCCCTATTATATGGGATCTAAACATAAACCTCGAATTAACGCTTCGGGTAATACAGGCACGATGGTATGTACTAGCTTGCCCAAAGGGTTCAAGATATGCAGTCACGGATATCGGACTGAAATCAAACTATTCCGATGTCTTAGGATACGATTAAGAAAAACATTGTTATAACAAAACTACGTTTTACAGATGTTATAATATTTTATTATTCGTTTTCCAACGTTTTGGATTCTTTACAGCATCCATATTAAGTTATGGGTAGAGAAGATGGACATCTTGATGTTAAAATTACTAACAGCTACCTTTATAAGAATCTTGCCTTTTCAGTTAGCTACCTTAAACACCTACAATTAACTATATACTCAGCGCTTTCAATTCGCCAAAATGATTAACCGCCTTATCGATATATAAAGTAGCGCAAGACAGAAACTTTGCTATAAAATATGAATAGGCGTTACGGCGTATAGACAGTGATTCAGAGAATTATTTTGCGTTAGATAACGCAACTAAATACGTTTTAACTTAGATAATAGGTAAGTTTTCAGACGGCTAGAAAATAGTACTTAATGTTTATTTATTTGAACAGTTTCAAAAGAATTGCAATAGGAGACTACTTAGCAGTAGACCAACTTATCTTAAATAAATCAACTTTTCCTTCCAGTTTTCTAAAGCTCATAAACTTATGGCACAATTTCCCATGAATGGCAGAACAAGTCATGGATAATACAACCACAACTCAATCCGACCCCAACATATGTTGGTTGTAAAAACCCCACGAAGTTATTCACACTCCTTAAAGCCTCAGTACGTAAATACGCCGTTGCAAAGTTAACTTCTCATGTTGATCGCTAGATGGCGCTAGCAGATACAAAATCGTTGTTCATAGTCAAAAGTATAAAGCGAATACTTCAACAATTTTTTTACCTATAAAAATCAAAACTTTTAACGCAAATATATTGTCAATTACACAGAGATTTTACGCGTTGGGTCGTGACAAAAGCGTACAAATCGATTATGAACAATGTCATGATTCTACCGCAAAATGTCAGAGTCAATTCAATCACTAACTCTATTTTATCGCAATTTCATGTAAGTTGTAGTTATCGATAAATCTAAGTCATTTCCAAGACTATTCCTACAAGAATTCCAAAACGTTCAGACGCAAAGACAGCTAAAGTGAATATTTAGACTTTTTGTACATATTTTGTGTATGACTGCCTCATTAGTCTAGTGGCCTTAAGCGCGACTGCGACGCTGGAGGTCCTGGGTTCGATTCCCGGGTCGAACAGAGTGGGTCTTCTATGAAATTCTCAGTAGTAGCTGAGTTTGGGATTTGTGCCCGGTTAATGACAGTCTCGCCCCAATGCATAGGACGTAAACATACCGGCGAAATGTAGCTGTAGATACATTATAGTACCTACCTCTGCCTAACCATTTATACAAAATACTCAAGCTCCACTAGACTCGAATCAATTATTTGATACCACGATATCAATAATTACTGTTTCATTTCTCGATTCCCTTGCAGATCGTTACTATTCGATTAGCGAAAGTCGATAGAAAGTTGTAGAAGCTCATGTGATCATCACTAGTTATTTGCGAGATCATAATGCCCTAAATTTGATAGAGCTGTGATTTGACAGATTGATAAAATATCGATGAATCCTTGTACCATATTGATGGTATTTATGTTTACTAATTTACGAATTTACGAAGATACACCTGAGCTCTATAAATCTAGTTACTAAGCATTCTTAATTCTACAATCCTAGATAACATGTTTTAGGTAAGTTGTGAAGTCATTATTTTAGAATTTGTATTTAAAACATCTACCAATTCAACTAGGTTTGCCAACATTTCATGCCAAATTAAGTAAGTATCCATACTATGCATTTATTGCAAACTCCACAAGAATAACGAATGAGGCTCGGCAGTAAATGTAGTCCATCATTGTGAACTCACGTACCGTAATGACGACAATCAGTCGTTCGCAGTAGGTACTCATATTGAATTATTAATTCCTACGACCATTTGGAATCTGACCAGCACTTTCACTGCATTGTTCTTGTAATTAGCATTCTTAATGAAAGCTACGAAAGCCAAATATTGCTCAAACATCTAATCTAATAAACAGTGATGGGCCTGATAATGTTTGTCGATAATAACAAATCCGTGACCGGGTTACTTTTTATTAAGTTCATCGATACTCACGCATCTATGACTTGCGATTTCGCTAATAGAAACGTACTTTGTACTTTTGTTTTTTTTGTGACTCGAATCTTTTCTAAAAATCATACAACAGTTACCCTGGTATGCATGGTGACAGTAAATGGGAAGCAAGGATTAGTTTCCATGTTAAAACTACTTTAGATCAAACATCACAAACTTATTTTTTATTTCGGAAGAAAACATGTTCATTTGAAATGAAATTGCTTGCATTGAAGTTACCTACAACCTACCTATACAAATAACCAAGAATCACACAGGTCTTTTGGTATAGGTACGATTTATTGACCATGGTTCAACGTTGTTGATGTGTTTATGGATGTCGTGTCTCTAGAAGGTGAATTATGGCCATACGTGAAACGAATTATAGTGGAAACAAAAGACGTATGTAGTGAAAAGAAACAATGAAAACAGTTTCATTGAGATGCAAATAAAAATAATTTAATAATATGAATAGAACGTGATAAAATCGGTAAATTTCTAAGTCTAATTGCTTTTGAGCGGTAGAAACAAGTACCTAATTGGCGATATGAAGCGTCTTCTGGCGGTCCCTGTTACCTGGTCACGGATTTGATTGTTGCACGAAGAAAATATTTATATAGCCCACTGATAGTTGTATCGAGTCTAGGTATTTGTCGTTCTACCTACGAGATTGTGTTCGTTACAAACATAAACAATACAGAAACAGAGCATTGTGTAGGCTAAGGTTTTTTTTTAAGAAAATAATCTCCGGGGATCTTTGGAGGCTCCAAATAAACAAACCAATGTTTGTTTATTTGGAGCCATTTTTTTATTATACCCATTTTTTTGGCCAATACCAATGTGGCCAAAAAAAATGGGTCGATAAAAGATCGTTTTACTACAACCACGATCGTTTCGCAACACTAGTATCCCTATTACGTTGTCCTATGTCCTTGTACATTGTACCTACAACACTGTTACTGTCCCTAGTCATAGGCCATTTGTTCGGTGCCTGTTTATTTGGCCCAATTCCCATGCCTTGGTACTCACATAGTTCGATAGCCAATTTTATACACTGATTTACTGACATATTGATTATATTAGTTTGGGTTTGTTTTGCCTTTGTTTCATAATATTTCTAGAACAATGGTATATGTACCTATTTGAAACTAGATTGCTAGATTCAAGGCCTCATTACGAACGAATTGGTTTGATTTTCCGTTCAATATATTTAATCGGCGATTCGTGTATAAAATACTCGTGTTCTATTAAATTAAAAAAAAATATTTATTTATTTATTTATTTATTTATTAACCAACTTATACTAACAGTTTACACCACACATACAAGTTATCGGTCATAATATAATAATACTGATACAACGTAATAAATTATTATTATTATCATTTTTTTTTATTATTCTGAAATATAGATATATAAAATTAGGTAAACAAGGTATGTCATGATTATTCATGATATTGTGCTAGGTGTGGCAATAGATTCTAGGTATCGAGTAGCAAAAATTAGTATTTAAATTTTAATTTTAATTGAGAAACTACCTGCTACTAAAATTAGATCAGCGAGCTTTTGGTATTAGATGTAGGAGATTAAAATTATATTTATTTTACCTATTTGTCAAATGGTATAAGCATTAATATCTGTAGACGCTTACTCCCTTAGAGTAATTCCAACACCTGCAACTACTGAAAAAATTCTTGTACTCTGAAATAGTCAATTGATTGTAGACTTGGTTCAGGTCTCAGTATTAGGGTATTAGATAAAATGGCGACACAGGTTTATTTTTTGTTTCATGCTTTTCAGTTGATCTATGTTTATACGTAGGCGGGTTTTGGTTTTTTAACTTTCGTTTTTATTATGACACTGCAATATATTTCTATCTAGGTGTTCTGAGATGTTCATTCATTCATTCATATCAATCTATTGCCATCCACTGCTGAACGTTGGCCAGGATGTCGTAAAATCCCAGTTTAATTTTACAAACACACGCACATATGTATTATATTTCCGTGTATGTCTATCACGCACACAATAAAAACGTGATGAGCATTCTTAAATATTAATACGTATGACAATTGCTTGACAACTCATAAAATAAGGAGATAAATTATAAGTTTTGGGCTTAAATTATGAAAAGGTAGACATGAAATTAAAATGTATGAAGCATCATGCGTGCGTGATGCTTGTACTCATGTAGTCGGTCCCTAAGACACGTCAAAGTTAAAGTCAAAATCTATATTTACAAAATAGATTTTCCTGATTACTTTTCTATTTATTATATATGTGTAGAAAGCTGAAATTTGGAACATTTAAAAAAAAACGGTGTCCCACACTTTTTTCTGTGTCGTAGGTGCGTTTACAAACACGAATTCTCACATGCACAAAACCCAGACCCGGAACAACAATCTGTAGATCATACCTACAAATATTTACTCCGTGTGGGGATCGAAAGTCGGTGCTTTTTAGAGTTAAAAACGCGAAAATTTTAATAATAAACACTTTTTTAATATTAATATTAAATAAACAGTTACATATTGAGAATATATAAATATAGACGTAATTCAGGTATTTTCGATTTTCACATATCATAGGGGAGAAATGAGGGTTGAAAGTTTGTATGGGATAGACGATTTTTTTATAAACGGTTTGACATAATAAACCTAATGCTTAGGAGAATCTAATCTCAATTATAATTACCATAGTTTTTATCACGATGCGGCTCATATTTGGCAAAAAAATCATTATTTATATAATACCAAAAAATGTCAAACCCACGTCATGATTACTAACCGATTTCGATACTTTTATAAGCTCTCTAATTGAGATAACATAGCTACATGTTATCTCGAGTAGAGCTTATAAAAGTTGTATATACAGTAGGGTAGTATGTATTATAGTGGCGAATTGGATTAGGCGAAAATTTAATTTATTTGGTTTTACCAATAAACTGTAAAACCGTGTCTCTATCAACATTCTTACAGCATTAATAAATCACATAGCATGAACGCTGTAAATAACGCTATGTAATACAGACAGACGCGATAATTCACGTTTATCGTAACTCGGTATAAATCCAACACTATCGACGGGATCGATCTCGTAATAAATCGAAAGTTATCGATTAAGGCGCCGCACTAGTCGTGAGCAGGTCCTAGGCTCAGATTACCACTTGATAGGTTGCGAGAGAAATTGACAAGTTCATGTGTTTTTAGTTTTTTAGTTATTTTAGCACTCTATAATAAGTAAATGCTGTCAGAATAACATCATAGAGAAAGGCTGTGTCTAACAATGAGATGGGCTTATTTTTGACTTTCAATATAGTTAAGTAAGGTAGGTAACAGCTCTTTATGAATGATCGTTAGTTTAGGGTAATGAACGTAGATGAAGCGAAAGTGGTGTCAGAATCTTAGCAAGTGGAAATCTTTGGCTTTGCCTACCCTAATAGGAAACAGGCATGAAATTGTGTATGTATGTACACATACTTAGACACATGGGTAAATACATAACGAACTCTACTCTTTAAGAACGAGCTCTTTCTTGATAAATGGACATCTAGGGACACTTGCGTTTTGACTTAAAACAAACAGATGTTATTAGCCTGTATTGATAACTGTTTTGTCCAGTGTACATTAATTCATCTCTGCCTAAACCTTGATAATATGCTCTGTTTTTGAATGGGTTGGATGATATTATTGACAATTGCTTCGTTAGACTAAGTTCTGTGGACTTCTAGACTTGATTATTGTCTTGACTTCGATTCTCAGATATAGCAGAATTTCATAGCAAAAACGAATAACACTTATTCGTTTTTGCTATGAAATTCTCAGTAGCAGCTCGTAGTTTGGATTTCAGCCCGATTAATGGCAACAGGCTCGCCCCCCATTACATGGGACCTAAATATACCAACGTGTGTAAACCTCTGCCTAAACCTTCAAGGAACACAGGCGTGATGGTATGTTATGTTATGAATGATGTTTATACATTTACATATGTACATATTTAAAGGTTTTAATGTAAACAGATAGAACACAATATGGGAAAGTGTGACCCTAACTGTGAATCGACCCTCCCGTTGTGGGGCCGTAATAACGGTCATTACTGAGGAACAACTTACTCAGCAATACTACATGGTGTTATTATCTACTGGTGAGGTCTATGGTGATGACTCTAGGAACATGGTATTTTAAAAGCTTAGTAGTACCTTACAGTAACTTAGTAAGTTCTACCGCTGTGGGTAAGAAGAATTGATTAAAGAACTGAGATTAAGCCAAGATGGAGATGAAGAAGAGATTGATGAAGGCTTTATTTGAATCGAAAGCTTCTCCAAAAAATCCACTTGAGGTAATATGATATCATCACGCGTGTTATTCCCGAAAGGTTATCAGAGATGTACCAATGTATACCCACAAGTGCGACTGCTACGCAAGAGCTCTTGGGTTCGATTCCCAGGTCGAGCAAAGTGTTATTGGGTTATTCTATGAAAATTGATTCTCAGTAGTAGCTCGAAGTTTCGAATTTGTGCCCGGTTAATGGCAATATGCTCGCCCTCTATTACATGGGACCAAAACATACCGGCGAACTATGGGTGAACCTTACTACACCTCTGCCTAACCCTTCGGGGAATACAGGCGTGATGGTATGTTAAGTGTAATTGGTTGCATAATGCAAATAATTAGGTCAAGAAATCATGTAGTACCGTATTCTTTATTTCATAGAGAATTATTTCTTTTTTTTTATTACTGACAGGCTTACGCTTGACCGCTAGTTCGCCTGATGTTAAGCGACACTGCGACCTAAGATGGAGCGCGCTTGCCTAGAAGAAACCGATTCACTCGTGATTTAAAGACACCCAGATTATATCTACATTTTTAACTTCTATTTCTTACATACATTCTTACACAAATACTCGATGTTACATTAAAAAGTGTTCAAACATATCTAAGAACTAATCAATCTCCCCATAGAACACTAACTATTAGAAAAGATAACCAACATTTAGAAAATATAATTTAACGAAACAGAATGCTGTGATGGCGATAACAGTTTCATAAAAAGCTGGGTCAACAAAGAAACCTTTGACATTATGAGATGCGCATGCACCGGCCGGCCGACTTTCACCGCTGCATCCATGTTCCGTATCGATTACATTCGATTATTTCATTAATCGATTAGGCAATCGATGAATTTCCATTGTTTTTGATTCCTATAGCGATCCATTATAATAAACGGATTTGTAACAAAACCATACATGTAGTTATAAAGTCAGAAGTAATTGTTTCTCATTTAACAAGTTCCTTTAAGATTTTTATAGCGACTTTATGATTTAAAAAAAAAATATTATACAATCATAAAGACGCTATTTTCAGGTCAAAGACAATATGGTCTGGTTCAGTATAACCAGTCACAAGATATATATTTTAATTAAAGCAGAAAGAAATCTGGCCTAAACATATTTTTCTATCTCTTTAATCGCTTTTAGAATCGGTTGTCCCAACCCTAACAGAACCAAAGGCCGAAAAAAAACAAGTTTTAATAATAAAATAATGACGCACCGCCCACCGCTATCGAATTCAAAATAAATGATTAGCCACAAATTTTATAATACAGTTCTCATACAAATCACAATAAATGTAGGTTCGTAAACTTGTGACTTTGTGACCCATGCGTGTAGACGCTTTGGGAAAGTGGGTTTAAGTGGGACGCTGGACCACTTTGTTAGTCCCACGTGGGTGGGACACCTGTACGATGACCATTTCATGTGTGGGTTGGTACATTTACGCTCTTGTAGAGTTTACGTTATAGATTCTTTGTGTTTTGTCATCAAAAACATTTGTGCTTACTTTTTCTCTACTACTTATTATAAAATTGTAAAAAAAGCTGTGTCTGTACATTGAAGATATTTTAAAAAAACAAGTGAGTTTAGGGTACATAAAAGTCTCCGAACCCATAAGTGTGATTTTTAACTTTCTTGTATGTTTGCCTGTTTGTTACGGGTTGGCGCTAAAACTACTTAATAGATTTAAATTTTGTTATCACTGTTAGAAAGTGATGTTCCAACTTAAAAACTGGTGAACTTTTTACCTCAATTAATTTAACAGATCCTGAGATACAGCTTGACCTCTCTGATGTGTACAGACCCATACAAAGAAGAGATCATCAATGTTGGTTTTATCATTTTTACTGCGGGCAAAAGCTAGTAGATATAATAAATTTATGTTTAACTAATGTTTCGTGTATTTTTGAATATGTTGATGAATTTAAATGATAATTACTTTGAGTGCAAAGTGCTTAGCAGCCTAACAAATGTGGACACGAATTACAAAATCAAAACCTGTTAAAAAATCTGACCACAGAAGCCCTATAAGAACAAGTCTCCCAAGTATGATAAAACAAATATGATCAAGTAGGCAGGCAAAATCTGATGCACGTGAGAATGCAAACACTTCCGGTGGCAGATAACTTCTAGTAATGACATCCTAGTAACAAGTACATGTATGAGGAGAGTAATAAAAATACCCTAACTTACTTACGTGTAAGGAATCTATATACTTATACTAATATATAAAGCTGAAGAGTTTGTTTGTTTGCTTGAACGCGCTAATCTCAGGAACTACTGGTCCGATTTGAAAAATTCTTTCAGTGTTAGATAGCCCATTTATCTATACTAATATATAAAGCTGAAGAGTTTGTTTGTTTGTTTGTTTACTTGAACGCGCTAATCTCAGGAACTACTGGTCCGATTTGAAAAATTCTTTCAGTGTTAGATAGCCCATTTATTGAGGAAGGCTATAGGCTATATCATATATCATCACGCTAAGACAAAGTTCCACGTTCCACGCGGACGAAGTCGCGGGCCGAAGCTAGTAATTATTATAATAACGAAACTATAACTAAAGTTATTTTGAGACACGTAGGTATATTTTTTTTAATAAATTAGTTATACCAGCTAAACGCAAAGCTCGTGACTGTATTACAGTCGTACCCATAACGACTACGATATTGGCGCATACACGCACACAATAACGATTTTTGCAAATAAGTATCAGGTTTCTTTAACTCGAGCCACAGCTTCAGAACTGCCTCATTAGCCAAGTGATCCTGAGCGCGACTGCAAAGCTAGAGGTCCTGGGTTCGATTCCCAGGTTGAGCAAAGTGTTATTGGGTTTTTCTATGAAATTCCCAGTAGCAGCTCGGAGTTAGGAATTTGTGCCCGGTTAATGGCAATAGGCTCGCCCCCTATTACATGGGACCCAAACATACCGGCGAACTGTGGGTGTAGATTAGTACGCCTCTGCCTACCCCTTCGGGGAATACAGGCGTGATGGTATGTTGTTTTTATTAAACACCACTGTAATCTATTCAGCAGTCGATCCTGAACAAACTACTTTCAGGTCTTGCGCTTATTCTGTTACACGTTGTATATTTCTTGAATATCTAGACATGATACCATGTATTTTTATGAGCACTTCTTAATTAAGCGATGATTATTTGATTGAAAACCACAAATATAAATTACTAGCTTCCGTCCGCGACTTCGTCCGCGTGGAATAGTTACTTAGTCTTAGCGTGATGATATATAGCCTTCCTCAATAAATGGGCTATCTAACACTGAAAGAACTTTTCAATTCCGGCCAGTAGTTCCTGAGATTAGCGCGTCCAAGTAAACAAACAAACTAACTCTTCAGCTTTATATATTAGTATAGAGTATAGATTACACCACGTTTGAGGGCTGATCGATGAATTCGCAGCTAAAAACATTCTTGTCAGAAAATAAACTACCACCATTCATTAATTTTTTTGAGGCCACCGTAGCCAGACCCAAAAAGTAGAAGTATTGCCTAAAAAACTTGTGTAACATGATACCGAAAAAGAAAAAAAACTAAAACATAGTTCACTGAATGAACCCGACGGAAACAGGTTCCAAGGAATGAATGTACACAACCAAAAATGATCACGACCCTTTTGGTGTTACCTGTATCAAATATAACCGAGCTACTATTACCCACAATATGACCTTTATATTCCTTACAATAAGTGTTCAATTTATTAGAATGAGCTTAGAAAGAAAATTGGTAGAAATTATATTCGGTATTTTATGAATGAATTTAATTTAGGGTTGGATTAATTTTGTCCAAGATTTTTTGTGCATGTAACATGTCATTACATTGAGAAGATTACAGTATAGTACAAGCAGTTTTATAATTTTATACAACTTTATTTTAAACACTGGCCACAGATAATAGAATACTAGCACCTTAGAGTAATAATTATCTTACTTCAATGACTAGCACTGGCTATATTTTTATTGATAATCATATTCAATTGTCAACTTTTTAAAACAAACTGATAATTGGCATTTGAGTGCGTTCTTCGCAATACTTATTCGAAAAAAGTTATTCGAAATGTTTGAACTATCATAATTATATTTTCCGTAATTATTTATAAGGACAATGAGTACATTTAAGATATACGAGTTAAGTAATTATTTCCTGCTTTATAATAATTTTTGGCAATATAATTATGCAATCCTCCGTGAGATAAAAACTAACTAATACCTATTTTGATATGAAGGCAAGTACAGACGTTAAGATAATTCAGCCTTTAAACTTTTGTTGTTTATACCACGGAAACTACAGTAAGAAAACTGAGTGAAAGTTTAAATTGTACGATATCACTTAAATGAACTTTTAAATTTTTACATAACAATGAAAATTACACATAAAGGGACGTACAAAAAGCTTGTGCTAGCCAAAAAAATTTTTTTTTAAATACGCCACACTTTATCGAGAGCAACCATTAAAAAATAATATAAAAATCTATGCAAGTATTTGTTGTTTCCGTAAATGTTTGGTGGTTTGTCCCTAACATTTTGTCGTTTTTATGAATTTAGATGAGAAAATTTACGCATGCAAAGTTGCGCTCGTCGTCGCTTGTGAAATATCACTAAAGAGCCAATTGAACCACTTCATTCAACAGCTTGAAAACTTGGCTAAATATGAAAACCAAAGACATAGTTCGTCTAAAAAAGCAAGATGCTTGTCCAGAAAAAATGCCAAGTGTCTTTTAATAGCTGCTAGGGTCTCAATGCTGTGCAAAGTAAGCTTCCCAAAGATTAAAAAACTACATAAAAAAAACATGAGGTAAGTCTTCGATGAATCGTTCAACGTCTCATTTGTCAAGAGCTTGCATGCATTCAATTAACACCTACGTTGCAAATAAAACCTGTGCAAATCTATTGCATTTTTATTACAACACAAAATTTACAAATTTTCGTATGCAGCTTGTTACACAATTCAGTTGGCATCTACGAAATATTGATTGGTTGGTAATAACCACATGATATTTCATGCAAATTTGATTATAACGGTAAGCTAATTCTTCAATGTAACGATCTTCAACTTTGAGTAAAAGTTCTGAATGATCATGCATTCCCATACCTACATTTAGAACTTCGGTTACACATGTGCATCTTCCACGAATAGTAACGACACATTGTTGGGGGACATTGCAATATTACCGCATTTGACAGTAGGAGTAATAATGACAGCTTCATTGTCATTAGTTTAACTAATATACGCTATACCACTAATTCCCTCAACTCTCTTTTGAAATCTATTGAAAGGTGAACTGTCGGTAGTAGATGACAGGTAATTTAGGTATATTTTTTACTTAAATATAAACATATTTAACATAACATAGTGATCTAAACGTATTTGAAAAAGCGGCGGTAAGGGTTTCGGACTTCCGATCATGTAGTTTCCCGTTCGAAACCCACCCATTGCACTACCAACGTGAACCTACTTGTAACACAAACATTTAGCTTAGCACGACGGGTTAATTAACAAGAATATAGTAATGTGTAACCCACATTGATAGTAAGTTTTAAAAAAAACTACTGTATTTCCTGAGGGAGCTGAATGAAACAAATGGGACTTCCTTGCCATCTCCCCAACTACTATCACGAAATTGAAAAAAACTTGCAATTGCAAAAAAATATTGATGTCTATTTTCCATACTTACTTTTAGAAAGAAAAGAAATAAGTTATCTAAAGAGCTGTATCTACAAATATTAACAAACCCTGGTTGGCATAATCAGAAGCTGTTCTAGTAACAAACATTGGCCACTCGTCAATCATTTGTAAGGCAAAGGACATAACCCAATAGTCCACATCGCGAAACACGTCAAACCTGATCGCGAGCAGGTACTCCCCGATCATTAAGGGCAAGTACTCGCGAACGGAAATGAACAGACGTAAAAAAGTTGGTCTGGTCGCGGTCGTCGATATCCGATTCTCTTAAGACGGTATGACCATTCAAGTATTTAGATTGAGTAGGTACTGTAGATCTATTATGAAGGTTTTGGTAGATTGGACCATTTTGTTGGTCGAAAGTACCTACTTCGTAAGAATAGCAGGCGCTTCCACAACGTGAACTCATAAAAAGAAACGTCTCTACATAACGATAAAGTTTTGATAACAAAATTAAATACTGAACCGTTACAATATCATTATTTTACCTATAAGCTGCCCTAAATGATCATCAAATTATCATCAAAGTATGTAAATTGTACTATGTAGATGCATGGTATATAACTCTCTAGTTCTGCCTTCTGTTGATCATGGGGCAGCTTTAACTTATACTCCGACTCAATAATCTGTCTGTCTGATAATAATCTGGGAAAATAAATAAGATCCGTTCCGACGATTGCAATTTTTATTTTCTCGATCCAGTTATAACAACGGAAAACTACAGTTATTTCTGTAACGCGAGCATTAATTCGCATTTTTCAGTTCTCAGTATTGCTAAAGGTAGTGTACACTTCGCCTTACCTTCCCGTGTGGGTACCGTTCGCCCGGACCGGTCTCGACGGTACGGTCCGGCCGTTGATGGATCACCGCTGTGACGTTGAATCACCGTTCGAATGTCGCACGTATAAAATCTGGGTGAATCGTAATTTTCCCGAATCGAAACTTTTACGTTTGCACAATTTATTTTTGTGGAGTTTTTACCGACTTTCTAAGTAATTGCTGTAAAATCTTGAATGCATTTTCCTGATGCGGCTGTCTATCAAATGTCATGATATTTTTCTAGTTTCGTAGAGCACAATATGTTTAAACCAGTGAATCAAAACTAGATTTCAAAGTCATTGGTAATCGTTAATAAGTACGGAATTATGGATCGACAAAACTAAAATAAATCGATACCGCAATCATACCCCCTAATATTTAAAGTAATGTAGTTTAAAGTAATTTTTAAGTCAGTAGTTGAAGGGCCGAATCAAAAAGAGGACATACAAAGATAAACAAGCGAAACATGAGTGTGCAGGCGCATGAACGCCTGTAAGTCTGTTCCCACGTCTTGACTCTGTACCGTTCATCTCCGCGCATGCGCTGTACTGATAGATATAATATTGCTATAATCTACTAGCTTTTATCAAGGGGTTATGATTATTCTTAAGAATTTAGTTCCATGTAAGTAAATGTTATCCCAGAAAGAAGAATAATTGTCACGGCACTAATTGAAGAGTAACAAGCTGAAACCACAAACAATTTATAATAGAAATTTTAAAGATAGGTATAAAAAAATCGGAACTGAATACTAGAGTTACAACATTCTCTAGAAACTATGCATATTCATAATTTAATACATATCAGAACTCGTTTGACCGCAGATGACAACAAAGCTTGTAAAATACAAGAGAGCTTTCAAAGCATTACTCCAGGATATTTATGATAGCATTGTGATCATAAACCTAGTGCTACATCCCTAGCAGACGATGCTTTGAAACTTGACCTAATCCACTGAGCGATGAAAGTTTAAATATCTTTTTATAATATTTATTCAGTGACGAGTGTCCGTTGTTTGCTATTTTTTTTCTGAAGTATCGTCTGCTAGATCGATTCAAGTTTAAAAAAGGAATAAAATCTTTATTCCAAGGAGGTTTATTTTAAAAACTTTTTTCTAGTTTTGACTTATAGTTACTAGAAAAGGAATGGTTAATATTAATCAAGAGATTGTTTACTTAATATTTTAGTGAATCAGAACTTCTCTTCTTCTTATAATATCGAGTTATTTCATTAGGTGGAGCAAGTCGTAAATCTTTAGTTCAAATATTATAGTTTTATCACGGTAATACAACTAATATAGGTATTAAGCATAGGTATTTTGGAGTAGTATTCATTGAATTTTACTACTTTTTCTTATTAGATATGTCTATCAATTTTGAGCCTATACAATTTCAGTAAATAAATTCGATTTGTACCTAGTAAGTATCGTCAATAAGATCTAAAATCGTTGAATTGCCGCAAACTGCTGACTTATGAAACTGGACTCTATGGACTTCTTTCCCACGTGAAGCTATAGAATTCAATAAAAGCAAAAACGTCTAATATCATGATCAAAATACCAAGAAGGTAAATGATTATTGAAAAACGTGTTCACGTACATTTTTAAGAAAAGGCTTTAGATGTTACGTAAACTTATTTGAAGTTGATTCAGCTCATTATCATGTGCAAATACAACTATTTTTACGCGCGTAGAAAGGAGATTGTCAACTATAGGTTACCCTACTTATTTGAGATCGATAATCAATCAAAAAACTATTCCGATGACTGTCTTTAAAAATAATTTTGCAAATAATATGTTTACTTCTTCTGGCATTATTACTTTTTTTCTACAGAATACATGTAGGTCCTATAGAAAGAATTTGACTTGATCTCTGGTAAACCGCCGTTACATATAATGTGATGGTCCTTTCAAATTGACCTACTTAGCGCGTCGTCATAGTAGAAGTAATAATAGAAACCTGAAACTATCGGCACCTGCATATAATAAGACCAATACTCTTATTGGCCGCAACTTAATTGATACCAATTTGGAGTTCAGTTATTTAGAGGTAGGAGGCACTTTTGAATCGAGTACATAAATAACCGATGTTCGATATATCGAGCAACCACATAAACCACTCACGACTTTTGATACTGGATGAAATCGATTCTAATAGTAGTTTTATTCTATAATATTTTTATTACCTACTTCGAGGGCTGGAATAATTTATTTTTGAGATGGCTATTTGTATAAATTGTCTGTGGTAAAAAAAAACACAGAAGAAATTTAAAACAATAAATCGACCAAATAAAAAATATCTAGTCGCTGTCACGTGTCTACAAAAATAAGTTGCAGTCATAAAATATGGATAATAACTACGAATTAAGTTCAATAAAAACTAAACACCGATGACGGGGACGTTCGCGTCGGTTACATTTAAAAAGCGAAGTAACTGCCGCCCAATACGACTAGAACAAGTTTATAATTGCTGCCAATAAATACTAACCCACAAACAGCTGATCGAATACTCTACTTTTTTCCTACAGGTGTGCGCAAACCGGTTACGTAACTAGCCTCGTAATTTGACAGCTGACACACATGACACTTATGTCAATTGAGAGAGTGATTATCTATGCGCAATGGATTTTTTATGCGTCATTTAGCGAAGTGCACCGCAATTTGCTTCTGTCATTCTATTTGATTAATTTTAACAGTGAAATAGTGAAATGATTAGGTTTAATTGAAATGTCATGACGTGTTATAATAATTTGGGTTGCTTGTATAAAATTATTATTGTCATCAAAATAAAAAAAAATACCTGATCAGCTCGCAGTTTCCTGCCCAGCTCATTTGCTCCGCAGTCCATTCTTTGCGTCTGTAACAAAGAGTAATGAAATTAACTTTAATGGCCATAAGAACTGTGGCCCTAAACAAAAACTTCAATCATACTAAAACGTTACAATGACTGGTTTAGGGTTTGCCGCTATTAATACTTAGGTATAATAAAGGAGAACAAGACAATGCTGGTAATATTTGTAACAATATTCAATCAAAATAAGAACTTAAACGTACAACACAGAGATAACAGGAAAGCAATCGCAATGCCTGCATCCATCCGTTGTTGAGTAGCTTACATGATTCGCATCCGTTGCCATCGGCCACACTATTTCAAGCTTAAACAGTTCGTAATACGATTCATAATGAACACCATTATCACGTTGCAGATGTAAATGTATTTTCACTTATACATTAAACTATAACCCCTATATTGTAAGCCGTAGAGTCTACTGAACTGTAAATGCAGGAGATAAGGTATGGAAAGCTCAGCTAATGATTAATGACAGCGGCGTCGGGATGTTGCTAATCATGGCCGAGTGAGAATCTGCAGTCCGGTGATACTATCTCTTTAATGGCAAGCTTGTGACTCCACCGTTTTAAAAAAATACAATGAGAACCTCTACAGAATAAGACATATTACAAGAGTAGGTGGGCCTATGATTTAATGAAGACAAGGTTAACAGGAGTAGCCATACGTCAGATATAAATTTGCTAGCTTCAAGTAATAATTACTACAGATAGGTACTTTCTAAAAAGAAGTATGGTAATCCCATTATTGGCACATATGGGAGACAGCTGTTTGGTAGGACACCAGTTTAACAATTAATAAAAAAATACTTATTTCTACAACTTTAAGAATTGTAAAAATAAGTTTTTTTTATTATAGGTATCTCAATCAGTGAATGGATTTAAATGAATGTTTAATCAGACTTCAAGGTCCCATCGCGCTATGAGAAACAGCGCCAGTTGCATGAGGATACAACAAAAGACGGGCTTCGTGACTGCGTAATAAAGATCTAAGTGTCGAGCAAAACTATATAATTGCAGACAGGTATAAATTAGTGCAAACCCTTTGAGTGATGTTAGGGCACTTAAGGTCTGCTACCATTCTCTTTTAAAGTAACGGCCGCCATAAAATTGTAGGAATTATTAAATAGCCTTAGGGTCACATGATCATTTTTAATAATCAGGACGATGTTGGTGTTATGTTGTTGATAGCTTTTTATACTGATGAAACTATTAATCACATTTTTATCTTAAATTTTGATTTAAGTAAATGATGACGTCCATTAACGTTGTTTAAGACAATAAATACAATTAGAAGCAACTATATATTTCATATTCATAATTTGTTGTTACGATCTATTATGTTATTACACAAATACCCGGTAACAAGAGCAGAAAACTGGTTAATAAACTCAGATTTTTTATCGCAAAATTGTATCGATAATCTCATTCCGTCTTGATATATGTTCGTAACAAAAGAATGAAACTTATTATCTACTAGCTGACCTGAGAGACGTTGTCCTCTCCAAGTTTCAACTAACCACCTCGAAAAATTTGATTTCCCATATTTGTAATACACTTAGCGCCATGGACCTCTGAATACCGCATTTCTGACCTATAAATTACTTAATTTCAAAAATTTGCTCACGTGGTATTGACGTGAAGCATGGAAATATAAACAGACATACCTACATAGACAAAAATCTCAAATAACTGTTTCGGCGTCAGTAAATTAAGATTAACGCACGTTGCATTTTTTTATTATTATACATACATAATTATGTGGTATATTCTTAGCTTTGACTATCTATCCCAGGACAAGTGACGTGCTTATTTCTATGAACAAAAAAGTCTGTCACTTTTGGTGCGGGGGGAGGAAACACTACATAGACATTGCTGCACACATACTCAAAATCATTTTGTATCGCCACGAACTCACACATATTAAATTCTTCACACTAACACAATTTACGCACACATAGAGGTCAAATACGTCAACATACAAGAATTGACAACAATACGAACGTATAATACAATAAAAATAATTAGGAAGCTACTATGTCGATATTTTATATCGATAGATTATTTTAGGAAGAATGGAGAAAAACGTAACAACATTACAAATTATTTTTATATGTAATTATTTATTTGCAAAATTAAAATCATCCATACACACCTTTTTAATATCTTGCGTCATAATTATTTTCAATGCAATGCTCTCATTGCATGCTAATGAAATACAAAACAAAGGAACTGTTTAGGTATAGATAAATAGGTGTAACATACTATGTAATTGGAAAATAAACGCACGGGTGAGAGAAATCGCAAACTTTTCGAAATACATATTCTATAGCCTATGTTAATGTTGAATAATTATCATTCAAATGGTGAAAGAATTTTCGAAATCGGCCTAGAAGTTTTTGAGTTTATTTGTTACATACATTGATACATACAAATCTTTCCTCTTTATAATATTAGTATAGATAGAGCGGATATTGGGGACGTTATGTTACAAGTACTTTGATACCAATTAGTTTGATTCTTTCATTTTGATGTTTTCTTTTCTTTGCCAGGCTGATATATTAGGAATAACACTAGACAGAGCATTTTGTTTCCCACGAGATATAAGTAGAAGTAAATACGATTTTGTTCATTATGTCGCGCGTTAATATGAACAAAAGCGCTACGCTAGGGGTCCTGGGTTCGATTCCCCGGTCGAGCAATGTGTTATTGGAGTTTATCTATAAAATTAAGGGTTGATGCCCGATTAATGGCAATAGGCTGGCCCATAAGTACGCATCTGTCTAACCCTTCGGGGAATAAAGACGTGATGGTATGTCGTGTTCCGTACTCTCGTTATTTCTTTGAGCCGGATAACGAAAAAAGAAAATAATGTGTTTGAAGAAACACCCCGAGAGGCAGGGCATAGTGGAATTGAATAACTCACTTACAATTGGAGCTGCCCAACTGGGGAAACACCTACACTTTGCAGAAAATAGTAGCCAAATAACATAGCACTGTACTACTAGTATTCTATTATCTGTGACTGTACTATGTTGTGTTCCTAACGGTGAGCAAGATGGCCAGAGCTCCGCGAGGAAGCGTTATGTTGGCAGTGGGGGTACCGGTGTTGTGGGTTGTCTACCGGGTGTGAAAAGATTTTTACAGGTTCGGCAACGGGCGAGTGATACCCCAGGTGTTGCAAGCGTTCATATAATAGGGTACATTAACACTATATATACACTTACCATCAGGCGGGACATGTGCTGGTTTTCCACCTAAGCGGTAAAAGAAACCCCAGACCTTCTAACCATACCGTATCTTAGAAATCATTTTCAATGATTTTTGAAATACGATTTAAATATGTTAATTTATAAATTCTTTTGTCAACAAATTTATCCGCAACGGCTTAAGCTATTATTTATCAATCACACCTATATCATTTTAAATGAAGGTCTTTTGTAGATCTAAAAAAGTAACAAATAAAATATCTAATACTGGATATCAAAAATAAACAATAATCTTAGTTACGTCATTTCCAAAAATGTTATTTTATTAAAATATAGTGATATCATAAATTCATGATATTCATCTTTAGTGATCTTTAGCAATTATTATAATTTGGTCTTACATTGAACACGGAAATAATATCGATATCGATTCGAAATCGTAAACAAACACTATCACATCATTAATTAAAATGACAAAACAAAAGAGGGACATAGTCTCGCTACACTTTTGAAAATTCGAGTTTTATGCATTATGTCATAATATATAAGGCCTATAATTGCCAAAAAACGGTAATTCTGCATTAAGACCTATAATTGGAAATCAGAAATGGTGACATCCTATTGGATGATATATAATTGAAATTAAAAAATGACATTTTGATGGATATTTCAAATTTAAATCTTACGTGTATTAGCAGAAGGCTGATATTGTTAGTAAAAAAAAATTGCTAGTCTCGTGGGGAGTGCAGATAGTCTCGTGGGGAGTGCGGGTAGTCTCGTGGGGAGTGCATGCTTGAACTAAACGATTATTTTATACTCGATTATTGAATCGGTAACGCCCTCGATCTTTATTAATAAATTGTATTATGTGATTTAAATAGAAATTAATGAACTTTAATACTTACATACGGAAAATAACTCCATCTTTATCTAAATAAGATATTAGATATTTTTTTGCATACATTAACTGCACGTATATCGGTATTTACACGGAGCATTTATGATGACCTTACTGAGCGGAAACGATTCTGTTAATGAAAAATCGATTTCGGAAACAGTTTTGATAAACGCGTTAGATTTTTTAATCCACTACCTTGACAGAGGGGAATGATCATGAGAGGCGGGTCCTTATAGATAGATAGTCAAAGATTCTTAGAGTATATTATTTAATTATTTGAATAAATGGAAACTCTTTAGTTACTTTCTCAAATAAAGTGTGCACACTGTATCTACACTATGTATGGAGGTTTCAAATTATAAAATAAGTTACTATATGGCTGGATGCTTTAAAGAAGAAAACAATAATTGTCAAAATTGTCAACTCAAAATGACACCTGATATCGAATCAAATTTCATTGAGGTAATAACGATGTCGTGTTAGTCCGCTAGAAAATAAGTTGTCATTCTTTGTTTACTTCTATAACCTACTCAAATATTTAGTTTTTACACCGGCTTGTGCTCGCTGGATAAATCCTATGTATGCCCCTTGATTCCCTGTGTAAGTAGAGTTAGAATAACTGTACTAATAATCAATTACTGGTCACAATAATGGTTTCTGATTGATCTGCTTTATTTTCTTGTTTTATCTTATTTAGTCACTTTAAGTGAATTTTTTAATTTTATTACTTGATTCTGTTATAATGTTTGATCCTTGCTAGACTAATACAGAATTACTTGAAAAATAAATTGACTTCAATGGTTATTTTTAAAATTCAGCGTTTTCAATGGTTAAAATGTTAATAACTTTTGATAGAGAGAGCCGATTTGAATTAAAAATAGCCTAAATGTTAATCCAAGAAACAGGCTATGAAGCCACTTCCTCCAAATCTCTTCAGTAGCTATCATTTGATGCGCGGTCAAACATACAGACAAACCGACAGACAAACCGACAGACAAACCGACAGACAAACCGACAGACAAACCGACAGACAAACCGACAGACAAACAGACAGACAAAAGTTCCAAAAATAATAGAAATGGATTGTGTTACCGATTCTGAGTCCCCCAAATTAGTTTTTTTGTAAATATAAGCAATGTACAGACACGGCTCACTTACATTCTTATTATATGTAAGATAAGATAAGATAAATAAACCTCATGTCAGTTTGACCCTTGTCAAACTTGACAGACCGTAAATGGCGCCAAAAGATTATTGTTCCCACTAATTGTAATTCTACGCACATTTTAACCCTGTCATGCACCTGACAAAGGAATCTATTGGGTATCGCAAATCTCTTCAGAATTAGTCACCACTAGGTGCAATAAACCTTAAATTTTTATTCCATTGTTAGTGTTTACATTATTGTATGCATGTGTATAATAGGTACAATCTATAACAAAAAAGCACAAGATCCGTTTTTTATGGGATAATGTGGGCAAACGGGCACATGGATCGCCTGATGGTAAGCGATACCGCAGTCCATGGACACTCGAAGCACCAGAGGTGCAAGCATTGCACTTGATGCCTTTTAAAAGGGCATCCTGTATCTTCACTCACTTGGCGGATCACAATGTAAGCATTGTTTCACGCCGGTTTTCTGTGAGGTTGCGGTATAACTCCGGTCAAGTCAAGCCGCCCCATCTGTGCCGAAGCATGGCTCTCTCACGGTAATGGCAACATCAAAGAATTTATGCAATTTATATTTAAAACATGAATGCAATGCAAATTGCATACAATTTATCTTCAAGTGATACGCGTCTACCACATTCTAAAACAATATCGATCCCGTTATAATTTCTGTATTGTTTATACATCTATAAACAGTACCATTCCTGATTTATATCGTGAATCAGAAGCTTAAACATTCTTCAACCGATCAAATGTAGTTTTATCTTTAAATCCAATCTTAGGTAGTGCAAATATTTTAACCGACAAAGTGTCTGTTGTGTTCGCAACAAAAGCGTGATATGAATCTATTTCAAATATTGTAAAGGAAGCCATTGAACTAACGACAGTCCAATTCCAACCGATTAATTCGTACAATAAATCAAGGCTTTGATCGACTCTTGGAAATATAATCTAGTTGCCTGCAGTTTTCAAAATATCTAGAACGTTATACAAAGGCGGCGGGCGTGTTGTCTTTTTATCTGATCCCAAAATTTTAAAGCTAAGTCTATCAGTTTCTCGCAACCAAGCTCGTTTTAGGGTTAGAAGTTTTTTGTTAATATCCTAATTTATGTTGTCCTGACTGGACTAAACTATGAATCAGTTCTATTTATAGATTTCGGGGTATCCATTAAATAATTCAAAAGGTTATTTACGAAGTCATCTTTTAAACTTTTGTTCTTCAGCCGGTGTGTTTCAATTTATTAAAACCTAGAATGAATACATGCATTTTCTTTAAATTGTGGAGAACCCTATTTTGGATTGATTTTCATTTATATTTAAACTATTATTTATGCTCCATTGTAATAGTTTCGTTTAAGGTAGGTCCGAGGAGGACATACGCCGATCTCATTGCCGAGATCCTCCAAAAAGGTCAGGTGCGTAGTACTCGCAACCGTATCTAAGAGATGTATGAATGTGGTAGAAGCAAAAGAAGTATGCGTGAATGCAAGTGGCGGTCTATAGTTTCTGCCTACCTCTGTGGGAGAAAGGCGTGAGTGTATATATGTAGATATGAAGCTAAAGAGGTATGTCAGAATCGTAGCAAGTGGAAGTCTGTAGTCTCTGCCTACCCCTACGGGAAAGAGGCGTGACTTTATGTATGTATGTATGTATGATAAGGAGAAATATTTTCTTAAATTAATTATCATTACAATTGAAACTTATTCGTGGCTAATCATAATGTTTCGTCAGTCACGGAAGAAACAGGCTGTAGCTTTCATTTAAAAACTGAATTATACAATAACATTATCGTATTGTGTGTCAGTCGCAATGACAACTGGTGCATGACAGATCAAACTTCGAGCTACAGAACCATTGATGTAATAGGCCTCAGCATAAAAAAATATGATAACTCAATTACTATACTACTTTGACTATACGATACTAGTATCCTATTATTTGTGATTACGGTAACTTTACGGGTTTATAGTGAATTACTCAATCTATCTATCTCTATCTATCTTGATGTATATAATTCTTCTGCACGTGTGTTGACAGTGAACTCCTCCTAAACGGCTGGGCCGACTTTAATTATTTTTTTTGTGTGTGTTCAAGTGGATTCGAGGATGGTTTAGATTCACAAATTAGCCCGGAAGATGGCGCTGCAGTCGGTATCTAGGCATCGCTTGATATATCATGCAGGACAACGTCTGTCGGGTCCGCTAGTACGTATATATATATATAAAAATGAATCCCTATTCCCCTTGGTGACAGCATCACGCGTGAACGGCTGGATTAATTTCGCTAATTCTTTTTGTGTTGTGTTTCTTATGGTAAGGAGAAGGTTCTTGTGAAAGAAATAACTATGAAATATTCGCGGAACATTAGAAAATTTAAGAAAATTCGAATTCAATATTCATAGATAATATAGGATAACGTCTGTCGGGTCAGCTGGTACTCAATATATTATCATTATGTATTCTGAAGGCTGTATTCTGAATTGACGCTCAAGAAGTGATAAATTCTGAAGTACCTATTCATTGGATGACGTAGTTGATTGGAATTAAAATTGAGATCACTAAGTTCAGTGATTTGATTTGATAATTTCTCTGAGTAAATTGCTCTTCAAACCGGAACATAATAATATTAGCCCTTATTAATGTGCTAAGCTTATAACATTGCATGCTTTTCTGTAAATACTGAAATTTTCTTCCAATATATCTCAAAATCCATGACACCGAGGCCTAGTCGAAAACTCCGAAACACAATTCACCGTAAAACGTTACATATTAAGGTTGTAACACGAAGTGCGATTGGAAAGTAACAGATTTAACAAGTATCTCTCACGCAATATATCGAAACATTACAAAATGAAATGGCCGAACATCTATATCTTTAAAGATTTGCAAATACACACGTAAAGAGTAATTGCAAATCACCCAAAATTGGTTGTTGCGCAATACGCATTTCCATTCTGTTATGGGAATTTAATTCTCTAATTGCTTGCTTGTTCAATACCGATTATTTTTTTAATGTGTTAAGCAATTTCCTAGCATACTTACCTATATAATAAAATTTTCCTAATAAGACTTTTTTAAAGAAAATGAATCTTTTAATTAAAATAACTTTAGATGGTGTTCCAAGAAGGTCCCGATTTATTCATTCATGCATCATATGGACCTTAACATTCCTATATATAAAATAAACATACATAATATTATATCAACATTATGACATGCCCTTACTCAGACCTGATTCCATTAACAACTTTTCAAATTAACAATAAAAGACACTTCAACGCCATCTAAAATTCAAAGTATAACCTAAGGGACAATAACACCCAAACAAAACAACAATTATACCGCCACTTCCTGTTGTCAGCATTAACATAATCGTATGCGTTTCGTAAGGCATCCACCTCATGTGCCCTTTTGGTGCCCAAACATGGCATAATTAATTCTAATCATATAACAGATACGAAGATAAGTAATGTTTTATTAATGTTTCTATGACAAGTATTAATTAGTGAGATTGAGGGGTCAAAATAAGACTTAAACTAAAACTGTAACAGACAACGAACAGCTGATACCAGTGGAAGTCTACTAGTATGAAATTTTACACAGGATTTGCTTATTATACGCAGGTGAGCATTAAACCGGATTTTGGGATATTCCACCGGGATCATTGCAAGTGCTCACTGGTCCTCGGATACAGAGCTGGACTAAGATAATAATATTAAGACCTTTTATCTTAAGCTGGCGTCAATGTGAAAGAGAAATTTGGCAATAACTGATGGTTCAACCATTAAGATGGCTGAAGCATCTGATGTAAAGTTAACTTGTACATAGTTTCATAAATGCACACGCGTGTGTTTTTTCTGTGTGTTATCTCTAAACCAGATGCCATAAATTACTAGATACATGTGCTCGAGTATTACCGTTTCTCAATAAGGAAAAAGAATGTGAACATTTACATATTATACACGATGTAAACATCCCACGACAAAGTCACATAATATTACATAATGATACAATGACCCCACCTTATCACATGTTACGAAGCCCTTCAGTATGTCATTAAACAATTCAAACACTTCCGGATATGACGTAACGATGAAAAGTGTTGTGTAAGGATGAAAGCGGGCCGCGCCCTCTTCAGCAAAGATAACAGGTTTTTAAGGTCGCAGGAAATTAAAAAACGCCCTAATATGGTAGGTGACGTTACGTTACTATGACGATACTGCGGTATTTTAACCGTTAATGGCTTAAAAAATATATGAACATAGATCAACCCCTTATCTAGAAAATTTATTCATTTAGTAAGTTTGATGGATGGTTTTCATGAATACTTCTCCCTACCGCTTTTTTTATTATGCAGAATATACTCATATATATATAATCTTCTATCATGGGATACGTCCGACTAAAAACCGCAATAATATAATCTCTTACCCGATTATATTTGCGATCACTCCGTCGTATTCTTCACCCAAAATATCGCAAGAATTACCAGTTTAAACCTTCTGACTAAGTTCTAATCTCATTATTCAATGCGAACATAAATGTGTATGCAGTCGAAATACTTCCTAACAAAGATTAAGGCCCACTTGCACCAACTTAACAATTGTGTTTAAATTGTAGTTAAATACAATTCTTCATTGTAATTTTGTGTTTGAATACAATTTAAACACATTTAAGAAGTTGGTGCAAGTGGACCTTAGAGGTGGGATCGTCGATAATATTAATTGTATGTGTGTTCTACGCCTTGAATAATGAGATATGTAACTCCGAGGAAATGTTTGGTAATGATGCCTGCCGCAATTTCCTATAATCGCAATTCAGCTGGGAATTTATGTCCATCCATCCCTTGGAAACAAAATGGTCTTATATTGCCAGCTTATGGAGCCGCCACGGTTTTCCTTTTGACTATTTCAAATTCATTTTCATTTCAAATCACTTATTCAAATCCAAGAAAATCTATACTAATATATAAAGCTGAAGAGTTTGTTTGCTTGAACGCGCTAATCTCAGGAACTACTGGTCCGATTTGAAAAAATCTTTCAGTGTTAGATAGCCCATTTATTGAGGAAGGCTATAGGCTATATATCATCACGCTACGCGGACGAAGTCGCGGGCAGAAGCTAGTACAATATATATTGACTAAAAGATGGAATTTTCAAAAGGACGCAGGAAGATTTCTACTTGTTTGGAATCATGTCAGCCATACCCTGGTGTGACTGCGGTAGTTTCTTACCATATCAGGTTGGCCAAAATACTAACACCACCTTAATTATAACAAACGACGTGCTATGAGTATCAATAATGCACACACACGCAACACATTCTTTAATAGACACACGTGTGATTTTAAATGTTCTAAATAATTCTTTATCAAAAAATCTTTGGGGACCTGGATTCACTGTAATTTATAAATAACTCATTGTAGTGTTACGTAAGTTAATTAAGTCTAATATTTATGTAATTTATTCTACATAAATAACTTTAATTTCGATATACATATCAATCAACCGATCAAAACTTTTCAAAATCAATTTAAATAGCCGTAACTTTTTTAATATCATACATAAGAATTTAATGGAAACATTGACAGTTGGTGACACATTAGATCACTACCAACGTGAACCCACTCGTAACACAAGCATTTAGCTTAGCACGAGGGGTTAACAAGAATATTAGTAATGTGCGATCCACATTGCTAGTAAGATTAAAAAAAAAACAATCAAACTACTAAATTATTCAAAATACTAAACTCTTCGTTAATTTGCAACATCGCCAAACCAATATCTTTATCCTTACATAGTGTAAAACAAAGTCACTCCGTCCGTCTGTCGCTTAGATCTTTTAAACTATGCAACGGATTTTAATGCAGTTTTTATCAAAGGACATAGTATTTCAAAAGAAAGGTTTTAAACTATTTAACATCACGCTATAGCAGCCGCGGGCGAAAAGCTAGAGATTACATAAAAAAGACTCAAAGAGCATAGCTTATACATATACAAACTAGATATAGTTTCTACTTTGGTGCATATTTTCACCCACAACATTTTAATAGGTATTCAGTCAATCAAATTAAATTGGCAATAATTAAGCAAACCCATTAAGATGGAAAGTGATGGATTTCGCTTTCAACTGTTTTCCTTTATTAATGTTCATCAAATTCATCCAATCATCGTCTTTATAACCAGTTTATGTGCTCAGGATCTGTATTTTATACCAATTTGTTATTCATTTGATTAAAAAAGAACGTACCGCTATCAATTTCTGTAATGCCTTTTACGACTTACATATAAAATTGTTTTTTTTTTATGTAATGCAGAAGTAGATCTACAAATGATGAATACCTTCTATAGTTATTTTTTTACGCATGCACAATATTTTAAAAGAATTTCGATCTTAGGCGCGATAACAAGAGGATTAGATTAGATACACCGGTATGCCTAACCAGTGGACAACCTGGTTCAAATCCTGCTTGAACTCGAAATTAAATTACAAATTATAGGAACAGTTTTGCAGGGATTATTTTATTTAGGATAGAACTTTAATTGTCATCATTATTTGGCCTTAGGATAGAGTTTTTATTACCTTGGGCGTTTTGCCGTCACAGTACAGTTTTGCACTTACATTAGGTAGTCCAGGGTCTCTTGACCAGAAGCTTAATTATTAGTTTTTTTTATGGGATAGGGGAGCAAACGAGCAGACGGATCACCTGATGGCAAGCGATAACCGCCGCCCAAGGACACCCGCAACACCAGAGGAGTCACGAGTGCGCTGCCCGCCTTTTAAAATGGTTCAGGCCTCCGGTAACCTCACTCACGCGGCGGTTTTCTGTGAGGCCGTGGTATCATTCCGATCGAGCCGGCCTATTCGTGCCTAAACATGACTCCCACGTTATTTCAAACGCAGATTTTCTCAGATTTTCTTTTACGTTGCCATCAAAGAGAAAACCCCATTTTTCCCATACGAGGACAATACTATTCCTCACTGCCCTTCAGATAGGCAGCTCGTAAGAGGCGAGAAAATATCTGACTTGCTCAGTGGTAGGACCTCATGGGGTCTGACTGGATGGCGATCACCCTTACGTCGGTGTCTGTCGTAAAGCACCTTCGTATGTATTTGGACTTTTGTGCATTAGAGTCAGTTCCTCCTCGGTTGCTGCGGCTCTAGCAGTCTGCAGTCCGTAGGGGCTCAAAAGGGACGCCAACACACTCGTCTGGTGTTGCAGGGGTCCATAGGCAACGAGAAAAGAAATCCTCCATGAGCCCGATACTTTCTTACGTATCCGGTAACTTTCAATCTAAATAATTTATTACGATGCTCGATTCGCGACGATACTCGTAAAACTGGTGATATTATTTTAATTGTTATTGATGCTCTTCCGCCTTCCTTATGCAAGTATATCATCAATACACATCAAAACTTCATTTAATTAACATAACAGTCCATCTATATCGTTATTTTATGACTCATTTAAACGGAGTTTATGATGAATTATAGACTTTATCCACATAAATTCTACAATGTTTCTTGCGGTAGATGTGAAGAGATTTTGCTTTCTAAGATTTACGCGAATGTTAAGACATATTGAAATATAACACTTTACAGATTCTATCGCGTTATGTTTACATTACCAAAAATTTCGATATTTCGGACCTTTTACAGCGTCCATGGTCACGTCATAATACCTACTATAACGGGATAAAATCCGTAGTGTTTTATTTTATTAAATTATGAATTAGAAAAATGTTTAATTGAACATTTTTGTGCGTTATTATTTATTCACGTATCAAAAATTTAAATAAAGCCAATTAACATTGCAAATATGAAAGTTGGAATTCCCATTAATCATCTGTATACTTAGCAAATCACAAGGTATTTAATAATAAAAACGTAATGCTTATTCATAAAACAATGAGATTCCTAATATAATTTACACAGATAAAAACCATTTTATTTCATTACGTAATACAAAAGTAATTAAATCAAAACATATGAAAGGTTTTTCACTGAATTTTAAATACTTGCATACTACTAGTGAAAGAATGCTGGTTATTATAGCATAAAAGCCAGGCATATAATTCATCGTGCAAATATTATTTTGGCATAAAATGTTGTATAGGTACTTTTCACCTTTTTGTGGCAAACAAGCATAAGGCCTACATAATCAACCCATTATATGTCCCACTGCTGGGCAAGGGTCTCCTCTAACAATGAGAGGGATTACGCTATAGTCCACCACGCTAGCCTAATGCGGGTTGGTAGACTTCACACGCCGTCGAGAAAATCTCTCAAACGTGCAGGTTTCCTCACGATGTTTTCTTTCACCGTTTAAGCGCGTGATAATTAACTATTAATACGCACACAACTTCGAAAAGTCAGAAGTGCGTGCCTTGGATTTGAACTCGAGACCTTTGACTTGGCAGTCCAATGGTCATATCACTAGGCTATCACGGCTTATGGCTTGCGTGATAGTAAATAGTTACCGTTGCTTATTAGCTATATGGGCGTCTGAAACACCAGAGGTAGCGCTCACGCGTTGCCGACCCTGTAAAAGCCCTTTCACTCCTCCAAAGGAAAACACATAACCCTTATAGGATCACTTTGTTGTCTGTCAAGACCCAAGGGAATCAAAACCTACAGGGTAGTTCCCGTGAACTCAGAATCTTGAAATTTGGTATTAGTACTAAAATCCTCTTAAATTATGTTAGTTAAGCCGGCGGAACGTAACGTGGGCGTTGCGTATAACCTGTCGCACGTAATAAGTACGTAACACTGCGGTAATATTAGAACATACTACCTTTTATCAACTGATATGTATTTACATATATATTTTACTTACGTCAACTCTTGTGAATTCATGGACGAATAAATGTAGATTATGAGAGAAACTTCTGCATAGGGAATCGCAGTGATAATAACATAAACAACAACAAAAACAACACTTATTGTTTCACATTCAATATGTCTTCCTTAAATTTTAAGGAAAAACTAAACCACTTGCGACATATCTGGTATTGCGAGTGTCCATGGGCGGCGGTAATTGCTTACCTTCAGGTAATCCGTCTGCTCGTTTCCCCCCCTATACCATATAAAAAATGGCACAGTCTGTAAAAAGATACAATTTATAAAAGCTTAACTTTGGAAAAAAAAAATTGATTCACAAGGCTGTAACTCTAAGCGCCCTTCTGTTGTGAATGGAATAAATGTATTTGTAAAAAACATACATGACAATGACCGATGTAGTGCTCTGACATTTAACAATACAGACGATGCCAAAAAAATTGAAGATGCCGCCGTCGCACATGCCATATTGATACGAATAATATGGACAGCTGTCGACACGTAATTGTTTGCAGGTGAAAGCACCATCCTGCTGATGGACACAACGGACCGGTAAGTCAGTCTACTAGTTTTGTTTCAAATAATTCAGAAAAACAACTCGCTCGATAATTGGTTGTTGCAAATGCTCTTACGCAAGACACATACGCATTATGTTTGGACGTGAATGTTGGGTAATTAAGCTAGCAGTTGCAAATATTGGTTTGTTTCTTTTTTTCTTGCTGTTATGCTAGTTATGCTTTTTGTGGCAAATCTACCAAAGAGCTAGTTAGCTTCAGATTAAGTAACCCCCAATGGATACCCTAATAGTAAAATATCATTGGAAACCACAGCTGCTAGTGTCAAGTCAATTGACGAAGGGAATAAACAATAACCTGGTGAGATTCTTCTAAAAGAACCTTACCAATAGAGAGTAACGGTTTTAACATTGTTAAATTGCAAGCGGTAAGATGAGCAAGTGGAAAATTACGATCTTTGCTCCATAAAGGTAAACTGGAGATAAAGAAAACTAGTAGAAAATGCCTAAATGTACCTACTGCATTTTGCAAATGACGTAAATTGCGAAAACAGTGTGTACAAGCAACGTGACAATAGTTGGTCCAAATTAGTCAAGGCAAGATGTACCAACTGAGACAAAGAGGCTTTAATACCAAAAATGTATTCTAATTCTGTAATTTGTTTTGCTTGATTGCGTAATGTTTTTGTACTGGCTATCTTAAGTAGAGCATACATCTATTTAGCTTAGATTATTTCGTGTCTAGTTCTAATTTTGGATATTCCTTTTAAGGCATTATCTTGGAAATTTTGGACTGCATAATAGTATTGAAGCTTTAGAAATGCAATAGTTTTAATTCTATCTTTATGGCGATCAGTTTTTAACTCGGTATTTAAATGGTTAACGGACATAAATGAACCAAGGTATATCAATAATTCTGATATATGAAAATGTTGATTTTTTTAACACAGAATTATGACTCCTTATTTAATATGAATCAAAAATATTTTTTTTCGTGACCATGCTTCGTCACGAGTGGGCCGGCTTGACCGGAGCGATACCGCGGCTTCATAGAAAACCGGCGTGAAACAACGCTTATGTTGTGTTTCGCCGAGTGAGTGAGGATATCGGAGGTCCAAACCCAACGCACTTGCGTCGCCTCTGGTATTGCGGGTATCCATGGGCGGCGGTATCGCTTACCATCAGGCAATCCATCTGCTCGTTTTCAGCACACGGACGTTTCCCTGCAATGCCATAAAAAACGCTTTTGTAAACTCCAACGATGGAAACCAGGTTCATATACACTACTATATATACTGATAAACATTAAAGTGTAGTTAGAGAGTGCTGCTGAAACACTTTCTAGGCACAAACGAGCCTTTACCGCGGTGCTTGCATCTGAATACGGTGATTAGAAGCCAGATACCCACAAAGCATTAGTCTAAACACGGGTTACTTCACTTCACTTATTAGCTCTTCACAGCTCACTTAACAATTTTCTAACGAAGTTATGTCTGTAATTTCCTAGTACCGTTTGTTTCGGTTGCTATGTGATCCAACTTGGAAGAAATGGTGTATCTTTATCGATAAGTGCAGAGCTACACTATGATTTTAAAATAAAATCGTTATAAATAGTTTTATTGCCAACAATACTACAATAATAATAACACAGGTCAAAATAGTACAAGTTCAAGTGTTTTTATTTAAAATTAGCTTTATGCATTTATAAAACGTTTGATTCTAGGTGCACGGTTCCAAAAGGTTGATTCTATGGTGAAGAATCCGGCAAGAAACTCCGTAGACACTGATTTAAAAAAATAGTGTTTCATTCTTCTCTGGTACAAGATTGCGATATCAAGATGTGGATCTTGAAGGTTAATTCGAAGTCAATAACAATAAACGAAACCTAATTGAAATCAGGACAAATTTAAAAGCAGTCAAGCGAGACAGCACAGCTAGAGAAAATTAATCAGACAATAAAAAAGTTAATTGTACAAGGAATAAAACATGAGATGGACATAAAAGATTAATTGACTTACAAAACATAAACTGATTGATAACAGAAAACAGTGTAACATAGTAATAATCTAATATAAAGTTACGGGAAATTCTCAGTTCAAAGCGGATCATCTATCTCTTCCTTAGTTGGATGTATGTACCTTTACGGTCATTAACGGTCGGTATATTTATCGCGAATACTATCGGTACCTACTTAGTTTTAATCGTTGGCTGCATCTATAAGTTATTCTAGTTTATAGCTTAATTTAGTATTGTAATTACGCGCATGTGCTTTGGCATGGAATTATATAGCTATTCCTTTTATGTTTAGCCCACTACCATTTACTTAAATAAGCAATACTTATCTGGAATCTAGAAGTTGGTCTCAACATGTTGAAAAACGAAGTAGGAAGATGATGAGAAAGAAATAATAAATGGAATAAGTCTTTTCAGCAAATTCCTATTGCATTTTTTCCTCTGATTTTAAATCATCTGATAAATTATAACCCTATTCAGATTATATCAAGATAGTCGTCCAATGTCACTGAATGATTTGATACAAAGAACTATCGATATTCAAAAAAATTGATAGTAAATTTGGAATTGATGTAAATGTCAATAAGTGTCAAGCCATCCTCATTGGTAGCTCATTCCACCTAAAATGCCTTGATGTGAAGAACCTTACTCCTGTTTTGTTTAACAACTCCGTCATTCCTCTCTCAAAAAACATAAAAGACCTAGGCTTGCATATCGACGATAGGTTGGGTTGGGACAAGCAAGTCACTCAAGTGAGTCAGAGCGTGGCGGCCACACTGCGATCTCTCTATAGGTTCAAGCATTTTCTTCCTTCCTGCACTAAAACCCTCTTGGTCCAGTCCCTCGTGCTTCCTGTAATAGACTATGCAGATGCTTGTTACTGTGATTTATCCCAAGAACTTCTGAACAAATTGGATCGCCTACTCAATAATTGCATTCGCTTCATTTTTGGCCTTAGAAAGTATGACCACATATCCCTCTATCGTCACCAGCTTAAATGGCTTCCTATCCGGCAAAGAAGATCCCTTAGATCTCTTTGTATGCTTTTTTCTATACTCAATGATCCTGGTTCTCCTGAATACCTTAAAAGTTTTTTCCAGTTTCTTGGCTTTTCTCATAATCGCAACCTTCGAGCATCTGAAAATCTCATACTTCAAATTCCTTCGCACCGTACAGGTTTCATCTCTAATTCCTTCGCAGTTTCTGCTATAAAACTATGGAACGGTCTTCCACTTGACATTAAAAAAGCTCCGAGCAATTTCTCTTTCAAATGTAAAGTTCGCGAATACTATTTGAAGTCGCTGAATTAACTTTTCTTGATTTCATTTTTGTAAATTCTCTAATAACGTTGTTATCTGGCATATATATTTTTATGTACATATATATTATATATATATATATATATTTTTAGTTGAATTATATGGATTTATGTATTTGTGTATATGTTAATATTATTTTTGCATCTCTATTTTACTCAGATATTTATTTTTTTGTACCTATTTTTAACTTTTTCTCCCAAACCCAAAGGTTGACTGGTAGAGAATGCCTTATGGCATTAAGTCCGCCTTATGTACTACTTTTGTGCATAGAAGTATAAATAAATAAATAAATAAATAAAATATTAGAACCGAGGCCCTGAAAAGCAAAGTTTGACTCTTTCATACGATCAGCTTTTTCTCATCTGCAAACACCAATTCCCATAAATTTCCCGTACGATCACGATGCGAATATTGTTATACATAATATCAACAATTAGCGATTCCAGCCGCATCATGTGAACGTTACTACGTGTTGCCATCTCGATTCTGTTTCTACTCACGTTTGCGATGCGTACCTAGCTCAACATTCGTGTGAGTTGAACGCTCCGCGCGTGCTCCCGCTTGCAATTTTTAAACTTTATTCCCATGACCGTCTTCGATTTACATTTGACACGATGAGCTAATCGGAGTTTTTGTTGGTGCTATTGGAATAATAATAGTTTTTGTGTCACGTTCTTCGTAAATCTTTGTGTTTCCCTCAGATATTCATAAGTCAATATTTTCATCCTATTTTCGATCCGGTTTAAAAAATTATACTGTAACTTGATATTGTCACATCGTCTAACAGTCCAGATGTAATCTCTAATAAGCAACTGATTTGTTTGATTTTGTCTAACTAAATTCCTAAGTCACTAACTTTAGTCCTGGCTTTGGTAATAGGTCTGAATAAGATTATGTAATCAATCGTTATCCTGATAATCACCAACCTAACCTTACTGATTTACGGCCGGTCCTAGTAACAAATCAGTGGATTTGCTTACTAGAGCTAGGATTTTGACATAATGTCCATACGAATAATGTCAAAATCCTAGCTCTAGTACGAAAATCTATCGGCAGATCTATATTTGGGAACCGGCATAAGTCTCTGAGTCTCTACTGAGATATGTATCATAATTTTACCTGACTGTTTCATTGTGTTTCTGTTGGGTGTAGTTTGTTTTTATCTTCCAAGGGTTATTTAATAAAACTTATTTATTTCTTAATAAAATAGGTGTAGTACATTATAATACGTCAATGAACAATGAGCACGTGTTCAAAACACTGAGCAATTTGGAATAATTTTATCAGCTGAAGCACCGTGAATATAAAACGACCAGCCATTCATAAGAACTAGACAGTTACAAAACGATATTTGAATATCTAATGAAATATTTCTTAGGCTTTCGCCTATGGAATGGGCAATAAAGTAAAGTTATTTTCAACCTTATCAGTACGGTTAACCGATGCATATGGAATCCTAAAACATATTTAGAATTCTATGCGATGTAACTACTCGATGTATAATTTAAATTCTTTAGTGAACTGTCTTCTAATGGGACTTTTTTACTACGCAGTTTGCGCTAACCATGAAAACAGTAATTTTCATCTTCACATATGACTAGGTATAAATTAATCTGATGTGAGTTTTTCGTGAGCATTGATAAATATGCACTTAAATCGAGTAATATATTTCAAAAGAGCTTTAACTAAAATTAATGTCTTAAATTAAAAACAAATGTGGTTTATTTCAAGTGAGCCGGGATTACTTGAACTTGCCAGTGCTAATAACTTCGAACGGGCAGAGAACAACAATAGGACTAAATAAGAGGCAGGCGACCGTGCGACCGCCACCGACTCGCACGATCGCAAGTATAAGCTGATATAGATGGCAAAAACTAGCATACCTAATGATACTGACAGTGTCTGTAGAATGCACCAAAATCATTGTTTACTTGAGATTTAACATTAACAATAACAATACAGGCACAGATTTTATTGATTAGTAAAAACTTTGAATTCTCCGAAAACTTGTTAAAGTAAGTACCTACTGATAAATTTTTTTTTTGTGCGGAAATGTATCCAAGGACCAAAACCCAATTTTAATTAAAGTATATCAACTAACATCACATTCAGTTTTTGCAAAGAATAGATTATTATAAGTATTATAACGAGGGATTACGAAGCTACATATACCCACTAATAAGATAACAAAAATTTTTGAAGTACTTATTATTTTAATCTAAAGGGGATCTGACAATTTCAAAGAATGGCAAAAACTTTCGAATGACGTGAATCAGACAGCGTGTGCAAAAATTAAATAATTTAGCCTGTGCGGAATGCTGTTGTTAAGATTTGACCAGACAATTGAGACTCAGAAGATTTCGAAAGATTCAGATCTGACTTTCTCTAGAGATACATTATCAAAGTTACAAAATTGTGCGTTTGTAAAACAGATATGAAGAACTGTTTGGAACAAATCGTTAATCGATTAGTTCGCCTTAATAAAAATAAAATCAAACAAAAAATCCGTTGTCGCGGGTTGACATTCTGACTGTGATAAATCGCTTTAACACTAATATTTTCCACTTTAAAGATTATTTTGAAATCTGTAACACTTTAAAAAATGTTATACAAGTTATACAAGCAAGGCAGAAATAATTTAAATAGACACTGTATTGATTGAACCCAAATAATTGACTAGTACCACATTTGAAAAGCATAAATACATTTAAAATACCATTGTGTGAATGATGAACGAGCAATGAATATGGTCACTAACTTTCTAGGACAGTCGTGATTGCGAGACTACATTCAAGTAATTATTTGCCTGAGAAAATATTTTTTGCGAGTAATAACATTTTATTGTCTATCTGTACCTGGTGGGACAAATGTCTGGGTTAATTCGACATCGAGATATACGCTATTTATGTCGTTATTTAAATTGAAGATAAGGACCACATTAGCTTGAGTTGTGTTCATTGTTTCTAATGATATCCTCTGTTCGTTCATTGTAGTCGTATTATGTGTGGAAGGTCAAATGAAATTATCTCCTCCGTCGATGTGCAATTTGGTAAGTTAATATTTATGATTTTCAGACTTTCTTCTCGTATGTACAATTGTGTATCCACTCAAAACAATGTTTCTGTAGACATTGCACGCACTGCTTTTCTTAAACTTTCAGCTGTACATTTAATAAAAGAAGAACATTTAATTAAATACTAAACTAATACCGATATCATATTTTTTATGTTTACGCTAATAGCTATAAGTTGTTGGTCTTCCTTTGAAAAAAATACAAAAACATATTGTGTATCACAGGCTCATGTTTGTCATACATTTCCAACATCAATATTAAAACATTTTTGTAACAAATATTTTTTAGATTAATCAAGTACATAATAAATAATTTTGAGAAAAGGTAAACAACCTCAACATAAAACTAAAATGGGATATTTCAAAATGGCAATGTTTAACACGAGGAAATATCAACAGATTTAAACAGGTGATAAGGAAAAAGAAAGTAAATAAAACAAGAGTATTATATATGAAAGAGTTAAAACTGCTTACATAATGCACTTCAATTATGATGCAAGAAAAATATAATCTCTATTAACCCCAGAAGACTCTTTCAAGGTGTAAAAAGCTATTCAAAACTATAATTTCTAGACAAACAGAAACGGTACTTTCCATAATTTTTTCAATATTCGTTGCTGCTACCAACTTTCGCTGATAGCACCAACCATGAAAAAGCAATAGATTCTGTAGAGGCCAGAGTATGTACACAGTAAGAAAGGGAACACACGTGGGAAGGGCAAACACATTCCGAAGCTCTAGCAAACATTTACTTCCTAACTACTTAGTATACAAGTGTCAACATTTTATAATAAATGTCTTGGAACCTTCATTTGGAGTTATGAAAACAGGTGTTCACGAACGGAAAACAAAATTGTTGATTTCAAGTAGACCAGCTACCAACCAATTATTATCGTCAACGTCAGCCACATTTTGGTATAGTTGAGCACGTACGCAATCATGATAATATCTAAATAAGACAAAACTGTTCTCTAGTTATTGAATATAGCTTTTAGCCTTCTTGTTTTGTAGTTCACATTGCCAAATAATTTAGGGAGGTGCTAGTGTTATACTACATATTTTGAGATCATGGCATACGTATATCATCATGACTATATGACTATATGTATATACGATATGTATATATCGAGCAAAAACAAGCGGCACGGCCTTACCATCCTTTTCTCGAAGCAGTTCAGGCCATTTTCAAGCCCTTACTTTAAGGTATTACATCAAAATTTATCTATATATGTATTGTATAATCCATTTTACAAACCACTTATTAGCCTCACGCATGTGGTCACACAAGGGACATGATACTACATAAATCACGAGAACAATATACAATTAAACGGCAGATAGATCAGGTGTCGCGGCCACTTGCGCAAGCGCACCGGTGAGTGGCCGCGGGTGAATGACAGCGGGACCGCAGGCCAATGATATAATAGTAATTGTACATAATCTTATTGATACTATCGAAGAATTAGATGCTGCTTACTGTTAGCTTCCATCTTAAATGGAATTTGATTGATGTTATTGCTAAATATGAAGTAGCCAATTATTATTTCATTTTTCAAGACTTCTTTCTTATCTAAGTGAACGGAACTGTCATTAAAGGAAGTAGGTCTCTGCTAAATCTAAAAGTATGGCATAACATATTTCGATAGTATACACATATCTGACAGATAGTTCTTGGACATTAATTGACTACTAAAGGAATCTAAAAAATATCACCAATAATAGCCCTTGAGCGTTCAATTATTTAGAGAGTTACAATCATTAATCTAGGGCATACAATCAAAATCATTACAATCAAAATGCAAATGAGCGCTACAATAAATCAAATGTAAACTTCTATTAATACAAACTAATTGTATGACAGCGGACTTGAGAGCATTGCTTGGGGCAGTCCCATTGTATAATAATATTAATTCATTGAACATAAATAGTGAACGATCGAACACATGTGTTAGACTTGAGGCATCATTATACAACTTAGTAATCTACATGTTATTACGAAATACATGGTTGTTATTGGACACAACAGATTAATACTAACTTATTCGATAATTTTTGTTCGTTCGTTATTCGTTAATGGACTGTCGTATGGAAGCATTTACGCTTAAATTTGTCTCTGAATATTAACCTTTATCCCTTTGATTTCTTATATAGATGGAGATGGTCAGGGCCTCTTCAATAATAGCCTCTCCTGTAAGAACTGTTTGGACTTTAGTCTCATCGCTGAAGCAAGCAATAATCGATTTACAAGCTTCAAAACCTAATACACTGGTGTTCACTCACATTGTGATATCCCCTCCAATAAATATCTCCAAAACTATTTACTTCCCCAAGGATTTTGTTGTATAGAAGTAGATATCTATTACATACAATTAAAACCGAACTTATTATCTTTAGTGTTCAAACAATTGCGCAATGACCGCTATAATACCAGGCCTTGTGCCTTGTAAAACTGATTTCACATGCAGGCAGGTTTCAACACAGTAGTAAACAACACTACTCTTATCAGTACAACAGAAGAAGTATTGTGCGACAATCAACTGACAGTCACACGAGAAATATCTCACTTCAATACTTCAATATCGGGCAAGGCGGCACTTTAATCCAATGACATTATTTAATCCTTTCCCAGGTTTGTTGCAAAAGTTGTTTTTGATTGTTGACAGGTTATAATAATAATATTAAACGTAAAATGTCATCGTAAATATGCTGGCAATTTGTCAGACAAAAAAGATAACAGATTGTAAAAAATTACATTAATGGATATGTTGTGAGTTGAATAATTCATACGGTAAAAATCCAAGAAAATATGAATACTTAAATATTGAAAGCGAAATTTATAAGAATGTCATCAAACATCTACTATAAAATACAGCGGAACACCCAAATATAAGAGAATTAACCTTCCTAGTGATGAATGAAGCTGACCCTTCACTAAGTGATAACACTAATAAAAAAACATAAATATCACATGCTGCCATTACAGAAGATGCTATCGACAACAAGGTACAAAAAGCACACGCGGAAATATTTAATTCCAACGCGTATTCTTATTAAGCTTGGGGTTACGTAATGTTGTTAGTTAAACGCTTACAATTGAACTGCTAAGGGTTCCGTTTTTACACAATGTTACGTTGGTTCAACTGACACAGACTAAGGAGCTAGTAATGAGTCGTAATTATTGAAGAGGTCAAAACAATATCTTGTATAGGAACCTGATCACTTTTCTTTTTCTAGAGAAAATGTTGGCCGTTACCAAATTTATGTAAAAAGCATGTTATATTGATAGAGTCACGAGAAAGAACCGCGGGAGAGCTATCCTTCGGCACGAATGGGCCGGCTCGACCGGAGTGATAGGTCTCGCAGAAAACCGGCGTGAAACTACACTTACGTTGTGTTTCGCCGAGGGAGTGAGGATACCGGAGAACCAAACCGTTATAAAATGCGGGCAACGCGGCTCTTCTGGTGTTTCGGGTGTCCATGAGCGATGATAATCGCTTAACAGGTGATCCTTTCCGTGTGTACTCGTTTGCCCCCTTATCCCATAAAAAAAGAAATACACAGGGCTATATAAAAGAAAGACTAGAAAAGTTTTCAAAAAGGCCAATAAATACTATTTGTTTTTTTTTAAAGCTTACTAGCAATGTGGGTCGCACATCACTAGTATTCTTGTTAACCCCTCGTGCTAAGCTAAAATGCTTGTGTTACGAGTGGGTTCACGTCGGTAGTGTAATGGGTGGGTTTCGAACCGGCAACCACATGATCGCAAGTCCGACGCCATTAGGCTACCCCCGCTTCTTATGTGTTATAAATCAAGTATCCTAATTTTACACTAAAACATCATAATAATACATGAAAGTTAAGTCTTATTCTTCCGTTATAGCAAAAACTTCCCTCATAGACAAGTCACAACTTACAAGCATGTTTCCCACTGTTCTCAAATGTCTGTTCATATTAATTACAAGCCACTAAAGACCAGGATTGCATAGTAAAGGTAAAGAAATAGGATTTCGCACGAGTTTTTACAGCACCAACGTATTATTAGGTGCGAACAATAAAATTATATTTCTGCTCAATTATATGAGTATTGCTTTAACATCGAGACTGTCTAATTGACATTGCAATGTAACAAAATCACACCTTACTTCATTCATATCTTCTATCACTATTCATGAATGTTTGCTACAAGATGAACTATACAGATTGGAAAAAGTTCAGGTAAATTCAGATATTTAAAAATGTTCAACGTAACTTTAAAAACCTACTTAAAATTTGCATATCGATTTAACGGTGAGATATGTTGTACAAATTATGTAACTGAACACCTTGTAAAATACTGTGTCTCTAGCAAATAAAGATCATCCCATTCTATTCTATTCAAAATATAATTCCAATCTAATCTCAGCAGTGTAAATTACAAATGATAATATTCCCTTTAACTAAAAAAATCGCCCAAATGTTACCACAAATGGCATTTGCAACAATATCTATAGTAAAAAACTTAATAATACTTTATTTTTAGAATCTGTCGCTAACTTTGTAGGTGCAAAATATACTAAACTCCATATTAATATGAAATTCAAACCACATATTGAACAAAATTATCTCAAGACGGACAAGTTTTTCCACTTTGAAAGTTGATCAACCCTTTACTGGTTTTGATCTCGCAACGGATAGAGTTTTGCTTGGTCAATGCAGGTTATGCAGAAAATGCTCTTTATATCAACGCTAACCTCACTAATTCATTTTGTGATCTGAATATTATAGAAAATAATATTTCAAAAAAGGTTATTTTATATTGGCGCATTGCTTATGTAGCGAATGGACATATCTATACTAATATATAAAGCGGAAGAGTTTGTTTGTTTGTTTGCTTGATTGAACGCGCTAATCTCAGGAACTACTGGTCCGATTTGAAAAAATCTTTCAGTGTTAGAAAGCCCATTTATTGAGGAAGGCTGTATATCATCACGCTTCGCGGACGACGTCGCGGGCAGAAGCTAGTGTATTATAATATGAGCCGAATGCTTCATTATTTGTATTTAAGTAATTAATAGACGCTTCATAATTTTGTTTCATCACTGACACACTGAAATTTTTAAGACTACCATAATTCCGTACATTTTAAGAATTGGTTATTTGAAATATCCAATTTACTTTATTTTCCAACATAGAAACATATTTATTTACTTCTCAATCATACAGTGACTTGCCCGTTTTCGAATACAAAGAAACATCTATCATTATAATGATATTTTATAGTAAGTTTATGCATATTCAGCAATGTATTGAAGCATAACTGTTCCGTTAATCATTCGAACCCACATATTCGAAGGCATAAACAGTAACCTAATTAAATCAAACGTCAATCACAAAAAAAAAACAAATTTACGTAACCGTGTCTTGTCCTCGTGTTTTAATCATGTCTATTAGTTCTATGGTTTTATCAAATCTTCCTAAAGAAATTGAAGTCGTCCTTTACGAATAGATGGGATGAAAAATAGTTTCTGTCGAGCAAAAGGAGTTATTACTTAATGTAATCAGAGTCTACTTGCAGACCGCCGAGTGTGAAATTGAAAACATGACAACGCATAACTAGAATTAAATATATGAAAATAAATTCTTACATAATCCCTTACACAACGTCTGTAAATACGATTGAACTTATCGTAATGGCTGTTTGTCAGTATTAAGATTTTCTCCGACCGTTTCCGGTGGGCGCGACACTTTCGTTCGTATTGTTATTCGTTGGACGGTCAGCGGCATGTTTTCTTGGAAGCATGCATGTAGGCGTTAGCCGCGACTGTCAATAGGTACCTGTGTATACGGAGAAATAAACCAAGATGCCCATTGTCGCGAGTCCCTTTTTATGGTTATTTATTCCCATACAATTCCTGTTCAGTTGAATTTTTAAGTTCTTCAAAAAAATATTTTTATGAACATCGATAAGGACTGCCTTATTCGAATCGATTATTGTGACTCTTCTCGTATTTGTGTTGTATAGCATTTTGCTCTTCGATGGTTAAGGATTCCTTCCCTATAGTTAAATATATCTCACATATTTGCTCAGACACCAGCGGAAATTCCATAAGCTGCAGCATAATGTACCAAAATAGCCTAAAGTTCTCAAGACGGCTTGAATACCGCAAATGCAAACACATAGTATAGAGAAGCTCCCAACAGTGTCACAACTTCACTATTTGAATGATAAAAACAGATCTTCTAAATCACTTATCGAAAAAAGAGGCCTAAGGGCGGTTCTCATTAAAAAATCTGTCGATGAATTTGCTTACTAGATGATGTCAAAATCTATCTCTAGTAAGCAACTCCACCGACTGATCTTTTATTGGGACCGGCCGTTAGTATATTTAAGGAATGTTAAGTAACTAATAAATAATAACATAAACGTGAACAATCTTGAGACGTGTGTTGCCAAGCGCCATTCAGTATTATCTCCCACGTCGCTAAACTCACGCATAAATCGACTAAAAGCCTACAAAGTAAGACAAGGTGATAACTAATTGCGTACAGCAGTAATTCACCTTTCGATCACGCACGCAACTTCTTAACGAGCGGACCACTCTGCATGATTCTGTCACGAGACGACTTGGTTAATTGCTGTGAACCATTGCAAAGAATTCGGGCTAAATAGTAACTGGAAGTCGATGGTTTAAAGATTTAGTGAAATCTTTACAAACGAGCAGATAGATCGTCTGATGGTAAGCGATTACTGCCGCCCACGGACACCCGCAACACTACAGGAGTCTCCGGTATCCTCCCTCACTCGGCGAAACACAGCGTAAGTGATGATTCCCAAAACACTGATGATCTAGGCCTTGCAATTGATAATGAGGTGGCAGATTGTATACTAACGACCATAATTTTAATGGGTAATCAAAAAATATCTCGAGTAGGTAATAAAAGTATGAAAACAAAGCATTGCCACCAACAATCCAATCAATTTACCTAGTTGTAGACAAGCCTTACGTAATCTATAACTGTTTATATTTCCTCGAATCATACAAAGTCAATTTATTTGCAAGTGAACTGAATAAATGACTGCATTTGCATTGAAACTCTGTTAACGCAAGTAAACTTCCACGCTTACGTGAGAAAGGTATGTTAAATAGAGTCTTTTGAAATTCATACTAGACATTTGACTACAATCAAATTGAACAAAAGCAATGCCTATCCTGTTTTTTATACAAATGTAGCACCGTTAATTATTGAGTAAATTTTCAGTTGTGGTAAACGCACATCATCTTTGATGATAAAACTTTTAGCTAGTAGTTGTGATGCCGCCTTTATACTTCAATATAAAACTGTAAGTCAAATATTAATACTACAAAAAATACTATTATTGCTCTTGTTCATATGGAACGATCTTTTCCTGTAACCGAGAATCGTTTTAATCAAAATGTTGTATTTCCTAAGTATGATTCATAATTTCAACATTGTTCGTTTCATTTTCTCATGCAAATTTGACTCCGTTCTATATGGCCACTGAAAGTAGCGAAATGTCGGTTTCATAATTTACCTTCTGCGGTAACCTTACAATACCTTTCCCTAAAACCACAAGTCGTCTACAGTAAATTAAGCATTGGCTATTTGTGTTTCTGTTCAAATAAGAATGCGAGTATAATTGGCTTACTTAAGATTTAGTTTTTCAATTACTGTTATGTAAACTAGATATTAGATAACTACTTCCTAACCGATATATTACTTTTTACGTTGCATGTCATTAAAAATGCACCTTCGTGTCCCAAAAAGAGCAAATGTTAGAATGCATTTACTATTTCATGTCCGACTGCGGATACGATGTTATTAAATTGGCCTTTTGTTTTAGGGTGTGATATATTTCCGCTATTTATAGTATTTCTTTTATTGTTCTGCAATTACTCAATTATTACAACTGCAATTACAACAGCATCAATGAAGGAAAGTTTTCGGATGACAAAATGAATAATACCTTATGCAAGTTCTCCGTCTATGTATACAAGATACTCCTCACTCCCTCCAATAACTAACTAGCTGACGCATTATATAACCAACATACTGGCTAATACCCAATTAAACAATTTCCAATAGCCATCATAGGAAATCACTGAGCATTAAAGTAATTTGATGTAGTATTATAGTTTTGAAGATTTTTCAATTATATAAAATCGAAAGTGTAAAGAGTGAAGGGCTATGAGATAAAATGCTTACATCAAACACAACCTTACTAGGAAGAAGTCAAAACACTATAAAAGTAAATAATAATATTACTGACAATAAAAATTGTAGAGTTTAATTAACTATCAACGAAATATTTACTATGGCAGCCAATGATATATTAAACCACATAATGTGATTGATAGCAGTTCAGAAACATACAAATGAATTGAGACCCTCCTCATTTTTTTGAAGTCCCTTAAAAACGAAAGAACAATAATCAAAATTTATTTGAGTAGAGCTGGTGTTTCAAATTATACACATCTTCTTTAATAAGGCATAGACAATACCATGACTAATGAATTACCTAACACAATTTTGAATGCTGCGATATTTATACGCCATACAAAGATTAAGTAATCTACTCATTCAACAATTCATAAGTGAGTACGTTGACACGGATCACTTAACCTTTTCACCACGATCCTACTCCAACAAAATACATCCTTAACATTGTTAAGTTTTCTCATGAAAGTTTACCTTGTAACATTTGCATTCTATACTATAGTGTGTCAATGTTATTTAAAGATTCTGCTATTTGCATATATAAACTGGCGATGATTTGCAAAAGAGCGGTTTAAGTGATGTGCTTTAAATACCATTCTAAATACACTAAATATTAGTGTATTTGGAATTGAATACTGGGTCGTAATACACATAACATTACGTATAAACCCTTCTCTAAATCTTTATTCTGATTCCTGTCTAGAAAAGTATTTGTATCCAGGTTCTTCAAGCAATATAGGCGACCAATCATAATAAAGCTTTGTTTTTTTTAATTCAGCCTAAGAAACGAAAGTGTGTATAGCAGTTAGGATGAAGTAATCAACTCACAGCTATCTCATAAAATTGATAGGTACTCGTTGCATCTTCATCGACACATCACATTCACAGCTTAAATGTCAGCATAAATAAGCACAAAGGCAATAAAATTCACACCGACATCACTAAAATGGTACTATAGTACTCCTACTTTCATATTAGCACCTCCATTTCTGTTTTCGACACCTTTAACTAATTACGTAATGTAATAAAACCTCGCAAGCTGTTCTCATTTACCTGGAACAAAATGATAACGTTACTTTATGTATGAACAATACAAAGTTATAATAATTACGCAAACCTGCAGAGTAAATTTTTTCCATGATAATCAACAACACAAAGACAGAGGATGTTAATATTTGTAATGAAAAATCCTATCTGTTAAGCCGTTTAAAATCAGAAACATATTTAAAAATAGAATCAAAGAATAACTTTGTTTTCAAGAAACAATGTGAATAACATGGGGATCCCGATTTGTTTCCTATCCAAACATAGAAAAATCCATCATTACGACGGTAAATTTGGCGTAGGGACTGATCAGCTTCTGCAAATATTTGTATGATCAACAGGTAGTTGTTCCGGGTCTGGGCGTTTGTGTATGTGAGAATTTGTGTTTGTAAACGCACTGACGATACAGGAGAAAATCCTAGTGTGTATTCATTTTCATTTATTTCCTCACCAAAACCGCAATTCATTAGGTAGTACCTTATATATACGGCTGTGGTTCGCTGGTGCCTGAGGTAGGTGCTGTCGCAGCTGTATTAGTAGTAGCATGTTTTTTTTTTTTAAAGTAAATAACCAACGCCAATACACATGCGACTGTATGGAGGATAATGGCCAAATCCTTGCATCAAGATGAAAGACCAGGTTAGAATAACATTGTAGTCTTTCATACCTTCCTATAAAACCAATTATTAAAAAGTACAAAATTAAATGGTATATCAGCCCTATAGAATGTAAATAAAACACAAGAGCCTACAACTCAAGTACCATAGGGATTGGTCACCATAAAACATTAGAAACCAACAGCCATAAAACGAAGTTATGAATATTAATAAGTTTCGTAATCCATTGCTCCACAGAATTGAACCTGCATCGATGACAAATCAAAGTGCTGACTATATCATCATTGTGCTAACACAATACCGCCACCTTTCGCAGACAAACAATGCATATTCAAATAGTATTGTGGTGCAAATGATAGACGGGAGCGATTTTCTACCGTGGGAGAATGCTTCGGCATGAATGGGCCGGTTCGACCGGAGTGATACTACGACCTCACAACAAACCGGTGAAACAACGCTTATGTTGTGTTTCGCCGAGTGAGTGAGGACATCGGAAGCTAAAACTCTAATGTTGCGGGCGTCCATTGGCGGTGGTAATCGCTTACCATTAGGCGATCCATCTGATCGCTTACCTCCCTATCCCATAAAAAATAATATTCTTAAATATGTGATCGTTCCCGGGACACGGGTAAAAAGATAGCGATAAGTATATGGAATCTAAGACACTATAAAATCCAGCTCTAACTATTCTGATGCACTACGCACTGTTGATGAAGCATAGTTTTAAACTGCAGACAACATTTTTATTTCAAAACAAGATCATGATCGGCTATGATTGTCTTCTGCCTGCAAAGTGGAAAACTAAAAAAGAAAAAGAATAACCTAACCGTTTTTGACTTGTACCATTTTCTGGCACCAGTGAGTAAATTATCGGATGAATCATTAGAGTATGTGAATGCAATTTTAATGTGCCTATGGTTTGATATATCAATTGTAATTAGACAAATCATTAATTGACTGCATTAACTTGCATGTATAAATGCCTAATACACCTAACACACAATTGAATACACATTGTGTATTCAATATTTTATTAAAAGTTCTAATAATAAAATAAACTACACTTTCATTATCGTCACAATAATTATGTGGTTTGATATGTCCTGTTACAGCAATAGCTAATGAAACTTGTAACCTAAAAATATACATACTCTAATTTACTACTATTACAATGATGTATGACTGCGATAATTTCATATGTGTACTCATGTAGGCTTGCGTTTTCGTAAGATATAAAGCCCACACCTAAAGAGGCAACCCAGATACATAGGTGAACGACTTAAGTAATAGACAAGACCTAACTCATGTTAATATGCATATGAATGTGCTAAGTCACAAGCATCAACACTGAGCGAGTCATAAGATAAGCACACTAAAAGCTATTTAAAGCGAACCGATGTCAATGATGATAAATGACATAATACGCGAAGAATATCGATATCTACAATTATAGATATAAACAATAACTTAAGATAATAGGATCTCATGGAACAAAATAGATACAATAAGATAAATTTTATATTAAAATTGTTAAAAAATTTCATAACCCCTTGACGGTAACGACGACTAATTGTGTCGCTGTCAAAAAACCCTTGTCTGTAAGACGACTCATACGCTTTTTTGCATTTCAATTACTATTGTGTATTCAAACTTATAGAGAAGATGATAATAGGATCGGTAACCTCAACAACTTTGATAATATTGTTATTCCATTTCAGCTATATTCCTGTCGCTCTATCGCATCAAGCCGACACAAACGCGTCATTTCTCATAGCAGATGAATAGAACCTATTCAGAGTTCCTCTTCATGCATCGCCGATCACGACCAGATCCTAACAATGGGAAGTAGACGCTACCGACCTCGCCAACGAGCCTTGACCGACTACAAAGTACAAACATCAGGAGATAAAAACATGAAAGCAATACAAATTGTCCCATCTTTAAAAAATATTGCTGTAATTATGAGCCCTATTGAAGCAACCATAAAGAATATAATAATGCGCACGAATTTCACAATATCTTTATCCCTATCAGTACCATGGTTATGATGCGTTTCTGTGGCATGTTTTCCATTATTATAAGTGTATGATTGACTACGGTGTGACGGTAAATGGATTTCTTTCTCGAGGAAAAGGATGCTTCTCACGGTGTGGTCGTCATGCGAGGACAGTTGCGGTTGCAGAACTGTGTGTAAAAATCTCAGGTTCCATCAATAATGCAAATTCCAGCACCACTTTTTATACTAGGTAGGTATCCATTTCTGTAACAGTAATACGCAAACAATAGAATTCTTTGTTGAAAAAAAAAAAAAATGTGTTTTCTTAATCATGCGAAGGCGGTCATGATGGATATTTTAATATTTAAACAGGTGCCTAGGTGGTATATTAGTGTTATATAACTAAATCCTAAAACACTCAACGCCTTGAAAGCGAATTGTTTAATTAATATTTGCTTACTTTCATTCGCCTATTGCGTTGTATTTAAAATACAATAAAATTTAACATTATATACTCTCGTGAGAGTTAAATTACGAATAGATGTTATAGATGTAGGTATGCTGTTCCATTTTTAAGCAACAAAAATTACTCATAATTTCATACTAAGCATAACTTCAGATCATATCCATGTATAACTAAAATAAAAACTGACGTGGATCATGAAACAAATATCTTTTCTATTAATACTGATAGCATCATTTCAGAACACAATCGCACTCATATAACTCTATCAATTTCTAATCGAACACCAATCAATGCTTCTTAATATTCCGCAAACGTTCATGGACACAAAAGGTAATCTAATAACATAGTTTGACCATACAGAACACAATATTATTGTCGTCTATCACATATTGAATATACAATGCATGTGGGGCAAAGCGGCCGCTTTCATCGCCAGTGGCGCACGACACAGCATCACCATTCTTGGCGCAGCATTCTGGTGCGACGGGACGCTTTCGAATTTTTGATATATGGAGCCTATTATTATTTTAGCTTCATCGTTAATGTGCCATTTCAATCCATCATTGAACGATTAACGAATATTGTACTAATTAAAATATATACATGAAGTACCCTTACCCATAATAAGTTGACTATTGGATAATTAAATGGAACATGTTGTGCTTTCTCATAACTTGCGACCACTTAAATAACATGAGCAGGCTGATACAAAAGTGTATCAGCACACAAGATATAATCATGACATTAAATGATTTCCAGAAAACCATTCAACAGAAACAAAATGTGACCGAACATAAAGCCCTGAGGGACTCCCGTGCTTATCTTCTGACGAGATCAGCCCGCACACCCACCAGGCTGTAGGCTCGATCATATCTGCTACTGGGATGTAATACCCCAGCTAATTTTGCTTAACTTTAATCTTTATAGTGTTCTACCACCAGCTTCTAAGTTTGGTACTGTCTGTTGCGTGACTGAGATCGAATATATCACGTTATGTAGGCTTATTTCACTGTAGAATCTACTTAAATGAGACTGTTAAACGTCGGCCGTTATGCAGGTTTAAGGAACTTTGATAAAGTGAAATTTGTGTGGGACGTAAGTTTCCATAACGTTTCATTAGTTGCTGAGGAGGTAACTTGAAAATTTGTTAAGCCTACTTTCTGATTGTAACTATGAATTACTTGCCTTCGTAATATTCATAAAATATAATTAATTTGCCATATACCACACCTAAGTAAGTAAATCCTTTTGAAAATCAAAGAATTTATAACTTTGGGTCAAGAACAAACATTAATATTTAGTTAACAAGCTAGCTTAAGTATAAAATGATGTAAAATTGAATGCCGATAGGTAATCGATTAAATAACGTCACAACAAATAAAATGCTCGAGTAGCTGTGTCCAATTATCGGTTAAAGGTTATACGAGTACTAGATGCGCACGATTGACATTTAAAATGCGTATTGCTTAACTATACGCTCATAAAACTAGTGGATTATGGAGATTTAATAGGTTCAATACTACGGTCTGGAGTTACGTTACCTTCTAAAGTGACTGTACTGACCTAAACCAACGTTACATTGTCGAAGCCATCGACAATGGCATGAATGAATGGGAGTAAATGACTTAATGGTCCAAAGTTTGTGTTATCAGCATTCTTATTAAATTTCGTTTGATACAATGCAATGTATTCTTAGTGGAGACAAGCGTTCGTAACTGCAATGTTTAAAAAATGATTATCGTTTATATTCTTTGATTTAGTTAAATTAGTTAATCAATTAGTAAACGAATACAAAATTAATATATCTCTTTTATTCCGTTAATTCGTATTTTAATCATCACTAGTCTCATTATTCAGGTCTAGAAAAATCTTTTAAAACTTCTTATACCGTGAGATAAACAAGTTTTTAATTATTTAGAGTTACATTTTTATATCTTTTCATATTAGGCTTTCGCAAGACATTTTTTATTATTGCACGCGCACAATACCTGACATTTGCTCATTTAATTCTATATCTTTAATTCTTTATATATACCTACTCACAATAATAATATTTTTTAATGAGTTGCTAAATCTTAGTCCACTTTACTCTCAAATTTTCAAACTAGAAACATTAAACACTACAAGTAAACTAGATATAATATTAAGACTGATGAAATTTTTTATCATTATGTATATGTATATATACTTTTAAATTTGTACTTAATTATAACAATTTCCATATTTAATGTCTCATAAATGTATAACAAACTGGGCCTCGGATGACTCACGTACCTATGTCAAACTACAGACGACATAAATGGCGAAGCTTAGATACCTTGCGCCTACACTGTTACTAAGAAATATTAATTCTAAAGTAAAAATGCGAGCTGTGTTGCAAATTCGTTTTTAGCAATCGTTAAATACTAAAGTTTTCCCAATTTCTATTCTTCTTTGATGGGTATTTTAAACAGACGATAATATCGCCCGTAAAATTAATATGCTTATTAATGTATAAAAAGATAGGATCAAAACATTAACTAATAAATAAGTCATGACAAGTAGCCAGGCTGTTCATCAAATTAATTCTATCCAGCTACCCGTACGTAACAAACTTATAAAAGATAGTACCTAACTAGTTCCCGTAAATATGTCTTAGGTAATTGCCAACATTTAATAACATTAAGTGACTGGCAATATTTATTGTAGATGATATCAAGTTTCCATATAAGTGCAGGGGCTTATATGGAGACCGGATCAGCCTCATCCTGGTCGTTACTATGCTTTGAGATGTAATCATTTATCATAGTTTTTTGGCATTGTGTTTTGGTAGAATCTTGTTTGATTAGATTTTTCTAGAGCGTTGCTTTGGTTTTTTTTTGGTGTTTTATAGGATCTTCCTTGTCTATATGTTTATGTGTTTTGTTTCGTCTTTTAAAGTCACCAAGTCCGCTATTACTATCTTTATCATTAGCCTGTAGCTGACCAACAGAACCGATTTTTTCAGTTCACGCTCTTCATAACGATTTATGGTTTCTATCGTCTACTTTTACACCTATTATGAATACTCAGATAACTTGAAATTTAGAATAAATTGAAGATTATTATAATATTTTTCTAGGTCTCCAACCTACAAATAAATTATTTAATTCACTTAGAATAATGATGTATAGGTACTTAGCCTACATTCTGAACCTCATTTAGAAAAACTAAAGTAATTAAAATTAATTATAAGCCGCAGTAAATTTATCTTGCGAGCAAGTGCCGTCACAAATTAGAATTGAAACTTAAAGTGAGGATCGAATTTAATAAAGAAATCCTTAACCTGGTGTGTCATTGTTGACCTCAAGACTGCGCTGCTTTGTTCGCATAGCGTCATTACGATAATTATCTCACAACGTTACCTAAAAATAATTTCTGCATTTTTCTTCAATCAATTAAACCTTTTTCATGATAACAAACTTCGAAACTCCACTTAAAAATCGAATTTCTAATATGCAGTCAAAGAAAGAATCCCCAAAATCACCCGAGATAGGACGACCTAATAAACATCTTGCTGTAGTCAATAGCCTATATAATCTATCCCGTCGACTTAAAATATAATCGCAAAGCTATAAATCAAATAACCGTAGATGCGATTTTGGAACCAATGAGGTATAATCATTGACCATATAGCCCCTATATGGTCGATCGGTCGGGAATGATAATTGAGTTCTTTTTGATTAGGTACTCGGTAAACAAAACAAATATAGTAAGGTAGGAGGCCCACACATGGTGCGTCATCTACCCGCGCAAATAGAGGTCAAGATCGCGGGCGATACCCTACCTACAGTAATACAGAAGAACCCGTACCATGGAGTAGTAGGAGTACCATCTCACATGTAGGAAGCAGGGTAGGTAAGGTTTTAACCCAACATAACATCAGGCCTGTATTCCTCGAAAGGTTAAAAAAGATAAGACCCACAGATCACATCGACAGTATGTTTAGGCCTGGTCTGAGAGGCAACAATATTTACATAACTGGACCATACCACTACTGGCCCTATTAATAAAACCCAGAACCTTAGCGTAGCAGTTACATAGATAAAATAAATTTTCATATTATTTAATAGATACTATATAAGAAACTGTCGTATATCGCCTAAGTTGTTGGCGCATTGGTTGATCAATATTGCACCGTTGCAGGTCTGGTTACAGTTTTGTTTAGCATGCAGAATATTAGACTGTGGTATTTAAATCCGTAAGTCATAGAAATAGCTCTTTTTGGGACAACTTAGAAAAAAAAACAAAATCTTTCTAATGATAACTGATATTTATTTCTGTAAATAGATCTTTTGTGGGTGTACATTAGTACGCCTCTGCCTAACCCTTCGGGGAATACAGGCGTGATGGTATGTAAATAGATCTTTGAAAAACACCGAAGAAACGCCGTAACAAACTCGGAGAATCATGGTCTCTTTTATAGTTGTCTGGACTATAAAAGAGACCATGATTCTCCGAGTTTAGTATTATTAGAGTACTAGCTTCTGCCCGCGACTTCGTCCGCGTAGCGTGATGATATATAGCCTATAGCCTTCCTCGATAAATGGGCTATCTAACACTGAAATAATTTTTCAAATCGGACCAGTAGTTCCTGAGATTAGCGCGTTCAAGCAAGCAAACAAACAAACTCTTCAGCTTTATATATTAGTATAGATTAGTATTATTAGATAGTATTATTTTTCAAGCATAAATACTTTTTTCCAATCCCGGCACGGTACAAATATTTGTATGGGCTACAGATAGTTGTTCCGGGTCTGTGCATTTGAAATATGTGTTTGTAAACGCAAACGCGTACGTAAACGCACCTACCTACGATGCAGGAGAAAACCTAGACAAGTTATCTTTCCGTCAAACATTTTCGTTCGTTACCCCCATACCTAACACTGCCTACAACTTTATTGGCACACGCTAAGAGCAAGTTAACACGCTACCGACACAATGGCATAGCAAATTACTATTTTTTAATTAACGTCACCATTGAACCCCACCCTTGTCCTCTACTAAAATATAGTTATTATCCAGCTTTGTTTAACTCGTATATAATGTCCATTATAACTTGGCACGCGGCGAAATGAGGAACAAAATTTTATTAAGCAAGTGTGGTTTATTATTTGCAAGTGGCGCCGCTAATAAAGGGCCAAGTTATGTTGGTCGTTATGAACATGACACGGTCCTTGGCACAGATAATTAAGTTACCAGTACAATTATAAATACGTTTTGTTTATGCTCGCGGTACGTATCATTATTGGCGCTTAGATATTGCAATTACGATAAGGAATTTGTATGAAAATGTAAATGTTAAATCTAACAATGTGTAGTTCATGCGCTTTTAACCGACTTCAAAAAGGGGAAAAGTTGTCTTCGGGTATGGTATACTTTGTATAAATGTTTAGCATAACTTTATTGTTGATAAACTATTTTGAATTTTGAGAATTTTCTCTTATTTATTTTTTTCCCATAAGCCGTTAAATTTTTCGCGGAGTAGGTAATACTAATTATAATCGCCTTTTCCTGGACACAATACAAAGGTGTAAAACAAAATAGTTTTTAAATAATTTGTTTCCTCAACATCCTTATTTCTCTTAAATAAATTGACAAAGACTGAGCTAACATACTTCTACAAACATACGAGACGAGGCATTTTATTTGAAGGTGAAATTAATTTAATCAGATTGCAGCACGTAAATAATATATAACATCACAGCTGTAATCACAATAACACGTAAGTAAACTCCATATAATTTGAGTGTCATTTTCACATTTGAGGACGTCGTAATAGACTTATTTAGACATCACATGATGATAGCCGTTGTAACACGCAATGCAACTGAAAGACGTTGCATTATAATTCCAATACTGTTAAAACATACCAGGAGAATTGACTGTTATTATGTTTTGAGCAAGTTTTATGGTAATGAATGGATTGCTTTAGAGATTAACTAAAAGTAAGTAGGAACTAGATACAGGTGTTTTTTTTTAATTAGGCCTAGAAAAGTTGAAATCTGTTATCAATTGGCAGATGTAATGTTTTAAAGTAAGTGGAGAAGAAAGAGATGTTCTGACATTCACACCACGTACTCTTTGATAAAATCAACAAGAAAACTAGACAACCTAGAGAAAGAAAGAAAGTTTTAAGTTGCAGGAGTTGGGGGTGCTAAAAAGGCCACTTATGGTTACCTAATCATAATATGATTCACAGACACACGGCTACACAACGTGCCATAAGCTCATCTCTAAATGTTCAAAAAGCCTATAATTAAAAAAATATATGAGACCTTCTTGAGGAAGAAATGGAAGAATCCTTGCTAGACGTTAATCAGAGAAAGAAAGAGAAGAATGAAAAGACTGCCGTCCCTGTCAATTCATTTTTAAATTTATGTACCGTTAACGTATTATTGTATGTACTAGGTGTACATACAATAATACGTTCACGGTACATAAAGGGCATATTAAAAACACTCACCTTAAGTTATTTGCTCGGCGTTACCGCAATGCATTTTTACGAAAATTGCTCTCACCTGAAACAAGCAAAGGGACATTTTGTAACTAATTATTAACATAGCAACACTACCAATTAAGATAATTATGATAAACACAGGCACTTATATCATTCTGTTGTGATACGACCACATGTTCAGAGGCCTATTATGTGTTTTTATTACATAAGCTTAACACAAATCATGTTTGTTTGATTGTTGTGGCTGACATTTTGTTGATTAAAGTCACCTGTTCTTTAAATGCGTATGAAAGTCGGCAACGGTAATATAAAAGTAAAAGTATATTAATCAAGCTGCTTTTATTGCGGTCTGTCATAAAACTCATAAAACAAGAGTCATCATGATGATTAATTTTACGATTTTCCTTATTCTCTGTAAATTTAATCAAGTAAATTGCAAATTCATTACTAGTAACATCAATTTTTTTTATTAATTACGAATTCTCAATATTCTGACGTCAGTATTGTCACTTCCATTTTCCCGCCGTAACCTCAATCTGTCAAAAGAATGAAAATGGCGCGCGTTGACAGTCAAGCACGCAATTATGTATAATCTGTATAATTAGGTTTCGGTCCGTTCGTCTAATTGTGGTGCATACGTGAAACTTTCGTAACGTTCTGGTTTAATTGGCAAACTTTTTTCGGTTAGTTAGTCGCTCGCGGTATTGCAATTCGCGCATGAATTGTTAAAGAAAACGCCGCGTGTTTCTATAAATTTTGGTCGCATTGTGTAATTTTTTTTACACGTTAGCAATTCATTGATTGTATATTTTTAATTAATATTGTTGTGCGGAAATTCATAACAAAGTGTAATGTGTGTTTGTCCAAATAGTACCTAAACTTTAGTGTTTACACCGAATAAGTACCTTATTCTTGAACTATCCCAACTCAGACGTTCTAAGGCTACATTACTATTCATATTATAATAATTTATCATTCAGTTTAGTTTTTATTTGCGACGACATAAACATCTTCAGTAAAGTACCTCCATCATCATCATCAAAAGGGTTCCACCGTATTGAAGTATGAAAGCGCAAATCGATCATGCACACATCTTTATAAAGGCGGGAACACAATATGATAAAAATTACTACTACAAAAAGTCCTATATGACTGCACAATCTTTACGTTGTATAACAGTGATGTGGCAATGATAAATCAAAATGGAACTTTCACAGGTACCTACCTCAATAATGAGCATTCGATATAACAGTCAATGTGTTATGATTGAATCGCTCTTATAGAAAAGGTTTGTTACGATAGCGGGGAAAATTGTTTCACTTCTGTGAGAGAGACACAAAGAATGCCGGAAATTGTTTAAGTTTTTAACGTACAATTTTATTCAATTCAATTTTATTTTGAGCAACATTATTCAAGAATATTTTATAACTCTAGGCCTGAAACTAGTTATTGATATGTTTATTTTGATTATCATAAATTGACATACCGTTATGTCTATATTCCTGAAGGGTTAACATACTGGCGAACCATGCGGTTCCGCCCTTATAAAACTTCTGGTGGCGCCACTGCCGCAACATTAACGTTTTACAGCTATCTTCATTCTTCTATTACTTATTTACCGTCATCGTCAGATGGCACCAATGCAATGTTGCCAACACTAGGGGACGTAGTATCTTTAGTCAAGAGTAGACATTTCACCGCCAATAAAATAAATGTAACGATAAAAGTGCAAAAATTACAAGATTACTGATCTATTATTTATTGATTTTATTAACTGTAAAATGTTTAGAAATGAAAGCTTGTCAGGCATTCCATTCCCAGCAGGCCCGCGCCCTAACGAGAGTTGGATCTAACAAAAAGCCATTTGACCGAATAAGTAACTCATTGACTTGTCTTATCAGTTGAACTGATAGCCATCGTAGCCACTTTCACCGATGCCAGGCTGAACCCTCGTGAAACTACTTTCCAAGTACTTAGAGTCATCGCACTTTGAATTTATGTTGTTTGTTTGTTTCATTCAATTATATATTATTAAAATTGTTTGAAACTATTTCTGGAGATGAATCTGATAAGTATATACATAAATAAAACCCGAAAAATGTATCTAAAATCGATCTAAGATCTTTCGAGATCCCCTGAATGGTCCGTGGATAGCCACGGACCATTCATAACCTAACCTAACCTATACACAACAGCGCCACTATAGAGTGGCGCTGTTATGTATAGGTTAGGTATCCTTCGGGATGTGAGTTAAACCGCGGATAACATATCTGTTAAGTTATTAAAAATCTGAAGGAATAGTGAAAACATAAAAGCCTTAAGCATTTCGCGATATCGAAAATAGCACATTACATTGTTCTATGGCATATCTCAAGTAAATGTTTAATATCAGTCAACCTACCGGAGGCCAGTCGTTCTAACTGGATCGGAACTGATTGATCACCAGCATTAAGTCATTGGAAAACTATAATTCACTGTCGGAAAATGTTAAAAGAGATACGCCGTAAAACCGAGAACACACTGTATTGCGATTAGGTACTAGATTACAAATGCTGGTTTACTAATAATAAACATAAAATCGCCAAGTGAATACAATTAAAAACTTTTAGAGAGTCCAGCAATACACCAACATTTTATAAAAAATAATGGTTATCATGAAAGTAGATATCGTTAATTGTTACACAGAAAGAACCTGAAAGAATACTTGATAAAATACTACTTCCTAATAAATATAATAAACGTCGGGAATTACACATACGCTAATTGTTTTCCCGATCGGACGCACGACGATGAATTTTAAAGTCCATGCAGACGAAGTTGCGGGCAGAAGCCAGTATGTTATAAGGCAAAAAAAAACCATCAATCCTGCTAATGTTTTCTTCGAGGGGAAATAAGTTAAAAACACGTCAATCCTGCTAATGTTTTCTTCGAGGGGAATTTAAAATGTACGTAATCTAAACCTAATGAGATTTCGATATAGGTACTGTATGTGACTATAAATGTTGAACTAGTTACTATACGTAGGTACCAGTTTTCTTGCTCTTATTAATTTCCTGCACCCATGTTAGCCAACGCCCTGCATATAGGTGATCAGAGGCAAAAACCTCGTTAAAGAATTAGAAAGGAACTATTTTTAGCCATTTGGTTCGTAATAATCTAGATATTTTAAAGGGCAAAACGGTCAATGAGTTTCCCATGCTCCATACTACAACTAGAGTGTAATAAACGGAAAGATATTATATGTATCTCTTTTAGTAAGTAGGTACCTACGTACTCGTATATTTATCGTAGTTTAGTTGTATTTTTTAGTTCGATTCCATAGCATTTTTTCCTAATTTTGTTGATGACTATATATTCTCATAAAGTGCTCTATTATAAATAAGCATGAGGCAGTTAATTATCGTAAATGGAGCAAAGTAGTGTCCCACTTCGAAGCATTACAACCCTATCGAACGTGCGTGCAAATTTTATTATTAGTAGTATAAAGTTACACTATCACTACATAAAGAAAGGTCATAAAGTGGGATGCTTAGATATACCAAGTTACCATAATAAGTACCAACCAAATCTTTGCGCAATATTGATCATAATTATACTAAAATACTTTAACGATTAAATTACTACTTTACTAAAACCCGTTAAATATCTACCAATGGCTACTAATTTCTTAATGTCGGTTGTTAGCATTACTTAATCGGTAGCTTTAAGACAAAACTACGTTTAACTAAAACCTTTCTTGGTTAAAACCTTCAATTCGACGAAAAAGCAATAAAACGCACGCCTTTATTTTAAATGCCAACCACTCAACACCTGTTTTAGACACTACAATTTGATTTGATAGCATGATATGAGTCCTTTTAGATATTGCGTGCTAAATGCAACTTCCTATTATCCCTTCCTATCGCAGTTTTGTTTCGTTTATTGAGCTTTGTTCGACCCAACAGTTTCAAACTCCTTTTGACGAGATACAAAAAAGTTTAAACCACGCGGATGTTAATATTTAAATTATAATTAGAATATGCAATTCTCTTCATCAGTATTATTGAAACCTTTACCTTTATTGGGGAAGCGATGTTGAAAGCCAATGATGAAAATATTGAAAAAATCTAGGACTTTTTTGTAGTATTTTTTTTATATTGTAGACTGCGCCTAATGTTCGCTGGTCGCTTCCGTTTCTTCTGGTCCACATTGTGATGCACCGATGCCAGTATCCTAGTTTGTAACTAGCATAAAATACTATTTATTCGCCTATTACTATTTATTGGTACAGTTTTAGACCAAATACTTGCCTAAAACTGTGCTTTCGGCCACAATTGTCGATTTACACTACACACTACTTTAGCTGCAATAACGTTTTTTAAGGAAAGATTTTAATTCTCAGTTATGAATAATGTATAATTAATGTCGCAATTACTACTGCCATGAATCTAAAGAATTTTATATAATATGAAATTTGAATTTGACTGGCTCAGGTGTACGGTCAACCTTAACTAGATTCACATCACTATAGTGATGCATGCCACCGGTGAAATTGAAAGCTTGCAAGATTACGTACGACGTGTAGACTACAAATTAAAATCTTTGGTACAGTCCTACCACAATGACCATTTTCGTCATACATCGGCAGAATACCAATTGCACTACGTTCATGAACGAAGAGTGTTCAGGCTTGCCGAAGACATTGTGTACCAAAAACCAAAGGCCTATTTACATACGACATGACACGTGGGCGAGCCCAAGCTAATGGCAAAGGAAAGCTTACATAATGCTTGTAAAGGCAATAAATAAAGCTGTCGTTATGTAGGAGCTGAGGAAACAATGGGCGGGCGCAGCATCCGACGCGAGTAGCGCAGGCGCACCCGACAATACTCTCGTAACTTTGAAGCTATTAGTACCTACTTGTATGTAACAACCTTTTTTATAGTTTATGCTGTCAATGCTATTTTTTACTTTAGGTTTGTTATGAAATGTTTTCATTACTTAAATTACTTAACTAGCTTTTGCCCGCGGCTTCGCTCACCTGAGCTATCTTAGGATAAAAAATGGCTTCCAAAAATTATTTAATGGAAAACCAACAGTGATGATCTCTTCTTTGTATGGGTCTGTATACATCAGAGAGGTCAAGCTGTGTCTTAGTAAGTATCCGATTATTACCTAATTGTGATAAGAAGTTCACCAGTTTTTAAGTTGGAGCATATAGATACTTTCTAACATTGATAAATTAAAATCTCTTCAGTAGTTTTTGCTCCAACTCGTAACAAACATAGCTTTTTACAATTTTATAATAGTAGAGAAGACAAGAAGAAGAAGATATTAATTCTTCTTTCTTTATAACAGACAACTCTTGCACTAGGGCTGTGACGCATGGGACCGTCAAACGTATGTAGAATTATCGAAGACAGTACACCAAGACTCGAAACATATTTCCGTGGAACACACATACTTAGATAATATAATAGCCTCAGATCGGAACCGAACCCACGAAACACGCTACGTGTAGTACGAGGTATCGCCTAACGTGCAGTTTAGAACATGCGATTCAAATATGTTAGTTTTTTTTAAATTGATCATGATTTCATTGCGGTTTAGAATAATATATTAGTACGTAGTGGTACGTACTAATGTCGACCCAGTTTGATAGCACCATCAGATTTCCAAGAAAAAGTAACAAGATGCTTGCAAATAAAAAAATAACACGCACTGACGCTCAATAACTTGATGATTATGTGTATTTAGCATACACAGTTTTTCCTACTCCACTATAAAACGCTGAATCGTGTTGATACACGTAAAATAATTGCAAGGTTCAGACGGATTTTAAAACCACGTTGATTTTTTATCAGTTCATATCATGGAAAATTATGAACTTGACAACACTGATGGCGCAGCTCTAAAGCTGTTAATGTCGCAGAAACATCTGCAATATTCAGTGAAGAACTATTTACATTTTTTTTTTATTGTGGATACCCACTGAACGGATGAAACATTTTCTAAGTCTACCATATATTCTAACCGTAGCTAAGCTAGACCTTCAAAATCAAAAACTTTTGTTAAAACAAAAAAAACAAACAAGGAAAATTTGACTTATGTATTTTAAATCCATTGGCAAATATTTATCGGTTTCTATATGAACTGAAAAGTCTGTTAATATGACTCAACAACTATTTCATTTCAATCGTTGCTATTTCAATCGTATTATAATGATTGTTTAATGAAACCTAACGCACTGATCTCTATATTTCTCTATGCTACAGAGGTATTTGGTCTGTGCACTAGCCACTAGCGATATAAGAACTGTCAGTGAAAAAAAAAATCAAAAATAAAGAATAAGTCACAAAAATTAGTAGATAGATTTGAGACCCAACAGAGAATGGATATTTTTAATTACCACAGTAGCACCAGTGTACCAAATTTATTTACTAATACATGAACTATACATTGTGAATTACTAACGATCACCGTAATGACATGGCATTACGCAAAAAATCGGCGCTTACGCATGATCGGGTAAACTGCGTGTCACGGTAGCTAAATAACTGGATCTGTTAGTAATTACGTGCGCCTTATTTGGAATTACTTGTTAGGAAAATTTGGTGTGGCATAATCTAGTAATGGACAGGGGAAAATATGCCGAATTTTTTAAATATGATGCCAAATACAATACCTAGTATGCCTACGGATATTTTTTGACAACTTTTAACAACTCATCAAAATTTCATCCCAATCAAATAGGTTTAGGATTGCATTGATGATAAACAATACAAACATTTATTTATATTTCTTATGTTTTTGAGGTCACATAACATTTTTTGTGTTAATAACATAGAACTATGTTATTAGCCTAGTGGTCCTGAGCCAGTCTGCTACGCAAGAGGTCCTGGGTTTTGATACAAGGTTGAGCAAAGTGTTATTGGGTTTTTCAATTAAACTCCTAGTAGCAGCATGACAATAGGCTCACCCCCTATTACATGGGACAACACACCGGCTAAATGTGGGTGTACACTAGTACGCCTCTGCCGAACCCTTCGGGGAATACAGGCGTGATGGTATGTTAAGTCAAAATCATTATTCAAATCAAAATAATTACATTAATAGTTACTTAGTTACAGACAAACCAGAGTAGGATTATGATGTAGGTTTAATTAATTATCACATTCGTTAGTTATTTATTTAGTTAATCATTGGTTACATTCATTTAGTTAATCATTCGTTTACAACGATGGTGGCGTGTGCAACTGTGTGGTCTCGCCTACAGCTAGAACCACTCCATCATAGTTTGAGGGTGTCCTGTCTTTCGACAACAAAGAGGATTATTATAATGATCTACGTGCTGTAACTACAACATTAATTTATCATCTGGTTTATCAATCGCGGTTTTCAATCATTTCGATATTCTACTACCTAATTATATTAAATTGAATAGCCAATTTATTATCATAAGTGAGAACCATTTACTGAAAAATAGAAAATGCTTCTAAATTTATAGAAGAAAATCTATTACGCTTCTTATTAATCGCTTACGCTTGACCGGCAGTTCATCTGAATCTAAGCGACCCTGCGATCTACGCTTTAGCGCGCTTCCTCTAGAAGAAACCGATCTACTCGTGGGTTAAAACACGCAGATTATATCTATCGGGGCAGACCCACTCTGGAAGCGTTATAATAATACACGATAAGTGGTTTAAGCGCTGTGTGGTTCTACGCTAAGAATCGTGGGATCGACTCCCAAGTCTAGGAAAATGTTTTTCTATAGAATTCTCACTAGTAGCTCAGAGTTTGGCAATAGACTTGCATTCTATTATATGATAGCTAAACAGACAGGTGACATGTGAGTGTAGTTATATTAGTACAAGACCTCTGCTTATCTCTTGAGGTAATACAGGCGTGAGGATATGTTATAACATTTAGAAAGGCAATGGCAGGCTAAATGGATACAAGTCTGAAATTTGCCAAAAAATAAACACCAAACTTCCGTCATAGCTTATCGATGATGCAACTTACTCTTGATTAATTCCCGTGCCACAGATTATCCCAGAACTTACCTGTAACAAAAAATAAATAAATCAGAAACAATATCATGGCCGAGTTTAATTTTCCCATCAGTGTTGCCAGATTAACGGTTATTATGACAAAAAAAGAGTGCGGTAGACGCATCATTGTTCTCACTGCCCTATTTACCCAATGAGACATACCGCTACTTGCTGGTCATGAGAAAAACCATTAGATGATTCTTCAGATAGTAGACACACATAACATTTTAATATCATCGGTTTTTTGTCAAAGTAAAGCTAGTATTTTAAAATTGTACATGAATCTAAATATTCTTATAATATTTGAATTAGTATAATTGTACCTACAAATAAAGTCGCAGGCTGTCTATAACCGGAAATTGTGAGTCTTTAGGGGAGGCCTCTGTTCAGCAGTGGACTTCTTTTGGCTGATATGATGATGATTAAGATTGATTACACAGAATATCCAATAACCAGTAAAAAGACAACAGAAAAAAGTAAAGACACGCGAGGGTGTTGGATTTGGTACAACAATTAGAATTTCAAACATAAAAATATCTAAATAAATTGATATGCCCATAGTATTTACAATAACTAGCAAATAATACAAAATAACATAAATATACCACAGATTTCTGTGTATTAACCTAGTAATCCATATGTATTATCAATTCCCATACCGCAAAACGATGAAAGAACCAATATGTCATATTGACATTCTAAACACAATTTCATAACTGAGCATTAAAATGTGTGACCATTACAAAAATTCAAAGAAACATTTGATTAAAGTAAGATCTAAACGTGATTCAATTCGTGTCAGTCTGTTACAGTAACACAGTAGAAAGGTACAGTGATAGCACAGTTGCGTACGCAAGTGCTGTGTGAAATCGTATTTAATTAGAAATGGTGAACACATGCTAATGCGCTTTCTGGTTTAGCTGTTATGAGATTGCTTGTAGTTTTATGTGCGTGATTATGTAGTGAGTGAGATAATTTACCGTTGTGAAGATACCTAATACAATTACATTTGCGATTTCAAACTAATTGTGTAGATTATCTTATATTTTTGTTGCAAACATCAGGCTACTTCAATTAGAATTTAATTAAAATTGATTTAGGATTTAAGGCATAAAGAAATATTTTACAGACGGATTAACCCTATTTATACTGTAGAAATCACCAAATATACAAAAATCTCGTCATATAAATTTGCCAATCTGTTGTTATAAAAAAATAGGGAATATAAATCCATCAGAATCATTAGATCTTCAGATATTCATAATATCGCTTTACGTCTAAAGTACAAATTTAATTGTTGCTTGCAAGAATTCTACCATCTTCCACTTTCATCTAATCAACCAATACTGCCGTTAAAAGTCACACCTCTATTTAAACATTGTTGAACTCGTGGTAAGGGCGCGGTGAGGCGCGGGCGCACGCGCTAACGGAACCACGCATTAGGCTTAGTCACACACTGCGCATCGGACACACCTCGTCTTAGCAGCTGCCTGGCATCCGCGGTTAGTTCCGCTGGATTCTTTAGAAAGTACCATTTATACAAGCTATAAATAATTTTAAATGGTCATAAAACTAAAAACAATAGTAACAATGTATACACGGGACATAAAAATACTTTACTGCTTGATGTAAAGACTTTCCCTTAGTTTTGAACCTTTTTAGGATACCGTCACTACCAGTAAATTGCCCGATTAGCCTAGTGGTCCTGAGCGCGACTGCTACGCTAAAGGGCCTGGGCCGAGCAGTGTTATTGGGTTTTTCTATGAAATTCCCAGTAGTAGCTCGGAGTTTGGCGTTTGTGCCCCGTTAATGGTATTAGGCTAGCCTATCACATGGGAACTAAAACATACAGGCGAAGTGTGGGTGTACTTTAGTACGCCTCTATCTAACCCTTGCGGGAATTCAGGCGTGATGTGTGTATCTATGTATGTCACTAATAGTCAACCTAGCATTTAAGTTCTATTGTTATATTCTATCTCGTCATAGCAACATTTACCGGATCTCTTACTATGGAAATACAATTTTACTATTCTGGGAACATAATTTACTCATCTATTTCAACTGTTGAACAAACCACAACAGATTTCTCAATAACATAAGTCCCACAAGCAATAACTACTGAGCAATAACATCAAACAATATTATTACCAGTAGGTACATTAAGATGATCAAACAATAACAAACGGTGCTAGCACATGGGAGCGGAACACAGATGGCATCAATTTTCTGAGTCATTAACCTTTTGTCGACATTGAAATAACGACCACATAGAGAACAATTTATGCACAATAGTAATATTATAGACATGAAGCATTTTGGTTGATCAAAACTAAACAGTATTGTTTGCACAACTATTGCATCAAATGCCGTTATTGTATGCTATGGTGTAATTTTTTTTTTATTATTTATTAAAGTCTGGTCTACTTACTACCAATGTCAAAAAAATAAATGTATCGAGAGAGAACTGCAATAAGTACTGTTTGCTAGAATTCTCAAGTAGGTATACAAGGACAATTATTTCTGAATACAATTCGAATTGTAAGCTATTAAACTCCATCATACTTTAACTTGTATGAGAGACCTAACGGTGTAACCTTGAAATACTAAATGATTGATGAATTCTCACATACACAAATGCCCAGACCCAGAACAACTACCTGTAATTCATACAAATATTTGCTCCGTGAGGATATCGAACCCACAACACGTGGTGCAGAATCTGATCGCTCAGCCGCTACGGCAAACGTGTCATCAAATAACTCCTACAATGTTTTCTTAGTAAGATGGGCAAGTGAAACAGGTACTCCGGATAGCAATGGATTTAAAGAACTCAATGGTACACACGAATGCAAAGTCGCTGGCCCATTGCTACTTAGCACCTTTGCAGTAACCAGTTCCCCCTATGTTGACTCTTTCAACTCTCAGGAGACGCTAAATGCATGTGATACAAATTCAAGTTTTCACCTCCGTCACCTAGTGTATTTGGTTGTTGGATGTCTGTGGTTGATACTACTTCGTCACGATATGATTTTTTGCCGTTTCCTCTCTGTTCATTACTATTCCGAAAATGTATTTGTTCAGAACATTATGCTAAAGATCACTTAATCAGTACCAAATGCCCTAATAAGATGTAAAAATAGGCAAGCCTAATCTTAACCTCTCTTTGTATGTCATCAGCCGATCACAATGTCACCAATCAAACAGAAGAAAGGAGACAACAGTAAACGCCGATAAAAACACATCATTACCCCATTTACCTACTTCAAACTGTTTACCATCGTGAAAAGTAGCATCATAAATCTTATAATTTAAGGCAGGCGGAGTCATAGCAACAGATACCCCAATATTATTTATAGAAGATATTTATACGGACAATGATTAAGTAACAAGGAATCTAGATGACCAAATAAGACTGCTTGCAGACGCTAGATTGGCATCTATTATCGAGAGAGCAGCGAACGTGTTGATTCTAACTTGTGTAGTAGGTTTTTTGTAGGCACGGTCAGTCACCTCATCTGCTATTAATACTATTAAAAGGCATAACAATTCTAGTCTATGTGTATCTTATATAATACTGCTACTAGTCATTTGGCAGGCAAAAAAACGATGGCTTTGTAAATTCTAGCGGTGATGACTCTTAATATTTTAGCGTGAGAAGTAATATCCGTATGTATAGTTGATACTTTCTTTAAACCTACTTTGTTCTTGTATAATTAAAAAAAAAAAACAAATATTCAGACTTTAGCAGACTTTGACCACGTATGTTTCCAAGTTGCTGTGTACCTAGTTACCTACATGTTTTTTTTTAAGTAGACATGCAAAACTTTTTTGACTTTTTTTTTATTTGATATCTGTATTCTCTCTGTCTTGTTGGTTTTGGGACTCATAGATTATAATTTCCAAGATAGTCCATTAAATAGGAGATCATCGGTCTAAAGATACACCACAAATCCTTGAAGTTAGTTTTCTTTTTCTAAAAAGTTACTCAGGCATCTGACTTTGCGGCATGCTGCATTTTAAGAAAAAAGAATTATAATAGCCAATGTAATTTTTAATACAACAAATATAAGTTAAATTAAGTACACAATTATATTATAACGGTTCAAGTTAAAAATATTAGACAGAAGTCTACTATCGCACATCAAGTTTCCGATCGTCTGATAACCTTATAAGGTCCGAGTGTTATAGAGGGCGAACTGGGTCTCGCCTATCGCGATTTATCAGATACTGTACCAATTCTTGATTACTGAGATTTATAGCAGAAGTTTCCAATGGAAGCAACAATAGATAAACGGTTATGGAAAAGCGATCGGTCATTGCTCTTTTGTGGTAATCAGTTATAAGTTAAATGGTTCCCAAATGACGATCATTAACAATATGAAAATTGTGATGAACTAAAAATACATTGAGATATTAAGTCATCATATCAGGAAACGACACTCGATACTAAAGTAATTAATTTACTTTATCATATAACGAAAGCATAAGTCCCTACTCCAGTGACTGTTATGATATCGATTATCCAAATAATGCTCAATTTAAATGCAATACTACACACAAAAATATCAATGGATCTGGATACAGTAATAGAAAACAAAGAGCAAAATACTTTATAGTCAATGTTATTGTTGGTATTTCTACCAACAATAGCCGTATTCTGATCGATCATCATCTCCAACCACTTTCTCCAAGAAAGCTCTTCTTAAAAGCACGTTATTATATTATCTACAGTTACACCAAGGTTCGTTATCATGTTCGCAAATGTTTTGGTAATGGCGAGGAGGCTTCAAACGCGGTCACCATGGAATCTACACGTGTCTACCTACAAACCTAGCATGGCACGTGTAAGCCAACCAATGGGGTCATCAATCCATCGTAGATCATGGTACTGTTACATTATGTATTACCTATAAACGATCTATTAAATATTTTGATTGATAACACTTTGGTATTTTTTTTCAAGATTGTGTACAACTCTACATACAATTCTCAATCTAAATGTCTCGAATCGATTAATAAAGATTTCACTATGTGGTTTAGGCACCAGTCTCCTTAAAATATCTCTACCAATCTTTGTTAAACTTCCATCTCAGGATCAGTTTTGATTTTATTTGTAGAAGAAAGCAATTCATGATTATCCACGCAAATGCTATGCTCAATTTAGTAGAACTGGTTTTATCAACTGTCTTTTCAATCTTATAAGAGTACACTTTAATATCTTTCTCAGAAATATAAACAGAAATATTCAAGATTCAATCAGGCGACAAAATGTCAATCACATCCTGATCACACAAAAGCTGGTGCTTCTCAGTATGATGCAACATTAAGTATTCAAGTAATATTAGGTTCCACGAAGAGTGGGCTTCTTGCATACGTTGAAGGAAATACATCCGTTCCATTGTAAGATAGCGTAGTTACTTGCACATATAAATCCATATTTATTGACAAGTGTGTACTAATATAAGTAGTTAGTGGTACTGCAAAATTGACCTTTAATTCAGATGAAAGTGATTCAATTTTATGTTGAAGAAATATACTTTTGCAACGGAAATATTGTTTTGATTGATAGTACACACAACAGTGATGTGTTTATAGCTGTTTAAAAGAGAATTATGAGAATTATTTCAAACTGATCGTAATATATATCAAATTCAGTCATCCTACACTGACAATTTGTCATCCTCAGAAGAAGAAAAATTATGAGCCCTGACCCATGATACAATACAACAAAGGTATTTCCAAGAATATATGCAAATGAGAACTGGTGCTATAATTTTATGAATATAAGCAAGAAATAATAAAATAACAATAATAAGGGAAATGATAACACACTGCATTATGTGAAACAAACAATAGTGTAAGGTGACTATGTTTCTGGGAATTGAGCCATGGGAATATAAAATTGTAATTTAATATTATTACGCCATATGCGATCGTTAAAAGAAAAGTAAATCAATTCATAGCACACATTTATTATAAAATAGTTATTCGATTGCAGGCAAAACTTTACAAACCAAAGCCTGTATCAAGAACCGACATAAATTTAAGTTAAGATAATCCATACTTAACTACCTGTTTGTATGATCTACAATAATACAAATATTCGTATGATCTACAGGTAGTTGTACTAGGTCTGGGTGCTTGTGTGTATGTGAGAATTTGTGTTCGTAAACGCACCCACGATAGAAAATCCTACTGCAGAGCAATATTTTTTTTAATAAAGAAAATAAAACTTAATATGTAAAAGTAAAATGTAAAAGTAACGCTGTCTGATTTTTACATTTTCACGCAAAAACTGTGAACCAATTTTAATGAAATTTGTTATAGATATTGATAGAACTTCAGAGAAGAACGCTACCTTTCGTCTCAAAAACTACTTTAGTGAACTTGTGGGCATCAGATAAGTGCATTGAGTAGCAAACACAAAATATAACTATACTACATAACACTGAACAAAGAATTTTATTAACCTTTAATCTAATTATAACCTGTCACCTAATATCAAGATTGCAATCACATAACACAATATAAATATCAACATGTTACACAAAGTCAAAGCCACCGAAACAAGTTCCAGTCATAATAATTGTTATGTGAAGTTTACGAAATCCCCGGACACCACGGACAGGTTTAAAACATTACACGTATTGTATTCAAATGAACTTGATGATTTAGAGCAGTGCGTGACTTTTGTCTCATAAATTTTGTAACACCATGGAACTCAAGGTCTCGGCTCAAGTGTGGCAGGTCGAAAATTAGTATCTAATAAAGTTTGGTAGTCCATTAAAGCTTGATACTTGACCATACACTATTAATAGTAAGTAATGACATGTCAAGTGTAACAAACATTAACTGGAAATTGATTAACGGTAGGTACAAGATATACTTCGTCTATGCATTGGGATATTGCAACATAAGATCTGTGATAAATTATGTTTAGTCAATGTCAATGTTATATTTGTCAAAACGCCAAAACACACTGAGAATCACTCCTTTTCAAGTCCAGAAGTACAATTCAGGAAAATATAATAAAGACACAAGATAATTAAAAATAAACACAGAAAGAAATTTAACAAACCAACGACTCGTGTCACTGAAGGAGAACTAGTATTAGTAAAAGAAAAAAAACGCAATAAATATATAAAAAGATTACCTACAGTTCCCAAATCTGTATTACGAATAAAGATTGATGAGAAACAAAGACATACTACTGAATCAAATCATTTAAACAGGACAATAGGCAACCCTCATCGGTATGCTATGGGAAATAGCCGTGACCATAACGTAGGTATTGCAACAGCAATAATTATTAATGCCAATTAAGTTGCGAAACTGTGCGGCGAATGATTGATATCATCTGTTCATTTGTAATCGCCTCCCGTATTGTCTATGGCCACATTAGAATAGCTTTGCAGGTGTTACTAAGAATTGCAATCATTAGGAGACCATGTGGGGTCCCTGTTTCGTCATCATTGGTGTCATATCTCTTTTATATTATGTGACCTTCGAAAAGGCTTTATTAGTTATGAAAGACGATGATGATCATCATAATAATACGTATTTGGAATAGAATAGAGTAGAATTTCCAAAAGAAAAGTCTTGCTTAAAAGTCTCTATGATTAGTGCCGTAATTAACTTTGCGCCATGTGTCGCGCTTTGATTCCAGAACGGAAGAAATATTTGCATGGCCTACATATAAATATTCCGAGTGTAAATCTCATCTCATGTATTTTAGTTAATTAAAAATAAAGGTTTTGTAAAAGGAACTACAAAGCATGATATACCATGATCAACCTTAGATATTGCGAAAAAAAAAAAACAAAACAATGCCAGCTCTGGCAAAGGCCACGATAATCGGACAGAACAAAAAACATTCTAGAGAAAGTTTTTTCTTTAAATAAACTAATATAACTAGTCACTAAGATTACTAACATGGTCATAAAATTTAATGGTAAAAGGCCATGTAATATATTTATCAAAGGACTAAATTTTCCCATACTTATCTCAGTAATATACAAAGCCATAAGTATAATGGGTAATGATATTACCTTAGATATTGCCCGTCATTACCTCACCTGGAACATAGTAACAAAGAAAAAGTAATCTAATGTCCGTTAGAAATAGTTCACTTTCTCCGTAAAGTCGATATGCTTCGTTACATTTGAACTCAACTATTGGAATCTCCGATTGCATCATTCTTTGTCCATCAAATGTAGCTTTCAAAATTGGAATAGAAATTCTTTATAATAATGTTGGGAACGTAAAGGGAACCATTATTTTGGGTTATACCTACTACTCGTTTTTTACCTCGTTCCTAAGGGTCGTAGGGTGATGTTTGATAGCTTGAAATCTTCCTCATGAATCACTGCTGTATTGTTAAAAACAGTATGAAAATCCGTTCAGTATTTTTTGAGTATATCGCGAATAGACACAGAGACAGACGCGGCGGGGTACTTTGTTTTGATTTTGAGTCTGTGTGTTTTAACAAAAACATGGTGTATTTCTAAAATAAAAATATTTGTCAACTAATATTATCATCGTCCCATTTACTACCCCACTGCTGGACACGGGTGTACTCTCAGAATACGTAGGGCTTCAAGTCATACGCTGGCCCAATGCGGTTTGACAGACTTCATATGCCGTCAAGAAAATCTCTCAGGTATTCCGGTTTCCTCACGCTTGATAATATTAATTTTTATCAGAGGTATAAACAACTGGTCTATGTCTCAACTTTATTAATAAAACTTAGCTGTGCAATGCTTGATAAGTGTAAACATATTGATACGCTGAAGTTATTCAAATCTCGCCAATTTCAAAAGCCCCCGGAGAGTACAGACTTCTACAGCCGATATAATCTTCGGAGTTTTAATTACCATGAATATAATAACAGTGCGCTTACTGGTGATTTGAAATCGACTGATATTAAAGTGCAATCTAATCTAAACTGGTGAAACCTACATAGCTATCTGATGATAATCTGTGGTCTACAGGGGGTCTGGCTAAAGTACCAAAGCAATAACACAAACAGAAAAAAAAACAATAATGGATCATCTGAGCCATCAACACATTTGTTTTGACAGCCATATTGTTCTCCGTTCCGTTTCACGCACGGCTTTTAAGAAAGTGAAAGCATTATTAAGTTGTTAGCAACAAACGGATTTATGCACTTAGATCGGAATGCAGCACAATGATTAACAAGTTGATCAAGGTTCCCACAAGGTGACCTAACAGAAGTAGTAATGGCTAAAGAGATAAATTTAATCCAATGTGTATGCAAAACCATTAATTGAGACATTACGTTGAATATAGTTATTGGAAGGGTTTTAATAGAACTAGAAATCCTATCAGTTTTATGTTAAGACCTAGATCTCTCGTAAGACAACCTTCAATTATTTCTGAACAGTCCTAGTTTTGTTTTTTTTTTATGTGTGATAATGAATATGATATTTGTGAATTGTATCCTTTTATGGCTATTAATATTCACTTGAAAAAAGCTGCCCTAAATTTGCTCTTTAAAAACATAGTAATTAAGCACTAATTTGACCCGAAAAGATCACATGTTTATTTTGATTCGCCCATTCCAAAGCTGTAAAACAATTAATTAAAAAGTAACTGCATCTTTTTGGCCCTTTGCCGAGCCCAAATAAATTAATGGTCTTTCAGAACAGTATTTAAAATGTAATGGGTCAAAAACAACAAACAAACACAATTTCTATTTAAATTTTCGCAATGGGTAAGGCGATTCGATCGAATAACTGTTAATTAGTTTTGCCCAAAGGAATCTTTTAAGTGCTTTGCGATTCGATTTTTTTCGATTTTGTTATGCGTGATTACGTTAACGTTAAGCACGAAAGTTTATATTTATGTGTGTTCTAATAATAGACTAGTTTCTCTTGAATAATTGTTTTAGTCAATCACCTATTGGCAGCCATGGAATAAGTAATAGATATTAAGGAGGCTACACATTCTTGACTATGAAACAAAAACCTTGCTGATCATTCTAATTTCTAGCTGAGATATAAATCATTTTTTTTAATGGGATAGGGGAGCAAACGACCAGACGGTGCACCTGATAGTAAGCGATAACCGCCGCCCATGGACACCCGCAACACCAGAGGAGTCACAGGTGCGTTGCCCGCCTTTTAAAAGGGTTTGGGCCAAAAACAGCAAACAATCATGCCTATATTCCCCGAAGGGTTAAGCAGGCAGGCACATGTAATAGAGGGCGAGCTTATTGCTATTGACCGGGTACAAATCAAAACTGAGCTGTTACTGAGAATTTCATAGAAAAACCCGGTCACTGACCGGGCTTGACCTGGAAATCGAAACCAAATCCTTCAGCGAAGCAGTTCTTATAGAACCTGATGAATAATAATACTGCTAAAATTGAGATACTATTATCACTTCTATAATACTATTAAAATACATAATACAAGCCGAAACAGAAGTAGGTATTTGCTTTACATAATTTACTACGACAAACACCTAAGCACCTACAAATAAAATTATACAAATTGACGTCCAGAATTTAAATTCAGAAAAGCGTGAAATCAAATAATGTAATTCGCTTGACGGTATGCTATTTATTACATTTGAATTAGTCGTGGTTAAGTTCATTGACCCGGGGCCGTCGACCTGTTTTGATAACGATCGCATTTAAATCAATATTTCCCGCGTTAGGGCTGATACGTTGGTTGATACGAGAAACTTTATAGTTTTAACATTCTATTAACGCTTAACGCTTCATCAACCTATGGAGCAATATTAGATCGATAAACATATTTCATGATACATAAGACGTTTTTTAAGACAACGCCCGCACGTGTAATCTAGCCTTGTGTCACTGGGACTTCAAAAACATACAAATATTGGACCCAAAGTACACTTAGGAAAACTTGCAACAACTTCTTAAATATGTTTAAATTATATTTTAATTTTTAATTTAATTTACGAACAACTTTACTCAGGAATTGTTTGAAAATATAACTCCAATTTAGCACGCTTATAGCTTCGCAATACTGTAAAATATCTCAAATTCATTTCCTTGTGTTTACTCAGATACGGAAAAAAACTTTAACTGTTCCTACCAAGGTTAACTAACAGTTCTAATTTTCCTGTTTATGAAAGATAAAACATTCCGATTTTATCAGTGGGTACCCGGTTACCCACGTAAACTTACCTAAACTTTCGTTTGCAACACTGTAGTTGGCTATGGGATGAGGCGAATACCAAAGACAAAAACATGAATAGCTGTAATTTCAACAAGGTTTAACTTTTTAATTGTACATAATTGACGAAGGGCCACATTCACCGACATGATAATTTAAACAGCCGTTCAAAATAAAAACTACCTACTGTTTTTTTCTGTATTCACAATGTTAAATGACTGTTCTTTAGTTTCATTGATTTGTTGGTAAATTAGCCCTTGTCAACTTTTTACAAAATAGACCCAGGGTTTGTTCATTTTTTTTTCTCTGATAACATATTTTAAGATGAGTGAAGAGTGTGTAGTCAGATTTTTTATTGTTCTTTATTTTTAAGTTTTTTCATTGATAATTCTGCTTATTGTTAATTGAATCTAGAATCAATGACTCCTGTTGGAAGCTCATAAAAAGTAAATAAACTTTTTATCACACATTTCTTGTTCGGCCTTCCAGCGTCAGTGAAGCTGAAACCTATTAAATGTGCTCTATTTCATTTGTGTTATTTGCTGGTTCCAGTTTTTAATACCTAGTTATACCGCTTTATTTGTGGCCTAAAAAACTGTGGGTTTGATTAACCTTTTTTGTCAGAAAACAAAATCTAATTATGTAGTTTTTGTTGTTATGGCAATATAAGCATGCCTTCGAATATCTTAAAACTATATATTCACCATAAAACCCTCAGAGAACATTGTTACAGCACATTAAACTCTTGTTAATAAGTAATTACTTGAAAGTACACAGTACTTACGAATGGAAGGGTCATAAACCAGCTATAGTTTATGCTAAAACTATTAAACTATCCTATAATTATAAGCAGTGTAGATGCACATATAAGAGACTATAATATTTACATAATTTCTGGTTACATGTGATGCCTTACGTGAAAACTATTTGTTAATACAAATAAACAAATCAGACGGGCCGTAATCAGTAAATGAATCTAAACCGTTATAGCATGTAATGAGCATAGATAAGATAAATGAGCAAAAAGTTTAATAATCTTACAACGTTTCAACACTTGTCTATGAAAATAAATCACCAATACGTAATGCATAATATGCTTTAATATTGAATATCGTATGTATGCTCGTGATATTTTTTTTTTTTTAAATAGAGACATAAAATCAATCAGTTATTTGCTAGATAATAATTTGCTGTTATTTTAGAGGTTTATGATCTTTTTCCATGTTATTTTATTTTGCCTGCAAGCAACTTTGACTAGATATAATAATCAAAGGCAAGCAAGCATGCGAAGTGTCTTATTATATATAGGTAATTACATAATATGATTTTTAGTAGAGTCAGTGTCAACGAAATGTGTATGAAATAATTTCAGGATACCGTACTTATTAATGTATGCTCTTGCCTTTGGAGCACACATTAATTTTTAAAAAAAAGTATGCTCCAAAATACCAAGAAAGTAATGCAGATTCCCGTCTAGAAACATTACAAACCGTCACCGGGATACATACAGTTCCAAACACAGAAGATGAGGAGCTCTGGGTGAAACGCACCGCTAGAAATCCAGAAAAGTCCAGCTCATCGACTGGAAAATTTTATCCCTTGCATTATTTATCAACATAATAATCTCATCAACTGCCTCATTAGCCAAGTGGTCCTGAGCGCGACTGCTACGCTAGAGATCCTGGATTCGATTCCCAGGTCGAGAAAAGTGTTATTGGGTTTTTCTATGAAATTCCCAGTAGCAGCTCGGAGTTAGGAATTTGTGCCCGATTAATGGCAATAGGCTCGCCCCCTATTACATGGGACCTAAACATACCGGCGAACTGTGGTCGTACATTAGTACGCCTCTGCCTAACCCTTCGGGGAATACAGGCGTGATGTTATGTTATGTTATAATCTCATCAAAGAAAGATGTATATACCTATTGCCGATGAATTGCAAAATTCCTGCACATATCTACTACGTGACTTCTAACTGAATATTCGATATTTAGCTGACAAGAAAAATTGCATTGATAAATAAATTTCTCACACAAAGACTAGAACTCTTTTGAATACGAAATGTTATAATTTATAGTTACATAATAATATAAAGAACATGTATTGTAAGGGTGTATGAGATAGCAGCAGAAACATGTCAATTCATCAGTTTGCGAGCAACGGTGTGTGGTTTCCAGGTTAAGTGGCTAATGAGTTGGCACTGTCTTGTAGTAGGATCCGGTATCGCCAATCACGATGAACACGCTACTCAGCTGGTTATAAATTCGTGTATATTACTATGTAAAGCCTTTCCAAGATTGAGTGTGATGTGATACATCGTGTGGTAGTAGGACTTCCTAACTAAATAGTAGCAGCCTTTTTTTTAAGATATGGCGGCAACTTCTCCCGTATTTCTTCAACATCATCTCCGTCAACACTTTGGCCAGATGCACCATAATTTCCACCAAATATGTGTACAACCTCAAAACTCAACATACATTCCTCAAAGTGTATTTTGCTAGTTCTACTGTGACTTATACCGACTTTCAGTTACTAATTTCAGTTATTCTTTATTTCTTTAACCATTACATACATACATACGTAAGTATGTATTTAACTCTTCAAGTACTGTCACGGACCAATGCAGTGTCTTGTTCTTACAGGTGTTGCTGATATAATTTTATTGTAAGTTCTCTTAATTCTAAAAGATCTTCAAGATTACCTACATACTATTAATTCGGAAATATTTGAATCGATTACGATTTCACTTACATTTATGATCGACACTAACAAAGTTAAAATTCGATAGTGGTAAGAATGTATACCACAGGCTTTCGCACACCACAAATCAAAACAACACCAATTTGCATTGGGAACTCAATCAAAATTTATATCAGTGATAGACACTTTTATATTACAACCGACGCAAATGTTTGTATAAAATATTTAAAATAATATATGTAATGAACCGAAGACTTCGTTTAACTTTCAACTTCGAAAAACTTACAACCCAAAGAAAGTGGTTGAGTAGTCTTTACAATATGCTAAGTACATCCCTTCACGCCTATATTCCACGCAGTGCTAGGTAAGTGTGTATTATGATTAGGTCCCATATCATAGGGGACGAGCCTATTGCCAATTCGAAACATCCAGCTATCTCTGAGAATTTCATAAAAAACCCAATAGCACTATGCTCAACCTGGAAATTGAACCCAGGTCCTTGCACTTACGAAGAATTTCTAACGTTTATCAACTCACGAACATTCTATCGTAACTGATTTCTGTGATCGAGAACCGAGACTTAACGTAAGCTTTCCACCCGTACATATTCATTAACGCTTCTAATCATGTGACAAGATTTCCCGGAAAAGTTTAACTTTGTCCGACACGATACGGCTTTCAGGCCACAATGGTTGACCAGTCTAATGAACGGGGAAGTCTCGACTTTCCCTTAAATAACTAGGTTTTTTGATCTACATTATTTGGTCTACATTAGTACTACTCTATCCATCTCTACCTAGTGTGACTTCTTTAAGCAACCAAGCGAACTTATATCTATAAACTGAATCTTTAATATTAACGGTGAGCTGAGATCTCGCATAAAAAAATAATGAATCGCATATTGCAAATGCACTATATTAATAAATCATTTAATATTCTAGATCGCCAAATAAAGATTGTCAGCTCAATATTTCTGCAATATAATGACAGCCAGTAGAACAAGACGTCAATTTACCGTCACCAGTTAACAACATGAGAAAACAATCTATTGTGCTTATCTTACGTGTTACTGTGATTGAGAGAGAAGGATGCCATTCTACACATTAGATAACACCATCTCTTTCTTCATCCTAAAAACAGCGTCATGGTACAGCCTCGGAGTAAGTGTTCGGGTAGGTCACGGCTTACCCGCAAAGAAAGTGTGTTTCCACCTCGTTCAACTTTCTTTGACAATTGACGGGTATATTGTTGGCTATTCTGACCGCGAAAACAGAATTTTCATTTTCATCACGTGCTGAATATCCTGTTCTAAGATCCGCTTGTGAGGTGGAAATATTTTCTGGTAATTGAATCTTAATTTTCAATATATTCGCTTAATTTAGTTTAAAGAACGTAAGGAAACTTGCAGTCCATAATACAGTTGGAAAACTTCATCAAATAGGCCGCGATTGAATTGATGAATTTCGTATGTCTTACAAAATCAAATGTTGTTGCCATCAATGACTTGCTTACATTAAAGTTAGACGAATACAGAATTATATTTTAATGACGCAAACCATGCTCTAAATATGTTTTTCAGATAGATCAATGTAACTTTATTGTGACGGTTCCTTATGAAATTAATCTGCAACAAACATGTTTTCCACATTATATCGAAAGTTGTATATTATTAGTTTCTCTGTGGCAATCTCACCTAACATTTTCATTTGCGTGTGCATCGTTTGGGTAACGTTTGTTAACAAGTCTAGACTTGGCTTTTATTACTAAATCGACTAGATCGAAACCTTTCGCGTTTCATTGCAAAACGCTAACACATCACATAATATTTTCCACGTAATCTTGAACATTATTAATACCAAAATAGTGGTAAAGCATGAATTTTTGTACAAAATTAAATGACCTGTCATAAAATTCACTTTACAGTGAGAAATACTACGTAACCGCAAATCAAAAAGTCACAATAAACCAATTTACACTTACCTACTTCCTAGAACGTTCCGTGGCTTTTTCTCAGCTGCTTTTTAATTCTTAATATACGCAATATTGGGTCAGATTAGCAGGTGGTTAAGATTTACATAGTAGAAATTTAAGACCTACATTATTACTTAAATCAACGAACTTCGTTAGAGCCCCTGAGCAAAAAACAATAGATTCTGCATTTTATCAGTAATTTATTACTGGACGGGTAAACACGACTTTTTAGAATTAATAACTACACATGCGGAACTTTTTCATTTGGGGCCAACTCTATTTAAAACAAAATGTCGCTCAAATTGGACAAATCAAACGTCGCGTCAACATACATGTAATCTAAAATTAATGAAACCTTTTCCTTCCCCGTATGTATCAAAGGCAGGCAAAAATACACATAACATATGGACCTAAATATTATTAATTAATATTGTACAAAATATTTAGAAATTAAACGCTGAGTCATGCACCTACGTAAACGTATGCATAAGGTTAAAGAGCTATCTTAGGTAAGGTTAGGTAGCTAGGCATCATAAAAACAAAAATGGTATCACCCTTAGTCACTATAGACAAATTAGGAGATCTTTCGAAGTTTGCCAACCTAAATATAAAAAACAAAATGGTCAAAATGAAGGAAGAATGACGTTCATTTTTCCTTATTTTTTGTAAACTAAAAATGACGACATGGACACAACTATTAATACGTATCTATTATTACGTAATCAATAACTTTTACTTCCATTTTCATTATTTCCTATTATCGAAGCATCCTGTCATCAAGGCAAGCAGGATATTAATATATTTGCAAAAAAAACTACTGTAACACGGCATTGATGTAAAACCTTATTTCATTGAAACAAAAGAATGTTGCTTGAAAATGAACGAGTCCCCATATAAATACTTACTAGAGATATAAAACTTTTATGATGATAAACTATAGGTTGGAAGAAATTCATGCTAAGTTGGAAAGAAAGAAAAGCCAAGAACCCACCTGCTAGTAACATGCTACTTAGTACACACACCTGCAGTTTAAGGATCAGTAATATGGTAACTATAAAGAATGCCCTTTTAAGAACCCTTTGTTCTATCTTAAAGACCGGTTTCATACAGAATGTGCTTAACTAAACTAAATGTGCGTCAAATAAAAAGATCATTGAATTTACCCTATTAGTGAAGACACAATTAAGTCGCATTCAGATTCCAGCAAGCTAATTAAGCGTCAATTAAAATGCCAATCTAAAAATACATTCTGTGACAACCGAATGTTTTACATAAGAGCACTAAATCAAGTAGCAAGTTATATATTAAGAAAGCGTGATCATATAATTAGCGTTCCGATAGCCCAGTGATAGTCAATATATTCGACACGATATCACAGCTAGATAATATATTTGGTAACAAATTTTATTTACATTAGGTCGTTGTGAGAAATCAAGTTATTTAAACGATATTGGTAACAAAGATCAAAGCTTATGTAGTTCTACTTGAGACGAAGGATAAACACAAGCGGCTCTAAATAAATGTTATATGCCAAATTTAGTTTCTTTGGTAATCGCTAGTGGGTGTCTATCATCCACTAAACTCCTAATTGAGCTACAGTTCCAGTAAAAGATTAATGGTTTACAGTGTTAAATGTATCCAGCGAAGCGTCAAACGAACATTCAAACCTAAATAATGTGAACAATAAATAGAAAATGATCATAAATGTAATTCCGTAGGTAGGTATATAAGCCGATTTCTACACCGAAGCGGCGAACCAAGGCGAGGTTGAAACGTACGATAATACGTAATGACACGCAACGGAACGTCGATCCAGGGAAACTGTACTGAGATTTTAAAGTACACGTATTGTGTTTGAAACTGAAACTAGATCTTCTAAGACGATCTCACGCATTGAATAACGGTAACGAATCGAAACACGAATCGAAGACAATCTGCAAAAAGTTGGAAGCCCTGAATTCAAATGACGTAGAAGCGAAAAATGAATTGCAAAGATACGAATTTGAGAAAGATTATTCCGAGGTTAATTCTAAATAAACCAATATGGATAAAAGTGAACGTGCACTTTCAGCATCATTTCTGATAGTAAGAGTGTGAAATAATTATGTTTCAAATAAAAAAACTGTTTTCAAATTCACTATAACCTCCTCTGGTGCAAATACTATCAGTCCTCAACTCTTTGTATAAATAAGAAAAAACGCAATGCCATGAAATAATCCATTATTGAAGAAATCCGCACCATCGCAACGGGTGGTATCGACGACAAACTTCCAACTGTTTAGATAATCCTTTATGGTACCTACTTTAAACCGAAAAAACTGAATCAACACCGAAATATCGGTAAAACTGCTTTATCCAGGTAAGACGTAACGTAAGTAGTAAGGAAAAGGTAATGTGTGGGATCGAAGAAATATCAAACAACATATTATAAAGGAATTTTTATCTGCAGTGTTCAAAGTAAACAAACTAAGAATCAAGGCCACCGCTGATTTTGCACCTCGTTTCAATGCAGATTACAAAACAAAAATAGATAACGAATTCGTAAAAGATAGTTATTATCATTTTAATGAAAAAATAAAATATTTTGATTCACAAATGATTCGAGGACAACAAGCCCGAGTCACAGAAAGAAAAATAGATAGATAATATATTAGATAAGGTGGGGGGGCGAACGAGCAGACGGATGAGCACCTGATGGTAAGCGATTACCGTCGCCCATGGACACACATAACACCAGAGGAGTCACAACTACGTTGCCCGCCTTTTAAATGGGTTTATGCTTCCGGTATCCTCACTCACTCGACGGAACACAACGTAGCGTTGTTTCACGCCGTTTTTCTGTGAGGCCGTGATATCACTCCGGTCGAGGCCCCATCGTGCCGAAGCTTGGTTCTCCCACGGTTACTTGAAGATTTGCTCTAACTAAAGACACTCAGACTACTCATCAAAATAATTGGACGTCGGTATGCCACTGACGTTAAATATAGTTATTTATACGACGCCAATCTATTCAACTCGCATACATCTAGCCTTAACAAGTCACGTCGACGAGTCTCGCATAACGGCATATCGCAAGATGCGCCCGCGCTTGCAACTCATTGATTTCAATAGCCGATGGAATATAATGCACGCATTCAAAACGCAAACAACGCCTGATAACATCCTTTATGGGAAAATAAACAGGTGAAAGATGGGAAGTGGAAAGATTATTCCCAACGCCATCAGAATTGAAATAAAACCTTTTAAAGCAATAATATTCCTCATTATTTTTTGAAACTTTATGAAGACAGTGCGGTTGTCATTTTAATTATACTGAATTCTTTCTGAATTATTTCCAGAAGATTTAAAATTACTTGGCAAGTTTTAGATTGTGACTATGTAAATCTAATGATTGTTTTCAAGAGGCCTCCATGTATAAAGAATGATTAACCATCCATAGGCCATGCGATCAGCATCATAACTTGCAGAATAATCAGCGTGAGATTGAAATTGAAAAAAACAAGTTCATTATCATTCTGGAAACAATTACAATAATACAGAAATAATGCAAACTACGACTGTACAACTAAAGTAACTTAGGTATGTTCCAGAGACTGCATCATCTCAGGTGAGGTAATGACTAATGACCAGAAGCTGAACTATTGTAACTTAAATTAATCAATTTATTCTAACTTAAATTAGAAAAACAAATTAGTAACACTAATATATTAAAATAAACGCAAATTTTAACCTATTAGTTATACACTATATAGTAAGTATATAGACACTAAATAATCTATTATACTTACTAATATATAAAGCTGAAGAGTTTGTTTGTTTGTTTGCTTGAACGCGCTAATCTCAGGAACTACTGGTCCGATTTGAAAAATTAATTCAGTGTGACCATTTATTGAGGAAGGTTATAGGCTATATATCATCACGCTACGCGGACGAAGTCGCGGGCAGAAGCTAGTCTATTATATAGTATCTATCAAAGTTAAATTCCACTCACTCAATTATAAATCACAAAAATTAAAATGGATAGAAACTTGAAATTTGCCTAGTAGACTACTTATAAAGTGTAGAAGGATTTGTGAAAATTGTCAAATGATTGACAAAACCGAGACTAATTATTAAAACAGAGACTAAAGATAAACACAATCAACAAGATTCCTCGCGAGACACGCATTGAATGCAAATAAACAAACAATTAAAACAAGGGTACAATAAATCGAACAATATAATCATGTTTCTACTCCACATCCGTTGTGAACAATCGTAACTATCCGAGGTCAAATCATGTCGAGAAACGAATGGCGAACAGTTGCAACCTCTGTTTTTACAAGTTCGTAGGTACATAAGAACATTGTTTGCAGTTTTGTATCCAACGTTATTGTCAGTACAAATTTAATTTCTCAAAACAATACGTACTACATAGACTTCAAGCATTCTTTGGTATATCTGCAGAGCACTGGTCAAACTAACCAAACTGTGTGCACACTAAAGTGGGTGATCTCGGCGAAATAATCGCATAACATACACAAAACAACAGTCTAATTAAGGACCACCTGTTGTTTAAAGTCAATTAAAAATGCATGATAGTTTTCTTTCAACCTATACGTGTATCCATTCATATTAAATATCATAGGCTATAGTTATAGTTGTTCTTCTTCATAGGAAGATTGTCAACCACTTCTAACTCTGACAGATAAAGCTTAGCTTAAACCGATCGGTCTAGCTATAGAACGTGAGCACAAGGATGAGCCTATGAAAATTTCCAGTAAAACGAAAGAATCGCGGGTACAGCCAGAATTTACAAAAATACCAAAAAACATGGACCATTATTCAGGAGCTACAAAATTATAAACGGAATATATAAATTCCGCAAGCAACGGTTAGTTACATTTGAACACAAAATACCGACACTAACCACGGTCATTGACATTCCGAAAACCGTACACTATGATGATACATTTGAAGAAAATTATAATTTATATAATACTGCTTTAAATTCAGCTGGTTATTTTTTTGGACTTGAATTTGAAAACTATTTATTAACTTAATACTGGATTCTAAACCTCTGCTGTAATTGAGAAATCAAATTAATGTACTGAGCGATAAATAAACCATGCCTCTACAAAAAAAACGTTGTTAAGGTAACAATGAAGAATTCTTATTCGCAATTTAAACACCACAAAAGTAACTGCTACTAATTTGTGATATCTAGTACATTTTTTTACCCTCACACGGGTATAAGTTTAAAAAAGAATTGTTCAAAAAGTTTCCGAACTCTTTAAGTAGTTCACATCACAAAAGCATTACTGTATCTAAAATAATATATATATACTGTATCTAAAATAAACAATAAATAATAGAAACCTTGGTGGGCCCAAAAAATCCCATGCTCTTTTGCATTGTATTATAAATCAAACTTTTTTGTTGCCGCTATTGCATTTTTATCAGAACACACTATGTACTCAGTCGCTGTATCTTTGGTAATCTCTAGTGCATGTTATCTTTTGTTATCAGTTACTCAATTGTCTTCAAAAAGATAAATTCTACATTGAACGACTTTCACCTCGTGATTTTAACGTTACTGCGGTGTATGGCGTATCTTAAATTGAACGTTTGCATGCGAAACGCGACCATAGCGATACACATGTTCATGAGAAATATTAATTAAATTCGCTGAAGTCTCGTGATCGTTGTAGTAAAAAGTTTTTGGATAATTAATATGTGCGTTAAGGCCTATCCTTAAATGAATAGATCCATTGCAGGAAAGTCATTCTCATAATTTTCATCAAAACTAATTTTGTTTCATTTGATAATTCTCCTTCAGCTAAATTACCAACATTATCATCAATTCTCCTATTTATCCAATGAGTAATATTGTGTGTCCGTTGAATTAACTAAAGAACAAGATGAGCGTAAATGCGAGAGCCCTTAACTGCCTTCTTACTCTTGAAACTATCATAACAGTTCGACTGATTGCGTTATTTGGCTAATAGACATTCATGTTGTTGCTAGTCAATGACAGAGTCCTAGAAATATTTCAAAACTACGTCGTACCTTCATCTCTCGAGATTTGGCTGATTGAATACAATCCAATGTTATGTATTAACAGTCGGCAAGTCTATACAGATCCATATCATCAATTCCTGTCATATTGTTATCAGAAGTTAGTTTTTCGATTATTGTCGCTTCTTTATCTTTTTTTTATGGGATAGGGGAGCAAAGGAGCAGACGGATCACCTGATGGTAAGCGATAACCGCCGCCCATGGACATCCGCAACACCAGAGGAGTCACAAGTGCGTTGCCCGCCTTTTGGGCCTCCGTTAACCGCATTCACTCGGCGAAACACAACGCAATCACGCCGGTTTTCTGTGAGGCCGTGGTATCACTCCGGTCGAGCCGGTCCATTCGTGCCGAAGCATGGCTCTCCCACGTGAAATCTTCAGCATTTGGGATATTTGTTACTATTGTTCATATTTCTTGTACAATTATTTCTATAATTGTTATGCCTTCTGTCAGAAACGCCTAAAATTTGTTAGCTAAACTATGTTTATGTACAAATCCCTATTCCGGATCTTGTCACGTAAACTCGGAACATTTAGATCGTTGTTCCGCTAATAATGCCTTAACTAACTAATGTATGGCCAGGCAAGCGTGACTAGTGGTCAAAGCATTTCCTGAGCTAGTAAAGTGTTACATCACGTTTCCTATAATACTATGGGCTAGTTTTTCGAAATCCGCTTCTGATTTGAATATGATTGGATTATTTTATGGAGATAGGTTATTATAGAAGATAGATCATTATACCATAACTGTTGCATCATTTGGTTACGAAAATACTTTAAAAAATACAACAGGTAGGTATATAAGCAATCTACCTATAATAAATCTTTTCTGTTTTCATAATATAAATAACATCCTATGTGAGTCCAAAAAATATATACTTAAGTCAAACGCTACCGTACCATTAATAACGAGAGACTGAATGATACCGTTTGTTTTGCTCAGTCAGTAAAAATATTTCATATCATCTAAGCTACATTTCATCTGCAGCTTTTTCTGTCATCTGTCATCGAACCATGTTCGTTTTGTTAGCGAACATGTCCAAGTTGCGGCATGCCATACGTGTTAAATCGCTGTTATGTTGATTCGTAATGCACTGTAGTTGTACCACTATTTTTTCTTTTTGCAATTTCATTATTACATTTCGTTTAATTACTTTAAAGTATAAAAGGTGTTACTAAAGCGGAGGAGTCTGATCCAGTCTCCTGACTACACTGTTTTTATATAGTAAATAGCTTCTGCCTGCGACTTCGTCCGCGTAGCGTAATAATATATAGCTTAGAGCCTTCCTCAATAAATGGGCTATCTAACACTAAAAGGTTTTTGACGTTGTTTTCTGATAGTGACGATGATATACAGAAATATACATATACAGAATGTATTTATATATTTCTAATATATAGACATGTGCGAGACAGGAACCACTAAATACATTTCGTCGTTACAGCTTTAAATAGCAAATATTGCGGCAAAAGCACTGATTAGCCATACAAACATAATACACACAGAAATATAATAATATAAAGTCATGACGGTCCTACAAATTGAACCTTTACGAGTAATTGTTTATTATTATACGTACGCTAAAAAACGCTAAGCATAATATTGAATAAAAGCATCCTATAGAATTAGTCAATCAACAATGGAATCTTGAATGAATGTGTTTGTAAACACTTCCCGCATTCAATATTGAATGATTTCAACAGGTTCATTATAACGGAAGACGTAGCAAGGGTATAAATATGAAATGTGAAATAAAAACAACATTCCTTATTATTTATCAACAGCAAAGGTAGCCTAATGGCTAGGACGTCGGACTTGCGATTATGTGGTTGCCGGTTCGAAACCCACCCATTGCACTACAGACGTGAACCCACTCGTAACGCAAGCATATTTAGCTTAGCACGAGGGGTTAACAAGAATACTAGTAATGTGCAACCCACATTGCTAGTAATCATAATAAAAAAAAACGATTGCATACTTTAACGACTCATTTAAAATAGAGAACTTTGTCGAAACCTCGATGTTATGAACAACCGCTGACTAAAGCGGGCAGGCAGAAATGATAGGTGGGGACCCAACGTCCTACAATGGAGACCACAAATTGGGCACTGAAATATCGGCAGGCAAGAAATGATATGGCATGACGATCTAGCTAAGGTGGCTGGAAAGGATTGGATGCGGACGGCCGAAGATTGTTCAAAATCGTGCATATGAAGGGATGGCAGCAGGTTGAAGAAGAGAAGAGAGACTAATTAAAGCCATAATCTAAGTCTAACCTCGGCTAGAAATATTCTTAACAGGCATACATAATTCAACGGCAATGCCAACTTACATAATTACGAATAGGATTTGTTGAGCTCAAAAGGACTTTGTTTTTTCTTATTAACAATCTGACTAAAAATCACGGTCCTTATACCTCTATCCGACATACTTTTGATATTGTTAATTGAGAATACATCCGAAACACATTAAACTTCAATCATTCAATAGTAAGAATTCGCTATAATAAATTACTGTCATTCACATCGGCCGTAAAGAACTTTCTACTTGCGCCCGCGCATGGCATACGGACTGCCTTTTAATAATTGCTTTCATAACTTTATTGGCACACATTATGGTGAAATTATTGCTTTACGTACTTTTTTTTCAATTCATGTAAGTAGTTTGAGTTATGGAGAAAAACTTCGTAATTTTTTAAATGAAATGAACTGCTTTTATTTGCACGAAACATGGTAAATAATGTTGGTCGGAAAGTTACAGTCCTGCATGTTCCGCCAGCCATCTGGCATACAAAATTTTAATGTGAATTTATCATTAACATAATTAATTACACAAATTATATTAAGTACTCAATTATTCAATGTCAATTCTGAAAGTACCTATTAACCATTTTCATTATAATCAGTAATGTAATGTCACAAGTAATAACAAATATGGTATACATTAAAACATTTTACACAATTACTTCACATCCCAAAATTCTTTCATGTCATAAAAACAGTGTTCTGCTAAGTGTTTCTAATTAAATTATAAGTCTCACCGACAGTATAACACAGTATATAACAGCAATCCCTACAAATTATAGATACATACAATACAAACGCTTTAAATATGAATAAAACTAATATAGCTAGCATCTGAGCTAGCTATGAAATTATGTTATAAAGTACCTACTGAATATTACCTGTCATCATTTGAATGGCCTAATTACTGATCTCTCACGTGTCGATTTTGTAGGAAGTGGATCCTAATTGTGTAGATCTCATGCATCATTGGTCTCGTTTCATTGCTCTTTGACTTAAATTAAAACATTAATATTTACACACTTCATTATCATTATCAATTTTACATTGCACCTGACTTAATATTACAATAATAAGTTACGCAGACATAAACTGCCACAGTTGACAATATCTAGACTACTTTCGGCATGTCTCAATAACAAACCAGTCAGTGGATTAGATATAGATAGAATTTTGACAAAAGGTCCATACAAGTAATGTCAATATCCTATCTCTAGTAAGCACATCTAACGACGGATTTTTAATTGGAAACCGGCCTTAGTACTTTGGTCGCGCGCAGGTGGATATTAATATTTGAAAAACAGAACGTCATTAAATTTCGTCAAAACTACAATTTCGATTATGAAAACCTAAACTACACCACTACAAGCAATAAGACAAGAAAAAGCAATCTGTAACTACAATAATGTTAAGAGCGAGAGGAATGATTATTCACCCACCAATATTCCTCTTAACCCTTAACGGAAACACTTAAAGGATTTAGCTTAAATGATTAGTAAGTAGGTTCACGCGGGAGAGCCATGCTTCGGCACGAATGGGTCGGCTCGACCGGAGTGATACCACGGCCTCACAGAAAACCGGCGTGAAACAACGCTTGCGTTGTATTTCGCCTAGTGAATGAGGTTACCGGAGGCCCAGACCCTTTTAAAAGGCGGGCAACGCACTTGTGACTCCTCTGGTGTTGCGGGTGTCCATGGACGGTGGTTATCGCTTACCATCAGGTGATCCGTCTGCTCGTTTGCTCAACTATCCCATAAAAAAAGGTATGTATTATTTGCTCGACTTCCATCTATATAAAATTGGTCCATGAACAATAATTGAGCAATCAATGTTAATGTTATGAATCATAAGTCACAGTGGGATATTCCCGTTGACAGGAAATACCTATAATATACCTTTAAATATACATACAAATAACAATAGAATAAGGAACCTCAAGAACTCTTTGATTGATGGACTGACCCTAGGAAAACTTGATAAGGTGTAGTGACAACAATACAAGAAACAGTGTAGGAAGGAAGAAGGAAAATGATACTTTAGGGAATAAATTAACTATATGAAATAATAGCAAAAAAATATCGTTCTACCTATTTTCAAAAGTTATGATCTAAACAAGTACCTAGAATAACAGCGATAAGAAATGCTACGCTTAAACATGTATTACACAACTAAATATCGAAGAATATGCTAAAATACTTACTATACAATTAGAAAGCTGAGGTTAGTTGTGAAATCCCACAAATACACAAGTTTACACGACGGGCAGATAATCCAGTTAAGGGTGAAGAGACGTCCTCAGTACAAGTCACAACATTAATAACTAGAAATAACTTTTTCGGTGACCATGTAGGTAATCAACAAATTACTTGTAACATAAATAATAAGTAGCATTTTATTAGCGTCCGTGCCAATATTCCAGCTAACGGTTGAAGGTCTCGAGTATAATGTTTATTAAAACCCACAGGTGTCTGTAGAAACAATAAAATTACTATATAATAATGCTTCACACGACGGAGAAGGTTATTTTTAATTAATTTTGTATTAAATGCTAGTTTTCCACCTATGTAATGTAATGAAGCCTAAAAATACAAACGATTGGCGTAGCGGTTGAGCGATCGGCTTCTGCGTCACGTGTTGTGTGTTCGATCCCCACACGGAGCAAATATTTGTATGATCTACAGGTTGTGGGTCAACAATAAAAAACATACTAGGAATTCATTAATAAGCATGGTGGCTCTTAATTACAGTAATATATAGGAACCGCTACAATCGATAATTGATAACAGTTTCCTGCCATGTGTTTACGTATCGGTACTGCGCGATATCGAGTACAATTCCTTCATGTTTTTTTTCAGTTATTTCAAATTATTCGTTAATAACTAACCTCATTATAATATAATATAATAATATAATAACTGCCTCAATAGCCAAGTGGTCCTGACCGCGACTGCTACGCTAGAGGTCCTGGGTTCGATTCCCAGGTCGAGCAAAGTGTTATTGGGTTTTTCTATGAAATTCCCAGTAGCAGCTCGGAGTTAGGAATTTGTGCCCGGTTAATGGCAATAGGCTCGCCCCCTATTACATGGGACCTAAACGTACCGGTGAACTGTGGGTGTACATTAGTACGCCTCTGCCTAACCCTTCGGGGAATACAGGCGTGATGGTATGTTATGTATGTTAATAGCTGCCTCGTTAGTCTAGTGGTCCCAAGTGCGACTGCTACGCTAGAGGTCCTGAGTTCGATTCCCAGGTCGAGCAAAGAGTTATTGAGTTTTTCTATGAAATTCTCAGTAGCAGCTCGGAGTTTGGAATTTGTGCCCCGTTAATGGCAATAGGCTCGCCCCCTATTACATGGGACCTAAACATACTGGCGAACTGTGGGTGTACCTTAGTACATCTCTGCCTATCCCTTCGGGGAATACAGGCGTGATGGTATGTTAATAACTAATGTTTTTATGGTACCGTTGGTTAACTGTATGTGTACTGATTGAAATGTCAATTAATTCTGAAGTTACAGCGTCCATGGTCACGGAGAAGCCGAGGTCCGAAACATCGGGTTTTAATAAAGCAAATAAAGAACTTAAAAAAAATAATGTAAATATAACGAGATAATCTGTGAAGTGATTTTATTTATAATACTGTATGTGTGTCAAATATTATAATACATCAATATCCCAAATACTTCAACAACTTTAGCTTAATTTATTCATTAAATTCATATGACCTGTAGTGTCAATCCACAAAGAGGATTAAGAATTAAAATAAAACATTCTTATGTTGATCACCATTTTGTATGTTAATATCATAAATATCTAGACAATTGTAACAGAACCTCTTGAAGATGGACTTTCTCCGGTTACCTACTAACTTATAACTAGTTAAATATAATAGAACGGTTACTTACAGCGATAGAAAGTAAATCCGAAATACGAAGTCCACAGGTTAGTTCACGACTCTACGTAGCACAGTCACAGAGTTACTATTAATAATTAATTAAAATAATATATAAATAGCACTTATCACTAACGTCACAGAAGACACTTTATTAAAATCAATTTAAAATTAAGCGCACATAGCGGTTACCGAACGTTATAATTTAAAAACGGAACGCGGGATAACAAGTGACAGTTGTAGATTCAAGATGGCCGCCACGCGTGCGCACTCCGCGGCAACTCGGATCGGTCTGGCGACCCCGTCTGTACTTAACGCTCAACGATGCGCGACCACACGAATCCATGATAATGAGACGGTTTTTTATGACGATCCCGCATATTCCTAAGTGGCATCCCTTTGGAATAAAATAAAGAGAGTCGTGTGTGGGCCACTCTCAACGCACTTAGCAAGAAGTGTTGACCAAATAACACGGTTTTGATAAGGATTCCAATTACTTACTCTATAAACTCTACTTCTTGGTTCGAGCCCTCAAACTTGATTTGCTAATTACAAAAATATTTTCTTGTTAAGAAAATTAAGCATCTAAGTATCTTACCAAAAATAAAATGTCAGAAATCAGTATCTACGATCTTACCATTTCGATAATATTGTCTTAATTAGGTACCTATAAAAACTGACTATGCTACTTCCGATGACATAATGAATTCCTAATTTACCTCAAGTATTACTTATTATTTAACAGTCTAGAAAGGTATGGCGGACTTGGTCACCCTTTTTTTTTTTTTTTTTTTGTGCGTGTGGAAAATCCTCATGGACTTCCGCCGCCCGGGGAGGCGGCGGGGCGTGTCGGACTCCACCCAGAGTGGGTGACCTACCGACTAAAAACCACACGGTGTTCCTTCCTGCACCTTTGCGTCGGGGGCTACGGGAAACAGAGAATTCGTCCGCGGCCCCCGACTGGTGCCGGCCCGCCGCAGCGGGCCCCGTCTGCAGATTGTGTAGGTAGGGAGTGAGGCGTTGGACTCCCCCCCATCGCCTTAGAGGGGCGCGCGTGGAACACTACGCGCCACCGCCTCGGGTCCTATAAGGGGGGCGTGGCGGACGTCCCAGCGTCCGCCACCCCCGGACCCATTTATGGAGGCCGGAAGAGGGCATTGTCGGCCCTCCTCCGACGCCCGGCGCGCCGGCTGCGGATCGGGTTAGTGCTGACACACTCCCTCTCCCGTTCCGCAGCTTCCTTCTGCGAGATGACTGTTTCGCAGAAGGCGATCACTGCATCCCAAGATGCCGCGCTGCCGACCATGGAATGAACGACGGCCGGCAGCGACAGGTCGTCTCCCACCGCAGCGACGAGGGCACGGCGTGGCTCCTCCCAAGCAGCACACTCCACCAGCGTGTGCAGCGCCGTGTCCTCCCGACAATGGACGCAGTGATGGCACCGGGCGTCCGGCTCCCTCCCTATGCGACACAGGTACTTCCCGAAGCAGCCGTGCCCCGAGAGCACCTGCGTCGCCCGGAACGTGAGGGAGCCGTGCCTCCTCCCGAGCCAGCGCTCGAGTACTGGCCGGACCGCCTCGATGGTGACGAGGCCGGCGGTAGGGCGTGAAAGCCTGTCCCGCCATTCCGCCACTAGGACCCGTTGGAGCTCCTGCCGGCGCAGCGATAACTGCCGCTGCACCAGCCCCGCACCTCGCGTCCGCTCCTCCTCGCGCCACAGATGGAGTGTCGCGAGGACCTTCGCCTCCAGGTCCCAGGGCGGGGATCCGGCCAGTACACAGGCCGCCTCGTGGGAGATCGTGCGATAGCCGCGGACGACTCTGACGGCCATCGCCCTCTGCGGCTTTCGCAGCACTGCGATGCTGCGGGCCGTCAGGTCGGCCGCCCACACCGGGGCCCCATATAGGGCCATGGATCGCACGATCCCCACGTACAACCGCCTACAGGCGGTGCTCGGGCCTCCCAAGTTGGGAAGCAGCGTTGATAGCGCGCCCGCCGCGCCCATCAACTTTGGCGCCAGCCGCAGGAAGTGGGGGCCGAAGTCCCATCGGCTGTCGAGCACCAATCCAAGGTACTTCATGGTGGACTCGACAGCGATTCGAGCCCCCCCCACCTCGATGTGTAATCCCGGCGGCGGCGCCCGTCGGGGGCCATGAAAAGCGATGGCCTCCGACTTGTTGAGGGCCACCTCCAGGCCCAGGCGCCGTATGCGGCCCACCACCTGTGAGACCGCACCCGTAGCTAGCAACGCTGCCTCCCTGGGCGAGCTCCCTCGGGCGGTGACCAGCGTGTCGTCCGCGTAACACGTCAGGTCCACCCCCGGTGCGAGCCCGCCTCTCAGCACCCAGTCGTACCCGATGTTCCACAGGAGTGGGCCCAGAACCGAGCCCTGTGGAACACCGCACGACATGGCGTGCTGTACCGTGCCGTCACGTCTCCCGTAGGTGACACACCTGTCCGTCAAATAGGCCCCAACCACGCGGCGGAGGTAGGGAGGTACCCTGTGGTACAGCAGGGCCTCCCTAATACAACTCCAGGGCAGGGTGTTGAAGGCGTTGGTGATGTCTAGGGACACCGCCAACGCGACCCCGCCCCGGGACACCGCTTCCTCCGCCAGGACTCTAACCCGCAGTATGGCGTCTACTGTGGAGCGCCCGCGCCGAAAGCCGAACTGGCTGCCGTCCAGGTCCGGCCCCTCTGTGCACAAGTGGCTGACGAGGCGGTCTGCAACAATCCGCTCAAAGAGCTTGCCCACCTCGTCCAGCAGCACTATGGGCCGATATGCGGACGGCGAGTCGGCGGGGCGCCCTGCCTTCCTGAGCAGGACCAGGCGACCCGTTTTCCACAGAGCGGGAAACTGGCCCCGCTCTAGGCACGCCGAGAAGAGTCCTCGGACTTGGTCACCCTACTCTTAGGATTCAACCCTTCATTATAACTGCGTTCTTCATTGTTTTATATATACTAGTAAAGAGAGGGCTTGCGGGATTTCCAAAGCCTGAAGTAATGCGGGTTACAATAAGGAGTAATTGTTAAATCACAATTCACATTCTAGTGGATATCTGTAACGTAACATATCATCACGCCTGTATTCCCTGAAGCGTTTGGCAGAGATGTAGGTACTGTTGTACAACGTCAGTCACCCCAAAACGGGGCAACCCGCTTTTTACTAACAAGGAATCGAAGTTATTCCATTACATATTATAATGCCAACACGCTCTAGTTCATATTCGCTAATATTATCTCATTTGAACAGGCGAGTTCCCAATAACAAACCTATCGATAGATTTGCTTACTAGAGGTAGGATTTTGACATTACTTGTATGATCCTATTTCGGAGTACGCAAATCCATTGATTGTTATAAGTATTATTGGGCCCGTAACTCTGTTATAGATATACTTTAAACGTCTTTTCGCAAAAGTAGGTCCATCTAGTGTCCTCTCCTCGCAGCAGAGGATAGAGCGAAATGCTTAACGATAAAATGATAAATTATACTTATTTCTGTACATAGATATTTTTAAACTAGGTGGATGGCGCCGGCATTTCCAAACTGATGACCTCTAAGAAGAAACACCGAAACAAACTCAGAGAATCGTGGTCTCTTTTAAAGTCCAGACATACCTAGTAGTAACAATATGTGAGTGTTACAATGCAGGGTAATGTCTAAGATGGCGTTTTGAAGAAAGGGCCATAGCGGCTTTGAGTAGACCAGTCCCAGCTGACGGCACGCATGCATCAGTCATTGTGTAGCTCGACCACAATCTAGGAAGCTCTACAACCTGTCGTACGACGATGCCAGATCAGCGGAACATTTGCGTTGGTCACAAGAAATACTGAAACCCACCATAACCCACACATAGTCTATACAAAACTGTTTCATAGAGATCACGGCCCCCAGTAGTGAGTAGAACGACTCAAGAAGGAGGAGTGTCCTCTCACTTCATTGACCTTAAAATAAGAAAGACAGGAAAGAAGTTGTCATGTTTTTCGGGTAATTCTATGACTGTTATAAGTTTTCCGTCAATATCCGAATCAATTATATACATCTATTAGCTTCTGCCCGCGGCTTCGCTCACTTGAAGCTTAAAAACCAACAGTGATGATCTCTTCTTTGTATGGGTCTCTACACTTTAGAAAGATCAAGCTGTATCTCCGGTTCAGTTTAATTATTTGAGATAAGAAGTATGACAGTTTTTATGTTGGAGCACATACTTTCTAACAGTGATAACAAAATTAAAATCTATTCAGCAGTTTTTGCGCCAACCCGTAACAAACAGACAAGTATTTTTAAAATCACATTTTTGCGTTCGGCGAAGTTTATATACCCTAATAAACCCACTTGTTTTTTTTTTAATATCTTCAATTTACAGACACAGCTTTTTACAATTTTATAATAGTAGAGAAACGGTATACTACAAAAAACGTTAATAACATAATCGTAAACCGATACGCAATGATAGATAACTGACGTAATGGAGCCCTCTTGCGTTAACTTTAACTGTAACGTTATATGCGCACGCGACGATGACTGTTTTAACTGTATCCCAAAGTACGGATGTTGAAATTTAACGGTTGAGTTCCGTGTGTTCGTGTTGGCTACGCAGATAGAGATTTACTTACTTTTAATTCGAATACCAGAATCTGAACTATTTGACATTTTGCTACGCTTAAATCATTTAACATTATAAAGTTTAAAAGTTAAAATATAATAGAAATTGCTTTAACAATTAAACTCCTAATACCTAATAATAAAAGTCCTAAGCGCGACGTCCTGCTACGCTAGAGATCTCGGGTTCGGTTCCCATGTCGAGCAAAGTGTTACTGTTTTTCTATGAAGTTCTCAGTAGCAGCTCAGATTTGTGCTCATGGCAATAGGCTCGCCTCTATTACATAGGACCTTAACGTACCGGCGAACTGTGTGAATACACCTCTGCCTAACTCTTTGGTGTATAAAGGCGTGGTGATTTTATTTTTATGTAATTTAACAGTCAAACATATGAGATAAGAATAATGCATACGACGTTATTTTAATCACTAACAAAAACGCTTTATAAATAACACCAAAAGAACCAACACCACCACAATTTGTTACTCTAATTCGTTTCCTCTTAATTCTTAACAGAACCACAGATAATAGAATACTAGTACGGAACTTAAAAAAACGCGTATATAAACGTGAATCGCGTAGTAGATACTTAAAACTTTACGACCGAGAAGCAGCGTATGCGCATTGAAACTATGTACAGAAACTACTGAGCAATGTGTGTGGGACATTTCAATAAACCCGCAGTCTACTTACTATAACTTTTGAATTGTGATCTTCGAAGGGGTTTGTTGAAATTTGACATGTAATACATAGAATCATAGCTATAATATTAATTCTGAATCCAGTCCATATTTACTCACCAGCTTTTTGATCCAATCAAAATATTAAAGAGAAGAAATAAGACCATTAAGAAAGAAGTTGACGATCAATGTCACTTGATAAAATTCTTGGAGTAACATGAGATCAAATATTAATCCTGTTAAACATAACATACCATCACGCCTGTATTCCTCGAAGGGTTAGGCAGAGGTGTAAGTACTTATAAACACAGAGATCGCCAGTATATATGTTTAGGTTCCATGAAATAGAAGGGGATGGTTCCCCTTGATTTGGATTGCCATCAATCAGGCACGGATTTCAAACTCCGAGCTACTACTGCGAATTTCACAGAAAAACCCAACAACACTGCTCGACCTGGGAATCGAACCTAGGACCTCTAGCGTAGCAATCGCGCTCAGGACCACTGGGCTAACAAGGCAATCCTGTCAAATTACTATAATATTTCCGTGGGAGGAATAAGGAGGCTAAGAATGCGGAAGTTCCTCTCTCTCCGCATACTGGGAAGAAACGTATCCTGGTAGGATAATGTGAAAAAAGACAGGCCCCAAAAATTATCATTTGCGTTGCTTGCTCTATCTAAGACTATTCGTGGAAAATTATATGAATCTAAGAATGCAAACAAAGCAAAAGTTACATAATTTACAAACAAATTCTGATACAAGATATCTTACAGATCGCAATGACAAACAGAATTTACAACCAGCACGCGCAAATGCAATAGATCGGCAGAGTTGGACAAACAAACGAAATTGCAAAACAATAATCCGGGACAAGAATACTAAATCCCAACATTACGACACTCGGATAATTCAGGAGAGAATAGGTACTGACTGGAAATGCAGAAACAATAGTACTGAGAAAGGCTATCTACACGACCAATCGTATCTAGTTCTATGAAAAAAACATAGCTTTATGCTTGTAGGTACTCATAAATGCTTGAACGATAAGATTTATAACGAAGGTAATTGAGAGCCGTGAGAAAAAGTGAAACGCAAATTTAAGGATAACGCAAAACTTTCAAAGAAAAGTTTAAGAAATTATGATAATGATCTCAATGACTTCAATTCAACGATTTTTGCGGTACATTTTTTATTTTATATAGTTCATGATTCCTGTTAGCCGACATAATGTCCGATTACAGGAATCATGAACTATAATTCGTACAATTGAGAATATCTGCAGAACTAAACCACGGTTACATTTACTGCGACGAAACTATGGGTTGGAGAAAAAATATAAGACATTATGATGCCGTAATAAAAATAATTGACTGGCGTAAAGATGGTATCTTTATCTTACTACAACCACAGCTGGACTACATCATGATGCAATTTTCTTACATTTGTTCCTGTCAGCCTCATCAGCACTCAAATTCTTCACTTACTAACGTAGTACTTATTGATAACACATAGTATATCCATGCTATTAGAAATTATAAAAACCATCTTCAATTTTTATATCGATAACCTTTGTTCTGGATGTTCCTTGAAGACATATCGTACTTAATATATCTTTCAACATTTTGTGCACCTAGTTACCTTACCGGTATATACTTTACGAAAACCAGCCTATGTGAAGTTGAAAACTGAATAAGCAATAGTTAACTTTTATTAATTAAGTATATTAGTTTGTACCGGATTTTACCGCTTTTTAAATCGTAACATGAGTGGCCTTTGTGGCAATATCATGATTTATTTTCTCTCTCTTCTCTGGAACGACGTTTACTTACAAAATGTCTATATTTAAACACAAATCAAGGCTAACATAACATACATTTATCAATATATCGTTTGCTCTCTTATTTATCCAAATTTTATTATTATAAGAGCATCAATTCCTAGAAGTATCATTTACCCAAATCAAAACGAAGATGAATTAAAGAATACTCTCTCTCTAAGAGCACTTATTAAACTCCAGTTATTACTACGAAGCCAGGTTATTAACCAAAAAAATCGGAAATCATACATACCTTCGGAGTTACGGCCGGCACTCCCTAAGTAGCGCAGTTACCTTCAGCCCTAAGGCACTCTCTCACGCTCGGGGTCCTTCGCGTGGTACATTTACGTAGATTTTGTGTAAGAATGTTTGAATAATTTTAGAGCAAATTTTAGGCTCTTATCCATAATACTGAGTACTTAACTTACACTGCTAGCATTAACTGCTCTTATAGTAGTTAGTTACCTTACAATTCACACACACTATTCACTACAGTGAATTAGGATCTTATACCTACAAGTATTATTCTTTCTGAATCTAACAGTTCAAACGGTATTCACACAGGGCATTTGTGCATAACATAAGTGTGTTTTCCCCGAAGGGTTAGGCAGAGGCGTACTAATGTACACCCACAGTTCGCCGGTATGTTTAGGTCCGATGTAATAGGGGCGAGCCTATTGTCATTAACCGGGAACAAATACCAAACTCCGAGCTGTTACTGGGAATTTCATAGAAAAACCAATAACACTTTGCTCGACCTGGGAATCGAACCCAGGACCTCAAGCGTAGCAGTCGCGCTCAGGACCACTAGGCTAATGAGGCAGTTAACGCCTTAGATTTCTGACTGATATACAAACAGTACCTAATGCACTGTAGCTTTAGGAACAACATAATTTTGTGTTAAGTCAGGCAGTCTACTAGTCTACTCCCTAGACTCATCTCTGAAGAGCGGTTGATCTTGAAATTATGTAAACAATAAACAAATAAATTTGCAGTCATGCTTTAATTTTGCTTAATCTATACAATATTATTTAAATTTAAAATTTGACACCTAAAGGTATAATGAACCCGCCATGTGGGTTCAAACAAAAAAATAAAAGGCCGTCCATCTTTATGAATTAAATGAATATACTTATTTGAGAGGTTTACCCTGCGGCTACTCGCACCAATTCATCAGCTTCCCACGGGAATATCTTTAGGACTACAGTTCAGTCGAAATAACTGTGCGTTTGTGAAGTGAAGTGAAGTTAAGTGGAGTGAAGTGAAGTGAAGTGCGAGTAGTTTGGTAGTAGTCGATTTAGAGCGTTCGCGCACTTGTGATTTTTAGTCGGGCGATAGTTTGATCGTTCTGGGATTCACTATGGAGTTATATGGCAATGCGCGCATTTGACGATTAGAATTCGACATGAAATTATACACGACTAAACTATCGGTCGACTAAAAATCACAAGTGCGCGTTAGCCCTTATAAGAAAGGTCGGTGCAAAGACACTTGTGGTCATACATGTTTTGCATTCATGAATATGTATTATCAAACTAAAATTAACTGCCTCATAAGCCTAGTGATCCTAAGCGTGACTGCTACGCTAGAGGTCCTGGGTTCGATTCCCAGGTCGAACAAAGTAGTTATTGGGTTTTGCTATGCAATTCTCAGTAGCAGCTCGGAGTTTGGAATCCGTGCCCGGTTAATGGCAATAGGCTAGCCCCCTATTACATGGGACTTAAATATACCGGGGAGCTGTAGGTGTACATTAGTACACCTCTGCCTAAACCTTCAGGGACGCGTGGTTATTTTGATTTATTTTAATGTTTACAGACCGTGTGCATGATCATGAAGCTGTGCTTAGTAAAGTTCAAGCTCAAAGGAATATTTTACAAAAAGTTTTATAACCTACGTATGTACCATATATGTATATTTCTTAACATAAAATACCAAGTTATTAAATTTCAAGTTCAGTAGTGTTCTGAGAAAAGCCCTCAGGAGTCAGGCTCGTTAGTGGGAGTCGTAAAATGTTCACCAGACATGAATAACAATTGCTAGTAAATATTTTTATATTATTTTTTAACCGTCATATGATTTGAATTGTTTTGTTTCTCCTGTAGAATTTGTAATTTATCTGTCGTTATGTTGTGTTTCAACAAAAAGCAAGCGAATAAGAGAGAATCATCAAATCAGTATCGTAATCGCTTTAATACTACTAATATTATAAATGCGAAAGTTTGTGAGGATGGATGGATGAATGTTTGTTACTCTTTCACGCCAGAACGGCTAAACGAATCTGCATAAAATTGGCACAGAGATAGATTACAGTCTGGAATAACACATGGGCTAATGTTTATCCAGAGTCTGATTTCAGCCACTGTTGGCCACTCCTCTCTGTTTATCCTATAGGTATAACATGGCATTGTTACCATTCACATACAAATATTTTGACTAACATTGAATATTTCGGATCATGAAATGATTTTTAAAATAATCTTAATGAACAAACCTGATCATTTTGTTGGATGACTGCCGCCCGCGCTGCCTCTCGTTTCAGTTGTAATATCACCCTTTCTTTCGATTTAATTTCCTCCAGCTGGGAACAATAAAAACATAATTAATTCAATTATCACATCTTTATTAGTGGTAGTCAGAAGCTCAGAAAAGCCTGACAACCAGTCTACTCCGAATATTGGCATCGCATTGTGTAAAATACTAAGAAAATAAATATTAAATATATATGTATAATATGGCTGGCAGTCCACAACTGTGCGTTTCTCTAGAAACTTTCTGCCTCGCACAACAAAACTGTGGAATGAACTGTCCTGCAGTATTTCCGGACCAATACGACCTTCAAACCTTCAAGAAAAGAGAAGGCCGGCAGCGCACTTGTGACTCCTCTGGTGTTGCAGGTGTCCATGGGCGGCGGTGATCGCTTATCATCAGGCGATCCGTCTGCTCGTTTGCCTGCTATCACATAAAAAAAAAAACAGCCGCATCAGGGTAGACTGGAAGCCGACCCCGACATCGTTTGGAAAAGGCTTGGAAGATGATGACCTTTATTATGTTGCATAACGCCTATAAGTATATTATTATTACTAACGCCCGTTTAAAACTTGTTGCTATTACATTTATATAAGGCGTTCTTATTAGCGACGTAGCGTACATTTAGTAGCAAGTAATTGGTTTATGTGCGTATTTGGATAATTAAATTAGGAACTTCCACTAACGATCGCTTCTGATATAAGATTACACTATATAAGAATATGTTGAAATTATTTGCGGTCTTATTAACTAGTGGTTAAGAATAATTTATTTAAATAAAGTAAAAAAACGAATATAAAAAAAACCATATACATGATCAAATAAGTTAGTAACTACTTTGACAGAAATGCCATAAGCAAACGCCTGCATTGCTAGTCTTACTAAAACAACATCCAAAAATATATTTTATGCGTTTCACGTAGCGTTGAAATTGTTTCGTTGCATTGTAAAGCTAAATGCTAGATTAAAATAATCTTAGTCGTAGAGTATAGGTACATATAAAAGGTCATTTGATCCTGCATTGTATTTATATATATATTGTATAGTATATTCTGAACAGTTAGTAGCATTGTATTTTTATAATCTGTTATGTTCGTAAAACTACACTTTGTTAGCTTCGCATTTCCTTCAAGAGTGCCTGGTTGTAATACAATATCAAGACGTTGCACAGAATTATGAATAACTAGCTTCTGCCCGCGACTTCGTCCGCGTAGCGTGATGATATATAGCCTATAGCCTTCCTCAATAAACGGGCTATCTAACACTGAAATTTTTTTTTAAATCGGACCAGTAGTTCCTGAGATTAGCGCGTTCAAGTAAACAAACAAACAAACAAACTTTTCAGCTTTCCTGAGATTAGCGCGTTCAAGTAAACTAACAAACAAACAAACTTTTCAGCTTTATATATTAGTAAGTATAGATTTCGAATATCTTTGGTAAGAATTTCTTTTTTGTTCGTAAAATCACCATTAATAGTATGCCATCCGGGGGGTTGGCAGGGTAGAACTCGTACCAACTTTCCTTCATAACGGTAAGTTGGTACCTAACCTACCTACAAGTTTTAAAATTCGATCATCAAATAGTAGAGCAAGTTTATGTTCGGCAATCGGTAGTTCTTCGGCAAAGTTCGTGTTGCCGAAGTGCGTACATCCAATTTCGTCTAATGCAACCTTAACACAAATAGTTTGGATCGTTATAAGCTCATCGTAATCTTTGACTAAGAGCCTTGTTCCACCCACTGTCTGCCTAAACGCCTCCTACTTTTTAGATATGCAGCGCCTGATGAATCTTACCAACTGTGTAGCCCTCTGGCTACTTATTTTTTAACACTGACATTTCGTATTATATTTCTTCTTACTTCTTATTATTCTTCTTGGATATTATTTTATGTCATTAAAAATTTACTAAACATTAGAAAGGGAGCTCTGGTTTCGCCAGTGGAATCTTGCTGAGATCATTTTATAGTTTTTATTTCTTTTATTTTCTTTGGATAAAACGTTGCCCCACACTAGGATTTTCTCCTGTATCGTGGGGGCGTTTACAAACACAAATTCTCACATACACAAACAATCTAAACTACATGTAGATCATACAAATATTTGCTCCGTGTAGGGATCGAACCCACAACAAGTGTCGCAGAAGCCAATTGCTCAGCCGCTACGCCAAACGTGTCGTCCAAGTTGTTGCTTTATTTACTTTATTTACCATAAAGCATAAACATTTTAATGATATGAATTGAATAATACAATTCATGTAAAAAATATAAATAAATATAAGCGGTCCCCCGACGCGACAAAATTTAATCAAAAAACTTCATACGTACTTACGAAGGGTTATAATTTCAAGATTATTTTTTTCTTTTTATAGGGATTCAGGTTTATTTTTGTGTCGGGGGTTTTTTTAAATTTTTAATTTTATTTGTTATTTCACACTTTTTGTAGGGACTCCTTAGTTATTTTGTTTAATTTCTTTTATTTTCTTGCGTTTTAATTAGGTATTTTCTTCGTTTAGTTATTCAACTTTTGTATAATTATTTCATAGCTATTAGATATCTTATATCATAGTATTCTACTAGTCAAGCCCTTTCATTTGATACCTTTATTGAGGGAGTAGTGAAAAAAATTAATAAATTCACCATTTCGTGGAGGCCGCCATGTTGGATTTGAAATTTTTCATAGTGTATAGTATTCTACTAGTCAGGCCCTTTCATTTGATACCAATATTGTGGGAGTTGTGAAAAAATATGTAAACCGCCATCTTGTGGCGGCGGCCATCTTGGGCCGATTTTCATCAAACATAGCTAAGAACACTCCCCACTTATTCACCTTTCAAACAAAAAAAACAAAATCAAAATCGGTTCATCCATTCGGGAGCTACGATGCCACAGACAGACACACACACACACACAGACAGACACGTTAAACTTATAACACCCCGTCGTTTTTGCGTCGGGGGTTAATAAAACAATGTCAGTCAACATTACTAAAACGTCCAGTGTACTTAACCGGTGGAACGCTGGTTGAAATACTGCATAAAATCGAATTTTTCTTTCACTAAAATGTATATCTTTAGCAATAGCTAAGTAGTTATGGCTACTCTAGTCAAACTACAAATACCCAATTTGACAAGATTGCCTAAGCGATTAAAAGCTGACGAACGGATAAATTGAAATACCTAATATCACTAGTAACGTTCGCAATATCATTTGCTTTGGATCATATGCATGATGATCGATTGAAAGTGATAACTGATAAAGAATAATGCCATAGTATTGCAAAGCAATCTACATATGTGTTAATGCAACGCTCAAAGTCCCTGAAAATGGTTTCAATCAAATTAATCAAGTAAATAATGTATTGGTAGGTATTCACCAAGTATATACCTTCTTTATTCTTTGCATAACAATATGACTAAGTGGAGCCTTCTCACGTGGGAGAGCCATGCTTCGGCACGAATGAGCCGGCTCAACCGGAGTGATACCACGGCCTCACAGAAAACTGGCGTGAAACAACGCTAGCGTTGTGTTTCGCCGAGTGAGTTGAGGTTACCGGAGGCCCAAACCCTTTTAAAGGCGGGCAGCGCACTTGCGACTCCTCTGGTGTTGCGAGTGTCCATGGGCGGCGGTTATCGCTTACCATCAGGTGATCCGTTTGCTCGTTTGCTCCCCTATCCCATAAAAAAAAAGCCTTTAGGTTATCAGGGGCTGTATTATGACGTGTTATCGTCATTATATTTAGGTTGTGAGAATGGGATGGCGCTATTTAATCTGTATAGCGGCATCCCTCTCTTTCAATCGGAAAATAATGGCAATAACACGTCATGATACGGCCTCTGTAAGGACTTCCACACCATATTTAAGACGACGGAGAAAATAAGAGTGGAGGGAGAGAGAGTAAGATAGTAGAAGTAACAGGCGAACCAAATTGAGTAAGCAGTAGACTGTAGCAAGCAAATGTAAGATAAATTAGTGCAAATAATCTATATTTCATAATCTATTTTTCTAGCACCCACACCGTTACGTCATGCAGCCTGCCGCTGATGAAGAATAATCTTGTGTTAAGGAAATATCAGTTATGTCTACAGACCAGACACCAGTTATCATTCACGTCATTAATAATAATTATAATAATAGGAGTATAGGAGAGAAACTGCAATGACTATCCGCAGAGAATTTTGAACGTCATTTTGTACATTAAAGACAGCCTCCTAACTGCCTCAATAGCCAAGTGGTCCTGACCGCGACTGCTACGCTAGAGGTCCTGGGTTCAATTCCCAGGTTGAGCAAAGTGTTATTGGGTTTTTCTATGAAATTCCCAGTAGCAGCTCGGAATTTGTGCCCGGTTAATGGCAATAGGCTCGCCCCCTATAACATGGGACCTAAACATACCGGCGAACTGTGGGTGTACATTAGTACGCCTCTGCCTAACCCTTCGGGGAATACAGGCGTGATGGTATGATGATGATACTAACCAGTTTATGGCACTGTGCACGCGCATCTCTCCGCGCGGCCTGTTCCAGTGCGCTGTGCTTAGCCACTTGCGCACGCAGCTCGGCCGCGCGTGCGCACTCCGCCGCCTGCGCGACCTGTGAACATTTAATACTGTAATTAGGGATTATGACTACAAAACATTATTGCACTAACATAACATAACATACCATCACGCCTGTATTCCCCGAAGGGTTAGGCAGAGGCGTACTTACACCCACAGTTCGCCGGTATGTTTAGGTCCCATTTAATAGGGGGCGAGCCTATTGCCATTAACCGGGCACAAATTCCTAACTCCGAGCTGCTACTGGGAATTTCATAGAAAAATCCAATAACACTTTGCTCGACCTGGGAATCGAACCCAGGACCTCTGGCGTAGCAGTCGCGCTCAGGACCACTTAGCTAATGAGGCAGTCATTATCAACCTTATTGTACTACGCACTACTTAAAGTCTTTCACCGGTTATAAGTATGTACCTAAATACCTAAGTTAACAGAGATCAGTGAAGTGAGAAAATATTCCAAATATGCATCGAAATCGTTTAGATCACTCAATTAGATAAGATATCACCCAATCAGCGTCTATTACATTTTGCCTCAAGAATTTACGAATTATGATGTAACCAGCGGAATCTTGATACCAACGCAAATATTGCTATCCGACAGAATAGATTTCTTTTCAATAATAACATAAAAAAAAAATTAGACAGTAATAAAAATATAGATAAATTGTAAGACTAATAAAAATTATTTACTAACTATACATATATTTCCTTAGTTATTTAACTCGTGTCATAATATCTATCTATCTATCTATCTACCTATCTCGTGTCATAATATCTATCTATCTATCTATCTATCTATCTATCTATCTATCTCGTGTCATAATATCTTATGGTTAATGAGCATCCATCGTTAACAGCTTTACGAGTCAACGTAAACGGAATTGTGTTACAATATGAAACGACAATATTTCCCTAGTCAGTAATTGACGTGCTTCTATTAACCACACAAAGAACGATGGCACATCCACTAATGATATAAAACGCCCCGTTAATACTAAAGTGACCTTAAACTCTACAGTTTGAGCCCAGACACCTTTCACTGCGAACGCCAAAAATGTTTATAACTTTTGCAGTTACTTTATTACTCTACAATCCGATTCTATGTTTAGATCAATCCAACATACTCTACCAAGAAGTGATGGAATACCACAATAGCTCGTGGCTGAAAGCAGAGTTTGCATACGAAGTTGTGGAAATCATGTACAACTCCTTCCGCCAGTGGTTCTTTACAATAACCTTTTGCGAGTTCACTTACTTTGAGAACAGAATCTTGAAATATACGGAACAATACGGTGATGGATACAACGTTATGCTCTTAAACGGTTGCCCTCCCTCCAACAACACTGTCGTGAAACCACGTTACAATAGACATGGTGAGACTGCTTACTTGGTGACATCAGACAGCCTATCCATCGATGTAAGTGAATCCGTGATAACTGCATTGAAGAGAACAGGAGTTTTTAAGCCTAGGAGCTCTGTTATCTTTGTAATTAATACACCAGTCGAATTGGACAAATATTTTTATCACGCTCTGAGTAATCACTTCCAATTGTTGTGGAGTAGTAGCATCCCAAACTCCGTGTTAATTTTGAAAACAGATCGATTGAAGATGTATACTTACAATCCCTTCTTTGAAGAAATCAAAGACATAACAGACGTTAAGGATGTGAGTAGATTACTCTCTAAGCAATACAGCAATCTGTATGGATATGGACTACGTTTAAGTGTTTTTAGGAAAGTTTTTATCAGCGATAAGATTGGACCAGTACGTTGTGATTCAAACCTTGCTAAAACTGTTATGAAATTCATAAATGCTACTTGTTATCCTCTATCTCCAAGAGATGAGAGCACAGTTGGTGATCTGCTAGATAATGGTACAGCGACAGGTGTCACCGCGGATTTAATGGACGGCTACACTGACCTTGAACTGAATTCAAGAATCCTCAAAAATAGTTACTACGGATACATTGACACTACATATCCTCTGGTTCAAGATGAGTTATGTTTCCTAGTTAAGAAGTCAGAACAACAATCTACATTCAAAACAACGATCAATTTAATATCAGTTGAAATGCTGTTACTTTTTTTCTTTACATGTACAATTTTTATCATAGTAACGATTTCAGTACGAAAAGTTGAAACAAGTATTTTGAAGTTAAATGACAAACAAAGCACAGGAGCTGCTTTGGTAGACCTCATCAAATGTTTTATAAGACAGACGGTGGATTTTAATTTCATGGGACCAATATTCAGATGTCTAGTTTTGCTTATTGTTGTATATTCCTTGATCATCGACTGCGCTATTGACGTAAGCTACTGCACTTTTCTACTCTATAATAACCTTCACTTTATTATATTAAATAATTATTATTTTTTCTAGGGAATCATAACTTCTGCCATAACATATCCGCGGTATAAACCAGACATAAACACGATGGCTGAATTGGTAGCATCTAATTTAACACTGGGAGTCCACAATCGAGACTACAACATTTTTAACAACAGTCTTCCAGCAGAATTTTATGAACAGCTAAAGAACCGAATCGTTGTATTTAACGATAAAAAGATAAAAGAGGTGCTAGACAAGAGACAGTATCAATACGCAACTTTGTTACGAAAAACTGATTCTCAATATGTAAGCAGAAAACTAACAAATATGAACAAAGGGAAACCTCTGTTTTACACAATGCCAGATTGTCCCTTACCGTGTTTTATAGTGTACGGCCTTAGATATGGGAGTCCATACTTGCCCAGAATAAATTTTATATTGTATCGTTTGATAGAAGCGGGTATTCTACAATACTGGAGCAATACGGAAGAATACAATGTAGACCGTAATAGACTTAGTGTGATTGAAAACAAGGAAAGAAAAGCTCTAAACATCACAAATCTGCAAGAAATGTTTTATGTGTTACTTATCGGAGAATTTGTTAGCACCTTGGTATTTATCTTAGAAATAATGATTCACAAGCTAATTAGTTCTAAACAATAACAGTTTCAAATAATTAATAAATAGATTTAAGTACCTTGAGTTTTTCTTGAAGACCCTTGTTCGCTGACTTTAAAGACTGAATTTCTATCGTTAACTTTTTTAATTCCATCAATCTGTTTTCATTTGTCTGTACATTGTCTAATGATTTATCTAGTTTAGGTGTTCTTAACTGTTTCTCTAGAAATTCTTCTTTCTTTCTATGTTCAGTCTTTAAGTTTCTGAGCGTGCTCTCGTTGCGGGCCTTAAGTGCTCGGACCTCGCTCCGCTCGATGTCGAGCGACTTCTTCAAGGTCGCGTTCTCAAGCCTTAACCTTTCGACGAGGCCTTTCATCTTGTTCAAGAATGCTTCGTCGACGGTACGCTTGTGTTCCTCAGCTGCTACGGCGGATATCTGACTGCTGGTGGTCGATGTGTCGGTGGACGCCATGTCTGGGCGTCCCCGGCTTCGTTATCACAAATTCGGGACTACGTCTCGACAGTCCGCGGTCCTTGGCCTCGTACTATGCTCGTACGGATCGCTTTGTTAACGTTATTCGTATTGATTCGTGTGGTTCCTTTACGCCGGGGTTGTGTTGCCAATTCTGAAATGCGAAACATGTAAATTGAGTATACATAAGTAGTTGGAACGGATCCAAGCTGAAGTTATTATTGAAAACTTATGTTCCGCTATTAATTCCATGTGAGATGCTAAATTTAGGTGTAAGCCGTGGTGTTTGGCTTTTTGCATTCCACCTTACTTGGCGCGTCTGAGAATTTGCTAATCTTTTTCAATAAATAACAAAGATAAGTGCCCGCTCTCATACACACGTGTTTACATAAAATTGTAAACTGAATTAGTTTGTGCAAGAGTCTTTACGCCGGGTGGAAGTAGGGCAGTGCGTGAACAGCTATGTGGGACGATGGCCAGCTAGGAATTAAACAGTGATCTTCTAATGTTCACCATGTTCTCATTAAACGTTTGCGTGTCCGGTAATCTTTGTGTAAGCAATAAAACCGTGCCTTTGTGCAGTAATTAGTTTAGTTAGGTTTAGTTTGTTTAGTGTACAGACCACGTTCCATTATTTTTATCTTTTTCTTAAGAATACAAGACTAGGTCTTCATAATACAATGTATTTCTATTGTGAAAAGGTTTAGTAAATAGAAACATCCCAAGAGACAAAATTAAAACAATTGCATAAAAAAATTTTAACATTTTTTAATTCCCATTTAAAATGTCGTTTTATTTACTAGGATAGAAAATGCTGGGCCGAGTAGACTTTTTTTCTGCCTTTCAAAGGCAGAAAAAAACTACAAACTCCATTTAAACATAATACATCACTGTGAAATATGGTTTATGCTATTATGTGCTAATTATGAACACGAAACCCGATAGGTTTCGTGTATGTAGAAAATATAAATATAAATTATAAAACTTTTACAACCTATTTGTATAAAAAAAAATTGTGTAAAGTGGAAACACATTCCTCAGTTTAAATACTTTACTACATACACTTTCTTCTTGGAATTATCTCCTTATGGGTTAAAACATCTCAATGATTGCCAATTTAGACCAGATTGTCCAGACTCGTTTCCCTCGTGGTTATTGACCCTTTAAGTAACTATTACATATACGTTTATGTAATAAAGCTTGTACCCTTCATCCCTTGCCATATAAGCACTTAATTAAGCATAACGCAACATTGGAAATCGCAAAGAATACGAAGCTCCCTCTCCAAATTCTAGAATGAAACGCATGTAAAAGCCAACAACACCAGCATGCTTGTTGGGAGGATCTCATAATCCACCTATCTAAACACATTTAAGAATACCGCCATAGATTTACGTCAAAGACATAACATTACTAGACATAGATAAAACATCACGAACAAAATCGTAATATCTTACTTTTCCAGTTGGGAATAATCAAACCGCTCTCTCTAACTGCCGGTTCCAATAATATCCGGCGATAGATTTGCTTACTAGAAATAGGATTTTGATATAACATGTATGGACCTTATGTCAAAATCAGGTATCTCTAGTAAGCAAATGTACTGACTGAATTGTTGTTGGGACTGACTGTTAGTCGAACTGTTTCTACTGTCATATGTCAGGATTGAGAACGGGAGAAAACCGTTTGTAAAAATGTCTTTGTTTTATGCAAAGAACCCTGGACATTGGTCCACGCTTTACATAGAGCACATAGAGTATATAATAAAAAAAGATTATAAACGATTATACATTAAAATGTCTTCCAGCCTATATCCCAGAAAAAGAGCTTATTGCGAAATAAAAATAGTAAAGCAATTGGAAGTAGGTCAGTCCGTCAGTCGACACTATGACATAATTAGCTAATGGGTGAACAGCACGAAGCAGTATACCTACAGGTATCAGAGACACTGCGAAACGTTGACACCATCATTATAAATAGTTGAGTAAACCTTGAACACGCCTTCGGCTGTAACGGAACTGAAATATTACTTTGGGGCTAAATTTCGAAGGAATGGGCGATGAAAATGGAACGAAATTAGCAATTTTCATGGACTACCTAGTTGTTTAAAATATAGGTAAAACAAGATATTTAAAAAATTACTGAACTTAGTTCAAGACTGAAATTAAAACCGTAGGAAAGCCATGCTTCGCACGAATGGTCCCGGAACGGAATGAAACTAGCGTGAAATAATGCTTACGTCGTGTTTCAGAGAGTGAGTGAGTATACCGGAGGCTCAAACCCTTTTACAATGCCGGCAACACATTTGCGACTCCTTAGGTGTTGCGAGTGTCTATGGGCGGCGGTATCCCTTACCATCAGGCGATCGGTCTGCTCGTTTGCCCCCCTATGCCATAAAAAAAGAATAACAATCCATCTCTGACAATTTTGACCACTGCAATCCAACGAAAGTAGATAACAAATTGACTATTACATTATTTAAAAGATATCTTCAGGTTATCTTTTAAATAATGTCCTATGTGAGGAAAGCCGGTCTATTTTTCTGCCGTCAGTGTTACTGAATTCTGGATTGGAAGGTCTAATAAATTAACATCAGTTTATTTAAATTCGGCCTCCCAATATTAAATCAATCAGTAGAATTATTTACTAGTGATAAGATTTTGACCTAAGCGTCCATATAAGTAATGTCAATATCCTACCTCTAGTAAGCAAATCTGTCGACGGATTTGTTATTGGGATTAGCATCAAGTGGTGCATACAACACAGTGACACTGACAATGAGCCTAATAATAACTACAACATCCACGGGAAGTGAACGATCGTTTGTAGCAAACGTTGCAGATTTACGCAAGATGCATCAGGAAACATGTTGCTCGAGCTAACAACGTGATCGACACACATCTAAACACAACATGTTTGTGACAGGTCACTATACTAAGAAAAACGTCTTTGGAGATGTGGGCAGGTAATCACACAGAAAGCGGGGAGTAAAATATTGTATTTCGTACAATAAGAGATCGACTGAATACTGGTCATAGTATAATGTCAAGAGTTAGCCTATCAAGAATACAAAAAAAAACCCATTCCCTCCATCCCATCCCATTCCATTCTCGTGACAGCTGGTCACGTGTTTGTTTCAAATGATACCACTGTGTAAATAAATTAGCCGAACAAGATGCATTTTTTTCACATACCTAATTTTATATAGGTAGTTTACTTTTTTTATCAAAATAGATGAAGAAAATGAGACAAAAATAGTTAGTAGGTAAATAATTTATTTACAGTCATCATGAATTAAAAAAATATATTGGTGTCGAAACTGATAATCAACGACAACACTGATCATGAATTTGTGAGTTTCGTGACGTCACTGATTTTCAGGAATAGAATCGCTTCTTTACTCAGGTGACCTATTGACAACATAACATAACATACCATCACGCCTGTATTCCCCGAAGGGTTAGGCAGAGGCGTACTAATGTACACCCACAGTTCGCCGGTATGTTTAGGTCCCATGTAATAGGGGGCGAGCCTATTGCCATTAACCGGGCACAAATTCCTAACTCCGAGCTGCTACTGGGAATTTCATAGAAAAACCCAATAACACTTTGCTCGACCTGGGAATCGAACCCAGGACCTCTAGCGTAGCAGTCGCACTCAGGACCACTTGGCTAATGAGGCAGTTGAAGCAGGCCTATTGACAAATCTGGTTAAATAATACCTAATCTATAGTAACAAGGTATTAATACGCACATGACTTTGAAAAGTCAGAGGTGCGTCCCTGGATTAAAAGTCAAGACCATTGACTTGGTAGTATAATAGTCATACAACTAGTCTACCGGTGCCTTTTCAATATAACTATGAATAAATATCTATAACTTACGACACGAGTCAACAAACTCCGCAATAACTATGCAATATATTATTCTGTGCGCATCACGGCGCATAACAGCGCGAATTAGGCCCCATTTAATAAGGAAATGCTCAAAGGACGCCTACAATTGCCTCAATTACCACGGCGAATTGAACCCGGTGACCTAGTGAGTATCTTTATATATGCCTACATTTTCAAATTCTAAGCTAGGCGACTATTATTGATGGTGTCATAGACATAAAAATGTTTGCCATAAATAGAAGCGATTGAAAAAAATGGGGTAAAATAAATTAAGAAGTTATATATAATAAGCAGTTATTAAGCACTTTCATTTTACCTACTATAATGGTTTATAACGACACAACTCAATGGAGGACAAATACTATACAAGATGTCAGATATCACTCGTTTTTCTGAAAAGCAACACAAATGTTTTTATCAGAATAAAAAAATGTATTTTTAACTATTTAATAAATTAAGCACTAAGAATATTTCTTTATTTTTTAAAAAAGCTTACTAGTAATGTGGGTCACACATTACTAGTACTCTTGTTAACCCCTCGTGCTAAGCTAAATGCTTGTGTTACGAGTGGGTTCACGTCGGTAGTGCAATGGGTGGGGTTCGAACCGGCAACCACATGATCGCAAGTCCGACGCCCTAGCCATTAGGCTACCGCCGCTTCAAATGTACTTGTAATAGTGTTTGCTTTAGAAATGTGAGATGAATTAAACGGCTTTCTGGCGTGAAATTGAAACGGTATAATAAATAACAATCTTAAAATTTCAATTTACATTCTTTTGTGTGTACTAAGTAGTTTGGACTACTTCCTTACTTATATTAAAAAAACACCATACAATCACGCCTGCACTCCCCCTGATTAGGCAGAGGAGAACTAATGTATACTCAGTTCGCTGATACGCTCAGTCCCATGCGATAGGAGCAGCACTGAGCACTGTTACTGTTAACTAACCATAAATCCAAATAACGGGCTGTTGCCGAGAATTTCATAAAAAAAAATAACACTCTTTTAGACCTGGGAATCGATCCTAGAACCTCTAGCGCTTTCGACCACTAGACTATTGCTGCAGTTATTATGCATATTTCAAATGCAGTTAGGACTATCTGAAGCATACATGGGACCTCAATATACCGGCATTATTTTTTATTTTAAAACTGTGGGTGTACTTTAGTACTTCTCTGGCTAACTGTTCAGGAATACAGGCGTGTTGCAAAACGTAGGAAACTTAAAAAAACATATATCGATCTAGAATTCTAAATAATGTGTTCTATATTCGCAAATGATGCTGAAATTTGATTACGTCGTGCGTTTCGGGTAGTCATCTCTCTTAAAATATCATGAATACTCACTCTATGTGATCGCCTGTGCGTGAATCAGATATTAAAGCATTCAGATCATACAAATAGGACTTCTATAATTTTTTAAACGAAAAGATATATTTTTATTTTTATTTTTTGCAGGAAAGGAACCAAGTAAAGCGGGAAAATCATATACCCACCTACAGTCTTACAAAGTTCTACAGTCGTACATCTTCACTATAATCGTGTGTATGTATGACACATTTGCGGGAGGAAGTTGTAAAGTAATGCAAGAAATACGAGTCTTTGACTGTGCCTGGTCAAACGTAACCAATCAAGTTTCCAGACGAAATAATCAAGTTTCCAGACGAAATTCTCGCGACAAGACTTCATCGTTACATTGTGGGATGATCCTGTGCTACAGTCAGTATATATGTAATACTTAATTACTTTCTATCTGCTGTTCATAAAAGCTATTTTAAGGGAAGCCAGAAACAGAAGAAATCATTTTATCCTAGTTATCGCAAACACTTAGGTAGATTGTTCTCATATGAAAGTGTCCTACATGAAAGTGTCCTATTATTTTTTGTATCATGTAGCGTCAAAAAACTATAGTATTTAAAGATACAAATGGAGTTTACTTACCTGTTCTTTTCAATAGGAAACTACTAATTGGAACCGTGTACCTGCCCAGATTAAAATTTCGAAGTGCCTGAACCTACTTATACGATCTATATGAAAATAAATGGTTTATATATAATTTAATCACTATATATTATAAAACAAAGATTTTCACCAATAGACGGAGTTTGGAAGCGGTTGTTGCCTATTGGCTGGGGAGTCGACTTGCTATCACGTGGCTACCGGTTAGAAACCCACCCATTTCACTACCGATATGAACCCTCTCGTAACAGAAGCATTAAGCTTAGCACGAGGGGTTACCAAGAATACTATACAGTTATGTACGACCCACATTGCTAGTAAGCATTTTTTTTTTAAAGAGTGATCGAAGGTTTAGCTTAGGACTAGTATTCTTTTATCTGTGGCTTAGGTATAATTTAGATTAAACGAAATAATATATTAAAAACTCTAGAAATATTCTCAAGGCTCAAGTCAATATCTTAAAGATTTTAAGAGGCAGCAGAGCTGTGCGATTCCTATTAAGTGACATACTTTTCTTGCACAGACCTCCTTTCTATATGTTGTTATTCTAAGATTAAAGTATATTAACAGCTATTGTTTTCCAATCAAACAACACTCTTGTTCCACTTCACACAGACAAACAGTTCGATCGGTCAAACTCTGTGTAACAAAGCTATTGTCGAAACATATTAGATTTAGAATATTGCTGTTACAATAATGTATTGTAACAATATAACAAGCTGATACATCCTAATTTATTTCTCCTTACCACGAGACTGTTAATATCTAAACTGAAATAATCATCTATCAGTGAAAGTAGGTGTCATTAACACGTTATTACAAGCCCACAAGATATAAGGAAGTTGTTACACCAAGTAATTCTACGTCATATTTCTCAGACAGTTCAATTTCCGACCCTTCTTCCATTGCCTAGCAACCGTCAAAGCAAACATAAATATTTAGGTGTTTTCTTGAAACAAATCTCGCACGGTCACTGAACTTAACCATTTACGTCTTTGGATCGACTGATTCAATGGAGGTGTAATAGTATTAATAACGGTTTAAGTTTAGTAATGATCGTCGGATTTCTCTACAAATGAAACATTTAGTGCCACTTGCACCAACTTCTTAAATGTGTTTAAATCATATTTAAACACAATTTTTCATACAAATTTTGTGTTTAAATACAATTTAAACTCATTTAATAAGTTGGTACAAGTGGCCCTTAATGTAAATAAATAGTGTAAATTGCATTTTATTAAATTGTCCTGTAGGTAGTTTCTGTAAAAAAATAATACAAATAGTAAGGGCCACTTGCACCAACTTCTTAAATATGTTTAAACTTTTTTTTTTTAAAGCTTACTAGCAATGCGGGTCGCACATTACTAGTATTCTTGTTAAACCCTCGTGCTAAGCTAGATTGCTTGTGTTACAAGTGGGTTCACGTCGGTAGTGCAATGGGTGGGGTTCGAACCGGCAACCACATGTTCGCAAGTCCGACGCCCTAGCCATTAATTGTATTTAAACACAATTTTTCATAGAAATTCCGCGTTTAAATACTATTTATACACATTTAAGAAGTTGGTGCAAGTGGGCCTAAAACATAAAATAAGTATTTTATTTAAACTACCAAAATATGACAGTTACCAACCAGAAAGATTTAAAAATAATGTTTAAAAAGACAATACTCGGCTGTTTTCTTGTTTTATTTACACTTCCGGCAATTAAGCCACGGTGTTATTTTATTCAGCCTAATCCATAAATCCCTGTTTACCGCTGCCAAAAAAAATTATCTGCATCGCCCGAATTAATTCTGTAATACCACATCGTCCTTCAAATCTCTTGGATTCTGCTAAATACTCTATGGCGAAGAGCCAAGTGTGTTTCACATCTGACATTCAAGTGGACTGGAGACTGAAGCACATTTTACGTCAGTGTTGCAAGGGCGTTGTAAACAGAAACGAAATAAGTTTGTTGCTTTAACAAGATTTACTGCTAAACTGAGCGTTTTACTGGCTTTGTTTTGGAGATTAAACACATGCATGTTTCAAAGAAACACTCGTATTTTTCATACTTTCTATAGAACTGTGAGCAAGATACAGTTGTTAGTTGTAGATCTCTCTTTTTACGCTAGTTAGTGGCTGCGTAAACAGAACGTTATTTGCGATGCGAGTGTACCTGTAGAGTGTAGAAAACATAATTCGATTCGTAGTAATGCTTGACACACTTAGTGTGACCAGTTAATTTTGCTCGCACGCATAATTTTTTAAACACAATTTGTAGCTGGCTGAATAATTACAATACTTGTGCGTTGGAACTTTCAAACAGTAAAATGTTAAAAGCCGTAAAGCGGGAAATTTGTGCTGACCTAGTGCTCAATCTAAACAGATGTGGCTGACTGTCTGTATCAGTGTCAGCAGAGTGACATCTGACCTCCGTAACCTAATTTGATACAATGCCGATATTCGGACCGGTTGTCAGGCTTTTGGATTTATCTACATATCACCATCATGACCGTTATATGATAAATATTCGCATAACGTTACCGCGACTATGCTCTTTTCTCTAATTTACAATAATTATATTGAAATAAAACAACTTTACGGATTATATCGCGATATATTAGTATAATACAATACGAATCCCGACGTTTCGGAGCCTTTACAGCGTCCATGGTACTTAATATTCGCGTAAACTACAGATATCAGTATTTATGTTATAAATTATGATAAAAATAGTTCATCTACTTCAACACATAGTTTTGTACTAAATAGCTAGTGATTGAAGTCATCCTTTCAAGCAAAAATTAACCCTTCAATGCTAAATATCCAACGTAACAAAAATATTCATAAAATACGTATATATGCAGACATAAAAAATACGCTGTGATGGACCTAAACACTAAAAAAAACAACAAAAAAAAGACACTAAAATTATGGTCACACTACAAGTCGTGATTTACAAGAATACCAACCTAGATTACGGACTTACATTTTTTCCAAAAGATAAGAATTTAATGCCAAAAAAATTATATATAAATTCTAAGTACAACTAACAGTCAGTTTAAGATATATCATTATGTTTTATAATAAGAAAAAGAGGTACTTTAAAAGCCAATGACCAGTAGTAACGCTGGATCCGGGTGGAACTGGGTAGATACTTGAAGAACCAGGTGGGGCACACCTAGAACTCGTATAATACAAGGTAGTTCTAGTTCATACACCTTTTTAAGATTTAGGAAGACATTTGCTTCCTTGTAACTTTTACATTGTAGAATAAACAAGAAATACATTGGAGAGGTTTATTGGACTTTATTATAACATCTATACTAATATTATAATGCTGAAGAGTTTGATTGAACACGCTAATTTCAGGATAATTCTTTATGTTGGTTATTCCATTTACCGAGGAAGGTTATAGGATATATCTCATCACGCTACGACCAATAGTAGTGGAGCAACCAAAATGGAGTTACCAAAACGGGAAAAAATATTCCTTTTGAGAGCAGACCGCAGACTCCACGCGCACGAAGTCGCGGGCGGAAGCTAGTGTTAACTGTCTCATTGGACTAGTGGTGTATACGACTGCTACAATATCTCCATTCCATTTTTAAATCTAATTAGATACGTAACAGCTTCATCAACATTTTCAGAATTCACGTTATTAACACGTTTTATCTGTATTTAACCGCTGATGTCATCAGAAAATGTATGACATTGAAATGATCACGAACCTACTTAGGTAATATGATTTATAAACATACCATCACGACTGTATTCCCCGAGGGGTTATGCAGAGTAGTGTGTACTTAGAGGTCCCCTATAATAGTGCATGATAGATATTATTTAGGTAAGAACACGCTGTTGTGATGTACAAATAAGATGTAGAAGTGGAAGATGATAAGAGATGGACCAGACCAGTCAATTTTTATTGGTTAGGTTAAAAACTTATTACCAGGAACTTAATTTTAAAGGTGGTTGAACTCTGCAGCCTACTCTGCATTGCCAAAATATTCTGCCACTTGTCAACAATTTCTCTTGCTATATCACACTTAAAACCGGACCACAATAATGTCAGCATATTTTATTATTGCTTAGCGGGAAAAAATTTGGCGCCACTGGTGTTCGTGGCATTTATACTAAATATACTAGGCGGCCCATATCCTTGCTTGTCACCTTATTTTATAAAAAAAAAACAAATATCAAACATTAGTAGTCCTAAGAATGTAATCCTAAAATTCTTCTTTGCTTTTGTTGCGTCTAATTTTAGTGTTTCAAAAAAAATTGAATAACGCAACAGATGGGTTTGTTCAATTTCAGTGTGTTCAGCGCGACGCCAACGTCACATCTCGTTTACGTAGACAGTTGATTTGTTTTATATTTAGATATTGAACAATACAAAAGAAATTTTCCATCAATAAAGTAAGTTAAAAAGCGTATGTTGCATTTTAATTTACAAATGAATTAATATACTAAGGATGGAGACTACATTTATTGACGCAAATTATATCTTATTTAACTTTTTTTAGGAGTCGATCTTAAGACCCGTCCGCGCAAGTATCTACTCTCAAGACGTCAATGATTTCCAATGAGGGTGGCATATTCACTGAGTTATTAAACCCTTTTTTTAGTTAAAGAGGAAAAAAAAGACATCAATGAACCATCGACTACTAGGCAAGAAATTTCCTTTACTTTAATTTTTTTAAAGAAATGTAACGACCTACACCGCCTCATTAATCTAGTCAGTCCACGTGCGACAGGTACGCTAGAGGTTCTGGGTTGGATTCCCAGACCGAGCAATGTGTTATCAGATTTTATAAAATTCTCAGTAGCAGCTCGGGGTTTGGGATTCGTGCCTGATCTAATGGCAATAGGCTCGCCCCTTATTACATGGGACGGTGGGACCTAAACGCACTGGCGAACTGTGGGTTCCTCCCTTCGGGCTTGTTCGGAGATATAGCCGTGATAGTATACCTGTTATGTTATATATTAAAATACTAGCCACAAACTGCGTTAACTGGCACACAATTACAAATGCAAAACCTGGACACTTTCCGTTTTGCTTCTTGCAGGAATAGATACCACAATCCGTAGCACAAGTACCGTCAAGGCATCGATATGGTTCATTGATAGCTATTGATGGCTTAGATAAGGGTGTACAATGATAAAATGTCAACATAGGTATTTTACTATACTTCCATTTAAATATAATGAAGGATTTTTTTATAAACATAATAGATTTAAACGATACTCCAATTCATATTAAAAGCGGCGTAGGACTTGCGATCATGTGGTTGCCGGTTCGAAACACACCCATTGTACTACCGACCAGAATCCACTCGTAACAAGAATACTAGTAATGTGCGATCCTATTGCTAGTAAGCTTTTTAAAAAGATAAAAGAAAAGAATAGGTAGGTAGTTAAAAACCTCCTTCTTTCTTTATAGCAATAGATGTATCGATTATCACCGTTAAAATAAAACGCCTCTATGTGTTGACATTGTAAAGAAAACGCTAGGGTGACCACATAAAAGTTTGGGTAGGGTCGTTACCCTAGGGTTATATCGTCACGCGATCACCCAAGTAGGCTTTCATTCAATCATACATTAGGTATCGCCCTTGCAATAAAACATGCTTTTAAAAAATATAAGTTAAGTAAATAAATGTTATTCAACCCCTGTGTTAATAGATTGTTACTAAATATCTTATTATGTAGAAATACCATATAATAAAAATAATAGCATATACCACATTGATCTAGAAACCGGGAATCAATGAGCACACTAAGGTACATTAAAAAAAAACTTTAAATATTACAAAAGACATCCTGTAAAATGTAATCTAGTCAAATTAATAACAAATTAGATAGCACGAAAACTGTAGTTGCTGACCGAAGAGAAGTTTCTGTGTACCGCATCGTGGATTCTATTACCGCACGGAACAAATACCTATTTGTATGGCCTTCAGGTATCTGTGTTTCTGAGAATTATTAATGTTTGTAAACACACACGCGATACAGAAGAAAATCATACTGCGGTTCGTTTTAAAGAGTAACAAAAAGAAATATAAGTGACATTTTCACATATGTATAGAGTTAGAAACTGTTCACCATCAACAAATAATCAGAGAGCAATATCTCTGTTCTATGTTCTTATTGTGGGGTTTTTGCCCGGCAGTAAGATGTTGGTCAAATCATAATTCATTTAGATCTGCATGAAATGATCGAGTGCATGTTATGTTGGACTGCTCGGTTCTACGAAACTAATGAAAGCTAATGAACTATTACGAAATCGCATTTAATCACAGTCACCTACCTATTGATTGATTATTGCTTTATGAATAATGAATAAATAAATGATCGATAAAAAATATACAGGCTTTTTAAACAATACAATGATGTTTATGTTCTATATCCGTAATTAGCTGCATAATAGAAATTTAAAATAAGAATAAGCAAACTACAAGGAAAAATAAAAAGTACCTTCTAAAAAGAATCCACAATATATCCTTATAAATGCACTATAAACATTTGTCACCCCGTTAGTCCGAACACTACAATTTAAATTGAGAACATCGAATTAACGAATCGTAACTCGTTTCGTCGTTTCCCGCTCAAAATATAAATAAAAAATATTAAAAACAAAAATGGCGCGTATTTTGTATCACGTGCGAAATGCGAATATGGTTTGGTTACAGTTACTTTATAAATAGGGGGGTTTGCTTGCCGCCGCGGGAAACGACAGGCGGACCGCGCGGAGTGGACGTCGAGACTGGCGTTTGAACGTTTTCAGTGGGCGGCACACCGCCCAGCCTCGACAGAGTGACGCTGGCGCACGCATCATGCAATAGTGAGACATTTTCATAATCCCCTCTGAATACTGAAAAATATTTGCGCAAGATCATGAGTTAATAATCAATTATAACCTACCAGTCAAAACGGTTGCCTGCCAACTATGTTGATCACAGCTCATATGCAAGGCCCGATTTTTCAGTTTCATGTAATTTATTAAAAAAAGGCATAGATTACAGACATAGATTAGAGGATTCGATTCAAAGGTATAGATTAGACACATACGTAGGGTGCCGGTGTAGGGTAGGGGTAGGACTGGGTCCGCAGCCCGAAAATAATTTCTGGGGGGGCTCGAGGTCAGTACTACAGACAGGAATTCATTTTGGAGGAGGAGGAGATGTAGGAGGATACCCCCACGGTTTTTTGTTTTTAAAGGCATTTTTAATTTATTAAATTTAAATTATGTATAATTATCATCTATAACATATAATTAGTTTGTAGAAAAGACGTCACAAACGACAGCAAAATAATTCGAAAAATAAAAGCGAAAGAAACTTATGGCACGACACTGAAGCCGAATGATTTTTATAATTGTGCTCTGTCTTTATATCCGCTTATAACTCAAGATCTATTTGACGGATTTCCATAAAATCTGGTGTTTTAAGTTCAGGTCATTGTACTTTTGAACAGGGGAGAGCTTTTGAGGGATAAAGCTGTTTAGTATAGATACAGGTACTGCTTAGTAAACCATTATTAATAGCCTCTTCCAGTTTCGAAAACAAACCGTTGTGTTTTCATGTTGCACGCCTGTATTCCCCGAAGTGTAAGGCTGGGGCCTATCCCAAACTCCGATCTGCTACTGAGAATTTCTTAGAAAAACTCAATAACACTTTACTCGTCTATCACAGTAGTTACGAGACAATACTATACTAATACTAGACTAATGAGAATAAAAAATGAAAAGGTCCACACGCTGACCATAGATTTACAATTTCTTTAAATATCAACCTTTCCTTCCCACCACGGAAAAAGGAGAAAGTTTCTAACATTAATTGGTATGGTAAACCATAGAAAGGAAGAGGAGAATCAATTTTAAATCAAATAAATAAAACCAACAAGAAGGCTACAGAATTTTATATGGATTTCATACAGGTACGTTTAGAATCGCACGGCTAATCGATGACTCACAGAAATACCGAGCAGCAACGACCCATCTAGGTGTGAAATCACAATTAACTGTGAATTTCATACTTTTCTTGTTTAAAATAAAAATCTGATAATTCCCAGGCTTGTAACCATTGAAGTTGTCTTTTTTTTTTATGGGATAGAGGGGCAAACGAGCAAACGGATCACCTGATGGTAAGTGATAACCGCCGCCCATGTACACCCGCAACACCAGAGGAGTCGCAAGTGCGCTGCCCGCCTTTAAAAGGGTTTGGGCCTCCGGTAACCTCAACTCACTCGGCGAAACACAACGCAAGCGTTGTTTCACGCCGATTTTCTGCGAGGCCGTGGTATCACTCCGGTCGAGCCGGCCCATTCGTGCCGAAGCATGGCTCTCCCACGTGAAAAGTCTATTGTTACTCTAAGCTTGTAACTTAAATTTGACGTTCAAAACAAACTTTACGTAATTATTTGAAAGTGGAACTCAGTCTTCTTAGAGAGGCGTAAATAGTGGTAGGCATAAGCAGATTTCACCATAAGGAGTCGAGGACTCAAGAATCATTACTTAATCAACCCACTGCTGGGCACGGGTCTCCTCTCACAATGAGAGGGATTAGGCTATAGTCCACCACGCTAGCCTAATGCGGGTTGGTAGACTTCACGTGCCGTCGAGGAAATCTCTTAGGCTTGCAGGTTTCCGTTTTCCTTCACCGTTTAATCGAGTGATAATTAATTATTAATACGCATCTCAGTACGCAGACAACTTCGGAAAGTCGGAGGTGCGTGCCTGGGATTTGAACTCAAAACCTTTGACTTGGCAGTCCAATGGTCATACTTATCACTGGCTATTGCGATTTCTTTTTTTTTCTACCTAGCATAAATATGTCACTCGTAAGTGTAGGAACTGTGATTACCATGAGAACACCGCAACCCAATTTAGGATAGACCGCTTGTAATAATTTTTAGGCTTCTGACTACCACATAACATTGTTATACAGGTGTTCCTATGACAACTGGTACCGACAAATAACGCGACATATTATATTTCTGTATAAAACGGAATACTTGTATTTTTGTTTTTAAGTAAGTACTAGATGGCAAAGAAAATGGGAATAAACGCCGACACAAGCTAGAAAAATTATGATTTCTTTTTCGTTTTAGCAAAACGAAGAAGTATCAAATAATGTGAGTTTCACAACGATAGGTCCATGCCAGTATCCCAACTATTAACTTTTATTTTATTATGTATCAATAGTTTTGTTAATTATTACTGTAATCAAAATACTGACTTTATATTCATGAGTCAGTAGGTAAAGGTATCTTACTCCTCAATTGTTTTATTTATGGGATAGGGGCGCAAACAAGCAGACGGATCACCTGATGGTAAGCGATAACCGCCGCCCATGGACACCCGCCGCCCATGGACACCCGCAACACCAGTGGACTCGCAAGTGCGTTGCCCGCCTTTTAAAAGGGTATGGGCCTCCGGTAACCTCACTCACTCGGCGAAACACAACGCAAGCGTTTTTCACGCCGGTTTTCTGTGAGGCCGTGGTATCACTTCGGTCGAGGCGGCCCATTTGTGCCGAAGCATGGCTCTCCCACGTGAAAATGTCATTAATATGGTTGTAATAAGTATTTAAATAAATAAATATCGAAGAACAAAAGTGGCCGTGAGTAGACTACTCTCAAATGATGATCCGCGCATCAGTAATTGTGTAGCACAACCATGATTTAGGCATTTCAAGGGAAATGTACAATTCCCTGCTTATCATATCCCGTTATTATTATCTTTTAGTTTCTAATTAACCTTACCTTATCACAATTTACTGCTGCTGTTATATTTTTAATTACTTATATTTAACTCATTAAACCCGTGAGCGTGAAGAAGCGTAGGCGCAGGCGTCGCCTTCCAAACCAATTGTGTATTGTGTGTGTCTGCTAATTGGTATCTTGATGGACTATCATATTAAGAAAATAACAGATAAAATGCCTACCTTAAATACTTTATTTTTCGATATGCATCCATTTGTAAATTCTTCTTCTAAAAGAACCTTAATATCTACACCGCTAGAGTTCACTTCTTAATTTTTTTTAATAGTGAAGGACAATAATAATAATTATCACACGCTTAATAATATACTGGCTTAACTAAAAAGTGTGGTTTTTGGATGACCGCGAAATCTATATATATATAAAAGAAAGTCGTGTTAGTTACTTCATTTATAACTCAAGAACGGCTGAACCGATTTGGCTGAAAATTGGTGGAGAGGTAGCTTAGAACCAGGAAACGGACATAGGATACTTTTTATCCCGTTCCCGATACTTTTTATTCCACGGGGGCGAAGCCGCGGGCAGAAGCTAGTAATCTATATATATAAAAGAAAGTCGTGTTAGTTACTCCATTTATAACTCAAGAACGGCTGAACCGATTTGGCTAAAATTGGTGGAGAGGTAGCTTAGAACCAGGTGACGGACATAGGATACTTTTTATCCCGTTCCCGTGGGATGTGATGACGGACAGAATTCCACGGGAGCGAAGCCGCGGGCAGAAGCTAGTAATTTATAATTAAAACTCTGGTCTAATTATTAGCAAATTATTATATCACTAAGACCGTAAAACTGAAATTGCAAGGTAAAACCAGAAATGGCTTTAATGAAAGGTTATGCATGAGTGTAACTTAATTTGAGTTACTTTACATTTCCCAATAGTTTAGTTTACTTCTTATACACAATATATAATACTAACTGCTTCATTAGCCAAGCGGTCCTGAGCGCGACTGCTACGCTAGAGGTCCTGGGTTCGATTCCCAGGTCGAGCAAAGTGTTATTGGGTTTTTCTATGAAATTCCCAGTGGCAGTTCGGAGTTTGGAATTTGTGCCCGGTTAATGGCAATAGGCTCGCCCCCTATTACATGGGACCTAAACATACCGGCGAACTGTGGGTGTACATTAGTACGCCTCTGCCTAACCCTTCGGGGAATACAGGCGTGATGGTATGTACTTATGTATGTATGTTATAATACACAATACATAACTCAGGCTCATAACAATGCGAGGTGTAATATTATCTCAAATGTCAGTTTATCTCATAACCGTTGTAATCTACAGCTGCAGAATTTTGCGATAAGTCGCGCCATATTTTTTTCCTCGTAGTTATTACTATCTCGATATAACATCATCTAAACTTATATTGTAAAGAGAAAAGATTTGATTTGTTTGCATTGAATATGCTCTAAAACTACTAGACCGTTATAAAAAATTCTTCCATCATTAGAATCCTACATTATCCCTGATGAACATAGGCGATAGAATTTGTTCAAATTCATATTTTTTGTCAAATATGTACCCGAGCGAAGCCCGGGCAGGCCGCTATTATAAAATATAATAAGTAGAGTGATTCTTAAAAAAATGTTTTAGTTAAAGTATAACCAAACTAGAATCTTTTATTGCCATTAAAAACCAAAAGTGATGTATATTTTGATTATAAAGAGAACTTCTTACGTTAACTTTAAAAAATCCTTGTTACACGAAGCAGTCACTTTCTGATCCGACTATTCGAACCTATCGAAAAAGTAGATCAACAAATTTAACTAAATCTATTTTAAATTTGAAATACGAAAGTATTTAGCTGTCAGCATGCAAATTACACTACGCAACTACTGAACCAATTTTGAATTGAATTTAGTAACATAGATTGCTGTAAGCCCGAGAAGGAATATTTTTTAAATATTTTCTTCCTTTTCCCACATTTCGATTTACATACTGGCTAGACGTAGTGATGTATAAAATGAGACTTAACTTTTTAAAATAACCGTTATCATTCAAACAGTTTTTTGAGTATATGCAAACAGTTGTCTATGGATAATAGCAACGACAAATAAACTCGATCAATACAAAAACATAAGAGCAAACAAAAAATTAATTAGGTCCGTACTTAATTGAACGAAGAATCAATTGACTTCTGATTCTTGACGCACTCACGCATAGCACTGTACATTTTCATTGGTCCAACTACGCCCGATGAGCGAATTCAAAAGCTATTGACCTAAAAATAACACAGCGTCAGCCAGAGAAAGAATTGTTTACTATACCATCTCTGTTCACGCCTGACGTTTTGACTTAACTACACGTACCTATACAAAATAGTTTTAAAAGCTTAGAAATATAGTGATGTAAACTTTTATCGATGAAACTTACTGGCAAAGAAAAAGACTGTCAATTTCCGAAAAAACATTTATGCGTTCTTATTTTAAAATGAATAATTTAGTATCAGCAAGCTAAAAATCTAGATTGATTCATTATTTTATAAAAAAATACGTAAAGTTCATTGAAAATATTATCAAATATATTAAATGATACCTAAATGATATTTATTTCTGTAAATAGATCTTTTAGAGACACTTTTACAAGTCATAGTTTTTTTTTAAACTAGATGGCGCCGGAATAGGTATTGCTAGCAAGTATTAGGTAATAAGAAAAATCATAGGTCGACAAAATGCAAAATGTTTATATTATCATGATCGTTTTAACAACGTGTATCAGTGTGTGACAGGTTAATAGATAATAATCAACTGATAGTGCTATGATTTTGTTAGAAAAAGGCTTTTGAAAAGTTAACACAAACACATATTTAATGATAAAGTCTGCACACATAAACGATACGTGCTCTTAAAATAATGACAATGTTTATTAATCATAATTATGCCGCAATATCAGTTACACGATACGCTAAAATATCTGTTACATTATGATGAAACTTGTGGTCGCAATCACCCATGTGCTTATACGATGTACCTACCTAATTCACTGTAGCTTGTATCCACCTATTATATTGGATTTCTTCTAATCTATCATCGTATTCCAAATAGGATTAATAAAGGGAAATTAGGTACATGTAAGTAATCAAATAAGTGAATACCTTTTTATACATTGTCCCAATTCTGCTTTAATATTATTTTTAGTAGCATCTATTACCTTTTGTAAACAAAATACCTATAAAAATATAAAAAAACATTATTATTTATGCGTCAAAACTATCGATAAGATTTTATCGATAAAGTATCCATAACTCATTTCTAATCCCGATGGAAACTAAAACAAACGCTGAAGGGTTACGAGACCAACTTTATATATTTTTGAAACTGACTAAAATTAACCTTATTATCATAGAAATAGAGAAATGTAGTAAGCAATGCATTTTCATGCCGCTTCCTTAAAAGTTCCGACTAACCAATCACTGTATATCGATGATATTATCCAGATAACGAAAAAGGTAAAAATAAAGACGAAACGGGTAAGATTTTGAGTAATTTCTTGTACTGTGATTTTTTATTGAAAAATAACACTTTTCTTTGTAGACTGGCGCTCTACATACGTATGTAGGTATACGCTTACAACCAAAACCTTACAATAACTCTAGGTTTTAAAAAAAAAAAAGCTTACTAGCAATGTGGATCGCACATTACTAGTATTCTTGTTAACCCGTCGTGCTAAGCTAAAATGCTTGTGTTACGAGTAGGTTTACGTCGGTAGTGCAATGGGTGGGTTTCGAACCGGCAACCACATGATTGCAAGCCCTAGCCATTGGGCTACCGCAGCTTTTTTTTCATTATTAGGCTTTTGGCTTTCTAACAATGTGTGTTTGTGTGTTTGGCTTTTTAACATGTGTGTGCGTATGACAATCGGGACCGACGGCATTATGTGCTCTCCGAAGCACTAACTAAGTAACCTACTTACCTGATCGCGAAAAATCTGCTGTACGCATCGTTTGTAAATAAATAATTTATCTTACAATAGAACATCTACTGAAATCTAGCGAAAGTGCTACAATTTAGTCTGGAGTTGGCATTACAGTTAAACTGCTGTAAGATAGACATAACTGTTGATATCGTGGATAAAAAGCGAGAGTTGATCCGACCACCTGGCTTGAGAGAGTAGAATCAACGTTTATTACGTATTCATTAGTAAGTATAGTTATCAACTAATAGCGGTAATAGCTTCACAGTTAGAACGCTTACCTACCGTGCTCGGTGATCTAAGTTCAAATCCAGGGCATGCACCTCTGACTTTTCGAATCCAATGTCGCTGCCTCGTCATATAAAATTATTTGTTCCGTGCAGGGATCGAACCTGTACCATGGACCCTAGTGGTGCAGTAACGTGTAGGCTAAGATTTAATTATAAGATTTATAAGACAAATATCCTGAGTGTGATTATCATTATATCCAGTAGATCGAGCAAATTAATTTGTGTCAATTATAATTTCATCAATTGATTAAAAATAACATACCATCACGCCTCTATTCCCCGAAGGGTTAGGCAGAGGCGTACTATTGTACACCCACAGTTCGCCTTTATATTTAGGTCCCATGTAATAGGGGGCGAACCTATTGCCATTAACCGGCCACAAATTCCTAACTCCGAGCTGCTAGTGAGAATTTCATAGAAAAACCCAATAACACTATGCCCGACCTGGGAATCGAACGCAGGCCCTCTAGCGTATCAGTCGCGCTCAGAACCACTAGTCTAATGAGGCAGTTGATTAAAAATAAATGCAATTAATTAAATTTAACTGCAAATAATTAATTTAAAATTTAATTATATAACCTCCAATTAATGCCCAGCCCTGGTGCTTGGTGGTGCGTGGTTAATGGCATAAAGCTCACCCCGAGTATCTACCCAGCAGCTGACTGTGGATACGTAGGTGTGAAACTACGTTTTGTTTTGTACCTAAATAAAAGAAAAATTCCACTGTGGACAGGAATCAAGCCTGCGTCTTCTGGATAGATAAACCACTAACACTGACCTCTAAGCCAACGCGAGTCCCACCCCACCCGTCAGGTTCGAACCCGAAGGCGAATTTTGCCATCAATAAAAATAACTTTACAATCTTAGGCCCACTTGCACCAACTTCTTAAATGTGTTTAAATTGTATTTAACCACGAAATTTCTATGAAAAATTGTGTTTAAATTCAATTTAAACATATTTAAAAAGTTGGTGCAAGTGGGCCTTAGCATGCGAAATTTTAAAAAAAATACAAAAAGATACATAGTTAATTCTCAGCTCGTTTCGTACATTACGCTTCTATTAAAAGATGAAAAGTAGTTATATTTTGGCAGCCGTGTTTTTCATAGCATACTCCATCATATTGATGGCACCTATAAAGGATTACTTACAACTATTACAAGCATAGACGAAAGATGGACCGTAGAAAAATCACAGTAGGTATTTCTTTTATGGCTACGGTTATCGTTACGGAACGGATTATTTTAATATGAGGGCTTAACTAAAAGTAATAGTTGTTTTGTGTTATAGTATAAACGCCCTATCTTTGCGTATAGTCTAAACGCCCTATCTTTCTACCTTTTTGATCGACTGCTGCCTGTGGAGATCTTTACAACGGTATGGAATGTCACTTTCACTATAAGGGATACAGAAGGAATTCGTGACATTCACCACATACATAAATAATAGGCATACGACGGGCACTCATACATTTATAATATTAAGTCCTATCGTTATTTTACTAATCAATTTTAACTGGGCCTGTACCTAAATCTTTTGAAATAATTAATAATAAATACTTTCTCTTAAAAGAATAATTTAGACTTGTGCTTTCTATTACAGTTTAGAACCCTAAGTAAAAAAAAAACAATCTCACGCAAAGCTTACGAACGTCGTGCATCTTGTGGTAGAAATAGAAAATTCTCTCCAAGCTCTCTACAACGGGTAGGTACACATAAAATCTTGTCTTAGTATCTATAAGTGGCAAGTACGCGGTTTCCCACCTACACTTGTTGGCGAGAACAAATTGAAATTATCATTGGCCATTGACCGCTGAGTATCAAGTATTATGCTCATATTCAGAATTAATTTAATAATCAAAAGTCATCATTAGGTATAGGTACTAATCAGTTAAATACAATAAAAAGCCATTGTTCTCATGCGGCCTTATTTTGTTGACTGAATTAATGTTCTTTACGTTTGAGGACATGAGTGTAGAGAAACAGACACGCTACGACTCTTTAAGGAAAAAATAATTAAGTATAGGAACTCATAAAACGACTAACTAAGATGACGGATGCAAACGCTTCTTTACACATAAAATTCTCATAAAAACTTTTTTTTTGTTTTTTTAATGTTTGAATACTTAATGTAGGTATGTATAGAGTATAATAACAAACATTGCATTTTATAATTTTGATTATCGCTGAAATATAAAGTTGTAGCGTAAAGTATAGATATTAAAATTATTTACAATTGTTTTAAGTTGCTTCTGTGTTACATTATGATGCGTAAAATAGCATAGACTTCTCGAAACGACAAAGTAGTGCAAATCGGAAGTGAGATCATTTTATATGAGAAACAGTTGGCTCTCTCATACATACATAACATAACAAAAGGCCCGACACTATTAAGTAACCGAAGTGCAGTGTTCTCTAAGTGTATGTTGATACAGTTAATATAAAGCAAAATGAGTGGCAAGTTTAGTGCACTTATCCCAAAGAAGAAGTCCAAAGAAATTATCGAAATTGGTCCACCCATGGATATGCAACAAATTATACATGTAACCAAGAACCAGGAAACAGGCATTCTCGAAGGATTGCCTAGTGATTGGGCGCAATTACGTGACGCAGAAATTAAATCAGTCGAGCCAAAATCTCCGAGTATGAAACACCAACACCATCGAACCGTCACAAACATCTCAAGGGACAGAAAGAAAATCACTGAAGGATGTCAATAAGTAAAAGAAACGAAAGAGAAGAATGCAATCACGATGAGGACTGTTAAAATGATGATGAAGAACTGCAATACCTACTTGTTTAATTTAATGGTCGAAACAACGTGCGCTACCTTTATTTAATAAAGGATTGAGTTCTCCATTTATCCTATAATATCAAATAAGTATTTTATTTTTGTTCTAGCCTAGTTTCGTTGATAGTGACTATTAAATTTTTGTGTATTTATTAGATTTTATTTCCAAAATCTGATCTTCTTTAAATAGTTCAGATGATCCATCCTCCAATCCTTTTCTTCAAAGTGCTATGTGTGTATTATTTTGGTTTATATCTTCATGATTATTTTATATTATATTAACCTACTATTTAGTGATTTCTGGATTGGTTATGGTTGTTTTACCTACATACGTAGTCTCGCCTTCCGCATCCTAATTATACTATACCTACAAGTTAATCAACTGTATCATTAATAGCTTGTCAGTGTGTTTTGGTCTATATTATTTATTCATACATTCAAAATAGTAGGATACTATCTTTGTGTCTAAATTATACAATTTATATCTGATTATAAGATTTATAGAGTCCTGAAGCTATACCCTAAACGTGTTAACGCGATCATTATTATGATGCACGAGAAGGATTTATTAATTTGCTGATTTGTTCGTATTTTATTGCACTTCTACACTTTGGTGACCTTGTGTTTGTGGTTGAACTTGAATTATCGCCAGGTAATGTGGTACCTACTTAAGCCAAACAGTAGCGACCCTAAGACTGTACCCTGAGGAACACCAGCATTAAAAATTCTAGAACATTATCTTACCTATTGTAGATACTATTTTATAAGGTTTGTGGTTGTCCGTTTGTTGGTGTAGGCAACAATTGGACATTGTGTACCTACCTCTATAGCATCTCTGAACAAAGTACTAATAAATATTTCTAAAGTGACCACCACACTATCAGTAAGGAGGTAGATACTTACGTAAATATAATAAAAACTTACAAATTACAAAAAATATCATTCTAGGCTGTTATTCTAGCTTAGGTTCATAGTTAGGAATGATATAGTTTAACAATAAATTAATAACAATAAGGAAAAACACAAAAGGAAAATTTGTTGTTCCCGTTGACAAAACGATGAAGATTTGATAAAGCGAATTATTATGTACCTTCTCATGATTATTTCTGTCTTCTGTCTACTTTGTATCTCTGCATTTTACTTTTGTAACTCGAAGAATGGAAACTTACTTATGTAATTATGTAGGTAGGTAAGTATGTGGACTTGCACATTAACATTACCTACCATAAATGTTTAGAACAACATAAACATAAACTTGGACCATGAAAAAAATTGCTCTTTTTGAGACCCTCATGAAAATGAATAGCTACTACAATAAATATAATCACCAAATTTACAAATACAAATTCAAAGTCAATTTGATGCATATTAATTTTATGCTAGACAGAGCGTACTGATACCGAGTTATAAGTTACCTATAACTTCAAGACTTAGGTGCGTCATACAAATTCTACTAAATGTAACACTCGACACACCTTTTTTGGAAAATGGTTATAGCATCCCCACCGGACTTACACTTTTTTCATACTATAGTTTAGCTAAGCCACAGGATTCTTGAAATAGATGATACATATCTAAACAGTTTACTTTTATTTTTAGAACTTTTCAGTATGTACCTAAGCCTGTTATTTTGAATAAATCAAACACCAGTCAACTAACCTCTTGCTTGAGATATGAGTAGTACCCTATTAAAAATATAGGCAGGTACCTAGGTACTGTAGAGACCGCTCCAAGTAGGCGACAATATTACGGGTTGACTGGCTGGTTAAGAATAAACAATCAGTTTGAAATTTTATATCTGACGTAGAACTGTCTAGTCTGCGAGTCTTGACAGACTCACTTGTATCAATTAAGGCTTCGCCCCGTAATAAATGATAAATTTCAACTTTATAACTCCTTTTAATTGTATTGTTAGCTCGGTACCTCGACAGTACCTACCTAGGCACTAAAGTTCCCATAAAAAATTACGTTCTCATCTTTTGTTGGTAACTATTTAAAAGTTTAACAGATCGACTGTTATCAAAAGTCGTTATCGTCACATTTAATGTTTCGAAAGATAATTTAATAATGTATGTATGTAAGGTAGTCCTGGCGCCTTATGGATATTGGATGGACAATGAATCATCCAAAATTCCGATTTATCAGCAACGATACGCAAGGCCTACCAATGTACAATATAACTACACAACGTTCCTTTACACGAAGCAGGCTGTTACATTACAAACACGATAGCGATACGCAGTTTTCATGACATGCATTTACATGTCTACTTACAACAGTGTTAATTTTAATTTATAAGTAATACAATATCTCTTTTGGATATATCATATTATTTTTTAATATAACACATTTAATCTATAAAGTAAATATAGATTTGTATTCTGTGATTATTGTGACACGCGTAAAATTGAACAAACTTATTTTCTCCATTTTTCTTCACAACATTTTGACAGATGATAAAGTGGCTGCCGTCCCAAGACGATCCGTCCGTCGTGTAAAGCCACTCCTATCTTAATGAAATCTTAATTCCGCCTTTACTAAAAAGTGGCTTACAAGCAATGTAGTTTTTGTGTTCTAAATACGTGACAGTGATATGGCTTAATTGTTAATAGACGGATTATTATTTATCAAAATGAGTGGGCGATCGAGCCGTGGTGTGTTTGGGAAACTGTTCTCTAAAAAGCAACACAGAGACAGAGAAGAGCGAGCGACTGATATTGGTATGCCGACAGATGTGAAACAACACATTCATGTGAGTAAGAACTCCGAAACGGGGATGCTGGAAGGATTGCCAACGTCGTGGTTGAGACTCTTGAACACACAGATTACGCCCGCCGAGCAAAATGAGAATCCCGATGCGGCCATCCAGGCCGTCAAGTTTCACATGTACACAATCAAGAAGGAGAAGGCGCCCGACGAGCCATTCAAGGCCTTCCTCACGGACGAGGCAATCATTGAGGAAAATATGGAAATAGAAAAACTGCTAGATCATAAGAACGCCCATCAGAGCCAGGACTCGGACCTGTCGATCGGTCAGAGCAGTGAGGAGGAAGTCGGCAACAATGACATCTTCTCCCAGAGACAAACAATGCCTGCTGCCCCTACCAAACATGGCATGAAGAAAAAAGATGCTGTGATGGACTTAACAGCTGTGGTAGAAGACTTAAGTGTTATTGGTAATGACCCAGAGGAGAGCCCCATACTCAGGAAGAAGGAGCTGAGATATGCCACACTGAGTGATGAAGAAATATATGAGGAGCTCAAGAATATATGCAATAAGGATGATCCATATGTACGATTTGAGAGAATCAAGCAACTTGGTGCTGGTGCTTCAGGTAAACCTGTCATTTTTCTAGATAGCTCTCAATATAAATAATTTGACTATTACAATTCATAGATTGTTAAGTTGTGAGTTCACACACTCCTTAATTACAACACTCATTGTGGAATTTTTTGCATCTGCCATACTAAGATTATAAAGTTATTTTAGTGAAGGAAACATTAGACTGGTCAGGATTCAAATCTGCATCTTCTGGTTAAATACACCAGATGCTATGACCACTAAGCCACCATTATTCCTATCCGCTAGATTAAAATTTGCCATTGTATACTGAATTTATGCTTTTGAGGCAACACCAGTCACCAGAATCCTGTCCACAGTAGACTTTTTCCTTGACTAAAGTAACTTTATAATCTTAGTATGGCAGATCCAAAATATTACAAAAAGCTAATGGACTGACAATACGCATAATAGAGAAACAATGCAGAATTTATAGTTCTAGAGATTTTGAGGATAGTACCTACTATGCTTTTATTTAGAAGATAAATTGGTGAAATTGCCTCTTCAACTAAATTACTAACAGACAGAAATTCTAATTTATTTTAGTGAAGGAAAAATTCGACTCGCAGGCAGCATTCGAACCTGCATCCTCTGGTTAGATACGCTATGACCACTAAGCCACCGCGAGTCTAAAATAACTTTATGATCTTAGCATGAAAAATGCAAAAAAAATCAAAAAAAAAAACAGAAGTTCTACTGTAAGACTATTTGCAGCAGGTTCCATAGTGCCTGGTTTTTTTAACAGAATAATAGGCTTAATAACTATACCATCAACTGTAGAGTGTGGACACACCTCAAAGTTTACAGCCTCCCATCCTTTGACTAGCTGCAGCAAGTTCATCTAAATTTACATTATAATAATATCATGGCACTAAATTTGTTAGATTATCACCTTCATAATATATTGTTATGACAATTACCTTCCACAATGAGGTTAAGAACATCAAAAATACAACAGTGCATTCAGTGACCAATTGACACTTAAGTGGTAAATTACAGGAGAATATGTTGTGCCAAATGTAAAGATTTGACCATTTATACCTTATGAGGAATGAAATAGAGTCTATAGTTGACTTGATAGCAGAATAGATCGCTTTAGATCTGAAATTTTTAAATTTACCTCTGTGTGGTACAAGTTTGGTCATATTTATTTGAAGCAGTGGGAGCCTAATGGATATGGCGTCGGACTTGTGATCATGTGGTTGCCGATTTGAAACTACCCATTGCACTACTGACGTGAACCCACTTGTAACACAAGCATTTAGGTTAGCTCAAGGGGTTAACAAGAATAAGTAATTTGCGACCCACATTACTAGTAAGTTTTATTTAAAAAAAAGGCACATGCCTAACAAAATTATCTGACTGCACATTTCATGTAGTGGTTAAAATTAAAATGGCCACCACGTCACTGCCATTGTATGACATGTGGTGTGAAAATATTTATGTGGTCCATATTTGCATGTCATAATATGTTCGTGAAAATATAGGATAAAAAAACTGTGTTGCGACACTGTGACTGTCACCATGTAACATTAATATATTATTATAACAATTATTTGTCCTATTAGTAATCTAAAAAGCATTGATAATAAAAAATAAAAGAAAATTTTGTGAACACTATATGCTATGGACCTCGAATAACCACTTCTGCTGTGCAAACTTCATTCATAACACTCATACAGACAGGAGTTAACAAATTAATGTCTTAATGTCCAAATCTTTTCCATTCAACAGTGTTCTACTCTTTCAAAACAATAGAAATTAATTGCAAATGTATCACATTAGACATACTTCAAGGTTCATTATTCCTTTCATAAACACAAGGTCTATCAAAATAGTTAATATTCTGATTGGATGGTCTAGTGTGGCTTTGTAGCAGTATTGACCATGGCCTCCACTTTCATCAAAAATATTGAAATATAGGCTACAGCCTCCTTGTCAATTAAAATTGGGTGTATTAGTTCTATATTTTGGCAAGTAAAGGGCTTTGCTCATATGTTACTATGCCCTAAAGTATAGCAATGACCATGCATATCTATCTAAAATTAAATTCTAATGCATATTTTAATGGTTATTAATCTTGTTTTGTTACTCCATTTGTCATCTAGCCTATTATTATTATCATGTTAGCCAAACATACAGGAGGCCTTTTACCTTTAGAGTTACCAAGATAATTCAGTAAATTTTATGCAAAACAAAGTGTGCTTATAACTAAAATTAATGTTGTGTAGTACCTACACACTTAATGCCATTGTTTGGAATACTTGCTATTCATAATTTTGTCTTGGATTCTTTGTAAATAATTATAAAACTACAATTATTCAAATTAATGTTTAAAAAATAAAACATCAGTCTTCCTTCCTTAATAATACCCAATATCAACATCAAAACATGAACTTCATAATTAATTCATCCTGCCATAGTTTCATCTGGGAAGAAAAAATGGTAAAATGTTAAAACCGAAAATGGTGGACTGAATTGACCTACAAACACAATAACAAAATAAATCGTAATTCAACCTTTTCTTCCAAAATAATTCACGGGAAATAATTGTAACTTATGTGAATGTAATTTTTCACAACTTTATGAAGTTTCGACCGATGTTCGATGTTCCGGGAATATGTAAATGTTCAGTTTTTCAGTGATTGGATGATTAGCAGTCCTTCACTCTACAGTACAAAAGAATTGACATTCAAGTTTCACAATCTAAGTACATTAAGGAGCTATGCAAATGTCATACAAATTCTTATATAACAACCCAGAATGTTTTATCTTATCTTTTAGAAGAATTGAAACATTTCTGAATTGATTATTATATCAGTGGAAGTGACTTTGTATGTTTATATTTATTTTTGTTAATGATTTTCTAACCGCCTAAAGAAATAAATATAGCCTGTCTTATAATAAATAATAGGGCAGCCTGTTAATTCCATTTCTCAGTTATACCGTTATACATATAATTATGTCATTTTATAGTAAATTAAAAACATAACATACCATCACGCCTGTATTCCCCGAAGGGTTAGGCAGAGGCGTAAGAATGTAAACTAAAAAAATAATAAACTAACTCACAGGTCGAAATCAATGATTCCCAAGAAATACGGACCACTGATACTTATTTTTTTTATTAGTACCGAATTGCCGATATCGGTTCTACAGCTCGTGAAAGACATACGCTCGCGTCTACTTTGGCCCCGGCCATAGGTACATATGAAATCACCTCTAGCTAGGTATAAGGTTGCACTACTAATATGTCCACTATTACAACGGAATTCGGGCGGTCTAATGGCAAACTACTACTACGCTCTTGTCCGCGGTTTCACTCGCATTCTGAAGGACTTTTGGACACAGCACTAATGCAGCTTATGTCATTCTCCAAAGTCGAATCTATCTCATTACCAAAATTCATCAAAATTGGTTTAGATGTGAAAACGTAACATTAAATCTTTGTCGGGAATCTCGAGTCAAACACAGCTGTTTACTTTAGTCTGCCTTTGCTTCCGGCGGTCGCAATTTCGGAGAACAAAATTTAAATGGTATTAGATTCATCAAATACACTACTCGTATAATGTTTGAATCCAACCATTAGATTGTTAAATACTCTAACAAAGTCCGGTAGGAATAATAACGTCTTAAAATAGTGGTAACTGTTGGAACTCAGCCTATTAAAATGCCACGATTGCTGTTAGAATAACCTTTATTGTACACCATAAAAGAAACATACAAAAAAACCTTATAAAACTAAGGGTATAATGGCGGTGTTATCGCTAATAGCGATATCTACCAGACAACCTTTGGATGGACAGGAAAGATATGAAAAAAAGACCATGTTATTTATTAAATTTGAAAGGTGCATGTCAAAACTTATGATCTAAAACAGTGTCCCACAAAAGCAGTTCTTTATACAATTGAACAGAAACCACACCCAGTCGATTTACCCTCGCACGAACATCGTCCATTTTCTTTTTCATTTATGAAATGCACCAAGCACCTAACTTTTACGATATTTTGTTCACAGGTGTGGTGTTTGTGGCGATAGATAGTAAGGACAACTCCAAAGTTGCAATCAAGGACATAGACTTAACCAAGCAAAGTAAGAAGGAACTAATACTCAATGAAATCAATGTGCTGAAGGGATTCAACCATAAGAATCTCGTCAATTTCCTCGACGCGTTCCTCAGTTATGACCATCTCTGGGTCGCTATGGAACTTCTTGAGGGAGGCTCCCTAAATTACGTAGTAACTGAAGTCGTCATGAAAGAAGGTCAGATCGCGGCCGTGTGTCGTGAAACTCTGCAAGCAATTGCATTTCTGCACTCCAAAGGTACGATACACAGGGATATAAAGTCTGACAATGTTCTACTCGGTATGGACGGCACTGTCAAAGTCACGGACTTTGGTTTCTGTGCCAATATTGTAGGTGATGAGAAACGACAGACGATGGTTGGCACGCCCTACTGGATGGCGCCAGAAGTCGTCACCAGAAAGCAGTACGGAAAGAAGGTTGACGTATGGTCACTAGGAATTATGGCGATCGAAATGATCGAAGGTGAGCCGCCTTACATGAAAGAGTCTCCACTCAGGGCTCTGTATCTGATTGCGGCGGTCGGACGGCCTAAAATCCCTAGGTGGGAAAAATTATCAACAGATTTCCAGGACTTCCTGGACAAATGTTTACAAGTCGACGTAGATTTACGAGCCGCGGCCGATGAGCTTCTAAGACATCCGTTCCTCGATTGCGCAATGGAATTGAGAACATTAACACCACTCATCAGGGCCGCCCAGAAGATTCATCACAAGAGCTACGACTGAGACTGGTAATTCTTCCATTCCCCATTTTATCTATGTATTTCACTTTTATAGGCTTTTACAATTTTGTATGCTCTTTAAAAAAATTATGACTGTAATAAGGTGCCAATATTTGCATAGTATTTTACAAGGTTATGACTGCAAACGACAATATTCATTCACCGATGTTATTTAGTAGTTTACGGCATTATTCGAGAAGTTAAAAAAAGGATTTCAAGTACAGTTTACCGAAGGACAGAAAGCATTCATAATTAGCATAGGTGTTTCTTCATAGGTTGAGCTAAACATATTTTGTAGGTATGCATTTAGAATAAAATCGCAAGATATTTATTTCGACAGCACACCAGCCGCGTATAGCTTTTGTCTTATCTGTAAACTCGTATAGATATCATTATCTTGACTGATATAGATATTCACACATCACACTACAGTTTACTCCCCTAATGAAATTTTAAAGGGAATAAAACGATTCTTTAATTTTGTACAAGAAAATGCCATAATTATGCAACACGCGTTGACTTAATTAAATACAAGTTAGGGTATTCGGCTTAGAATGTAGTTACTTAATAAGAATGTAATCTGTCCAAAATTAAGTATTTATCTATTGTAAATCAATAAAACTGGAATTGTTTCGGATTTGTATTGTTTAGAACTTAGTGTACTATTTTTTTAAATATTGTTATATTTGAGTATTGGGTATGCCAAATTATATTCTGACCAGCCATTTGAACAATATTTAAAAACGAAACTATGAAGAATTTAAAATATTAAAAAAATATTATTTTTTTGGATGGTGGTCATAATGTTATGGAATCCAGGCTCTGATTACGAAGGCCCCTCACCCACCAAAACTGATTGGTGCACCAATAGGCTGAAACCAAAAATGTACATAAACGAAATAACTTTTTAGCTAGTCGTAATCATTTTTGCTTTATTATTTTTTTTATATTTTTACCAAGTATATATATTTTTTGATCAGTTCAACAAAATATCTGTTTCGAACGCTGCAGTTTTACATTCCTCTTGATTTTGTACTGCTTAACTTTCATATGAACTGAAAATATTAATTATACTTACTATATTAGATACTTCCAATGACAAAAATATAAGACTGTATTTACAGTGTTGCATTTTATGATAGTATTATGAACGAATACTGAAATGCCAAAAATTTTTAAGTAGTCGGGCCTAATGTTTTCGCTTCACCATCAAAAATTTAGTGGCATTTCAGTACCGGGCCGTTAGCCATTCCTTAATAATTAAATCACTATAAATCCACCGAGTATGATGCTCTGCGAATGACGTATTTCTAAATACAAATAATTTACTCACACTTCACCGTTCGTACGTGATATTTTCGTCACATACGTGTCATTGCCACGCTGCCAAGATAAAGCACCGAAATGTTCTGCCTGCGAAATCGTTTCCGTGCATGGCGTTGTGCATGATGTGGAAATCTGGCTTTTCTTACTAATTAAAAATTGACCTTGTCATGTAAATATTACAGCATGTTCTTCTTTGTGGATAAAATTTGTGCCTAAGTAAAAATATTCTCGTCATGGTAAATAAGGAAATGTTTTAGTGCTATAAATATATATTATGATGCTACTGTATGGTATTTTATAGGATAATTAGTTTTGGCTTAATTATGTGGTGTTCAATTGAAAGCTATGCTAACTTCACTTTAGTATGCCAATGGCCAGTTATTGAGGGTAGTCAACAGTTCTAATAAAACATACATAGGTAGTTGTCACTGTTGTTGTTGACACAACTTTTAATAGTTAATCGAATTTATTCTATGCAACCGGCTGATGCATTCTATTATTCTCTTGCATTGCCATTTATGTATTTTTTCTCCACATGTAGGTTACCTACCTGCAGACAAAGTTCATTTCGTAATAAATACATAGTACGATAGATACCCACAACCCTATTATATTGTTAACATCTCTAGCGAGATACATTTGTATTCCTAATTTTATATTCCTACTTTTATTTCTTTATTATAGTCCTGTCATATTTGTTCTGTAGCCGTAAATAAATCTTACTGATAATGTACTCCAACCAATCGATTTGAAGAGCATAATACGCCATACAAGTACCTATGTGCAACCCGAAATAAGCCAGTGTTACACTTTGAACACTTCATAGAAGCGCATCAGATACCGATGGAGACCTCTACAACTACATAGAGATGACGTTCGTGTACACACGGATGTGTGTACACACCTATGCATTTCCAGTATATGCTGAGACGAGGTCAGCGAACACTAGAAATATATAGCTGGAACAGTGGTGGGACAGTGACGTATCGAACTATCGAAAGTACCACTCACCATCAGGTGATCCGTATGCTCGTTTCCCCCCCCCCCCCCTGAAAGTGTCACCATGCGTTCTACTAGTGGTGTATTATTCTGTCGCAGCCAATTGTGTTATTTTGTGAGTTATTTATTTTAGACATTGGGTCGCATCAACGCGCCTCCAATTCTACTAACGGCTACCCTGTATACAATATGGGCAGTACCTATGTATAAGATCTCTTTCAACTTAAGCTTCGTAAACAAACGTTCATCTGTAAAAATTGTCTTTACAAAGCAACATTTTTGTTTTCCTATTCAGCTGCGGCAAAATAAAATATGCCTAACACTTAAATTATTCCATGTGACTATAAATCTTTTATTTTTCTTCGAATACTGTTCAACTGTGCAATACACGGAATTCTTAAAAAATGCTGTAAAATTGTATTTTGAGATTTTTAGTATTATATCAGTATCTTATGTTTATGGAAAAAAAATAAAACCGTCATACTTATGGGAGATATAAGTTCGTATATTTCTCTGCCATGAGTGCCTGCTTCAAACAGCGATAGTTTAAGTATACTTTTTATAGGCTAGAATGTAAGCAACTTCATCGACACAACGAAGTACCGTGTGAATTTTTTGTATGATGATGTCGATGTTACTGGTAAACTTGCGGACCATAGAAATACAAAAGAGGTTTATACCCTGTTTGCCTAACCTACTTTAGGCCCTGGGTGAATATTTGAAAAGTATTAAAACGTCATTAACTTCATCTCAAAATTAAGAATGTAGATGCTTAAAACTATAATTATGATAATGAAAACTTTAAATACCTACACCACTGCCGGCAGGCAATAAGATAAAAATTAAAAAATGATGAAACTATTATGTTATGTCAGATTGTGAATGTTAAGAATGATTTGATAAATAATGTTCAAATATTCACCCCCTGCGTGTAGGCGAAAAAAAACATTGTAACTGAAATTGTAGAATTAAATCGTGAACATTTGTTGTCAAAGTAAACACGGCTCACAAAACATACAATATAAAAGCTAAAGTACCAACTTCTTGACTACAAACGTAGTCCCATTATTTCATCAAGCTCACATTGAGTTAGTTACATAAAACAAATTGAGAGCGCCCACAAGCGAAATGTCTATTGTCCGCTCGTTCTCACCAGTACAAACGTTCGTTGTTAAAGAAAAGCTCAATGTATTGACGCTAAATACGCTATAATTGCAAGTTTGTATACACAAGGAACCTTTTTGAACATTTTATTAATATAATTTGCCTATTAAATTATTTTTGTAAAATATGTGGTTTTAATTTAATTCCATAAAATTACGAATACTAATTTTTTTGATGTAAGTCTATACTATAGGTTAGCACTATTCAGATGCATAAATAAAACAAGAGCTTTCATAAATACGTAATTTATTTTAATAAACTTTCATAAATAAATTTATTCTTGAAATGGAATTACTAATAAATCTTAGTAAGTATCTATTCGTTTTCATCAACTCCACGCGTCAATTGAATATCTTTTATCTATCTGCATTTCCGATATCTTATTTTGAGCTTCTTGTAAGGTCATGTTATCATGTTCTACAAAACATTTTATAAATATTTCCTTGATATCAGCAGCCATTGTTTTCAAGTCACCACAAATAAACACAAAGGCGCCATCTTTAATTAATTGGGTAACTTCCTTCCCATTTTGGGATAGCGCATCCTGCAATAAAGATACTATTATTGTTAAATACTATCCAGCTATAAAAGTGCGTGGGCTATATGAGTTTTAATAACTACTTGGTGAAAGACCAAGTATAGTTGCCTATACATAAGTATAGTTGAAAAGGTACTTGAAGTCTATAATGGATTCAATAAATGTTAACTTTATACACACCTGAACATATTTAATATCATGATCATCTATTCTCGAAAATGCAGTGCAAAGTTTATTCAATGTTCCTCTTGACAGATAAGCTTTCAGCTCCTCTGCGTAAATATAATCTAAATCTGGATTTCTACATCCAAAGAACAACCAAACTTCACCCAACTTTATATCACAGCTGCTAGATTTATGGTATTCTCGCTCTTCTAAAAATCCAATGAAAGGGGACACTCCAGTTCCAGGACCAATTAGAATCAATGGTGTTTCCAAATTATCTGGCATAGAAAACATACTTATATTCTTCCTAAGGTAGATAGGAACTCTTTGTTTACTATACTCTTTAGTTATATCCAAATTATTTATTTTGTTTTCTAGAGATTCTTTATTTAATATAAGACTTTCTAACCAACCGGTTGTAAGCCCTTTTCGATCCTCATTTGTTATCACAGAAAAGCTAATTTTTATTACTTTATTATTTTTTAAGCCACAGTTGACAATGGAATATGGTCTTGGAAATAGTCTAGGAAGATTTTCTAATAGCACCTCTATGGGTGGTTTACAAGATTTGAATATAGTGAAAATGTCCAGTATGCATAGGTTTTTGTTTAGAACATGTGTTGAATATGCTGATGCACCTTCTTTACTGCAGAAATATTCTAGTAGTCTTCTCTCGTTTTCATCCTTTGTGTATTTGGATAGAGCTAGAAGGAAAGCCTGAAAAGCGAAAAAATATAGTCTTTCTTAACATTCGCAATATAAATAAATATACATGTGTAAAATCAACTGAGAAAGAACCCAAGTAGGCGCTATTGGGAATCAAACATTCTATAGGCCGACCGTTTATCTGAGTCCTCGCCTGCGCGGTACAGGGGCGCGGGGGTATGACGACAAAGGGGACTGAGACAGGTGCGGGCGGCGGGCGAATTTTTGTAATAGTTCATTGCTCATTTCGATCGCAACGCGGACAGCGATCGCACGTGTTAATTGTTGCGGACGCCTTGTGAGAGATACACATGTGATAACAATCTCAAGATGAATCGTAAGATATTCGGTCATAAAGTGAATAGTCAGTGCAAGCAAATGGCTTTAAACGTGTACGAATATTTTAGAAAAAGAAACTGGACCCAAATTCTGTTGATTATCAACAAGACATACATTTAAACAAAACCGTAGCAGAAGTTACTGGGCTATCGGAAAAGACTTTATCTAGAATCGTACATCAAGGGAAATTATTGAAAGAACGAAAGATTTAAATCACCGAAAAAATCAAAACAGGTTCGAAAAAAAAGAGTAGAAATAGACGATTTCACAAAAGGAGTGGTAAGAAGAAGTCACTCAGTTTTATACAATAGATAAAAAAATACCTACTCTGAAAACGTTGAATGCTGTACTTAGAGAAGAGAATATATTACACTGCGGAAGGGAATATTTAAGGCTGTTGTTACATGACCTAGGTTTTAAATTTAAGAAATGCGGTTCGAAAAGGAAACTCCTTATTGAACAGCCAAACATAACATCGTGGAGGTGGAAATACCTAAGGACTATCAAAAAATATCGTAGAGAGGGAAGACATATTTTATATCTTGACGAAATATATGTAAATGAGTCTCATAACGTTTCAAAATGCTGGCAATCCAAGGATGTACATGGCGTGCTATCTCATATTGGAAAAGGGAACCGTTTGATCATCGTACATTGTGGAGGTCAAACTGGATTTGTAGACGGAGCACTTGTAATATTTAAATCCAAATGTAAAACAGGTGATTATCACGATTCTATGAATTTCGTGAATTTCAGTAAATGGATAAATGAAAAGCTAATACCCAATATACCACCAAATTCCGTCATCGTGATGGATAACGCAGCTTAACATTCGGTTCGAGAAGAAAAAAAGCAGACTATGGCTTCTACCAAGGCAGTTATACCAGTGTTGCCAGATGGTTACATTTCTTAAATTTTTCGTAACTTTTGACCCCCTCGCGTAACATGTAAGTAATTTTTATATTTAAGGCATTTTTCGTATCTTTTGAGAACAACGAGATAAGTAATACTAGATTTTTATTTTATTGCAAACAGTACACGAACGCATCCAAATAGAACTAACATTTTTAACAAATCAGGAGCTAAAAAAAAAAAAAGCTCATTCGACATCATAGATCCCCAAAATGTTACTTTTGCACCAAAAATGTTACTTTTCAGGAAAGGAAACGTAACTTTCGACTCAGGGGCCCTGGCAACACTGAGTTATACAAACATGGTTACGACGACACGACGTGGTTTTCGATGATAAACTGAAAAAGGACGACTTATCAAAATTGATTAAAAAGACAGAAACTGAAGATATTTATAAAATTTACGAGTTATTGAAAAGAAACGGGCATGAAGTGTTGCGTTTGCCTCCTTATCACCCAGACCTGAACCCTATTGAGTTGGTTTGGGGTGACATTAAGGCGCTGTGAATAGTCAAAATAGGCTTCTTAAAGCAGTTATTTAGCAAAAAGTATACAGTTTCAAGCAGTGAAAAAAATATATGTTAATCTTGATCATATTTATGAGTACACTAACCGGTCCAAAACACGTTTGCGGAAAATTTTCTCGATAGAAAAAAATCATAAAGTAACCATTGAATTCAAAATTATTGCAATTGTAACTGTATTATTTACAAATAAATCTTGATAAAATTAATAACACTGACGTAATATATAATAATAAAGTACGCTAGCGGTTTTATTTATCGATTGAAATAAGATATTTTTAATAATTAATAAATTTCATGATAAATAACTCTCACGAGTCGAACGAAACACCGCGCCATCGAGGCGTCTGTTCGCTTCTCTTTCATTTCTAGGCGGAGCGACAGTGATCGCTGAAGCGCGCTGCCTGATGGACCTGTGTCATTTTGTTCCGCCCGCCGCTCAAAAATATTTTGTATCTGATTGTATCGTATTCGTATTCTATGTATTGTTTATTTGTATTTTATTCTATGAAACAAAAATAAATGGTGGAAGTTGTAAAGTAAGCACATACCTGCCTGATTATCTATAAATACTTTATTTCGATGCGTAATTCTATAGCTCGGTTGGTCTAGCGGTCTTCTGCAGTAGGAAGATAATATGCATTATGTGTGACTAAGCGTGAGTTCAAACCCCGCTTCGATATGTTAACTTTTTGTTCATTTTCTTTTTAGAAATAATTTTTCAGTGATTATTATTTAATTTGTTTTTTTTTGTTCTTTGTTTTTTAATACATTTTTTAACTTTTTTTTATAGTAAAAATAAAAGTTTACCGGGCTATCCATGAACCATCGGAGATAACTTCTTATGAGTACATAAGCATATAATAATTATGTACCTACATAGTGTTACAGCATGTTATAGGTAGTAACAACTAGTAATTCGATAGGAGGTCATTGAGGAGCGGCAGATTATTTTTCATGATTTTAGGGAGCCATAGTATTTTTTTTATAATGACATTATATGAACAACTTTGAAGGCGAAATAGTAATAAGTTCAGTAATAATAAACTATAGTTTAGACGATAGCAGATGGCCACAATAATTATGTTGATAAAATTTATCAAAAAAATCACATGATATAAAATTAGTAGTAGTATTTCAAAATTTAAAATCATTATCTAATCTCAATTTTCGATAAAGTTATTTAGTGAAGGAAAAATTCGACTCGCAGGCAGGATTCGAACCTGCGTCTTCTGGCTAGGTACGCCAGACGCTATGACCACTAAGCCACCGCGAGTCCCACCTGCCATGTCGAAATTTGAAATTTGACTTTATAAAATTAGCATGAAAAATGCAAAAAAATCACAAAAAGTCAATTTTCGATTACAAAAGGATTCTGAGCACGAGAACCCTGGGACAGCACTTTCAATTGCGACTTCGGTTTCTGATTTTTCGACATCTGTTTTCTCGGGAATCGAGAATTCTCGATCACTATTTCCCGAAAATTCCCGGGACTTCAAGAAAATCTATGAAGACAAGTGTTATATTGATATTTACTTTATTTTGACGACCTCTGTGGTTTAGTGGTTCGAGTACCGGACTGCCGACCATGAGGTCGTGGGTTCGATTCCCACAGAACACAAAAATTTATGTGATGAATATAAGTGTTTGTGTTCGTCTGGGTGTTTCTTATGTATTATAAGTATGTATTTACAAAAAAAAAGGTATATAAGTATTATATCCATTGTCTAGTACCCATAGTACAAGCTCTGCTTAGTTTGGGACTGGATAGTGCTGTGTAAAAATGTCCCAGAATATTTATTTATTTTATTTATTTACACACGTTTTGGATCCATTATAGGCTACAGTATCCATGGTCACCAGTAGATTCAGATGTCGAATCACTAACAGCTAGCTTTCACTTTTGTTAAGTATTTGCGACCCGATTCACATAGAATGAGCAAATCCTATCCTTTGTCTTTGGATTTAGATTTAATGGAATCTACATATAATGGGGTTCCAAGCAGGTAATGAAATTTTGTATTTTAAATAGTCTCGCGAATCAGCTTGGGCAGATATCTGCTTTCTTTTGCAAGGACTTGCAGTATATTAAATCTGACATAGTACTGGGCTTTGTCAGGGGTACGACTGTCTTACTGGAACGGTATATAAGACTTGACAGGTTGTAAGAACTGACTGATCTACTTTACTGGTTTTTTAGATTTTTCTGGTTATTAGATTAGTAACTAGAGATCTCGTGTGATAAGTCGAGGGATAATCTCGACAAGATCAATGTTTCGACATTTTTTAAAGTAATTACTGAAAATCTCAAGTTCACAACGAGTGATAATCATGATAAATGCGATAACTTATTTGTAAACTTAATAAAAATAAATAACTTACTAACATTAATTGGACCTTGAATGACAAAAGAAACGTAACGCACACGGTACATATCGCAGCAAATCGGCACACATAAGTGCACAGCAGATGTCTATTAAATATTTTGGAAATAACTCCTTTAGTAGCATAGACTAATGGAAGCATTTTAAGCGACGCTGACAGCTTTACGCTCTACGCTACAAGATACTAGTACATGTAACTGGTAAGCGAGCTTGGAATTATTAAACCAGTGTGTTAAACTGGCCGGAGGTCCACGTCTTGCCGTACAGTTGAAAAAACGTGAGAGCTTGTACATGACACGGCAAAACCACCGGTACATCGGCCAAGTACGGCTCAGTAGCGTTTTATCTGGAATCAGCGCATGTAAACCGTCACGAATCCGTGCATAGGTCCGGCGCCGTCGACACACTGCCATAGACTGCTATACAACACTGTTGTTCCACAGTTTTGTTATGTGAGGCAGAAAGTTTCTAGAGAAACGGACAGTTATGGATTGTCAGCCATCAAGATAATGGGGATGGAACTGTTGTCGCGTAGAACGACAGCGAAAAGTAGTTGCAGGGATCAATTCGAACAATTCATCGGAGCAAGCCGTATAGTATAGGCGATAGAAGATGCATAGCGAGGCCACATCTCTACACAGCGTCAAAGAGTCTAGCCGGTTTGAATTATATTGGTAGTCTACGATTTGAATCGCTCTTCGTTGGATGCGCTCCAGAGGGAGCAGTTGGTACTGGGGTGCTCCTGTCTAGAGATGAGAACAGTATTCCATATGAGACCAGACCTGCGCCTTATAAAGTAATAGGCGGTGGGCCCGAGTGAAATACCGTCTCTATCTATTAAGCACGCCAAGCTTCTTCGAGATTAGTCTCGAAGAAGCTTGGCGTGCTTAATAGATAGAGACGGTATTTCACTTAGACGGTATTTCACTTAGCCTTAACCTCTAAATGACCGCGGAAATGACTTGATTTCATATGTTGACACCAAGTATTCCAATATTGGCTGAGGCAATTAAGCGGTGCTCTCAAAACGAGAAAATACGACCAACGGCAGTTTTGTTTGCAGTGAACTCGCATATTTGTCTTTTTCGGGCTAAATTGGACCATATTAGGTCTGCCCCAATCTCAGACTTCCTCCAAAGTGGTATCAAATATGATATAGTGCTAGGCCATGTCAACTATGTATTCACAAACTGCTTACTTCTTGGGACGACGGTTCTTAACATGAGCAATGTGTTCCTTTACACGGGTCCTTATGCTTCTTTTTGTTTGGCGATAGAATCCGTATAGTTTTTCAATTTCAATATGTGTAATATTTGCGTAAACTTTAGAAATCAGTGGTTATTTTTTGTTCTAAAACATGCTAAACATTTTGAGTCGATTTTTCGTGCATATAATTAATGTTAATATTTATACACACATCAAAAAAAAATTGCGACTAGCTTAAGCTGATATAACTTTTTAAATTCAACTTTATCAAGAAAAAATGATTTTGTGTGTTTTCTTTAAATAGAAATACCCTGTTTGAAATTACCATAAAAAAAGAGATTTAGATTTTTCAAAGTGATCGCAAACTTTTTTTGATGTGTGTACATACATATCTTCATATTTAGGTACGATATTAGTTAATTTTGTAAGTTTTCTATGGTCTTCAGATTTCTCAAGCTATCGACCCATTTTTTGTCGTCTCGAATCGAATAAAGCAAAATTTCCCGGGAATTCTCGCTTCGGGAATTCTCGCCCGGAAACCCTAATTACGACATTTGTCGAGAAAAGATGTACCTACTAAACAGCTGTTTGTGTGGCTATCCTGTTGGTTGGTGCTATGGCTTGCGCTATTTATTTGCTTTCAAATTACTAGTCTTTTGTGACACCCTACATGTCGGTACCAATATTATTTTTCTCCCGAATAAACCATCGGGCTTTTTATATTAGATTCTGAAAAAAATGCATATCTCTACTATTATGAAATAGTAAAAAGCTGTGTCTGTACATTAAAGATATTAAAAAAAAAACAAATGGGTTGGGGTATATAAACGTCTCCGAACCCAAAAATGTGATTTTTAAAATTCTTGTCTGTTTGTTACGGGTTGGCGCAAAAACTACTGATTAGATTTTAATTTTGTTATCACTGTTAGAAAGTATGTGCTCACAATTAAAAACTGGTATACTTCTTATCTCAAATAATTAAAAGGAACCTGAGATACAGCTTGACCCCTCTAATGTATAGAGACCCATACAAAGAAGAGATCATCACTGTTGGTTTGAGTTTCAAGTGAGTGAAGCCACGGGCAGGGGCTAGTCTGGGGAATAAAAATGCTTGTTTATATAAATTTTTCACAATTTTGACACTTTGCCATTTCTAGAATTGGCAATTCTACGCCCAAGCCATTTTATTTCTGAATGATTAATTATTTATTACTCATCTGATGAATCTGTTAAAACTTTCTCAATATTCTGTTCAAATATCTAGAAAATAATAATAATTGATTTACTATTTAAAAAATACGAAAAGAGTAGTTAGTACATTTTTAAATTAAAAAAAAAAGATAAAAAGGAATATTATATATCATGAGATTCGAACTTAGTATCTAGTGTCTGCGATATGCGGTGTCAAGCCGGACAGCGGCGCGCTAAGCCAGTCGTACATCTAACAAACGTTTCGAAATTACGTTTCTATATTAAAAGGACGTCGCGCATCGCCGAAATTCGTCCGAGGCGCCCCGCAGTGGGCGGGCCTACTTGTGCTGAGTTGTGCCCCACGTACCTGCTTCACCCCCTCCAATACCTAAACATCGTCTATTCACCGCGCCTTAAGGGACAATTAGCACAAAAAAGTGTGGACCAAAAAAAAACTATGTTAGAGGATTATTTGCTGAATATTCTGCACAGAAGTGGGAGCATTGTGTTAACCATGGAATTAATATCGAGGACGAGTACTGCAACATGATGGAATTCGGGATGATGTTTTTGAATTTATTATCAACACGCTGGATCTGGTGAATCTGAATCTGGATCCGGCTCTGATGAATCCGATGATGGCTCCTTCGAAAGTGAAGAATCAAGTTCCACCGACATTGATATGGACATAACAGATTGAAATATAATTTTGATGATTATTCTATATAATAAATAGTTTATTACCAAATATTTTATTTACGTACCTTCATAGCTTTTAGTTATTTAATTAAAATTTTGTATCATCATTAATAATTTTTCATTTAATAAATCAAAATTTCTTTACTATGACGTCACATATCTTAGGAACTATCTTGGCGCATTTCATCTCGTGTATATCTCACTAAGCGCCCCCGCCGCCCCCACCTGTCTCAGTCCCCTTTGTCGTCATACCCCCGCGCTACTGTACCCCGCAGGCGAGGACTCAGATAAACGGTCGGCCTATAACTATCATATAATTTTTGTCTAATTTTTTTTAAAGAATGTGTTTGCCAGAAGAACATATTGGTAGACAATAAAATAAAAAACCATTATAACCTTTTTCAATATGCTCCTTAAATCCACACAATGAGTTAGGACATGTCTCAAGGTAGACTTCACAGGAACATGTGGAGGAATCTTACTGCCCTTCACACTATTATCTAAAATTATATTGTAACACAGATCTGCAGTAGAGGCTAAGTTGGCATGACTTATAATGAAGTCTACATCTGACTCATCATTATGGGGAATAATTCCAATTGTGTCACCAGCTTTGAAGTCAAATTTGCTGCCCTGGAAAGAGAATCAGCAATTCCATTACAATTTGAATATACCTACTTGCTGTATTATATAAAATTAACCAAAGTAATACCTATATTATTGCACATCCAAAAACGATAATAGTTTTAATATTGCTAAATTTAAAATTGTACCGAGTTGAGTATAGTATTCATATCAAATATTTTTATTCATATTAAATTTATTATAGGTATGCCTATTCTAGTTGCGAAACAATGAAGGAATTAAAATTTAAACCAAATTCTTTTTTTGCTTAATTAAAAATTATATTTAATAAGAATGATTTATGTAGTGTTGCCAAATATTCATACAGCTTGTCAGTCTCTCATGAGGTCATGACACATCCCACCAACTCACTCAAATTAATATAGTTTTAATTTAGCCATCAACCTCTGAAGAAAGAAACATGAGACAAATAAAGTGCAATACATGGGATTAAGAGTGAGCGAGGTTATTGTTTGATAGCAACACACACTATGTATATCAATGTTTATTTTTCTTCCTTTTGATTTTTTTTGTAGACATTTAGAAAAACAGATCTGGCAAGGGAACATGAATCAATAGTATAATATAGGTATACCTCTACATCAAATGTGATTTCATAGACAGCTTTACAATCTCCATCTAATGCGGTAAGTCGTCTCCAATAAACAATACTGGCATGAAACAAATCACTGCATGCAAACGGCAAGGGTGGCTCCACGCCACCGTACTTAGTTTCTTCACTCTGTAACATAGTACCTATGTTTAAATAACATCACTCTAGCATATTTTCGGGTCAAAGAGTCGCATTAAAACTGTTTTAGGACATTTAAATTATAAAAAAGCATCCTGGTACTCACATCCTCCTTAGAAAACTCGAATTTTAAACCATTCTGTTTTAGTGTCGGCAATCTTAAGGATTTTATTTGTGATATTGTGTCCATAACATCATGGAAACTATGTAAGACAACCATTTTATAAAGATTTTGTTACCTTTGTTAAAAAAACTAATTCGCGCACATAAAACCTGTACAAAAGAGTATAATATTGACGACGTGCATGACAGTCTGACAGATGACTCTAATATTTTTTTTTTTTTGGACTCCATGCCATTACTGACACACACATAACACCAGATGACATGCCTTGAACTTGACACTTGACAGAACGTCCAGCTCCATAGAACGTGCGAAGTTAACTTAACTTAGTCTGTGGTAAGTGCGAAGTGCAAAACACAGCAAAATATTAAAGATAATTTTATGTAAAATATAATAATAGGAATAGGACAGAATGCTGGGGCTGGCCCACACAATATAACATGCAGTGTGCAGTTATAATATTATGTTATTTGAGAAAGATGGTAAAACCTATCTGTTTTCATTTTAGAACATTTATTCAAATGTTCTAAGGTTTTAATATAGCATATTTCGATAAATCGACTACAGCCTTCAACAGGTTCCTTCCAATAAATCAACACAAATTTTGTGTCTCGATTTAAACGTGCTCGTTGTCATATCGTTGACACTGGGTTATCAGCATCAGCACTGAGCCCAAAACCAAGACGAAGCGAGACAATCCTTACTTCGTCTTGGTTTTGGGCACTGTGTTCACAATTTGAAGGAAGGCAAGTATCGTAACAGTTTACAGTAGCGTAAAATTATCGAACATGGAAAAAATTTTTCGTTACTATTGTACATAGTATCCAAAATAATTACTCAATTTAAGCTGAGCCCGCCAAATTCAAATTACAATTGGTTTTTCGCAATTTGTAGGTCTATATCATATTCTAGATTCCTAGCTGTAGTAATTGCGCCATTAGCTATACAATATTCACAACTGAGCATTAAAAACTTTGCTTGTAAATCGATATTGTAGCTAAAAGTAACCCTAACTTTTAGAAGAAAAAGACCCTACTTTTAGCTTCTTTAACGTTTATTATGCAAAGTTTTTAATGCTCAGTTGTGAATATTGTTCTAATGGCGCAATTACTACAGCTAGGAATATAGAAGGTGTTATAGACCTACAAACTGCGGAAAACCAATTGTAATTTGAATTTGGTGGCCTAAGTGAAATGATCAGCCATAATAGCAACTTTACTCACTTGTTTTAGCTTAAATTTTGAGTTTTGACTACAAGAGAGTGAAATCTTTTGTTGTATGAGTAAAATTTAAAGTCAAATTTATTACATTATTTATTTTATTTTCATGCGATGAAGACTTTGTAAGCTCTCTGCATCAAATATAATTAACATAAGTACATTGATTATGATATTTTGAATTAAATAGAATAAAATTATACTAAATTGTTTTTGCCTTGTTGTTTTGTTTTATGTTGATGGAATGTTTTCAATGCCACGTTCGTATTCTTCCCCTGCAAGCATAAAAAATGTGTTAGATACAATTTATTTTAAATTATATTTTCAACCGCAATTTACTGATAACAAGTAATTTGTTAATTGACGTTAATTAGGATAGAAATACGTGGCTAGTCGTCTCCGTCCAGGGTCAACAATACTATTCTAGAAAAATAAAAGTACCTTGCAATTGACTTTCCCTTTTTTCATTTCAGCGTGAATAAACCTTTTTACAGGCTCATAAAATTAAATGTCTTAAGTAAAGTGGCCAATTAATCAGATTCTTACCTGGAATCATGATACCGTCTTCCTTAATATTTTCTTCCAAACATTCCGGACAAACAGTAGTTTCGCAAGGATTTGGACTGGTTGTTGGGAACGAGGGCATCATCTCTGCTGGCGGTGGCTGTAAATAACGTTTTTTTAGAGATTTGCTAAGATCAGTTGATCGCAGCATGAACTATATAACTTTCTCGTAACACCCACGTTCATTCATTCATTGTAACTGTAATGTGGTTCGAGTAGTTAAAATTAGTACTTATATCGTCATATCTTGTCAACAAGATAGCAAGCGAAGTAAATGGTAAAACCAAGTCTAGTACCTACTTGAATATTATGATTTAGTATGTAGCCACTTAGAGTACCTAGCTAGAAGAAACTCATCTCTTATATAACTAATACCTAAGTAGTTTATGGAAGTGACAACGGAGTGAGGCTGCATGTATGTAAGTAGGTAGTTGTGTTTTCCTTACCTCAAGTCTGTATAGATACGACAGCCGACAAGGATCCCATGTGGTGCATAGGGTTGCATTGTGCATCATATCCTTACGTGGCTCGTCGCCGAAATAGTCGAATGTGATAACTATATTATTATCAATAGCGCATTCGTCAAGAAATTCGCTTACAGCTATCTGCAACAATATTCAGATGACGTAGTACCTAGTTTCAAGATTATCTACATGTGAGCGTTAGGATGGCGGGACTATGTTAAAAATTTAAATGTGTAATTAAACATAAAATATAATAATAATACATTATTTGTACTTTAGGAGCTTTAATTGTCACCTCGACCAAAATGTAACGTAATATTAGACTAACTTTAGTTTTATTCCCACAATCCAAAGTTCCGTTCTGGAAGTAATTATTTTCTCTTTCACCGTTACCGAGACAGAACATCCATCCTTCATGGAACGAATACTCTATGGGGGCTACTTCAGCTTCTATGCAGGGGTCCAAAGGTACAGGGGTAGACTGCTTCCCAAATGTGCACTTTCTTTCGTGCATGTTCGCTTGTACTCTATAAGCGTCAAGATCCGGCTCAGAGCCATGTGGACACTTGTAGTAGTTACCTGTCATAGAATAACATTGTATATTACATACTTAAAGTATATTTGTAGTAACAGCTCCCGCTTGCGACTCATCTGTGTGATAATAAACAATGTTAGACTCGGAGTAGATAGTGTACACTAATAGAATTATTGTTATTCTAATAAAGAGGAAAGATTTGTATTTTTCTATATTTGTAACGAATAAACTAAAAAACTACTGGATCGATTCCAAACCTACCTACCTAATAAAAAAAACAATCCATTGCAATGTTTATTACAGTTAGGCTACGTATGTACTGTTTTGTTTTCATCTTACCGTTCTGAATAATATACACAGACTTCTTTCGGTTACTGACGACGGTCCTCACAGTGAGGCCGTTACCTCCACTCTTGATATTCTCCATGAGCACCTCTTGCGCTGCACGCTGCTCACGAGACCATTTTGCGGCTTCCTCAGCCAAGATCTGTCGACTTACCTTCCCTGGAGATTGGGTGGACTGGAGAAGAAATTATCAAAATTATCAAATTTAGTAGTAAACGAAAATGTGGGCCCCTCTACTGTTCGCGTGACCCGCGGTCGCATCCCTAAACGCTTTCTGGAATAATCTACGCCCCACGTTGGGCGCCAGATTTGGTAGATTTAGTAGAGACACACAATGTTTTACAAGGCAGAAAGAAAGTTCGTCACAGGGGTAGGTACCGCGCGCGTGTGAGAAGGCACACCACACAGTAAATTGGGTTTAGGCTCTCCTTGAGTTAAATGGAAATCTTGACAGTTATTCAACCACAAAAATGGCTACGAAATGAGAGCTTTGTGTTACAAAAACCTTTGTAAGCATTCGAACTACTCGTTATATTACTCAAAGACGGTTTTCGTAAATACCTGGGGAGGGTTTTCCATGATGACATGTGGTCGTCCGAGCGTGTGCTGCCATATGAGTTGAGCAGCAACTTTAAACTTGGAGCTGTGGTGGAGGGGCTGGATTTGTAGGATGCCGTACCAAGCTAGTTCTCGATATACACTGTCTGGTAAGTAGCCCGTCTGGAGAGTACATTCTATTGGTTTGTATTCTGAATAATTAGTGGAGTCCGTTAATCGGCAAGCTTATTCATTTCAGTTTTTATTAATAAGTAGGATATTATAAGATTATGTGAAATGAATTAATAATTATACTTACAGGCATAAAATCCATGTGCCACTGTAAATTAAATAACACGTATTAGTCTGATTATGATATAATGTCTTTTAAATATTGTATTAAAGAAAAACCGCCTCCTTACTTCTTCTTCTTGCGCTTCAATCGCAGTTATTTTTTCTAGAAAATATGAAAGTAAATACTTTGTTAAGTTAATTTGTTTATTGATTTAGTATTTTCGGGAAATTGCAGTTATTTACCTTCATCATCATCAGCGTATACTGCAGCTAACTGAAAAACAAAAGTACTTTAATAGTAATAGTAAGTAAAAGACCTCTACCTATAATAGCGGTCATCATTCTTAAATTAGCACTTTTATTAGAAAAATAAAAAAATAATGTTAGTAACATGAATGCGAGTGCGGGTCCCGGGTACCAACCTGTAGGACTATTGCAATAGCAAACGTTATGTAGTTAGCCATTTCCAACAAAAATGATTGAAATTCTTCAGCAAGTAACAAGTTGTTATTCTCTCGCAACGTTAATTATCGCTATGTTTATCAGTTTGCAGATTTTACGATTTGTAATAAAAAATAATTGGCCGTTCAGTGTGGACGTGGCTTTATAATAATAGCACAATAAAGTTTGTATTCATTTTTTTATTGAAGTAGGAATTAGTATTATATTATTTTATTGTATTTCTATTAAAGGTATTAGTTTTATTTACATTGTGTATAAAAACAATGTAACCAATAAAAGTAGTTTTGAAAACTAAACGTAAAAGCTGCATCCAAATCCAAGAAAGTCAAGTATTTTTTTTTTATTAATGGTTTTGGCTTGGATACAAAAAGCAAAGTCCTATATAGAAAGTCAAGTACCTACGTCGTACCCACAGATAACAAAAAGAGCTGTCAGTTAAAAGTCAGATTCTCGCATCAAACATAAATCGGGGCGTAACGTTTTGTACAAACAATTATTTATGAATAAAATCTTTATTTACTAGCAAGTTCAATTTGTAGAAATGAACACGCTCGATAAACAATTAGCTGACTTGAGGATATATGCAAACGAATTAGAGGCCAAGCTTCAAGATGATATTAACGCGGCGGTGAAGAAACCATCTATCCCACCTAAAAAAAATAAACCGCCTTTGCCTCAAATACCACAAAGTTGCATGGTAAAATCTGCCTGTGAGCCATCATACTCCTCAAGACTAGAATACGGTAGCCGCACGAGCTCCACATATTCAAATTTAGTTCCTGTAAAGAGTTGCATCGTGAGGAACACAGCGAGGGTGCGGAGCGGTGATGTTCTACTTTACAGCAACGTTCTGCCTCCTGGGGGCACCAACCATGTATACTCTAATATTATGATGCAGAGGAATGCATACGGTGGTGACAGTATTTACGGTGGCCGCGATTCGAGATCAGAAGTATCCAGGATTAGCGATTTAGGTGCTCAGTCGAACTACAGTGAACTGCGGCGGCCAGGATCCGCGTATCCTCCTTCTTCGGCTTCTGTGAACGCGCAAGACTTCTCTACATATGGTGGATCTCAAACATCGTCCACCTATGAATCATTGTATGAGCCAATTAACCTAAGACCTTGCAGTCAGCTGTCAGGAACATCTCTGTATGGTGGTTATGTGGGTACTACAGTTGAGCCTATCCCGGAGCCTGAAGATGCGCTGTACTGTGGCAACTGCTACAAGTGTGGTGAGAAGATTATGGGTGAGACAACTGGCTGCACTGCAATGGAGAGGATCTATCACATCAAATGCTTCTGTTGTCAACAGTGTGGGATTAATCTGCAAGTGAGTTTAATTAAAATAATTCATAATACAGTACCATTATCCCTTATTCCTAATATATAAAGCTGAAGAGTTTGTTTGTTTGAACGCGCTAATCAGGAACTACTGGTCCGATTTGAAAAATTCTTTCAGTGTTTGATAGCCCATTTATTGAGGAAGGTTATATGCTATATATCACCATGCTAAGACCAAGTAACTATTCCACGCGGACGAAGTCGCGGGCGGAAGCTAGTTAAATTATATTCAGATTATGCATTTATATAAATGCTCATCATACTTCTCAAGTCTCAATCCAGTTAAATGAACCTTTATATGCAGCACACACTTAGCAGTACTAAAAAAAATCAATTTATGACATAATTATATCATTTTGTATTGTTCCATTCATTCATTTCTATAATTAATTTACTTATGTACAGTCCCAAATAGGTAATAATGCACTTGGGCACTTTAGGTCCAACAAAAAAAAATTGAAGCAGTTTAAGATATGGTACAGGTAAAAATTTAGGGGTAACTAAAAAATAATAGATTTCCAAAGCGGTAAGTTTGAGAACTTCTGACTATAATAGTGACTGTATAAATGTGTTAGTCACACTCCTGAGCTTGAGCTGGACCAACATGACTCATATAATAATTATTTTGATGGCATAAATTCCATAGTATGTATGTAATCAATAGTATGATCTCAGATGTAACATACCTACTGCCTTAATTTATATGCTAGATTGATGATCCATTTTGTATCTACTTCTCCCTTAAGCAACATTTGTTTTATACATAGCTCCTCACTAGGATTTTCTCATGTCATGCATCGTGAGTGCTTTTACATACACATATGCCCAAACCCTGAATTACTACATATCCACAGGTCATACAAATATTTGCATGATGTGGGGATTGAACTAAACTGACTGAACAAAAACATGAGTGTTATGAACATCGCCGTCGCACTACAAATAGTATGAATGAAAACTTTAGGATGAAAAATTTTGGGAAGAGTGATCATTCGGATTACAAATTATTAGGAAGAACAATTTCGGGTAAAGAACTTTAGGTGAGCCAATATGGACCCTTATTTCCCAGGGATACTTAAGGGTAGCAAGTTAAATCAAGTTACAACTTAAAACAGCAAAACTAAGTATATGGCTATTAAACATTTATTCTCATACTAAATCTGCCAAGTACATTACTTTTACACTTCAAATCTCAAAACTTGACATGCCTCTAAAATCTAAAATACCTCTACCTATAAGGCACTAGGGAAAATATCTAAAAATGTTGTAAACAGACTGGAAAAATTGTATATGATACAAATTTAGGATTATGAATACATGAACATTCACATTTTTAAAACAACATAATCAACCCATTATGCTGTCCCACTGCTTGATACAGGTCTCCTCCAAGAATGAAAGGGATTAGGCTACAGTCCACCTCACTAGTCTAATGCCAGTTGGCAGACTTCAAACGCCGTAGAGAAAATCTCTCAGGCAAGCAGACTTCCTCACGATGTTTTTCTTCGTCGTTTAACTACATATTAATACACACATAACTTCAAAACGTCGGATGTGCGTGCGTGCCTTGGATTTCATCTCGACTTTTTAGTTGGTTTCATCGCTAGGCTATCACTGCATTTATGATCTTACATTTGTATGTTCAAATAAATTCTAATACATTATCAGCCTCAAGTAGACTGAATTAGTAATTTTTTTTAAACTGAAATGTTGAAATTAGTGAGGGAATAATCATGAACAGTTATTTCGTCGACCTATGCAGTTTTTTTTATTAACTCATCCTTGTATTTGTTCTTCCAGGGACGTCCTTTCTTTGCAGTGCAAGGCCGCGCATTATGTGAAAGAGACTACTTGGATACACTAGAAAAATGCTGTGTATGTGGCGACCCTATTCTGGACCGCATTCTAAGGGCGACAGGGAAGCCATACCACCCTCGCTGCTTCATCTGTGTGGTGTGTCAGAAGAGTCTCGATGGGATACCATTTACGGTTGATGCAGTCAATCGCATTCATTGCATTGAAGACTTTCATAAACGGTAAGTTGTGCAACATAGAACAGACCCAGTCATGAAATTATATTTTCGGGTGTAAAGAAATGGATTGCTACATGAATGTGATCCCGAGGGCGACTTCTACGCTAGAGGTCCTGGGTTCGATTTCCAGGTTGAGCAGTGTTATTATTCTCAGTGGTAGCAGCGGGCAATAGGCTTGCCGTCTATTAGTACACTTCTGCCTAACCCTTTGTAGCGTAATGCCTTAGTTCACTGTTGCACTGCGACATTTACTAATGACAGTAATGATCTTACCCTGAAAGCCTGACACACTGACTGGCATAAAGTCAAAAGTGAACCACTAAGTATTCATAAAATAACAAAGTAAGAACTACATAGTTTTTTTAGGTGACTGACTAGATGGGGTACTGTGATTTATATATTTTAATTTTGGATTTCTTCAGATATGCTCCTCGTTGCGCGCGTTGCCGTGAGCCAATCGTCCCGGAGAGTGGAGCGGAGGAGACTGTTCGTATCGTGGCCCTTGACAAGAGCTTCCACGTGGCATGCTACGCATGCGAAGACTGCGGCACCTCGCTCTGTTCCCGGCAGGAGGGGCGCGGCTGCTATCCTCTCGACGACCACCTCTATTGTAGAGAGTGCAACGCACGCCGCATACAAGATCTCTCCAGAAATATTAACTAACATAATTAACCATGTGTTTGTATTATTTGAAATGTTGAAATTGGGTAGTGTCTGTAGTAGTAAATTTTCAAGCTTTGAAGGATCTTGACTAGATAGGTAGGCACTATATTAAAGTCTGTGTAACTAAAAATAGGTACTCAATTTAAACAATCAGTTGGAAGAATGATGTCTCTCTCGCCTGATCGCATAAAAAGTTACGCTTATCAGCACATTTATCGCCATGCTGGATTCAATCATTGGTGGAGGCACTTGCAAACCAATTTTGCATTCCCGCCCACTCACATTTATTTTTAACTAGCTTCTGCCCGCGACGTCGTCCGCGTAGCGTGATGATATATAGCCTATAGCCTTCCTCAGTAAATGGGCTATCTAACACTGAAAGAATTTTCAAATCGGACCAGTAGTTCCTGAGATTAGCGCGTTCAAGCAAACAAACAAACTCTTCAGCTTTATATATTAGTATAGATAGATAATGTATATTAGAGACCCGAGCGAAACTTCCCCAAAATTGTCGTCAATTTTTTTTCTTCATAAATACCTTATCCTGCCAATATTGCGAACAGAATAAAATTAACAGCTATTCTCAAGTGATGATCTTTTATACGCGGCAATCCATTTTTATTTATATAGAATTTGTACATAATAGTGATGTAGGTACTTAATGTATGGAAACTAGTGTAGGAAAACCATGAGATTTTACATGTAGTGATGATTTAATTATATTAATAAAACATTCCATGCATTTGTTTTTAGAAGGCTGTGTAGCTTCGACCATTCATGTTTATTATACAGTATTATTTTTATCGATATTGAGATTCTAACATAAGTTATTATGTAACATATTTCTGGTTAATCTACCAATCATGATCAATAAACGCTTTGTACACACTTGCAAACTAGAGTTGCAGACATGTGTATATTGACAAACATTGCTGAACCTAGGTGGGCAAGTGTGTCAAGGATGCATAAATTGTGCCATGTTTATTTGTAAAGTATTACTGTTAGGTTGTGTCTTTGTTGTTCTCGTTTATTTAGCTGGTAAGGTTACTATGTACTTAATTATGGAGTTCGTACATAAATAAATGTTAATGTAGTAGTAGGAATATAATAACATGTATATTTAATATGTTCACGTGGGAGAGCTATGCTTCGGCACGAATGGGCCGGCTCGACCGGAGTGATACCACGGCCTCAAAGAAAACCGGCGTGAAACAACGCTTGCGTTTTGTTTCGCCGAGTGAGTTGAGGTTACCGGAGGCCCAAACCCTTTTAAAGGTGGGCAGCGCACTTGCGACTCCTCTGGTGTTGCGGGTGTCCATGGGCGGCGGTTATCGCTTACCATCAGGTGATCCGTTTGCCCCCCAATCCCATAAAAAAAAATATATAGCTTTCAACCACAATTTTGTCTGCCTTTGGCGATCCCCTGAGATTGCCCAATGCAGTTCCAGCAAAATTGGTTCGAGTCCCATCAAATAGGTAATAATTTGATGTCCAAACCGATTGTGAAATAATGTATTAACATTCATATGATTGTTCAGATGATTTTGTATTTTTATAAATTACTATATTATGTCGGATTAGATTATTCCCAAAAATAATTCTATGCATTAAAAACCGTAGAGTTGAAAATAAATTTCGATCATTTAGATTATCACAATAGCTATATTGTGTTTATTATTCGCGTAAGTGTCAGAACTCAGTAGAATAGCTGTATTTGTAAAAGTATGTGCTAAACGGTTAAGTTATTCAAAGATCAATTTTACAAGTAGTATATCTATTTTAGGCATACTAGTCATTGTTTACTATTTGTATGCTGCTATTATATAGTGCAAAATAAAGTATAGACTCGAAAAACTTTGTATTACTTAAATGAAACGAAATTGACTGTTTATTTAATTCTATATTTCTCAATTCACTCTCTGGAATCGAGTCACCTTAAAAAAACTTAAACTAATTTTAATAATTACAAATAACAAGAAGACTTTGGCTTCTCAAGAACATCGAAAAAACTTCATTAAAATTTTACATTTAGTGTCATATTATGTAATATGGTATACAAACAGCCAAGCAGTATTTATACATGAGCTAACACCGATAAAGTAGAATAGTATTATTTATTCAAAAAACGCGACTGTAGCTATGTTGTCATCCCAGACAGCTAACTTATCAGTAAATAATTTGTAACATTTTTCTCCAAATCATACAAATACATACTCAGACCATTTCTTGTCACAAACTATAGCATAAAATCTATTTCTTTTCAAAATGCAAAACTTCTCAAATATAATTAGATTTCTTTACAACTAAAACATGCTGACTTTTATTACCAATGGTAAACCCTAAAATGTTAAATTATTAATAAAAAGCAAAGTGAGGTGTTTTATAATCAAATTCATACTCTTACAGAGATTCAAATAATTTATAGCCAGTCTATTAGTTACTAATCAGTGCCCTATTTAATAATAGTCAATATTTACATGCGCTTGGCGGCAACTGGGCTGAAACCTACGTGTAGCCAAATATTAAAGTGAACACATACTAATCCTCAACTCATAACTTATTCATAGGAGCATTTTAAGCTTCATGCAAACACAACATTAAATTAAATTTAACATTCATATAGACAAATCGTTTGAACTGAAGGGAATGTAAAGGCGTGCTTGCTCACTTGCAAAAAAAAACCTCGAAATGTGATGTAAATTTCTTTTACATCACATTTCTTGTGGCCTCATAAAGAAACACACATGAATAACTCAAAACACATATCTTTACTACGCTTTGCTAATTATGTTCGATAAAAACACAGAATTTTATATTGTACAATGGGTGCTCTTACAGCACATAATATACAATTTTAGAGTGTATCTTAAATGAACTTATTTCTTCATATTTTATACATTTTTACAAGAATGTTGTATTTAGTAGCTAACAGTACGCGCGCAAATGCTGTTTGGACATGAATATAAGTTTATGATAAGTAAGTAGACAATGGTAAAATTTAGCAATGTCGTCAAAATATTATTTTGATTAACTGCTTTAGACTACTTGAAACCTTACTTTTAAACAAAATAAACTAACGATTTTAATCACTTACAATTTAAACATACCATACAGATAATCAATTGATCTGGATATGAGCATTGTATTTACTGTATACTATAGTATCCAGCCAAGAAGAAACCTGCTTGATAAAAGTACACTCATATGGAACATATTCAGTGTTTCAAAAATTCTAATCATATCATAATGTGAAAAAAGTTACAATAATTTAGAAATGTTACTATAAAAATGCTTGCTAACATCAATATACATAATAATAGTTGTAAAATGTATTTGTTACGCGTGTCTATAACTAATTAAAAAGATGGGACTGCTTAGCTCTAGTTGATCCACTATAGAAAGTTTGCAGACCAAGTGAAACGGTAAAAACTACAATTATTATGTAGGCGGTGTGCCATTTAAAGCTTTCTCCTTCACCTGATAGGAATAGCTTTCATTCTGGGACAGGAGAGTAATTGTGGCATGACTCGCTATCATGACGTATTCGGACATAGTCGCGTCCTCAAGACAATGTAAAACCAGTTGCTTAGAAAAGTGATTCACCTAAAGGAGCTCTTCCGTCGGTCGGCACGCTCGGAGTGCGGGTCCCACTCGGCGTCGTCGGGGTCGTCGCCCTCGAAGGGGTTGAGGTCCGCCGGCGACAGCGAGCTGGAGCTGTCGCTGTCGGGCTCGGGCTCGCGCTCGGGCTCGGGCTCGGGCTCGGGCTCGGCCGGCGCCGGGCTGCCGCCGTGGAAGCCGTCGGGCATGGCGGCCACCATGTGCGCGTACGCCTCCTCGCCCAGCGGGAACTGACGCGGCGTGTACGGTCTCACTGTCTGGAGTAACATTCACAGTTAACGTTAGTTAAATTGTTGTTAGTCAGCTGGATGAAGGTTAGGTTATCTTAAATGTTTAATGCTTAATTATTATTGTTGTAAATGATATTTTTGTTCAGTAGTTAATATACTTGCATAAATGATTTTAAAAGTTCCAAATTAATAATTAAGATTAGTTAATAGATTAATAGCAAAAATAAAAATAGAAAGGGTTAATATCGGAAGCGTAGTATTATGTAGGTACTAGCCTCATATTGTGGCGGTGTAGGCTGTCGCGGCGGCTGGGGTGGCTGTGGCGGCGGGGCCGGCGCCGGGGCCGGGGCGGGCGGCGGGGCCGGGACCGGGGCGGGCGGCAGGTCGGGCGCGTCGTGCTGCGAGCGCCGCGCGCGCTGCTTGCGCACGAAGCGCGCGCGCTCGCGGCCCTCTGCGCGCGAGTGCCGCGCCGACACGGCCGCCTCGGACACGTCCTCGTCCTGCTCAATCACAACACAACACAATGCGTGAGATCACACCTTAACATACATTTTCATTCCATCTATTCGAAAAGGACGACTTGGTTCGCATTTAAGTGCACCCAAACGTGGTATTTCCTAGAAGAAACTTTTAGCGGGCAGTAATAAGATTTTAATCCTCTATAAGTGCGCCGACATTTACTTTTCCGCGCACTTTTTGAGTGGGCTGTAATGAGCTTTTAATCCTCTTTATAAAGTGCGCCGCAATTTACTTTTCCGCGCACTTTTTAAATTTGGAACATCTTAGTGTTGCCAAAGAGATCGAACGCAAATATTGTTTGAATAAAGACGACGGTACGACGGCCTCAGGTCGCGCCGCCGGTTGATGAGGCACTTTTTATTTTCTCTTAGTGGGTGATGAAAAGTAGAGTGTATCACTCGGGTGCAAAATATTTTTTTGGCTCGGGCGACGTACTTTGAATCCCTCGCTACGTTCGGGATTCTACTTTAGAATCCCTCACTTCGCTCTGGATAAAAAAAAGCGCCCTCGCTGTAAAAATATTACTTTGCTCCCTTATAATACAATCTACTATTTTTCTACAGATACAGATGAGGGATTAAAAAAATGCGAATTCATAAAATCAAAGAGAAAAGTGTCAATCTTACTTGATTACTTATACCAAACACAAATTAAATCACATCAGGCATAAATTATTTAAATACCAAAGTATTTGTCAACAATAACGGAAAGTTAAATAATATCTGAAATCTTTAGCAGGATAAAGGATAAAATATTACATACATTAACATAAATCCAAACAGTATAGCAACAAAACCAGCTAAACAAATAAAACGTTATTTTTGAATCTTGAAGTCAAATTTTTCAGTAATAATGTTGGCTTCATGACTATACATTGAGTGTAACAAGAGATTGATAGGACGGCCTCTGCACAACAAGTTGGGAATCAATACCACATGAAAAAGAATTAAAGACTAGCATATGTAAAATTTTGCAAATACTGGGTGTATTTGCGATACAATCCTAATTTACTACTTTTAAAAAAGTAACCAGTAATAAAAAACTATCATACCTCACTCTCCATGGACATGCGATTGGACTTCATAACGCCATTGTTAAGTGGAGTATCGGGAATCTCCAGGACTCGCCATCTGAAATAAAAACAAAGATATATAATATATATTAACTATTATACTTGCATCAATTCACATTATTGCAATTATCAAGAAAAATGAAAATACTTATCCCCTGAATACACCTTTTTGAATACTGAATTAATTACGTCGAATAGTTTTTTCGGTCGTGCCGTATTTTAAATGAATCAAATTGACTGCTTAAGATGAACGAATAAATTTTCTATTTAGTAATATACGTCAAATTTGTCTACTTGATCTGTGTGCACTTTGTTCATTGCACTATAAAGATAAACTGTGTGAACAATACCCGTTGAAAATGAATTTGAATGAATGATGTCATGTTACTTGTTATGCGGGCTTGTGATCAACACAAATAGAAAGAACCTCATAAATAATAAACTACTCAGATTTAAACGTTCTATAGGTACTTTTTTATCGATCTGATATCATATGGGAAGTGCGACTGCTATGCTAGAGACAGATGCTAGTTAACGACAGACTCCGACGTAAGGGTGGTTCTTGCAAGCCAGTCAGCCCCCAAGAGGTCCTGCCACTGAGGAAATCAGATATTTTCTCGCCTGCATTACGAGATGCCTATCTGAATGGTTTTTAATTCAGGATACCACTTTTTAATGAGTTCTTATGTATCTAAAGAAATAATTTTGTCTGGTCACCAATCCATAAAACCGCAACAAATTGTAAGATGGTAGCAGTAGAGTATTGATTAGTTGTTCATAACATAACATACCATCACACCTGTATTCCCCGAAGGGTTAGGCAGAGGCGTACTTATGTACACCCACAGTTCGCCGGTATGTTTAGGTCCCATGTAATAGGGGGCGAGCCTATTGCAATTAACCGGGCACAAATTCCAAACTCTGCTGGCTGCAACTGGGAATTTCATAGAAAAACCAAATAACACTATGCTCGACCTGGGAATCGAACCCAGGACCACTTGGCTAATGAGGCAGTTCGTTTTTAGTTATTCAATAATTATATAAGTAGTCTTTACTAACTTGGGCGTTATAATCTCTTTGTAGGTGAGTATCTGCGGGCGCGTGTTGGCGGCCACGCTCTGCGGGATCACGATGTTGTCGATGTCGTACGACTGCAGCCGCCACGACCGCGACTCCGTACTCGAACGACCACGCGACCTAACAACAAATATTTAATTCGTGCGAAAAACGATATGATTTTTTTGTATCCCATTTACAGTCCATGAGCACAGATATATTTATAGGTAACACAAGGCAAAATTTCTTATTCTTGACACCATAAAAAATTAAAAAATATGAATAAATAAAAAATTATGGCGTCAAGAACAGTAGTTTCGAACGAATGCTTTGATCGCTTCTGAATTAACTTACGTATATACGCTCTTGACTGTATACATAATATTAACAACTGCATCTGATTAGAATATAATTGGGAAAAGGCTAGGTCATCCATCCTTTGATGATGACAATATAAATACAAGAAATAACATGCGTCTTCACACACAGTTGCAAATTCAAGGTTGAGGGATTTTTGTAATTATGCAACAATTATGAAGACAGTTTTCACTTACAAACAATATAATAACTGAATAATGATTACCTTTCATGACCTGATGTTGAAGTTTCTTCTTCTCTTTCTCTTTCCCTTATCTTTTTCGTTAGCGGCGGCCGACCTCTTTTCAACCCTAAAAAGATAGATTATGTTAAATCAATATGTCTACCCACATAATATACATTATGTAAATATGATAGCCGGTTTGACTACAGCTACAGATAAGTGGCAAGGGTGAGTTTATACAGCCTTTTTTAACGCGACACTATAACTATTATTCAATAAGTTCATTATGATAATTAATTTGGACAGTACAAGTATTTGTTAGTAAGGGGGCTCACTGGGAGGATGTCGTCTGTTGGGCTTGGGTGTGGTGTGGTGTTGCTGAGGCTGTTGTTGCATTTGAGGTTGTTGTTGTTGTTGTTGTTGTTGATGCCGCGCGCTGGAGGCCGAGTGGTGCGCGCCGCGGTACGCCTTACTCACGCGGGAGCGGAACCACGAGCGGGACGTCAGCGCCGACATGTGGATCGATGGCGATATATCTGAAATAAAACAAATTCATTCATTTATCATTGAAGGAAATATTATTTAAATTATAGTTAGTGGGTTCTTTTTAATGGAACGGTGCTTGGTGGTCTGAGTGCCATGGTTAATTTGAGTTTTTGAATTTGTAAATTAAAAAAATGTTTTGAAATTAATTTATAGATATTAAATCTATACAAATAAATAAAATTGGAGTGTCTGTTTGCAATATAAAAATAACCGCTTTTTTTTCCAAGTGCATGTTTGTTCCGGCTAATCTCTGAAATGGCTGGACTGATTTTGACGGGACTTTCACTGGCAGATGGGTGATGCAACAAGGAGTAACTTAGGCTACCTTTTTTTAAAGAACACCCGGACGAAGTCGAGAAGGGAGTACGCTCTTTTCTTGAAGGTTTGAAGGTCGTATTGGTCCGGAAATACTGCAGGCAACAGTTCATTCCACAGTATTGTTGTGCGAGGTAGAAAGTTTCTAGAGAAACGCACAGTTGTGGACTGCCAGCCATCAAGGTGATGGGGATGGAACTGTTGTCGCGTAGAACGATGGCGAAAAGAGGCTGCAGGGATCAATCCGAACAATTCCTCGCAGCACTCCCCGTAGTATAGGCGATAGAGGATGCAAAGCGAGGCCACATCTCTATGCAGCGCCAAGGGGTCAAGCCGGTTTGAAATAACTTGGCCGTCGACGATTCGAATCGCTCTTTGTTGGATGCGGTCCAGAGGGAGAAGCTGGTACTGGGGTGCTCCTGCCCAGAGTGCTCCTGGGGTTAGCAAATTGTCTTTCAACTGCGCCATCATAGGGGGGGTTAAGGGTTTGGGCCTCCGGTAACCTCGTTCACTCAGCGAAACAGCGCAAGCGCTGCTTGAAAATAATGTAGTAGGGCGTGGGGTCGGCTTTCGCAGCTCGCACGTTGCAACGCACGGGGTGGAAGCCGGACTCGGCGGCGGCGGGCGCGGCTTCCTGCGCGGGCTCACAGCGCCCGGTGCTGGCGCCTGGCGCCACCTGGCGGCACACAGCGCACACTCACCTCGCACGTCGCTGAGCACGGGGTGGTAGCCGGGCTCGAGGCGGGCGCGGCGCAGCGCGGGCGGCGCGGCGGCGGCGGGCGCGGCTTCCTGCGCGGGCTCACAGCGCCCGGTGCTGGCGCCTGGCGCCACCTGGCGGCACACAGCGCACACTCACCTCGCACGTCGCTGAGCACGGGGTGGTAGCCGGGCTCGAGGCGGGCGCGGCGCAGCGCGGGCGGCGCGGCGGCGGCGGGCGCGGCTTCCTGCGCGGGCTCACAGCGCCCGGTGCTGGCGCCTGGCGCCACCTGGCGGCACACAGCGCACACTCACCTCGCACGTCGCTGAGCACGGGGTGGTAGCCGGGCTCGAGGCGGGCGCGGCGCAGCGCGGGCGGCGCGGCGGCGGCGGGCGCGGCTTCCTGCGCGGGCTCACAGCGCCCGGTGCTGGCGCCTGGCGCCACCTAGCGGCACACAGCGCACACTCACCTCGCACGTCGCTGAGCACGGGGTGGTAGCCGGGCTCGAGGCGGGCGCGGCGCAGCGCGGGCGGCGCGGCGGCGGCGGGCGCGGCTTCCTGCGCGGGCTCACAGCGCCCGGTGCTGGCGCCTGGCGCCACCTGGCGGCACACAGCGCACACTCACCTCGCACGTCGCTGAGCACGGGGTGGTAGCCGGGCTCGAGGCGGGCGCGGCGCAGCGCGGGCGGCGCGGCGGCGGCGGGCGCGGCTTCCTGCGCGGGCTCACAGCGCCCGGTGCTGGCGCCTGGCGCCACCTGGCGGCACACAGCGCACACTCACCTCGCACGTCGCTGAGCACGGGGTGGTAGCCGGGCTCGAGGCGGGCGCGGCGCAGCGCGGGCGGCGCGGCGGCGGCGGGCGCGGCTTCCTGCGCGGGCTCACAGCGCCCGGTGCTGGCGCCTGGCGCCACCTGGCGGCACACAGCGCACACTCACCTCGCACGTCGCTGAGCACGGGGTGGTAGCCGGGCTCGAGGCGGGCGCGGCGCAGCGCGGGCGGCGCGGCGGCGGCGGGCGCGGCTTCCTGCGCGGGCTCACAGCGCCCGGTGCTGGCGCCTGGCGCCACCTGGCGGCACACAGCGCACACTCACCTCGCACGTCGCTGAGCACGGGGTGGTAGCCGGGCTCGAGGCGGGCGCGGCGCAGCGCGGGCGGCGCGGCGGCGGCGGGCGCGGCTTCCTGCGCGGGCTCACAGCGCCCGGTGCTGGCGCCTGGCGCCACCTGGCGGCACACAGCGCACACTCACCTCGCACGTCGCTGAGCACGGGGTGGTAGCCGGGCTCGAGGCGGGCGCGGCGCAGCGCGGGCGGCGCGGCGGCGGCGGGCGCGGCTTCCTGCGCGGGCTCACAGCGCCCGGTGCTGGCGCCTGGCGCCACCTGGCGGCACACAGCGCACACTCACCTCGCACGTCGCTGAGCACGGGGTGGTAGCCGGGCTCGAGGCGGGCGCGGCGCAGCGCGGGCGGCGCGGCGGCGGCGGGCGCGGCTTCCTGCGCGGGCTCACAGCGCCCGGTGCTGGCGCCTGGCGCCACCTGGCGGCACACAGCGCACACTCACCTCGCACGTCGCTGAGCACGGGGTGGTAGCCGGGCTCGAGGCGGGCGCGGCGCAGCGCGGGCGGCGCGGCGGCGGCGGGCGCGGCTTCCTGCGCGGGCTCACAGCGCCCGGTGCTGGCGCCTGGCGCCACCTGGCGGCACACAGCGCACACTCACCTCGCACGTCGCTGAGCACGGGGTGGTAGCCGGGCTCGAGGCGGGCGCGGCGCAGCGCGGGCGGCGCGGCGGCGGCGGGCGCGGCTTCCTGCGCGGGCTCACAGCGCCCGGTGCACACGGCACAGCTCTCGGTGCCCGCCTCACAGCTGCACCTGTACATTGCAGCCGCCACGTTAGTGTCATAATAGCCCAATACGTAAGCAAATAGGCAGACAAAAGCCTGCCAGAGTGACGACATCCCAGGTATGCATAAATATTGCTAATCTGAAAACTTCATCAGCCCTTGAACCTGATGACCTGATGGCCTTTCCGTCTGTCTACTGCCAAAATATCAAGAATGGAATTACTGCCATTAAACTTGTTATCAAATAGTTTAAGAATAATACTGATAGAAGCTGGAAGAGGAGTAAAGCAATAGAATTTTACAGTTGATTGAAATTCCATTCAAATTCCATGTGTTATCATGCCACGTCCAGCGTGTCCCGACATCGCAAAAACATTAAAAAAAATGGCGTCCATATAGCGGAATACTGGGTTCTTCCCTCTCTATTTACTGTCAATACCATAAAAATAAGCCTAATTACAATTTACATCACAAAACTATTGAGATTTTAGTGTATATTATTACATAATCTATATATATAAAAGAAAGTCGTGTTAGTTACTGCATTTATAACTCAAGAACGGCTGAACCGATTTGGCTGAAAATTGGTGGAGAGGTAGCTTAGAACCAGGAGACGGACATAGGATACTTTTTGTCCCGTTCCCGGGGGATGTGATGGCAGACCGAATTCCACGGGGGCGAAGCCACGGGCAGAAGCTAGTTACTTATATTAAAATGGCTCAAGGACACAGTAGTAATTAAATTATGCTACAGAAAAAAATACTGAATAATAACGTTTACAAATTCAATGCTGTTGGTGAAAAAGTAGTTCAATAGAAAAATGATTTTCATATAATGTTTAGTAACTATTTACAAATTTAATGTAAAACCAACCTGATATCGGAGGGCCTAGCAGCTTTATGTGTGGCCATGTGCAAATTATGCATCTGCAATAGTTTTCTCTTTTTGAAGGTTTCCCGTCGCAGCGGACGTATGCGCGCGCAGGTCTCCCGTGAAGGATGATCGTCAGGCGGCTCCGAGCCCGGTAGTGAACCCTCATAAGCGACCGGCTCGCCGTCAAACTCCAACCGACCCTTCGCCTCACGGATCTTGCGAAAGAAAGACAAATGCTTCAACAATGAAATTATGTTCAGAACTTGTCATTTTTATTAGACTTTTTAACTAATTGGCGCCAGCAAATTCTACTGCTCTATGAAGAAATAGCATAACAACTTCGGGTCACAACAGCTTTAAGCTGCACTTGTCGCAGTTACTCTATGGATGGACCTTGGAAGATATCTATAGTAATATTATAAAGAGGAAAGATTTGTATGTATGTGTTGTATTTTGTATATAACGAATAAACTCAAAAGTTATGGGGCCAATTTCAAAAATTCTTTTATTTGAATGCATTATTACATACATTATTCCAGATTAACATGGCTATAGAATATTTCGAAAAAAGTTCGGATTCCTCCACCCGTGCTAAGCCGGGGCGAGCCGTTAGTCATTTATAAAGCCGTCGGTCCCGGTTGCCATTAGAACACATTTGACAATCGTTTTTGGTAGCCAAAAAACCTGTCAACCAGCCTATCTTTCTAATATCAGTATTACTGAGAAATTGGGTTTGGTTGCTTTAAGTAAAATTTAATATTCAGACCCATCTGGTAAGACTGGAATCCTAACCCAACTATTTATACTATACTATAACGTTATATTTTATATTTAATAATTTTAATTCAAACATTAAAAATAATCTATTTATGTACAAAAAGTAGTTTAAAATATCATTAACAACCTTTTTGTGGAATTCTTGACACCGCTTCTTTTGGCTATAAGCTGATAAGTATTAAAAGTAAACATGATGAACAGACCACACTATCTTTCCCTTCACATATTTACAAATCAACGCCGCCTAGGGTTACATCATTATGACACTCACATGAAATTTATACATAATTAACTTGTTTCATGCGCTTGATAGGTCTAGGCAGTAGGCCCATACTCAATGAGTCATATTAATTAATTACTGTTATTTGAGACCTTATCTCACTGTGTTTAACATTAAAATCTCGGTCATTGACCTCCCTAAAATCTACTGATTAGGCTATACCGTGTACGATATTTTTATTGGTTCTAAATTTCAGCAAGCTATGCTTGGCATTTCTTTAAGCAATCGAGTCAGAAATGAGGAGATCTGATGAAGGACTAAAGTTGCCGACATAGCTCAAAAGCAAGGATTAGCAAGATTAAGTGGCAGTGGGCGGGGCACATAGCTCGTAGAACTGACGGCCGCTGGGGCAGAAAGGTTCTCGAGTGGAGACCACGCACCGGAAAGCGTAGTGTGGGACGACCTACAACGAGATGGACGGACGACCTGGTGAAGGTAGCTGAGTCGTTGGATGCAGTATGCAGGTAGCGATATATTTTTTTTCTCCTGTATCGTGGGCGCGTTTACAAACACAAATTCTCACATATACGAACACCCAGACCCGGAACAACTACCTGTAGATCATATAAATAAAATTGGAGTGTCTATTTGCAATATTAAAATAACCACTTTTTAATAAGTGCATTTGGATGTATACGGGATTTTGACGGCACTTTCCCTGGCAGATAGCTGATGTAACAAGGAGTAACTTAGGCTACTTTTTAGGGTTCCGTATCTCGAAAGGAAAAACGGAACCTTATAGGATCACTTTGTTGTCCGTCCATCTGTCTGTCAAGATCCTTTTTCTCAGGAACGCGTGGTGATATCAAGCTAGAATTTATATCAAATTCTCGGGTCTACTGTCCCTTGGAGCTGCGAAAAAATCAAACTTATAAACGTAAATTCCCGGAAATATTCGACACTCGCAAGGGAATCACTTCCCATGAATTCAGTATCTTGAAAGTTGGTACGAAGCAACGTCTCATAGCACAGATAAAGGAAAAATTGCAAAAAGCATTCATTTTTAGTTACATCATAATATAATAAAAATATTTTTAAGTACCGAACCCTCGGTGCGTGAGTCGACTCGCACTTGGCCGTATTTTTCTATATACCATGCGGACGTATATAGTTTTATTACAAAATCTTTATCAAAACACTGATGTTATTACAGTCCGTTTTTTTGGACTTGTCTTTTTTGGTAAACAAACCCTGTCCGATGCGAAAATCACAAGTTTTTCTTTAATCACGCACTTGATGTAGGACACGATTTTATTAACACTTACACTATACATATACACTCTAAATTACACCAAAAACTGCTTCGAAATCACTATAAAAGCCTATTATTTTTAATGAAAACGAAATTTTATGTAATTTCATTTTCACAGAATAAAATAATCATGACAATTTGACATTTCAAAACTCTAGACTTTATACCAATTTAGGAATGTGACAAAATAATGAATGATTTTGATTTATGTGAATGAACAACTGAACTGTAATTTCAAGTTCAAATGAAATGGCAGCCAGTAAAAATGTTATTGAATTACGCCTTCCGCCTTATCATTGCGAATTAAATCCCACAGAATTAATACAGGCACAATTAAAAGGCCATGTTGGCAAAAATAATACATCTTTTAAAATGGCTCAAGTCAAGGGATTGATTAAAGAAGGCTTAACAAAAATAGGCATGGTGTCATGGACCAATTGCATAAATCATGTAATCAAGGAAGAGGATGAAATGTTGCAGCTCGATGACATAATAGATACAGACCAGATGCACTGACCCAGAGGTTCATAATACATGTGTCAGAATCTGATGTATGACTCGTGTATTTTAGAGGAATACGAGTAATAAATTAACATTTCGCTGTTTGTCGTTTTATTTATTAATATCCACACATTCACTTCATATTTAAAATTAAAAGATCAATTCACTACCTACTCGTTAAGGTGAGAATCATTCAGTCTTGGCTAAGAGTATTTAGTTCAGTCATTCATTCATGATTTCCCAACACTATCAACTGTCTCTGGTTATTAGGACACCATATTTGTTTACTAAAAAAGACAAGTTAACTGGGATAGACTGTACCTGCCCCTGTATACCCAACTCTTTATAAGTAATAAATCTAATAAATTATTATATATATATATATTTTATTACATAGGTAGTACTTAAGACTCCATCTCCAGGGTTGTATTGACTATGATATAAAGCTGTTTCACATGGGAGAGCCATGCTTCAGCACGAATGGGCCGGCTCGACCGGAGTGATACCACGTCCTCACAGAAAACCGGCGTGAAACAACGCTTCGTTTTGTTTCGCCAAGTGATCAGGTTACCGGAGGCCCAAATCCTTTTAAAAGGCGGGCAACGCACTTGTGACTCCTCTGGCGTTGCGGGTGTCCATGGGCGGCGGTTATCGCTTACCATCAGGTGATCCGTTTGGACATTTGCTCCCCTATCCCATAAAAAAAAAGCTGTCTAACCTGTTCATGCAATTCACTGTGCTGCCTGATCCTGTACTCTAACTCCTGAACTTGTGCTTGCAGCCAACACCAACGAGATGCAATCGAAGCACGCGTCCTCTGCCAGGACCACAGTGCACGCTTCTCACTGTAACAATGATTGAACAATCATTTGTCAACAATTTAATCAGTCAAACATTGTCTAGTTTAAAGTATTCTGTGGAGATAGTAGTTTTTTATAAAGTACAGGAAATCCTCTTGATCTTTGGGGCGAGGCCTAGCCAGGCTTCCTACTTGTGAGTGCCCATGTTCTGAACATGCACACCACCAACTGGGTACAATTTTTGATCAGGTGATGGACTCCCCAAGTCAGCCAGCTTTAGACCGTAGCTCATGGAGGCTGAAGGACTTTTTGCAGCCTCCTATTGAATGTGGATTATTCTATGTGTCTATTTCCCCCAAAACGACTTTGTCATTCCTTGGTATAGTAGGTACCCAATATCTAGCAATAAAGTTATAATGCTAAAACTTGCTTATATATTCATCATTTCTTTTCCCTTGTTTTTTAAATAATTATCAGTCATCAAGCCTTTGGTTTTAATGCAATTTGCCAATCACATATGACAGTGAACCTAGCTTCCTACATACTAATCTCCAAAAAGAAATGCACATAGCAATCTACTCACTGAAAATGCAGTGTGAGAATTCTTATTAATTAATTTTCCCTATGTAACCATACACACAATGTTACAGTACCTATTTAAAGAGTTTTGACATTGATAGATTTATACACTAGGTACTTAGTCAAGCCATTAAAATCTAAATCATAATGTTTAATTTACTATTCACACTATTCAATATCTGGTTTAAAATTTTAATAAGATTATCTTTTAGAAAATATTTATAACCACTTGAATAAACTTTTTCACAGGCCAAGTAGATTATGTAATAGTTGGGAATGTACTTAGTTAAAATTTCTGAACTAGCATAATGGATAAACATTCCAATTAAGTTTTATAAGAAGGGTGATATGGCAATGTGACTGAAAAAACACCACTTCATTTCCCATAATTTGTTAAAGATTAAATCTATGCTAGTATTATAAATATAAAAGTGACTCTGTCTGTCTACATGTCTGTTACCTTTTCATGTCTAAACCGCTGAACCAATTTTGATGAATTTTAGTATACAGATAATAAATAAAATAATAAATATTCTGGGACATTTTTACACAGCACTATCTAGTCCCAAACTAAGCAGAGCTTGTACTATGGGTACTAGACAATGGATATAATACTTATATACCTTTTTTTTTGTAAATACATACTTATAATACATAAGAAACACCCAGACGAACACAAACACTTATATTCATCACATAAATTTTTGTGTTCTGTGGGAATCGAACCCACAACCTCATGGTCGGCAGTCCGGTACTCGAACCACTAAACCACAGAGGTCATCAAATAGGTTGTACCTTGGAAAAGGACATAGGCTACCTTTTGTCTCAGAAGTTCTTTGGGATGCAAGTGAAACCAGGGGCAAGAGCTAGTATACGATAAAGGAGTCTAGCACTTCATGCTGCATGGACTGGATTCTCATTAATAACTACCTATGCTACCTACCTACTTTCTTTCCATTACTATGTACCTAAATGCCTCAACAAGTTGTAAAACTTTACAAAATGATTTCATAATTTCTGGTTCTATTACACAAACTATCCAATTTGTTTTGTAATCATGGAAGGTCTGAAATAGTTCTTCTATTATTTTAAAATACTCGTAGTATGTATTCTAAAAGTATTATAACAGTAAATAATCCAGAAATATGTTTTAGGCTACAAAGTACAAGGACATTAACCTCAAAAACAATATAACTAAATTGCATAATATTACAGCATAGTTTCTGTTTAAGGATCTGATAAATGATTAAACAGAGAAATTATTCTTAATTCAGTCTTTTAAATAAGTTTTTTTTGTAAAACCTACTTTGAAAAAGGTTTCGTAGAATGATGCAATATTTTAGAAACATAGTGTAACTAGTCAACAATACACAATATTTGCAGATATTTCAATAATTTCAAGTATAGACATTAATAATAAGTTCTTAAATAATGTAAATTATAGGTAACTAATTTGTTGGTCTAAAATAAATCCTAATAAAAAACCCTAGTTACTAATATACTGGTGTAATGAACTAGAAAAATGCTCAATGATTCAAGAATGAAAAAAAGATGCTCTATTCTGAATTTCTCAAGAGAAATAAGAGTATTCTCACAAGCAATATACCCACATTCTCCCTGTTCATCCAATTTACTTAGAGCTTTATGAAATAGGCAAAGATAAACACTAATTAATTTGAGAACTAAGAACTACCTACCTAGGTACCTAATCATCATCCTGTTTTATTGTTATGGTCACAAACCACTTCACAAGCAGGTCACACACATTGACCTTGAAAATAATCAACCTCTTACATCCAACATTTATCTAATTACACTGTTTATAGATTCATTAAACAAGACTCATACCTTAGGAATTAAAAATAATACTCACATTGGCATTTGCTGCTGTTGTGGATTGTTGTATGTGACTGCCTCATCATTACTCTCAGCTCCTGATGAAGACAGGGTGGCATCAGAGTCTAGCTCATGATGCACCACTGACAAGTGTGAGCGCAGAGCACCTGCAGTGTCTTCCAAGCCTGTTAGTGTACCAGATGGTATACCAATAGATGCAGACTTTGAGGCATCTCCTTTAGATGTTCCAGGGTTGTAATACTTAGGTCCAACAACTGTCCGAGATGCTGCACTAGCCTGTAAGGCTGCAGTTGTTTCTACGGTCTTCAAAAATGTTTTCAAGCCCACAGGCCTACCGCCACCATCCCTTCGGGCACCACGAGTACACTTTTCAAATGTTTGAGCAGCTTCTTCAGACACTTTTTTACCAATAGCCCGGGCCTGTAATATCCTTAGCCTCCTCTGTAACACTGAACATCGTCGTTCTAGCTTCACCTGCACTGTTTTTATTTTTTCTTCCATAGCGTCACTCTCAGAATCAGCAGTTTCTGGCAATTCAAACCCAGACAGTGGAAAAATTGCCTCAGGGTCGTCAGTGGAAAGCGCCTCACCAGCAGATAGAGCGTCCCCACCCGTTTCTAGTGTTTCAATAGCTTGAAACAAATCCCCTTGCTGCTCAAGATCAGCATTTCCCAAGTCTACTAAGATCTGTTCCATCTCCTGGGAATCTTTAGCAAGACTAGGCTGACTCTGGAGCCCGACGTCATCTTCGTCCATGTGTGTCGCGATGTTATCGACGGACACTAGAGCCCGTCTCCGGTGGGAAAGCGGCTTCTCAGTTTCTAAGAGCACGTTCGAGTCGCGGATGTGCGGCTCTCGAGGTGCTATAGACAATGCTGGGGCCATGACCCGCACCTCGCCCGCCGCGGACGCTGGCGCTCGCCGCGTCAGGGCGGGCTTCTCCGACAGTTCATTCTATCCTTATGTAACACTATTATCGGGTTCACAACACTAGCACTACACTCAATCTCACTAAAACATAACTCTTTGCCACCATTCTTCGTGCAATCAGTCCCCCGCCGGCTCCATAGCCAGCCGAAAAGAACGGCGGCGGACCGATAACTGCTCGGCGCGTTTCTGAAAACAACGTTAAAGAAGGGTTATGAACCGGTTTTATTTCTATTCAAACAACACAGATTCATAGTCGACAAATTCATAAAAGGCAATGTGAAAAATTTAACACACAAAGCCGCATAATTCGAAATTTAACCCACGTGATAACGAAAAGAGTACGCTGGCGATCGCAGTTGCTTGTTTCTATGATATGAAACAGGAAATGATACACTTCCAAAACACTTTCGGCGCACACTAGTTTTTTAAAATGATAAGTTTATCTGACTTGCACATAATGTTCACTGAATGTTTATCACCAAAATAATGATAATCAAGATTTTTTTTTAGAAATAATGGCGGAACCAGGCCCAAAAACACTAGTGAGTAGTGAACTGGGTAGGTAGGTAGGTACTCATATCCAGTGACGAAACATTTTACCGCACGGCGCACGACGAGTCGCGTTCGCGTAGAGCAACTTGTGCAAAAGAGACAGCTAGCACGTCCTTGAATAAGTACTTGCGCGGTAAAGTCAAATAGTAAACAAATTATTATGTAAAGATATTATTTTTAAAATATTGTCCAATCAAATATTAAATAATTATATTTCTTTTGTATCAACACATATTTCACGCAGTGTAGTATGTTTTATTCAATACTTTTTTCCATAAAAGTATCCAAACGACTATAGACTTTGCCGCCACGCTATAGAACAATCTATAGCCTCATTATCCAAAAAATACATTAAATGTAATTAGGTTCTGTATACTAAATTTAAATCAATTTAATTATAATAAACATAAACCATTCTAAATAATTTGAAGAATAAAAAATAAAAGTACTGATTACACTTCCGGTGGCATAGGAAAAGCATACAGCGTTCCAGAAGCACCGCTACGGTAACTTTAGCATAGAAACAACGTTTCGCACCAGTTTCTTTTTCTAATAATTATGTACAAAAATATGATTATTATAAAGCACACTAAAATTCGCAATTTAGCTAGCTATCATTTCAATTTGTTTAAAATAGTTAAATATGATATATATGTACAGTTAATTTTAAGACTATTCCAAAGTTCAAGTAAAATGATAATAAAAACCTATGTAATCTGTAGGCAGGTGTATAGTTGTTTACAAAAAAACACGAGTCATGAACTCATGACATAAACAGTTTTAATTCATTATTATTTCTCAGGTTCTTAGATGTTTTTATCACTATTTTATTGATTTCTCATATTACCGCGTTCCGTTCTACGTTTAGTTGCACCTGCAGCAAAGAGTATGATATGACCTGCAGGGAGACAGACACGACCGACATACGTACGACAGACGACAGCATAGAGGAAAGTAATATATCGGGTAGACGACAGGGAGGGAGCGGTACAGCAGGGTGCATTGTTTGTCGTCAATCGCATCGCACACATCCAACAATTTCAAAAAAGTAAAAAGATGGCAACATGAACATGTTCGTTACACGCACTGTCAAATAATATCTGCTTAGAATCTTTTATTTACTATGATTTTATTTATGCTATGTTCCCCAGTCTATCCAGTACCAAATTGTGATCGGTATCGACATTTATGAATTTATCGCACTGTATGAATATGGCCGGCCATATTCCGGGCCTCCGGGCGTCAGGATTTACTTTTAATTAACCCTTCAGGCTGCAAAAATTGACTTCTCTCATAAAATAGATAATGAAAGATCTGCCTATCGTTATATAAAAAATGACCCACATTATGGGTAAGGGTAGGGAGGCCAATTATGTAAAATAATAGTAGGTATTTAATCCTTATAAACTACTTGTAGTTTACTGTGTTGAAAAGTATTAAAATATGATGGATTATGTACATACAGGCGGGTAATAAAATGGCCCATGAAGTAGGTAGGTCTACCCAGGTTGGTACCTACACCTGTTTTTATAAGTACATAATCGATTAAAATTAAATTCATTTTAGTTGTAGGTAACAGTGTTAGTGTCAGTGTTACCTACATGGTAACATACCAAAGTAGGTATGTTAGGTACCTATCATGTACAACTGAAGCGGAACAATTATGTTTGTCTAGGGTTGGTTATTTGTAATACATGGAACATTGTAAGCTAATGTAGGTAGTGTGTATAATTGAAACATGTATCGCTATAATAATTTTCTAATATTATTCCTCTATCAACATATTTTAATATTGTTTATGTCATTCAATAATATATGATAGTACCTACCTACATAACTATTTGAGGCGATAAAACATTATTTTAGACATTTGCATTTTGGTATACTGACTCGAGTAGCCTTGAGTCTGTTCTACTTCCATCTTTACATTTAAGTAAGTTTTAAGTAGAAAACTCAGTTTGCATAATTTTAATAGGTATATTACCTTAATTAGATAATACATATAGCCAGCATAGAAACAGACTATAAATGACTTACTTAGTTAATAAAATAGAATACCCCGCAGGGAACTTCATAGTCCAGTTCAAAGCTTTACTGTTTCTAAAATAGCACAAATCATTAGTTAAAATTAATTTCTTACCTCTGATACTGTAAATATTGGTGCTGGGTGCTGTACTTGCACATCATGGTAAAGCAAGTGAAGCTTTCTCACCCACATTTTACACAGCAACTTTAGCCTATAATTGAAAGAAATCAATCAACAATTTAATCTATACAATTTACAGATGCTCATTTATAAATAATATTGCTTTCAATGTTATCACTAGGTACTGACAGTTGCTTGACACAGAAGTTATAAAAAATTATGTCACTAGTGTCAATAACTTAATTTAAGTACATAATGTAAAAAATAAGATAACATTTTAGGTGCTACTAAACACTTGCTAACACACTTATAGTACATTTTCCCTCTAGCTTAGTACATAATATGTGCATTATTATGACAAGTCCAAGACAGAAAATTTAGACACCATTATTTGTGAATGGTTCTGGTGTAGTTTAGCCATAAAACTTGTTAAGGGTTTGCTACACTAGTAGTAGTATACAGGTAGATACTATACTATTATATAAGTGACACACACAGTACTTACATTTTAATAATTTAAGTTCTGATTGTAGCACAATATGTTCTACTTATACCATATTTCAATACCTATGTAATAGTAGGCAGGTAGTTTAAAATTGGTAATAATTTTAGTCATATTAGTCATCTAAGTACAAATATTGACAAAAAACAAAAACATTTGGAGTAGGTACTTACTCGGTCAAATTTAATGCAAACAGTTTATACTGATTTTTAAGATGTTCTTTACAATTCACCTAATCACTTCTTACAATGTAAAATGTATGGTAAAATTTATTTCACAATTAAATTTAACTATTGTGCTTGTTGGCTATTTGATATTCATAATGTGATTGGTGAGTTTTATGCGATAATATGAATTGTCTGTCATTGAAATTATCATTGGTGCTCATTTATGCAACCGAAATAATTATTAGCAACCTAAATATTCAAGGCTAGCAGATTTTTTTTTATTTATGTAAGAAATTTGACAAAATAGTATATGAGCTTGTTATACTCAAAACTTATTGCCTGCATACCTTCGGTTATATAGGTAGCTAGATATTTTAATTTTTCTGAAGACTTGAATCTGATCAGTATGTTTTTAGTGTAACTTCTCTGCATATAAGCTACAGTATTGAGGTACCTACTGTAAATGTAGAGGTTTAGATGAATGATAGGCACTGATTAGACTAGGTAGGTATTATAGGTAAAATATTGTTGCTTAAATCTATGCATTATTTATTGAAATCATTTCATTTGATAACTTATCTACTTATTTATAGTATCACATATAGTGCATTTTTTTGGTTTATAGGGTGGTTTTCAGTTCTATACATATTTTTAATAAAGTGTTTTTCACTTAAATTGTAATTTTGGAGATGATAGCAAAATCTTGCCTACCAAACAAGTCTAAAGTATTATTTTAGGTAAAGATTATATTGAAATCGAATTATTAAAAAATTATGAACTTTTTATAGAAGACAAATATTTCAAAGTGAGTAGATATAAAGATAATTTTGAATGAAAATAAAAGAAAATTAAGTTTCATTGAAGCTTAGGGCAAACTTAAACTTCTACAAAGAAGATATAAAAGTAAATGCGGAATAAAAAATCTTTTCAAAACAATAAATACTACATAACGAGTTTTAATTTTAATAATAAGGTTTATTTTCTATTTATTTTAAACTCTTACCTGTACACGCAACGACGTCTCCATCTCCAAAGGGAATGAGGGAGGGAGAGAGGAGAGAAGAGAAAGGAAATGTTGGTATGGATAAATAGTTAATGTTTGTAATTCAATTGTAAACTAACTTGTCTGAACAAAAAATAATTAATAATTATAAACTGAATAAGTTTTATTCCAGATAATATTATTGAATATTATTTTAATTTTCTCTACTTACCCAATACTTCCGCAGTGTTTAGACAAACGTTTAAAAACCAAATCAGTATCAAAAATATTTTTTACAAGTAAAATTAAAAATTAAGGCATTTATTTTAATTTTTAAATAATTGTGTTATTTTGTATTTATTTTTGAACACTTTTCACTTGATCATTGAACACTTTTTTTAAATTATTTTCGAACTGAAAAATTAAGTACAGTAGTTCGAACGTATCTCGTGTCTGTAATGTCAGTGTAAAAAAATACTGTCAAGCGGTCAAGCAAGAGTGTCAAACTGTCAGTATTCATATTCAATTCATTCGTTTTCCTTTCCTGAGACTGAGACGCTTGGTGGGTGCTATAATAAGTTCCGTTTTCGCGCGCTCAACTTGTGATTATTTACTTGAGTTTATTATACATAATGTCGAAAAGCTTTGATAGGAGTTTCCAGTTCCATTCAACACAATTTACACCTACTCAAAATAAAAGAAACAGACAGTTATTAGCCCGAGAAGACACTTTAAACATATCGCCGATATTCAATGAAACTTCTATATTCAAAAACCTTAACGATACCAGTCTGAGGCAAGTCTTAGATGAATCTTCGATTGTAGTCAATCCTGGCGTCACTAGCGAAGGTTTGAGTGAAGCTTTCTTTGAGATAATACAAACGAGTCGCCCCAGCGATGTGTTAGATACTTTAGCGAGGTTAGCACAAGTATGTTGTGATTCTTTGGAATTAGTTGAGCCGTGGAATAGATATAATGCTCAAAATTATTGGTTGGCTGAAGAGGCAAATACATGGAAACTACTTCACTGTTTATATGCTGATTCCATTACTGAGCACCCTGAATCACTGGATAGTCTTATCACAGAAACTACATTATCTCAACAAACATTGGTTGGTGCCTTGTTTAGAAGTGATTCTGAACTGCGACTTCTACAATTGTTGGTTGACTGGTTAGAAGCTACTGCAGCATACCAAGAGGAAGCCACTAAGACAGCGGCACCAATTATCAGTAACAACATACATTGGGGCAATACTTTACATCAATTACTACTTGGAACCAGCCTATTTAACAAGGAAAAGAGTAATGCTATGGTTACTTGTATTGATCCAGATGCACCAAGGCGTCAGAAAAAAATTATCCATTCGGATGACCAAAAAGATGATAATGATTTATGTAAAAGAATATTTACTGAAGTGAGGTGTGGAAAGTTTAAAGATGCAGTTTCCTTATGCATTAGTGCTGGGCAGTCTTGGAGAGGAGCTGCTTTGCAGGGTTGGATATTACTTCACTATTTGCCACAGGAAGATGCCAATTCTGCTTTGGAAATCTCTGGTAATCCTTCAAGGGATTTATGGAAATGGTGTTCATTGGGACTAGCCAATAATACAGCAGAAAACATTTATTATAGAGCTACTGTTGGTGTCTTATGTGGACATTTAGCAAGTACTCTACCAGCTTGTCAACATAGTTGGGAAGACTTACTTTGGGCTCATCTGAGAGTACAAATCGAGGCAAGAGTTGACAAATTTTTACATGAACATCATGCTACAGTTGATGCTAACACCACTCCATCTGATGTTCTTGAACTACTGCAATCTGAACTCCAGGTTGAGGAATTAACTTTACAACAGATTTTCAGTGCCATAAAAGCTTTGATGGATAGTAAAAAGGAATCACTATACCAGACTTGCCAACGTCACCTGATGCTTGGTCACGTTAGAGCCATTATGCAAGATTCTTTACAATGGATTGAAACCAGTGATGATAGATTTGTTAGATTCTTGGCCCATCTCATTCTTATATTAAGACAGATGGGGAAAGATCCTCAACATGATGTTGGAGACAAAATCTTGGAAAAATATGTTACCCAACTTGTTGATCAATTGATTCATGGTTCAGTGGACTGTCCTGAGCTTATAGCTTATTACACCTCAACTGTCCCAGTTGCCCGACAAATTATACTTTATGCAGAGCTGATGGATCATATTCACAAGAGTGAGTACAGGCAGGGAGTTGTAAAAGCAGGACTGAGTGCTGGTATTGATGTTGCAGCATCAGCTAGAATGGCTATAAAAAAAGCTATTGCAGATATACAACAAGGCTATGGCAATTTGGATTTAACATTTACTCAAACTACTGCTGTTGAAAAAGACAAAACATTGATCCAGAAAGTTATTTCATCACTTGAATGGTTATCTCTTATAAGCAATCAAGTTGAAGAAGCCCTGTGGCTCAGTAATGCTATGGTCAGAACCTTTATTTTCATTGGAAACACTGATGCTGCTTTATCATGTATTATGAATGTCAATAAAATGTTCCCAGACTTTTTGAACAAAATATCTTCAAGCTCTGCAGAATTAAGAGAACATCTGTGTCTGAAGGCATATCTAGAAGCATTAGAAGGGTTTGCTACGTGGTACAGACACTTCATAAGTGGTCAACCCAAAGATGTTGAACCACTGCCATCTGATGCATCATTTTCTGACAAAGTGCACCATGAGCAGAGATGTGCTCAAGTAGAACAACAAAAAGCTCGTTGGCTGAATGCAGTGCTACATCAAGCAAAACATACTAAAAGTTTGTTGTACAATGTGTTGTTATTCCCCGGAGGGTGGCTACAAGATGATAGTGATAGTACTACTTCTGAAAAGTTTAATGGAGAAGAGAAGCAGGAAAGAACCAAACAGTTGGAGACCTTGAGACGCCTTTGTATTCCTGAAGTTGTAGTTCTGATCCTGAAAATTTTACAAAGTAATGAAGATATAGAAAATCATAAGGAAGCTCTAAAATTATGTGACCTAATTGCTGGAGAAAATAGATGTCTGTATAAAGTATTTACTAAGAGTAAGCTCATAGAAGTATTGGACAGAATTAAGGAGTCATCATTACTTCTGATAGAGAAAGGCAGAGATATGTTTGGATATGAAATAACAGAATAGTTGCAGCATGTTTTTTTTTTAATTTTTAAATAAATGTTTGTATTAACAATATATATTTTGTCTTTATACACCTACTTTAACAAATTCTGAGTACATAGAAAAATAATGTTATCTTAGAATCAAACTATACTATGACTAGAGTACAGTTACAGGATTTAAGTTAATCAAATCATTGCTAGATTCTGCTAAATCAGTGATTGATACTCTTCCTCTCTGTCTGATGAATTTAGCTACATCTTCTAGCTCTTTCTGTGATATGTAAATGAATTTTCCCCGATCATCAATAACACCAGTCAGCTCGCCAGATGCTTGTAAATCAGTTATCCTGTCAATAGCAGCTTGGGTCTTCAGTTTAAAATGTGCTGCCAAATCTTCAAGCAGAACTACTTTCTGAGCCTAAAAATAAGAAAATTATGTTGAAGTTGTTAATTCAGTAATTTTACTTATTCAGTATTTTTTTAACTTACAGCGAGGTACAAACGTGCCCGGATAGTCCTTCACTATTTACCATACATTCAATAGGTATATATAGAAATAGTGCTAATTTACCTACATAAACTTCGAGGAACAGAAACGAAAAGTGGATAATGCCTAACTGATTTTTTCTGAGACGAAAATTAATATAAGTTTCGGGACATTAAAGATTAAAACATATTATAAATCAAATCAAAGTCCTAAATTAACCACCCCCCAGGACCTCAAGTGTAGCAGTCGCACATAGTACCACATAGACTAATGACGCAGTTTAGTTCTAAGTACTCTACTATATTGCATATTTCTAGATGAGAATCATGTTTCATTTTGGGTTTTCTGGACTGTCTATGTCTATCTAACAACAAACAAATACATAAAGTCACCTGTTTTCCCCGAAAAGTTAAGCAGAAGTGTATTAATGTAGGTACACACAGCAGTATGTTTAGGTCATATGTAATAGGGGCAAACCTATTAAATTAACAGGCACAATTCCATTCGCTACTTAAGGTTTCATAAGAAAACACAGTCACACTGCTCAATGGGGGAACTGAACCGAGGATAGAAGCAGTTGTGCATAAGAATTAGGCTAATCAACTATGCAAAGATTAAAGAAATTTGTTTGATTACCTTTATATAGTCAATAAAGTCCTTCAGCAAACTCTCTTGGTCTTGTTCATCATTTTCGTCGAAACCCTCGCCTTCTACTGTGAAGGCCGCCTTCATAGCTTCGTATTCCTCTTGTTCACGCTTTTTGCGGTCTTCTTCTGCCTTGCGTTCGGCTTCCTCGCGTTGCCGTTCTTGTTCCTACAAGAAAACAGCAAGAAGTAATTGAAGTATGTAGTAACATAAAATAACATACCATCACGCCTGTATTCTCCGACGGGTTAGGCAGAGGCGTACTAATGTACACCGACAGTTCCCCGGTATGTTTAGGTCCCATGTAATAGGGGGCGAACCTATTGCCATTAACCGGGCACGGTTACCTATCTTAATCCCGAATTTTAATATTCCGAATATCATAATCCCGAAAAAGTTTGGACATTCTTTCATAATCCCGTTTTTTAAAATTCCGAAGTTTTGTTTGCCATATAATCCCAACTCCGAATTTCATTTGCCCATTTATTCATTTGTACGACGTTTTAGAATCCAGACGAATAAGTTCCAGACACACGAAATCTAAATGCACAAAATCCAGATGACCGTAATCCATATGCACGAAAGCCAAATTTTTAAACACAATTTTTTGTAATACAGTTAATTGATATCCTGGAAGAATGACAAGGTACTTAACCTTAACCTATCTGTAATGTGCAAGTAAAACAATAGCAAGTCTGTTCTGGCACTCGCCGCCCGCTGCCGCGGCACGCTCGCTTCGTTCGCTCGGCTCGTGCAGGGGGTCGCAGTTCTAACCTAACCTAACCTACTGAGTTCCAAATAAAAAGATTATGAAAATTTGGTAATAGTTTATTTGGAAAATGGTACGATGGGAAACAAAAAAGTCTTCTGAAAATCTGGTATTAACTATATCTGGATTATGAGAATATGGGAAACAAAAAAAAGTTTTAGTGCACCTGGAAATTCATTAATCTGGGAAATTTAAAAAGGAATTTTAAAAAGTTGCCATTCATTACAACTGTCTTTGAAAAGTTCTACCAACCGTTTTCGGGGTTTTAAGATTCGGGTAACAGAAATTCGAGATTTCAATAGGTTACCACCGGGCACAAATTCCTAACTCCGAGCTGCTACTGGGAATTTAATAGAAGAACCCAATGATACTGCTCGACCTGGGAATCGAACCCAGGACCCCTAGCGTAGCAGTCGCGCTCAGGACTATTATGAATATTAGTAACATGAAGTGATGTAATTGGAACTTAATTTATTGTATTACTTATATTTGTTTTTATATGGACCTTGTCTCCTGAAATAAATGGAAATAATAATAATAATTAGTAAACTCCTCTAGTCTAGTAGTCCTACTGACATGAACCCACTCGTAACACAAACATTTACCTTAGAACAAGGGGTTACCAAGAATAATCTGGGTTCTAATCCCGGGTTGCAAGTTTATGTGGAAGAGCCATGCTTCGGCACGAATGGGCCGGCTCGACCGGAGTGATACCACGGCCTCACAGGAAACCGGCGTGAAGCAACACTTGCGTTATGTTTCGCCGAGTGAGTGATGGTACCGGAGGCCCAACCCTTTTAAAAGGCGGGAAACACACTTGTGACTTCACCGGACTGGTGTTGCAGGTGTCAGATCAGATGATCCGTCTGCTCGTTTGCTCCCCTATCCCATAAAAAAAAGGTTGCACAGCATTATTGGGTATTTCTATGAAATTCTCAATAGCAGCTTAATAACCTGCCTAACTCCTTTGGGAATTTAGATGTGATGGAATGTTATGTTATTTTTAATAGATGTAAAAGATGATGCTACCAACTTCACATAATGTATATGTAGAGCATGGTAAGGTATTATAAAGTTGGCAAGAACATAATTTATAGAATATTTTTTATATTTTTAATAGTTTATATATTTTTTTAAACCATACTGTTTATAACCCATACCTCTTCTTTCTCTTCAATTTTCTTCCTCTCCTGTTCTAATTCCTCATCTTTTTTCTTTTTAATCTCTCTAATTTGTTCCTCCGCTTCTCTTGCTTTCTTCTTTTCCATTTTAGCTTCTAGTTTTGCCCTTTTCTGTTGAAGAAAATATAGGTTAATAATAATGCTGTAAAGTATTTTAGTGGTGACTATAACTCTATCCAATCCACCAATAGAATCCCAGCCTAGTGTTCACAAATCCCATGGCAATGACCATTGATATGAATAGGTTAGTGTGATTTTGTTGGCACAGACATGATGATGAGACAGACATAACTCTTGAAAATACACACATTAAAACCCAGCAAAATATATTGTGAAAATATATGACCACTAGAATAGATACATTTTACCTGAAATAAAATGTTTATTAAACATACTTACCTTATTCGAAACCTAATAAAACATGAGAGTAGCATTCTTGATTTCCGGCTAGTACTAGTTGTGTGGAAGCAAGCCAACCACTGTTTGCGTCTCGCTCTGACAGCCCTTACCACCCCCACCACCACCACCACAGGCACTTCGCGCCTTTGTCGCGATATGAATTCATTGGCTTTGCTCATGTTTTGTGCCACCAGGCAGGAATTTAAGTTATTAGGTTTCGAATAAGGTAAGTATGTTTAATAAACATTTTATTTCAGGTAAAATGTATCTATTAAACCTACTTGACCGTTATTCGAAACCTAATAAAACATGAGAGATGTGTTTGTTATCGCCTGGTGGTGGTGACGCCAATGTGAGGTTTAATATGTGCAACTTTCTTTGAATAAAATATCAGGTATTGATAAATAACAGGTATGCTTTATTTTTACAACATCAATAATACTTATTGCTCACATTGTTCGTAATAACATAACAATTACTGTACTTTTTAATCAACAGGCTCGAAATATGTAGAGATAAGATTCGTCTCAGGTGCATCTGACCTAATCTCACGACAATAGTATTTTTTAAAGGTATTGGCCGATTTCCAATTTCCTCTTAAAAGTATTTCGTCCAGGTGGAATAGTTCCACCCAATTCTTCGAGGCAACGGCTGATCGAAAGCTGCCCGGTGTATCTTGAATTCCGGCTTCCTTTAGTATCTTCTTCATCCAACCCGCAATTATGGTGCGGGTCGCTGGCTTCGGGTCCCCATATGTACTAAGGAACAAGCTTTTTGATGATATAGTCTCTCTTCTTGGTTGTGAAAGATGGATCAAGTGTTTGACCCAGTGGACTGGATCTATACTTTTGTTGTCTTTATTCTGTAATAGTTTCCAGCCTGATTGTCTCCGGTTGGCTGTGTCTGTTTTGGATCCATAAGCTGGCCAGAGAATAATATAATCTTCAGACTGAATGCAGTGTTCTGGTGAAATCCGAAGGAGCGTAAGATCATGAACGCGTCGTCCAGAGCAGAGAAGTAGGATTGCCGCAGTTTGACAGGAAGCTTCATAAAAGTTAACGGTTTCAGGATTTTTCTGGCTTATGTGTGAAACAAGCGCATTAACATCCCATATAGGTGGCTTGGGTAGCTTAGGGTGAGCCAGTGCAATAGATTTTAGAACTTGCTTCACGAGGGTATGGGAACTTATTTTTGTTTCACGATCTGGATCGCAAAAAGTGGAAACCGCAGATTTGTGAACAAGTATTGTGCTGAGTGAGAGTTTATTTACTTGATGAAGATCTGCTAAAAATCGTGCAAGTTGTGAGCCCGTTGGGTTTCGTGAATTGACGTTATTCTCTTCTGTCCAGTTTATCCATCTTTTCCACGCTGGTCTATATGTGTTTAGGGTAGATTTGCGCCAACTAGATGATAAGAGGGACTTTTGATCTTCTGACCAATCCTTCAAAGTTGGTTCCCACCCCCACATTTCCAAACCTCGAGAGTCATTGTTGCTACGTTTGGTGGTGGGAGACCGGTTGAGACATCGGATGGTCCAATGCTCTGCTCTTGAGGTCTGGTCTCCAATATACTTTGTCCCAACGTGGAGCGACTATCAGATAGACGCCTTTGGCTTTGTTGAGGTGAGCCAGAACCCTTGGTATTAGGTGGGGTGGTGGAAATACCCAGGCAAGCGTATAGTTCCAATTCATTGCTAGAGCGTCGTAGCTCCTGGCTTGAGGGTCGGTTCTGTCGAGTGTACAATAGTTCTGAATCACATGTGCTCGTCGAGAGGCAAACAGGTCGATTTGTGGTTTGCCCCATTTTGAGAAAATCACTTCTGTTATCGTTGGTAGAAGGTGCCATTCTGAGGGAATCTTCTGCCGAGACAGGTGATCCGCGTCCGAGTTGTAACTGCCGGGCAAGTGATAAATGGTCATGTGAATGTTGTGCCCATCTATAATTCTGAATGCTTCTGCTGCAAGATCTACCAGAGCTTGAGATCTTGTTTCACCTTCGTTGCGGAGATACGACACGGTGGTCTTGTTGTCGCATTGGACAAGTAAAGCTGTTGCGCTTAGGTGAAGACACTGATCTCGTAAGACGTTTATTATAGCAATGAGTTCCTTTTGGTTGCAATGCAACTTTTGTTCCGTCGCTGACCATGTGCCTTGCAAGCTCTTGTTGTCCAGTTTGGCCCCCCAGCCAATGTCGCTCGCGTCGGTTGTTAAATAATGTGATGGCAGAGGACTGTGTATAATGGAAGGGACTCTGTAATGCCTCTGCCACCACAAGAGCTCGTTTCTTGCTTTTGGACTTAGTCGAGTTTTTATGTGGGTCTTCAGAAGAGTATTTGTATGCATTTGAAGGGCTCGATAGTTTAGTCTTCCTCTCGTTACTACAAAGCTCGCGAAGTTTAACATACCTGTTAGTATTTGCAATTGTTTTAGGTTCACAGATCGAGATTGTAGGGTATTTCGGACATAGTTGCTCAGCTTGGATGCTGTTCTTTCCGGGAGGTATTTGATATTTTGCCATGGGTCCCATACGACGCCTAGGAACTCCAGAGCCTTCTGTGGGGCCAACACAGACTTTTTCCTGTTTACTATCCATCCTAGATTTTTGAGCAAGTCTACTGTCAATGCAACATGGGACTGCAGACCTGACTGGTTCTGATGAACTAAGAGGAAATCGTCTAGGTACACCAGCGTTCGGATGCCTCGTTCTCGAAGTATTTGCGCTACCCAGTTTGTCAAGGTGGCAAACGCCTTCGGAGCGGAACTCAGACCAAAAGGCAGGCAAGTCATCTCGTACAGTTTGTAGTTGTATATGAGACGCAGGTACCTTTGGTGTGTTGGTACAATGTGTAGATGAAAATACGCCTGGTGTAGGTCTATTTTGGCCATCCAGTCCTTCTCTTGAAGGAAGTCGGGTACTTTGTGGATATTTATAAGTCGGAATTTGCCAGTGTGAACATATTGGTTTAGGTTTTTCAGGTTGAAAATGGGCCTCATCGTGCCGTCGCTTTTTGGCCGAAGGAATACTGTCGACACAAAGCTCGGGGATTGCTTGGCTTCTCGTATGACACCTTGTAACAACATTTCTGAAATTATATTTGACATCTCTGGCGAGTATGTTGTTTGATAATGAAATTGTTGGCTTAGCGGTGGCTTCTTCTTGAAAGGGATACGGTAGCCTTTTATTATTTTGAGAATATAGGGCGGTGCCCCAAGCGCTTCCCATCGACTGTGGTAAAATTGAAGTTGACCGGCACGAAAAGGCATTCGTGAGTCAATATTTGCGTTTATTTTGTTCTCTCCTATCCCGATGGGATGAGGGGGAGTTCGCCCGATGGCCTTTGTTATCATAGTAACGTCTTCCCCGCCGGCCTCCTTTACCTCGAAAGGACTGACGATGTTGGTCATGGTTCTTCCCGGGGGCCGACTTGGGATAACGCCTTGGCATTTGCGAATTTTTAGGCGGCTGGCCATATGACGTATTTGATGGCTGCTGGGATGGGCCCGGATCGTTCTGCGTTGCAGAGTGGGTGCGATCCTTATTTTTGGTCCAGAATACGGCTTTTACACCTCCTGCTTTTTCAAGAATAGCCGTAAATTTATCGCAGTCGAATAAATGTGAACATGTTGGTGGGATTTTCCGCAATGCACTTTTATGATAAGGATCTTTCAGGCAAGCTATAATGGCTTCTCTTCTATGTTGTACCAGTTCAGCTCTGTGTCCACACACCAGTTGGAAAATGTCACTTGTCACTTTCGGGTATTCACCTCTGGTAAATATTTCTGTTATCTTCTCGGCAATATTGGCATAATTCAGTTGTTCCGATTGTTGTGCCCATGTTAGAAATCCACGTATTTCATTTTGAATTGTATCCCTTTGTTTCAATAGGGCGTAAGTCATACCTGAAAACGCTTTTTCCATATGTACTGTAAATTTAGAAGTCTCATAACGCTTAATTTCCTCATTAAGTTCAAGGTTAGTGAAGCCTGGATCATGGACATAAAGTTTCTGTACATCCGCATAGCGTACACTATTCCAATCTGAATGACCAAAATGTTGCAGGTCAGTTAGCTCATCCAAAAATGCTGATGAGGCATGAGGGACCGATGGTTCCTTTAACTTTGTGCCGATACTCAAACTAAAAGTATCATCCTGGCGTATCCCAGCATCTTTAGCAGATGACGAATGCAGAGAAACCTCATTGGCTTCGCCTTCAAACAACTCACCACTTATGTTTGGGTCCAAATAAGAACTACACTCTTCTGGACAAAATTCTTTTGGGGTGCAAGTTTGCTGCCGGGACAATTCGTATTTTAGCTTAGAGACTTCGGTAATTAATTTGTTTAACTTACTTGTGCGTCTCCTTTTAGACTTCTTCTTGCGTCGTTTGGAATTACAATATGTGCGACTGCAGTTTGATGAGGTGCTTGAGCTTGATGATGTCGAGCTACTAAAGCTCGAATCTGAGTTTTCAGATAGTTTACGCTTCCTTGAGGCACTATGATCTTTTCCTTCAATTCCATTATTCTCCCTCGTTGCAGTGGATGGTCCTACCTTTTCCAAATCCATATTCATAGCTTTGATCACAATTAAGTTGAAACTGTTGATAAAATAATCAAGGCACGGTAACGACAAAATAATAGAAATTGAAATTGTTATACAATATACATTGATACTCAATATGGTATCTACCCACGTAAAATATCCTCTAGATAATGATATAACGAACGGTAACACCGTTAAGAATAGGTCATTAGGGGGTAGATATAAAAATAATGAACTTGAGTTCACAACACAAGAAAAAATATTTAATAGTGTGCATAAACCATAAAATAATAGGTGTATTTGTAACAAATAAGCACTTACCAAATGAGCGAACAGTATATTTTACCTTATTATTAATTATAGAATTATAGAATATAGTATAACTCCAATATTATCTAACCACACTACACAAATTATAGAAAGACTTGTTGGACAAGCACTTTCTTACTAGTGACCGTTCGGGTCGGAGATCAGAACGCCAATGAATTCATATCGCGACAAAGGCGCGAACTGCCTGTGGTGGTGGTGGTGGGGGTGGTAAGGGCTGTCAGAGCGAGACGCAAACAGTGGTTGGCTTGCTTCCACACAACTAGTACTAGCCGGAAATCAAGAATGCTACTCTCATGTTTTATTAGGTTTCGAATAACGGTCAAGTAGGTTTAATATAAAGTTTTACATATTTAATGCATATTTTATTCATACCTTCGCACCCATTTTATCATCAAAATCAACTTTTTGTGTCTCAGTTGGATTTTCTTCTTCAACTTCATCAACTGCGTCCGGCTCTTCATCCAATGCAGCAGCCTGGTGGCGTGCCGCTTAAAGAGAAAACGAAGAAGTATATTTTCAAAACTCATTTTGTAAATAAATATAAAATGTGTGAAGTGAAGACTGTAAACAAATATGCCCAAATTTTTACAGGTTCTTATAAATTATTTATTTTTCTTTTGTATACCATTAGCTCTCATCCTAGCTCGTTGATTCCGTACAGCTTGCACTCTCCCGGGACCTCCATCTCTCTGGACCACCGCTCTTGGTCTTGCTCCAGCTGCAAGAATAGAAAGTTGTACTTATGTACAGAGAAGACACACTACAGTATTCAAGTTCTTACAACTATGTACATTAATTGTTCAGTTAGAGAGTCACCCTAAAGGCTCTTTATAGATAATATTATTTACCTTGAGGTTTTACTTGAGATCCAACCCTTATGAACGCGATGGAGAGTAAAACAATAACAACTGCGCTAATTATAGCAGCAATAATAAACGGATCCATGGTTTCACGTCTTGAATCTGAACGAAAGCACTACACTTACGCAGCAAGCAGCTTCTATCGCAGCTTTTATTACAAAAGTAAGTATTGTTTTCAAATAAATTGTTCCAACCTTTCAAAAAATGTAAAATACAAATACATCATGTTGTTGGAATGAAACGTCATCATAGAAATGTCAAAAATTCAAAATAGGTCACATCCCCCACTCAGGTAATCGCAGCTTAAGGCGGATCGTTCACCTGAGCCCGCCAAATTCAAATTTCAATTGGTTTTTCGCAATTTTTAGGTCTATAACACATTCTAGATTCCTAGCTGTAGTAATTGCGGCAGTAGCTATACAATATTCACAACTGAGCATTAAAAACTTTGCTTGTAAATCGATATTGTAGCTAAAATTAGGAAGGAATCAAAACTGCGTCTTTTGGTTGAATACACCAGACATTTGACCACTAAGCACTTGATCTTTGAAAAGCAAAACTACCCTAGCAGGGGTCTTAATCTAATTGATCCTTAAAATTATAGAAATAATTTTTAATAATTGGATTATATAAATTTTGGTTATCAAAATAATTTGGAAATAGTGAAGTTTCAAATAAACTAGAAATAAAAAAAAACCACTCAGCTTCACTCAAGCTCAACTTTCTAACATCGAATGTACCTGAAAATTTGCAGACTCGGGACTTGACGTTTTCGCTTTCGGTTTTATTTCGGTGACGTGTGTCATGTCATCTTCAGTTTTTTGCCGATTCTTTTAGAGCTGTAAAAATGGAATTATTTGGAATATCATCGTTATTTGTGCTATTTCTCACATTGGAGGTGACTTCAGCTTTATATTTCCATATAGCGGAAGGCGAGAGAAAATGTTTCATTGAAGAAATTCCGGATGACACTACAGTTATAGGTTGGTACAACTTTTCTAGCGCCTAGCATAATCCAAATCACAATATAGTAGCGAGATTTATTGTACTTTATTTTTGATTTTCAGTGAATTACAAGGTGGAGTTGTATGACCCCAGATCGGGAGGATTTATGCCTTCGACCCCTGGCATTGGTATGCATGTGGAGGTCCGGGATCCCAACGACAAAGTGTTAATGTCGCGTGTTTACTCCTCCGAAGGCATGATATCTTTCACATCGGTCACGCCGGGAGAACACGTCATTTGCATGTACTCCAACAGTACATCCTGGTTCAGCGGTTCACAGCTAAGAGTAAGTATTTATCTAATTATGATAAACATATATTTTTCTGTCACCAGCTAAAAGTATGTTTCATTTACCTCTATTTTTGTATGAGGTGCATGCTATAAATGTATGTTGTCATTTATAACACTTGTTCAAACATTTTCATGATGAAAACTTGAGTATGTTACCAATTGATACATAATAATTGGAAAATATTTAGATGTTTCAACATTTTTTTTACTGATCTCATATATTGATTAGTATTCCTAATTTTTTATTTACTAACTATAATCAAATTCAGAATCTAAGAAAATTACTTATAGTAATTTATCTAATATAATTATTGCACATAACACAAGCTAAGCAGTTTCTAAATCACAACTCTTGGGAAGTTATTGTTAGACATAGGTACCTTAGTTAAAAATGTCTTTAATCAAATCTGTAAATAAACCTTAGATCTAATTGTCACATAAATATTAATTTAGTTTCATGTAGTATTTTTGAGAGACCATATGGAAAGAAAAGGTCCTGAATTAACTTTGATGGTAAAATGGAATATATACTTTCTTTCATATTACTTTGAGTTTGTAATTTTAAAGCTTGTAACTATCTAAGGTTATCAAGTATAATCATAATTGATAGTTATTCCTATGAAATCAAAATTGTCCATTGTACACATGGCTACATGTTAACTTAACTGTTATAAGCCAATCTCAACACAATGACTCAACTGCAAACTGGATATCTGTGTATAGTTGGACATGCAGCTGTGTGTAGGTACCCTGTATAGACTTAGAAATGTTACATTACATAGTATAAACAAATAACTAATCAACATTTCTTCTCAACAATCAATATCTTGGCTTTTATCAATTATTGAGTTATGGTATTGTTTTCCTTTTCTGTCTTATGTGGGTATTTGAAGTATTTGGCTTTTTGGATTTAATATTTCACTATCACTACTTATTATAAAACAAAGTTGTTTCCCGCTGTCTGTCCATATGTATGCTTAGATCTTTTAAACTACGCAACGGATTTTGATGCGGTTTTTTTTAATAGATAGAGTGATTTAAGAGGAAGGTTTTAAGCTATTTAACATAACGCTATGACTCTTAGGACCGGGGCAGCGCGGGTGAAACCGCGGGCGGGTCGTTTACTCATAAAACAAACACAAAAACATCAAATCATTGTTTTATGAGTGAATCTCTCACAAAACAGTGATTTGGAACTCTATAATATAATAATAATAAATAAATATTTCTTTATTCAAGTAACCAGGACTCATTGTGTTAGTAGACTTAAGAACTATGTTAGTTTATTTTAAATTCAACATTATTTTATCCCATGGGAGACGGCACTACAGTGATTAATATATATACAATCGAGCCTGCTAGTGATCATTTTCAGAATATTATTGGAGCTGGCCCACACTCTGCGCACCAGGGATGCACACCTCATTCGCATTGTTGCGTAAAAACAATTAACCTGTGCGTCCGCGAACATTCCTGATGCGCTACAAAAACGAGGCAGCCCCAACAATACCCTAAAAGCGTTGTTATATTGTACACGAAGGGTGTTGTACGACCGTTGGGTATATCTAGCCCACAGGCTGCACGTGTAAAACGTTGTGCAATAAGCTCGAAAGAGAGTAAGTTTGACTTTAAGTGAGCAGCGTGCAAACCTGCGAGCCAGCATGTTTGCCCTTACCGACAACGCCCTCCGCTCTCGCTCAATATCTAGTGCGTCATTGAGGTCAGGAGTCAATATATGACCAAGATATTTAAATTTAAATACTCTCTGCAGTGGAGTCCCATTGAGCAATACGGGTGGCACATAACCCAGACTACCCCCAGCCTCAAAGACCATGATCTCTGATTTATAGGAGTTGTATATCAAGCCATGTGTTTTGGCATACTCCTCACATATGGCGTTCAACTTTCTGAGACCACAGATTGACGCGCTCAGCAGCACCATATCGTCTGCATAGCTAATGTTATTTACACAGATACCATCTATATAGCAACCCAATCTGGTGCCGCTGAGCTCGCCAATTAGCTCGTTTATATAGAAATTGAAAAGCGTGGGTGAGGTCAACCCTCCCTGCCTCACCCCGCATTCCAACCTGTACGGCCCGGAAAAAGTGCCAGCCCATCGTACATTATTGATCTGGTTGCCATACCAGTATTTAAAGATGTTTATAAGCTCCGTCGGCAACTTATCCTTCTCCATTTTTCTCCACAGTACGTCATAAGCAACCAGATCAAAAGCCTTGGATAAGTCGAGGAAGCTAGCATAAATCGGCGTCCCTCGCTGCGTATAGTATCTGACAGCATGCTTAAGACACAACACTGCACTTTCTGTTGATAAACCACGTCGAAACCCGAACTGGTTGTCATGAATGTTTACAGTTCTATTTAGTTGTGTATTAAGCATGCTGTCAAACACCTTTGATATTACAGTAGCCAGTGAGATGGGCCTATAGTTGTTGCGGTCCGCGAGGTCGCCAGTCTTATTTTTTACAATGGGCACTACTACTGTTCGCATCATTTCACTGGGCAAGTAACTATGGCTCATACAAAAGCTATAAAGCATTGTAAGAACCCTAGCCAAGTGTGGACCAGCATACCGCAGATGCTCAATACTGAGCCCGTCATGGCCAGGGGATTTACCTCTAGACATACATTTTATTGTTTTAGTAACCTCCTTCGATTTAAAATTTATTCCCATCTCCGATCCAGACTCAGCATTAAGCACAATACTTGAGGGCCCCAATGGTGACTTTACAACAAAGTGCTGCTTGAAAATATCAGCAATCTCTTTAGGTTCACTTACTCCGTCGACGCTCACAGGAAGTCCTGATCGTAATTGCAACTTATTGGTATGCTTCCAGAAACCACGAAAATCATTTCTAGAGTGATGCGAGGCGAGTATATCAATTTTAATTTGCTCTTCATGGTTTTGACACCACTTTAAACGGGCCTTAAAGATTTTTCTAGCCTCACACATCTCACTATAAACCAGCCCGGAAACAGGTTTTCCATACCACAGCCATAGCATGAATTTTTGCTTAGCCTCCCTGTGAGCTTCGGCTACATGCGTGTTCCAGCCTGTAACCACTCTTTTCAAGCGCCCCCTGCCGCTTCCTCGACCAACCACGGCCGCCTCACTTAAAGCATGTACGATTTCTGAATATAATTTATCAATAACTATTTTATGCTCGTTATTATTGCACATCATATTACTACATTTACTAAGGTCGCGTGGAAAGTCGATTAGTCTCAATCTGTTATGACATTCCGTCTTATACAAATTAATTTGATCCTGACTTCTCTCCCCCCACACAACCCTATCATTTGACCGTGAATTAATGACACTCTTTGGTACAATTGCATTTAATTTACATTCTATAACCAACGGAAAGTGATCTGACCATAGCACATCATACAACACATACACCTTTCCAATAGAGCTTTGAGCGGCTTCTGTTACTAAACAGTGATCGAGCCACCGTTTTGATCCATGCGCTTCACTTAGAAAAGTATATGTGTCAGACTGTACGCCTAACATTGTGGTATCGATACATGTCCACTTTTGCTCACTACAAAACTCGGAAAGTTCAACAAAGAATTGTTCCGACGGATGCGCATTGAAATCTCCCAACATGTATACACAGTCTATGTTATAGTTATCTATAATAGCACTCACCGAGCTCAGGGTGTCCGTAAAATCCGTTAAATTTGCAACCGTGTTGGTGGGCATGTAAACACTAAACACTAAAATGCATTTATCTTGTATTTCTATTTTTACCGCACAAATACGAGAATTACCGCACTGCACAATGGTCACATCACGAAACAGATGACTTCTCCATAGAAGGGCAACCCCACCGTGTGGCCTACCGCGCAGTACACCTGCGGAGGTGTCCACAGCAGACACTCCAGTGCAGCTGAACTCATCACTTATTGTATTAAGGAATGATATTTCTTCCGGCAGCAACCAAGTTTCTTGTAATGCAATTATATCGGATTGTTTACATAATTCACGTATACTGTGAACAGAGCGCTTAACATTTTTGCAATTAAAACTTACAAATTTATAAGTATTAGTATTAAGTATTTATAAGTATTAGTATTAAGTATTTATAAGTATTAATAGGAAAGCCCGTTTTCAATTACCAAAATGAGTTCACTAGATCCATTTTTTTTAATTCCCATATAGTCCTCAATTTTTATTAATTATATAACAGGTGCACCTGGACATTCAAGTAGGTGAGCATGCAGTAGACTATGCCAATGTGGCTCATAAGGACAAGCTGACAGAGCTGCAACTCAGGATCAGACAACTACTGGACCAAGTACACCAGATTACTAAGGAACAGAGCTATCAAAGGGTATGTTGTAAATTTAAGAGAACATTATAATAACCTGTCAATGAAATACTTTAATGGCATAATTAGCTTATTGGTTCTAAGCAAGATTGCAAGAGGTTGTGGGTTCAATCCCCTATAACTACACCTCTGCATAACCCTTCAGAATGATGGAACAGAATGCTCAAAATAACTGTGCACTGCTCTGAAGTTAGCCATTGCAGACAGCAGCACCAGTAAAATATACTTAAGGCCGCGTTTCCACTGACGCGGAGCTGGGCGGAGAGGAGCGGTGAAGAGCGGTGAAAAGTGATCAGTGTTTCCACTGAAGCGGAGCTGGGCGGAGAGGAGCGGTGAAAATTGGTGTGTTTTCACTAAAGCGGAATGGAGTGGATCGGAGCGGTGCGGAGCGGAGCATACTTTTGGAATCGATGACAACTGAGGCACTGCGCGCGAGTCACGCACCGCCCCGCAGTCCTCCGCACAGCACCGGCCCGCTGTCCTCCGCTCTGCAATGCTCGTTGTTCTCCGCACCGCATAGCCTCGCTATATTTTTATGAATATCCGCTCAGCTCTGCTCCACCCCGCTCGTGCTGTTTCCATTGAAGCGGAGCGGAGCTTTCGAGCATAGTAATTGGTCAATTCGTGCACCGCTAAGCTCCTCTCCGCCCCGCTCCGCGTCAGTGGAAACGCGGCCTAAGTGTTCTTATGAAAAATATTGAAATCAGCAAGGATAGAATAATGAATGTAAACATTTACAACTGCAACAGTCTATGCAGTTTATATAAAAAATTAAGATTTACCAGTTTGAGTGTACTGTATGTTATGTTAAGAAAATATTTTTAATTGTAATATGGTAAATCCAGGATCTTTATTTAATCAATTAATTTCTACTGACAATTTGTTACAGCACCGTGAGGAGCGTTTCAGACAGACTTCAGAGAGTACAAACCAGCGTGTACTGTGGTGGAGTCTTCTTCAGACTGGAGTCCTCGTTGGCATTGGTTACTGGCAGATGAGGCACCTCAAGAGCTTCTTCGAGGCCAAGAAATTAGTGTAAATTATACATATTAAACAATTTTAAGTTTAGTGATATTGTCCTAATATTTTTGTTTTCATGATTTCTGAAAATACACATTATTTATGTCTTCAATTATTATTGTTTCGTGAACTTTGCAAATGATCTGTATTTTTCCAATAAAAATAAATTATACATACAAATGCAAATAATTTATTAAAAATTCAGTTTTACTTATATTCTAGTAAGTAGCACCAACTGCATAACATTGTATAATCAGTTACATTTGTCACATTATACCTAATTGTAATGAACACTCAAGGAATTTAAAAGAAGGAAAACTCAGTATTCCTGCAAGATGCTAGTACTTACATTTTATAAATTTTATCATCTTTTGTACTTCATTTTATTTTAGCGAACTAGTTGTTCAGTAATAACAATGATAAACTTAATATTACAAACAACATGCTTTCAACAATAGAAAATTCATTATTGATAATGCTACAAACAATTTGCATCCTTGACTTTAAAAATACTATCCAAATAATTTACAAAAAGTGATGAATTTGCTTTTGGGAATGGAGTTAACAAATTAAAATCTACCATTCCTAACGTACTGATTATTGTATCACAAGTGCAGTAATATAAGTGGGAGTCGATTTGGAGCTGTTCAGCAAGTTCTAGTTGATGATTATCCATTAAATCTTCATTCACAACAACTAACAGGGGTTTATTTGCTTCCAAACTTTCTAAGCAGCTCCCAGCTCCAGCATGGCTTATGACCAAGTCGGCGTTTTGTATGTCATTCAAAATAGAATCCTTAAACCTATACATATGTATTTTAACGTTCTCTTTCACAATTACACCAGGTTCTACGCTGCTATTGCCGATCTGAAATATAATTTCTTTACAGCCAATATTCTTCATTGCTGCAAGTACAGTATCGGTCAAAATATATTCGCAAAGTAAATCAAATCTAGTCGTGCCAACTGTTATAAATATTTTCTTGTATAGTTTCGACATTTTATACAAATATTTTGAATAAAAAATCAAATTTAAAATACAAAACACCAAAAGTTTTGACGAGCCGGAGTCGAAAACGCGAATCTCAGTCAAAACTTCAAAAGTCAAAGTCAAGTCATTGTCAAATGTCATACGTAAATGTCATTGTCAATCTATGGTCAAAAATTCTTTTTTTATGGGATAGCGGGCAAACGAGCATACGGATCGCCTGATGGTAAGCGGCCCGCTAAATTCTATTGTAGATTCTTCAGAAATTTTAGGACCACTCATTTATTGACCTACAATTTCTGAAAAATCCACGATGGTGAATTTATGGCATTAGTAATTAAAACAGAGAAACTTCGCAACGACTTCGTCAACAATACCGTTGTGCCTAGGTATCTATACTAATATATAAAGCTGAAGAGTTTGTTTGTTTGTTTGTTTGTTTGCTTGAACGCGCTAATCTCAGGAACTACTGGTTCGATTTGAAAAATTCTTTCAGTTTTAGATAGCTAATTTATCGAGGAAGGCTATAGGCTATATATCATCACGCTAAGGCCAATAGGAGCGGAGCACCAATGAAACATGTTTCAAAATCGGGTATTTTTTTTCCTTTTGAGAGCTTTCGATGCATGCGCTGCGTAAACGATTAAAGTTTCGCAAAAATTATGTAAAACAGAATTGTTCCTCTTTAAAAGTTCTAAAAAAAAGTCCGCGACAGCATATGTCTATCTTTTAAGGTTGGCTCACTATAACCTTTTTTATGCTAACTTTGTTCTAAAATTCCAAATGCATTATTTGCGAAGGTGTTTTTATAAACATGATATTAATCCTTATCCAAATAAATAAGTTATTCATCAGAAGTATTTAATTTAAAACAAAATTGCCCTTTACGTCATTGGATTTCAATGAATATCTTAGGAGATATCACAGTTTTAAAATAACATCGCAGCAAAATAATGATAAAGTACCGCGCGCGCATTTTTGATGTGCAAGGCCTAGGATATATAGCCTATAGCTGTATTGAGGAAGGCCATAGGCTATATATCATCACGCTACGCGGACGAAGTCGCGGGCAGAAGCTAGTAAAGTATAAAGGTATTTAACAAATGATGACATACGGCACAGAGAAGTGGACGGATCCCATAAGAAAGGAGAGAGGGGGAGAGAGCAAGCTATGCTTGCGGGCGTGGTAAATGATAGCTCGCAGGACTAATTGCCGCCAGGGCAAATAGGTTCTCGAGTGGAGCCTCCAAGGCCTCCAGTATTGAGATGAATAGATAACCTGGTAAGGGTCGTTGGATTCAAGCGGCATATAACTGCTCCTTTTGGAAATCTTAAGGAGGAGGCTTTTGTTTGGGAGACGTCCTTTGGCTGATAAATAAAATAGATGATGATGATGATTATGCTATGAATCTTTGTGTTCTCTATTCATTTCCGTAGTTATAATATAAATATGTTCAAAATGAGAGCAATCTATTATTTATTCTTGTTGTTACTTCTTTCCTTGGCATTTTCAAACAAACTAGGTCTCACTGTCTTGTCTGACCCGTCCTTGTGCTAATTTATCGGCTGGGTACACGATTGATATTTTCTATCAATCAAATGGGTGTTGGAATTAGTCAATAATATTTAGAAATTTAGGTATAAAATTACAGGACTGTTTAATAATTTGTAGGACGTAGGTTCCTATGAAAAGCATTAGTTTTTAATCGTCTAAAATTTTATTTCACGTTTAGGTTCTAATTTTAGTACCTACTCTAAACAAGCCCTGGTTTTAGAGTCACTTGCACCAACTTCATAAATACGTTTAAGTTGTATTTAAACACAAAATAACAATAAAAAATTGCGTTTAAATAAAATTTAAACGCATTTAAGAAGTTGGTGCAAGTGACGCCTAGTCACATTTGGGCAGTTAATTATTAATGGATTTTTGGTAATCTCTACGTGAATAAGGTATCCTTGGGTGACCTAATATAAATTGTCGATAGAATCACGATACCCGCCAGGAGGTCTTACGTGAGCACACGTAAATGTAAGTAATGAATTTTTAAATAACTGCTGACCTTTCGAGAACGGAGTCTTGGCTATACCCAGGATGTTTCGATTTGTACCGAGGCGTAAATTGAAGTATGGTAAATAAAATTTGGAAAGTTATACAAAACTATTACGAAAGATAGGTAGGTTTTCTCTCGGAAATTTGATGAAATGGTTAGGTCGCTATTTAAATAAAATGCAGTATTAGGTAAAAGGTAGTATTGTATTTGTGTTGTAGGTACATATACCTACGCATGATGGATCACACACAATACAACAAACCACCAAGCGTGCTGGGGTGGTGTCTATTTTATCAGTTTTCAGTTAAAATAATAACTTGAAGGAAGCTTAGAGTGAAGCATTTCACAGGATCAAAGCTTAGCTGGTAGGTAGTAACTCGTAACTCAGATAAACTTCAACCTTAGGCCGGAATTCCGATACATATTTAGTAAATGGATGAATGTACTAAAATGGATCCTCCTGTAGATTTATAGAAAAGGAGCTCATATCATTCTACGAAGCGCAAAGTTGCTCCCCACATTCGTGCAATCCACATTATAAGCTTAAAGTAATAAATAGAAACCACACAGGTGTTACATGTTAATCTTTAATAACAGCAAGAAATTTCTGATTGGATATCAATAATTACTGGTATTGCTTTACGAATTATGATTGGGATTTCATTTGGGAAGCTTAAGAATCGGACTGCGCTCGTGTTTATTAGCAATGCAACTATGGCTACTATGTTTTGTGTGTTTGTTGGCGCCAGTGTGTGGAGAGGATTTCCCGTCTTTGATTACAGCAAACGCCTCAATAGGTGAGTGGTTGAACTAGTACGAATAGACTAATGACTGGCAAGTTGTTAACTGTATATTTCTTATTATCTTCTGTTAGCATTAACATAGTATAAAGCTTCTTTAGCAATTTACCAAGGACTGAGAATTAAATCAGGTACTTTCTCTAGTTTTTCCAATAATTCCTCATAAATTATAAAGTTTTGGCTGTACATTATACATATGAATCACGCAATTTCGTACATTAGGTAGCTACAATTGTAAGCGTCTAGGTATCCCTATAAAAAACAAGCAGCTGATGGTTAAATACATGCTAGGATTACTATAAGACCCTTAATTTCAGCCGTAGTATTAGACCGTCAATACTTAGGCGAAAGATACCAGAGTGTTTTAGACGAACTGAAGGACTATATCAAGGAGTTGGCGAGGGTTGAGCTCAAGCACGGTGGCGTCATTGTTTATTATTATTCCTGGACAGCCATCAGTCTTAAAAAAGGTAGGTTTGTCTAACAGATAACTAATTTCAAGTATAAGTTAAATACTGGATATAGATAGATACCTATAATACCTAAATGTTTGTGTGAGACCAAAAATATTGTGGCGACTAATTTTATCTTCTACGATTCTGACGCAAACGTTTCTAGGTTTCCTAGCTGTATTCAGCATAGCTTCTTGCGAAGACACATGGGATTTATTTTCTCGTACCGAAGAGGAGGAACTATTACTTTTTGCGCTGACAGAAGTGGACTGTCCAAGGCTACCATCTCATTCTGCCATTACCATCACGTTCGCTGATCCTGGTGAAGAGTTACCACAGTTGCTTCTAGATTTGAGGACCTCGAACGCTTTTCAGTGGAAGTCTGCTATTATACTTCATGATGACACTTTAAGTAAGTACCTATATCTGTTATCTGATATTTCATCAATCATAAACATCATACAATCTGGTTAAGTTGTATTTTGCTAAATGGTAATCATGAGTGTTCGCGAGATATTAGTTGGAGGTACCTTATGCACCGCGTGCGACAGCATGCGAAAATAGGTAATGGACTAATAATGGCGTAGTCACACGGTCTACGCTGTACCCACGTAATGCCTACGAGGCGCCTACGCCGAGCCTACGCGAAGGCTACGCGGTGGCTACACAGCACCTACGAAGCATCTACAAAGGGTCTACGCGATGCCTACGAGGCGTCTATGAGGTCACTACTGCGCATTTAGTAGAGCCTAGACGAAGCCTAGGAGGGGCCTACGGAGCGCCTATTTGGCGTCTACGCTGGACTATGCTAACGCTGGAAAATGCCCAATGAGATGGATTTAAATTTGCTACATAAACCTACCATCGGCTTTTAGACTAGGAAATAGGTATTTTTATTTATCGTAAGCGATACCCGCCGCCCGTGGACACCCGCAACACCAAAGAAGTTGCATGTTGCACACCTTTTAAAATGTATAGGTAGGGGCCTCCGGTGTCCTCACTAACTAGGCGAAACACAACGTAAATGTTGTTTCACGCCGGTTTTCTGTGGATGCGACACGTCTCACTCTTAATTTACTTTGCCAACGAACGATTTACGAGATTTAGGTCCACTTGCACCAACTTCTTTAATGTGTTTAAATTGCATTTAAACACAACTTAAAAAGTTGGTGCAAGTGGGCCTTAAACTAGAACTAGAAATATGGGCAAAAAATTGGTAGGTAGAGATATTTAAGTCTTTACACTACTTTTTTCGTGCTATAAGTGGTGTAAAGACTTTAACATCTCTACCTATTATTTTATAACTAAGAGACTCACTTATAACTTAGTAGCAAATACGTGAGATAAAATGAAAGACAGTGTCTGAAAAGGTCTTTTGAGGCCATAGCGGCTTTGAGTAGAGTGCAGTCCCATCTGATGGTACGCATGTATCAGTGATTGTGTACCTCGACTAGAATCTAGGAACGCAAACTACTCGTCACACGACGATACCAGATCAGTGGAATATTTGCGTAGGCCACATAGGAACTTTCAAAGCCGCCAGATCGTTCAAGATAATAATTAATTAATGTCAGAAATCAGTAACTTATAATAGAGATAATTATCTCAACCAGGTCGAGATATGGTGTCTCGTGTGGTACAATCTTTAACATCTCAGATTGATGACGAGAGTGCATCGCCTGTGTCGGTCACTGTGTTCAAGATGAAACACGAGATCAATGAGTATTTGAGGCGGAAGGAGATGTACAGGGTGTTGTCCAAACTACCTGTCAGATACATAGGTGAGATATGCGGCTACATTGTCTTTAAGAATAGTGGATGGTTTTGATTGTGAGATCAAATTTCGTTACTTCACTCCAGGTTCTGTGGTGCTCCAGGTGATCCGAACATGTAAAATTATAGTTAAGATAATAGATGTATTTCTCGTAAGTGATTTTTGTATAATCTTTGAGAAATAAAGAATCTTAAACCGTAGGTTTGAGAGCTTAAAGATGGAACTAGAGTTCGGAGAATCAAAAACATTACGTTGCTTGAATTCAATTCGTGTATTTAATTCAAAACATACACTTATTTGATTATTTGTATAAATATAAAGTTATTTCTATCATACACATACAAAAAAAAAATAACTGGCCGATGTCTATACATAGATGTTAAAGAAAAAATAAAATGAGAGTCTTTGTAGAGGCAATAGACGCCAAAACAGTTAGTATCAGAATTTTTGTTTGACATAACTACTATACAAAATTGGATGCGATTTCAACAGTTGTATTGAAAGAGGTCTAATTTAAAATCTGTTGCATATTACTCTTAATACGTCACCTAGAAGTCGAGTTATATGTATATAGTACCTACCCAAGTAATCCGTTTTGGTACGCGACTGACACTAAGGTATTATAAAACTAGTTGGTACATTTACTACTTATTACACACTGCAAAGGAGCTTACAACTGCAGCATTTTAGCTCAAGCAAAATAACCTTTTTTAGTTCATTTCCACAGCCTTCCATAGTTTTGGAAACCATCCAAATGAGAACTGCTGCCTTATAAACGAACTTTTAAAAAATTTACACTTTGGCTGCAAAATAATAATTATATGTTCGCAGGAGAAAATTTTATAGCTGTTGTGACGTCAGATGTTTTGACGACGATGGCGGAGATCGCTAGGGACCTTCTGATGTCACATACGATGGCCCAGTGGCTCTACGTCATATCCGATACGAACGCGCGGAATGGGAATCTTAGCGGTCTCATTACCGACCTGTATGAGGGAGAGAATTTGGCCTTCATTTACAATATGACTGATAATAGTCCAGATTGTAAGGTAAGAAGCGTACATATATTCTGCCATGCTGGAGCACAGAGTTACTTTAATAAATTTTTCGTTGTTTAAATTCAATTGGTACAAGTTGGTACGAGTTTCCCTAAGTGTGTATTAAAGATATATAGGGTGACTGGTAATTAATTTAAAATAATTAAATATAATGGTACTTTTCCAATTATATAATTATATTTTTTTTTTAATTTCTCTCGCTACTCTATTACACAAGTGATTGCATCGGGAGGACCGCTAAACAGAAAAAATCGGTCTTGATTGAAGCATGATTTGTTTACGCTAAGCATAAGGATAGCTGATTTTTTACCATCTTATATTTTCTACTTACTTTTTTATTTAATTAGCGGTCTCCCGACAAAACGACGCTTGGCTTAAAATATTCTACTTATATTAAACGCGATGAGACAACGTTTAGATATCTTTTTTACTTTTTTGAGATTATTACATCGGGAGTATTTTTTTTTTTAATTTATCTATTACTAAAAGGTTACAATAGATTCTATACCCTATATCTGCACAGGTCATGCGCTTATTATAGTCTACGCTACCCTGGTTTGGGCTGGCAAGCTTCACAAACTCCGACAAGAAATAGGAGGAGTAGGTACCTAATAATAAATACGAACGGATGATTTCAATAAATTCGATGTGCGTGATTTGTATTCGGACTCCAGACTAGGATTTGGCTTCCAATTATGGTCATTAAATCAATTGGCAATCATTATTTTTAAGCAATTAAAAAAAAAGGGAGGCTACCGATTTGACCTGTACCTACGTCCATAAGACATACTGCTAGAATTGCACAATACCTTTTCGTATATATGGTTATGTATTATAACCACAGTGAAGATCACAATAACGTTACTGATATCTAAAATCTAAATTGCCGGTTTAGTTTGTCTGGCATCACAATCAGTTAACCAGAGTTTAATCCGCCCGGATTGACGGCGTGCTTGTTAAATGCAATTGTTGGGCTATTTCGTTTTGTTCACCCAATTCCGGTAGAACATTGCGTCTCTATCAAGCCTGCATTGCGCCTCTCTACATATAACTTTACTTCAGATGACTAGAGCTTAGTATTATCTGTAGCTTAGTTAAGCTAATCACTACTGTATGTAGTTAAGTATGCAGATAAATAGTTACCTAATCAACAAGAAGATAAAACATAAAATATAAAAAAATCCTATCGCCATATTCTTGCAATAGCATGCTACCAAATTTCAAATAAATCAGACTTTTGAGACTTTTTAGACTAACTAGGAAAGATCTTAAAAAACTTACAGCCTGTTAAAAAGACTCTCGATCAAGTCATAAGTCAAAATCGATTCAATCGTTTGGTAGCTACGATGCTTCAGTCAGATACACACGTTAAACTTAAAACACCTCTGTTTGCGACAGGAGATAAAATGTAGAATAAGAGAAAGTATGAAGAATTTCCAAAATGTTCAGTAGGTAAATCGTCTTAAGCGATATTTTAAAGTTGAAGTTTTCTTTAAGAACGGTCTAATGTGCTACTGTCAAGAGATGATGGACGCGTTCATATCAGCGTTGGACGCAGCAGTGCAGGACGAGTTTGATGTGGCGGCCCAGGTGTCCGACGAGGAGTGGGAAGCCATCAGGCCGAACAAGTTACAGAGGCGGGACATGCTCCTCAAACATATGCAGGTACTAGGAAGATTGGCATAATAGCTCAATGTCAAAAGTCAAATGTGCTAAAATGTGCGTTTGGTAAATCACGATATGATTCACGGATGCAAGGTTACAGAAAGGGGTTTAAAGTTCCACTATAAGCTGATCTCGTATTGTATAGGCTAACGTACACTTAGAGGTCACCTTATACTGGTACGACATGCCATACTCCGAAGTCTGCACGCAGTCTGCAGTAATGCACTTTTACCAAATCCTTTTTGTTTCGTGCCAGCAACATATATCATCAAAGAGTCGTTGCGGAAACTGTTCAACATGGCGCGCATTAGCTGCGGATACTTGGGGCGCCACCTACAGGGGACACTCAGGCGTCACCGACTTGACCAGCTCCAACGTCAATGGATCTACCGGAGTCATTGAAAAGATCGAGTTGTTGAATGTGAGTCTCCAATTCTCAATGAAATTGTCTGAAGCCCCTGCAAAAATATCGAACAGCGAACATCATTTTACTTTTTTGTAGGTAGGGTACTGGCGACCTATCGATGCGGTCAAGTTCAATGACGTTCTGTTTCCACACATCCACCACGGTTTCAGAGGGAAGGAGCTGCCAATCATCACTTTCCATGTAAGACAGCTAGTGTTTTATGGAGGAGTTACAAAAATACGCGTTACTCTATCAGTGGAGGAAAACAGCAAAGACCAGCTTGAACGATTTCCTGAAAACAACCTATAAGTTACGCTGGCGATAGATGCTACCTGCTAATGATTGCTCGCTAGTAGGTAATCCTGGGTGCGATTCCCAGGTTGAGCAAGGGGTTAATGGGTTTTAAGTAGCAGCTGGGAGTTTAGATTTGTTTCAGGTTCACTCTGTGGGTGGTGTGTACCACTACCTAACCCCTTAGGGAATACAGACTATTCTCAGACTAGTCTCTATTCAGACTAATTCCTCTGTGCCAAATTTTATCCTGATCCGTTCAGCCGTTCTGGCGTCAAAGAGTAACAAACCTACATCCATCTATCCATTCTCACAAACTGTCGCATTTATAATATTAGTAGGATTCTGCCATATACATACAATTCAATATGTTTTTAGAACCCACCATGGACCATATTACAACGCAACGAATCGGGAGCTATTGTGAAATACAGCGGACTCATCTTCGACATAATCAATCAATTGGCCAAGAATAAGAATTTTACGTAAGATCCTTTTACGATAAGTATAATAAATGGCAAATAATTGGAACGATTAATGAAAGGGACGGCTAGTGCAGCGTTATACGCATTATGTTCTGGCCATCTCTTTCTTCTACACTCAAGATGTTTGCCGAGCTTTTTTTTTTATCTTAGGTCCCCAGCGCACTAGGCAGCCTGGCTGTGGCGGCCGAATTATTGAGCTTATTATTCTTGGCTGTGAGGGCTCACATATGCCGTCATATGTTCGACTAGCTTCCGCAGCCCAGCTGGCTCGTGTGCCGCATGTGCGGGGGGCCTTAATGTTTTTTTTTTTTCTAAATTATGTATTTTAATTTCAGAATAAAAGTGATACTGCCATCCGCTTTAAAGAAAGACTTATCAAATGACACAATATCTGATGTAAGTATATGTGTATCTCTTATTTGACTTCAAATACATGCAAATTGATCTATTGAATTCAGCGAAGTTAGGTTAGGTCAATCATATCGGTAGTTCGGTACCCGCCATCTTTAATTGAGATTTCATTATCATTATTTGAAAATATGGATAGAATATTCGATTAGGTACGATATATTATTGTCACTTGTTAAGGCCTGCCATCAAACAAAGGACCTATTGGTTCCTACGACGTGTTTTGTCGCGCTCCTACAAGGAGGATTCAAGGTAAAAGGTCCAGCGTTAGACCATAATTGCCGTCAGGGTCATGGCAAGTTGAGTCGTCTATGGGCCAAGGAAATATAAGTACCGTATTTAATCAGTTTGATACCGCGAGGATACCCTTACCGCTTCCCTTGTCGGCGGGCTATACGAAAAGGTTATGATTAAGGAGTTCCGGTACCGATGTGTCTTTTTCTAATTAATTATGTGCTCATTTATAATAAGGGTATAATGAATCCTACATCAAAGCATCCTAGCTTGAATCAGCAATTCAAAATGATGAAATTCACAAATCCGTATGTAGTACCTCCCTTAAATACTCGTATACTCAGAGTGGATGTTTGGTTCTCAGTAGAGGTGATGTTAATGTGCATATAATAAAAATAAGATTTGTTTTTGTTTCACCACAGACGATGCATAGTATGGATGCTAAGTTAACGATGTCTGCCATATCTAAGGGACAAGGAGCATTGGCAGCTGCTTCTTTCACTGTCTTAGCTGATCCCATGCCGGGTATGAAATTAATCTGTTTACTTCATATCTTGAGTAGACTGTAGAATAATAGTAGTGGTAGACTTGAAACTAGAGTTTCTGATTTCTCGAACTTACTTTTAACGACTTATTTTTATTCTCGGGAATTCTCGACACGTCGTAAAGTTAGGCCAAATTTCCTGGGAATCGTTGCTTCGGGAATTCCCGAGAATAGCTTAAAAAGGCTAGGACGATGATGTATTGGTACCTACAGTGTTTAAAACATCCGTAATTCTGAATTGCCTATGCCAGTATAGTTCTAGCAGCCACTTCGAGTAAAATAATTATATAGATACATATTATGCTATCATGATGATATCTAGTTACAGTTTGATGTTTTGTCCTAGGTATAAACTACACGATGCCTGTGAGCATACAGTCATATTCGTTCATGATAGCGCGCCCTAGGGAGCTCAGCAGAGCACTGCTGTTTCTATTACCTTTTACAACAGACGTAAGTTACAATCTTAAATCTATAGTTTTAAATCTAGCACTAATTGTTGTTTAAACTAGATGAAAAACATATCTCATCTGTCTAAAATTGAAGGTTGCACGTTTAAATGTATCGGTTAAGGCTCTCCTCATTATTTGAGACCAAGATATTTCATTTGTTGCATGGTTTGGATTTTAGACATGGATATGCCTTGGATTAGCAGTAATTCTAATGGGGCCCACGTTATACATCGTCCACCGTTTAAGTCCTTATTACGAAGCGATGGAGATCACACGCCAAGGAGGTTTAGCTACTATTCACAATTGTCTCTGGTATATCTATGGCGCTTTGTTACAGCAAGGTAAGGACGTGACATATAAACAAATATATCTAGAAATCTCTAGTTATGCCCATAAACAATTTTGGTAATTAGGCAAGCATTATTTCTAACGAATATTGAATCCTTAGTTACATGATTTGAAATGTGATACTTAAATAAAACTGCCTCATTAGCCAAGTGGTCCTGAGCGCGACTGCTATGCAAGGGGTCTTGGGTTCGATTCCTAGGTCGAGCAAAGTGTTATTGGGTTTTTCTATGAAATTCCCAGTAGCAGCTCGGAGTTTGGAATTTGTGCCCGGTTAATGGCAATAGGCTCGCCCCCTATTACATGGGACCTAAACATACCGGCGAACTGTGGGTGTACATTAGTACGCCTCTGCCTAACCCTTCGGGGAATACAGGCGTGATGGTATGTTATGTTAAATAAAATAATTAGATTAAGCTATAGGTACGCTAGACAAAAGAAAAAATAAAATTTGTTTAAACCTCCTCCTAAATAACCTCCTTTGCTAAAAAGTAGGTATAACTGGCATAAACTCTTCAAAATAATTAAATGTTGGCCATAAAATTGATTAAAAATAAAGCATATTTTTTATTTTCTTTACTTAATGTCATTATTCATTTTTCTCTATTTTTCTCGTGCGGAACGGCCAGGCCACAGATAATAGAATGCCAGGCGTTTTTAATGACTCAAAAAATTGGTTGAATATGTGATTTACGCTTACTATAAATTAAATTATCTATTTATATTTATTTTATTAATATTTCTTTTCAAGGCGTTATATTGCTTTTAATTTTTTCTAGTATGATCAGAAACGTGATACATAAATAAAATAATTAGATTACGCTATAGGTACGCTAGACAAATGAAAAAATAAAATGTGTTTAAGCTCCTCCTAAATAACCTCCTTTGCTAAAAAGTAGATATATAACTGGCATAAACTTTTCAAAATAATTAAATGTTTGCCATAAAATAAATAAAAATAAAGAATATTTTTTCTTTTCTTTAATGTCATTATTCATTTTTCTCGTGCGGAACGGCCAGGCGTTTTTAATGACTCAAAAAATAGGTTGAGATTTACGCTTACTATAAATTAATTAATTTATTTATATTTAAAATGCCGATGTCAAACACCGCCGTTCCAGAAAGTCAGCAGTTTGTGAAAATACCCTAGACAAGACCCAGCACTACATCAGATTTGATAAACCACAAGTCCTCGCAAAAGAAAACCGATTCCTACCCAGGATGATTCGTGAGGCTATTGAAATCAAAAAACACCCAAATTTCAATAGAGAAGATGGTTGGGTCTTACCAGCTGCTTGGAAACCCATTATAGAATCTATAAAATCTAAATCCAAGCCCAAAACTGCAAGACCAAAGGATACAGTGAGCTCGTTCTGCGTGAATCGGATCGCTATTAATTAACAAAAATGTAAGGTAGCTGTTAGTAATTTTAACATCAAGACGTCCAACACCTCAGTCTGCCCGTGACCATGGATGCTGTAAAGGATCCGAAACGTCGGGAACTAAATAATATGAATATACCGCGATAAAATCCGTTAAAAGTAGTTTCATTTCAATGTCTAATATTCGCGTAAGTGTCAGAAATCAGTATATTTATATTTATTTTATTAATTTTTTTTTTTAATTTTTGTATTCAAGGCGTAATATTGCTTTTAATTTTTTCTGCATCTACTATCGACGTTAAGACTAACGTCGATTAAAAAATTATAGAGTTAACAATATAATTTTCGACATATAGGAGGTATGTACCTTCCCCGTGCGGACAGCGGTCGCCTCGTGGTAGGCACATGGTGGTTGGTTGTCCTTGTTGTGGTGACCACATACTCCGGCAACCTGGTCGCTTTCCTGACCTTTCCAAAGCAAGAGATTCCTGTGACAACGGTTGCAGAGCTTCTGGAAAATAGAGCTCTTTATACTTGGTCGATCACTAAGGGCTCTTACCTGGAGATGGAATTGAAGGTTGGTTTAAAATTGTATGTAGTTCTATAAACCTGTAACGTCGGGGATAATGAAAGATACAAGATAAATACACGTGACAAAGAAAAGTTTTCTGAAATAGCTGCCTGTCACTCAAGTTCCTCGTTTTGAATCAAGATTTTGATACTCAAACAGGCAATTGTCTACCTTATGTTTATCATAATTATTATTCAAAAAGCCTATAAAATTCCAGTATTTAGGCCCACTTGCACCAACTACTTAAATGTGTTTAAATTGTATTTAAACATGAAAATTCTATAAAACATTGTGTTTAAATTCAATTTAAACATATTTAAAAAGTTGGTGCAAGTGGGCCTTAATCTATGGCCGATATTTTTTTATAGGTTCATGACAGGTCAAATACTTTTCGTAAGGTCAATCATGCTATCCTAGCGTGATCTAAGTATCTCGTAATCAAAATACTGCTGAGGCGGAGGACAACTTCATTCGTGTTTGATTTCTAAATAGTAACAAGTTAATATCACGGTCTCTTCACGTGATCAACAAAATGCTAAAACGATTGAAAATCTGGTGCAGTAATGCAATATACATGATTGGTAGAATGTTCTTTTTTTTTTGGATTGTCTTTAAAGTTTTTGAATTCTCTGAATCAACACCATTTGATGTTGACTTTATCGAATGGGGTACTTGATTCAGAGGCGTCATCTAAAAAGAACGCTAAATGAGGATATTATGTCCTTTAGAGCGTTTGTTGGGTCCGAGCGGACCCAAGCTCGGTCCGCTCGGATACAAAACAAACGCTCTAAAGGCAGATACCTACGTAGGTAAGTACAACAAGTTCTGTTTATGTTGTTTTTCGGCTTATAGTACTATTCAGCTTATATTATGTATATCGACACGGTTGCAAAGTTAATCTTTATCTGTAACTGTTAATGGCAAAGTTAACTTATATTATGTAAAGTGTAGTACCGTATTTTGACATCGTATGTTTTTTAGTGCTTTTTGTTTTATTATTTTATTTTTATGTTATCTTGTGAGGGGTACAAAATCAAAAGTGTTTTTCTTTTTTCTTAATTTTGAGACAAATAAACATTTTTCATTCTCATTTTCATATCAGTTATAGTTAATACGATAGTCGCATGGCGCTGTCATTACCCTTGACAAGAACAGATTATGCGAACATGGGCTGTAACCTCGATGTAACTATGTATGTTGATTTGAATTCAGCATTATTATCTTTACTTTACTCCTTCCTAAGAGACGTAACGTGACGTCAAATAGCTTTAAACCATCCTCTTGAATCACTCTATTTATTGATGAAAACTGCATTAAAATCCGTTGCTTAGTTTAAAACATTTAAGCGTACAGACAAACGGAGCGAATTTATTTGATACTATGTGAACATTAAAAACGCGACACAGGTATAGGTATTTCTAATTTCATGCTTTTCTGTTGGTTTTTTTGTAATCTGGTTTTAGTTTTTTATAAACGCACATTTATTACCTTACCATTGGTAAATGCTTGGACCATTGGACCAACTATTATACCTATAGAGCATATAAATATTTCAAAATTAATGTCACATATGAGTAAGAACTGTCTAACTCGCTGCGATGTTAGAGCTGACGCGGGTAAATCGCACATTGTGGCGTAAATTAATTATATTATTTTCAGAATTCAGATGAGCCGAAGTACATAGCACTGTTGAAAGGTGCAGAAATGGTCACAACTAGTGTCGGAATGGGGGGAACTACGACTTCAGGTAAGGAAACCGGTGAAAAGGTTGCATTAGAATTCTGTCATATTAAAATAAATCTACTTTTTATTGATAATTGCCTATTAATATTATTAAATTAATGTCTAATATTCGCCCTAAGTCTCAGAAACCAGTATCTTACATGAATATTACAAAATTATTGAAAAAGAAACCGCTTTACGGATTTTGTCGCAATAGATGTAACTACATGATTAAAACCTGACGTTTTGGATCCTTTACAGGGTCCGTCATGGTCACGGGCAGATTTCGGTACCAGGCCGACTTACTAGTTCGGCTGTGTTACCGGTAGTAGCCGGGTAAATATATCGCAATAAAACACGTGAAGAGGTTTATTTAAATAGGTTGTATCAGATCATTATCTAATCTGTGGTTATGTAAAAGGGGCAAATAACACTTCGGGTTCAATTAAAATAATGGTTGCGACGTTTTATAATTCATAGTTCTTAAAATAAATTCATAAATTCCGTAAAAAGTAGTTTCATTTCAATGTCTAATATTCGCGTAAGTGTCAGAAATCAATATTATTGTTAAGTATTTTATTTTAGCGATAAGACCACCCATCGTACCATATTCTATGATTGATAACTTATACTTGACATTAGTTTTTGGTGTACAAAGGATATAATAAAAAAAATAGAATAGAATATTCTATATCTTTATATAGATAAGGATATAGAATATTCTATTCTATTTTCCCGTTTACAGGGTCAGCTCTACTGCAGCGCGTCCGTTTCCACCGACACGTAATCATAGACTGGAAGCTTCGACTGAGCTACCTGATGAGGGCCGACCGCCTGAAGTCGGACAACTGCGACTTTGCACTGAGTTTGTGTTATTTTTATATATTTATTCAAAATGAAAGATATGATACATACAACTGCCAAAAATTTGAATGCCACGTCAACGGTCTCAATCCGAGGCACTCACTTTTGACTTTTCGGAAACATCTGCTTAATATATATCACTCGCTTAGACGACGAAGGAAAATATCGTGAGGCAACCTGCATGCCTGAGAGATTTTCATAAAATCGTGTGAAGTTTGTCAACCCGCAGTACAATAGACATGCGTGGTACTCCTCGCATTATCAGAGAGACCTGTACCCAGTAGTGGGACAGTATAATGAGTGGATCCTTGTAAGGGTAGGCAGAGGTACAGTACATCCAGAGTTCACTGGTTTTAGTAGTTTCCTTTTTATTATTTGTTTTTCATTTATTATATAGTATATACTGGTATTATTGCTTATATTTGCTTAGGGCTGATTGGGCTTCAAACACTACACATAATGTTCGCCGGTATATTTTAGGTGCCAATAATAGGGGACGAAGGCGAGCCGACTAACCGGTTCAAAAATTAGAGGTGTAAAGTTTTGAACTTTGTAGAAAAACCCAATAGCCATGACCTGGGAACTGAATCCAATCGCGGACCAGCATTGACGACTTGGATAAAATAGTGTACATGGGACATATTATGGGTACCTACTTGAATCAAACCTGATTTTGATTTACAGGCGTTGAAGAGTTCTTTAACGAAAAGGTTGCAATGATTGTGCCTGCTGGCAGCCCTTACCTGCCAGTCATAAACAAAGAGTAAGTAAGATGCCATATTTCATAAAGTTATAGCATACCAAAGCAGACTACGACTTCTGCGGAAACGATATAAAGATCAAAATCATTTACACGTACTCTTAAACTAAGTATAACTAGCAGACGGATCGCCTGATGGTAAGCGATTACCGCCGCCCATGTGTACCCGACTGCGTTCTACGTAGTAAGTAAGTTTTTAGACACTTTACCAGATGGCAATTTGGAGGAGAACTTTGACGCTTGGGTGAGATAAGTTCTTTTTGTATTTTGTACATAATAGTAACTTAAACGTAAATAATTTAAATAGTAACACATTTAAAATTTTCTAAATTAGCAATTTAATTAATAAGTTATTTTAGTATTATAATAAGAGTCAGCTTTATACAGCCGGACTATAAAGACACACATAGGTATATTATGTTATATTATACCAGTTCCACTCTTCCATATCCTAGACTAGATCGCATGCACAAGGCGGGTCTGATCACGCGATGGTTGGAGGCCTACCTGCCGAAGAAGGACCGCTGCTGGAAAACGTCCTCCACGATGCAGGAGGTCAACAACCACACCGTCAACCTGAGCGACATGCAGGGCTCCTTCTTTGTAATGTTTATGGGTAATTATTTGTGATCAAACTTGGCACACCTTGACACTTCGAAACGTTCCGATTCCGATACCTTCTGGAACTAAATAAGCAAATAATTACTTTGGGCGATACATAGATGACAGACTACGGTGATCTGATGTATACAGACCCATACAAAGAAGAGATCATCACTGATGGTTATTGATTTAATTATTTTTGGGAGACATTTTTAATCCTAATATAGATTCAGGTGAGCGAAGCCGCGGACAAAAGCTAGTATTGTATTTAATTATGATTTACATTGTAAATAGGTAATTTAACAAAAAAATATTTGTTTTTTTTAAATTAAAAAAAACAGGCGCTTAGCTTTTACACCCAAAATTCGAAGAAGAAGTGGCTTGAAAATGTCAAAATATTATTGCTTTTAAATTCGAAATGTCCATGACCCACGCCAACAAAATCACGCACGCAGCACGTGGCCACTGTGTGACGTAATATGACATCTAAAGTATATAATAATTAAATCCTTAGCCAAACATAAATAGTCTCGTTGAATTAATTATAAATGTTAATGCCTATTTGAGGACAAATCCAATGACACGGTTTTCTAACTGTGAATGAGGGCAGTCGTAGTAGTTTTAGTTAAATACATACATAATTATAGCTAGGGCTGCCATCACCTAAATTGCAGACCCCGGATAAACACTTAAAAAATCCCAGACATTTGGGCGAAATACCTATGGTTTTTCCCCGGACACCTCTGAAAAAATATTGCCTCTTGAATGCGATTATTATGGATGAAATTTTTACTAAGAATTATCTCAATTTACCGCTTATTTAAAAAAAAAGGGTTTCCCCTGACAACAAAACTTTTTAAAAACCCCTGCCGGACGGCCCCCGGACGCCCTTCAAACTACGACAAATCCGTTGAAACCCGGACGGATGGCAGCCCTAATTATAGATACCTATATTATTACTAGCGACCCGACCGCGGTTTTACCCACGTTGCCCCGTTCCTAAGAGTCGTAGCGTGATGTTGAATAGCCTAAAACCTTCAGCATGAATTATTCCGTCCATTAGTGAAAACTGCATGAAAATGCGTGGACTAATTTTTTAGTACTGCCTCATTAGCCAAGCGGTCCTGAGCGCGACTGCTACGCTAGAGGTCCTGGGTTCGATTCCCAGGTCGAGCAAAGTGTTATTGGGTTTTTCTATGAAATTCCCAGTGGCAGCTCGGAGTTTGCAATTTGTGCCCGGTTAATGGCAATAGGCTCGCCCCCTATTACATGGGACCTAAACATACCGGCGAACTGTGGGTGTACCTTAGTACGCCTCTGCTTAACCCTTCAGGGAATACAGGCGTGATGGTATGTTATGTTATGTAATTTTTTAGTTTATCGCGAACAAACGGACAGGCAGACTTTGTTATCTTTCAAGCAGTGTATGCTGAAATAACACAAAAGAAAGTACTTAAATCTAAAAATATTCTTTATTTATTAAAAACTAGCTTCTGCCCGTGGCTTCGCCCCCGTGGAATTCGGTCTGTCATCACATCCTCCGGGAACGGGACAAAAAGTATCCTATGTCCGTCTCCTGGTTCTAAGCTACCTCTCCTCCAATTTTCAGCCAAATCCGTTCTTGAGTTATAAATGGTGTAACTAACATGACTTTCTTTTATATATATAGATAATCCAAGAAACATTATTTTTTATAATGATGCATTTTATAATTTGAAAATTAACCTGATTAGGTAATAGTATTGGCCCTAGTATATAAAATATAGATCCTCTTATATTATTCCAACCATTATGATACCAGTTATAAACAAACCATTACGCCTGTATTTCTTACACTAGAAGGATATACAGAGATACCTATACTGGTTAACTGGGCACAAACCAATGTTCCTAGCTGCCATCAAGAATTTTATAGAATAACACTACGGAAAAATAGAACCAAGAACCTCCCTCCCTTAAGGGCCCGACGGAACTTGAATTGCCCACAAAAACGTAATAACAAAAGAAGTCGTAATCCAAACTATATTTTATCAAATTGTGTTGTTATTCGGATACCGTTAATCTAGGTTCCTACCCAACCATTTTCTCTGCATCGTTTATTTTCAGTGAAATAGTACTCGAGTGAAAATAAACGACCGGAAAACGATCGAAACTTCGTAAAATTATCAAAAAATACATCCATTTACAATTATTTCCCGTGAAGTATTTAGGACGAAATGGTTGAATTGGAACCTAGATTAATGGTATCCCCATCGGAATTATAACAAAATTTAATTAAATTTTCTTTGAATTACGATTTATTTTGGTGTTAAGTTTGTACGATCATTTAGGTATACCTTAAATATACATTTAAATTATGCCATGTCAATATTTTTTTAAATACAAATTTAAATATTTTTTTCTCATTCAGGTTTCTTCTCAGCATCGACAGTGTTGCTGATCGAGTTCCTATACAACAGGCGGAAACGTCGGAGTGAGCTGGTCGTCATAAAGCCTTACGTCGAATAATATATTTATTTATTCGCAATTCTCATAATATTTGCATAACGCGTGGAAAAATACTCATGTCTACATATATATGCATATAGTAGTACTATATTGACGTAATCAATGCTTTTTGTATTAATAACTTGAAAAAAAAAACTTATTGTATGGCCCTACTTACAATAAATTAAATTAAATTGTGAAAAAATGTAAATACTTAATTTAATTTAAAAACTATACTTTCTTTGAATTAAAAGTCTCTGAGACAAAGTCCTCAAATTTTGAGCTTCACGTTATGTTTTTTGTTTGCAAATGAACCGAGGAGCCATCTGATGTCAACGTCAAAACCAAAATAATTTATTCAAAGTTAATTGAGCGAAGGAAAAATTCAACTGCGGGCAGGATTCCAACCTGCGTCTTCTGGTTAGATAAACCAGACGCTATGACCACTAAGCCACCGCGAGTCCCACCCACGCACATTCTGAATTTACGTCTTAAAAGTAAAATCACTAAAATAGCTTTGTAATCTTAGCATGGAAAATACAAAATATATATATATATATATATATATATAAAGCTCAAGAAAGACTACTAGGCAGTACTTTTTGAACGTCATTTTTATATTAGACACAGCTCCCAAAACACCCGCTCTTCATATCAAGTACATTGGAGGAGTTGCGGATGCATAGAGGCTCTCTACGTATTGTTGACTGCCGAAGCCGCAGCAGGTGAGGGGAAACTGTTACTCACGTGCAAGCACACATTAATTTGCTTTACGACAAACCCCGAGAGGTCTTACTATAGAAGCAGACAGTCGTTGTGAGGAATTGTGTTCCGTATCCACACGAGGGTGTGGATGTTGTATGCTATTTCTGCGTACAATATAACTTAGCTTTGACCAAAAGAAAAATCAATTAGTTACCTAAATACATATATCAGTTGGCCTGTTTCATCGTTCAGCTATTATTAACATTAATACCCTAAGTAAATATCATATCTATCTAGGCATGACGGGTTCTTTGTTACTTGTCCACAAATAAATTGTTAAATTATTATTGGCAAGGTCAGTTCTGGGGGCCTCAGAAGGTCACATTTAGCTATTTCTATGCAATAAGTTTATATTTAGAATACAGGAAGCAGTTTTCTAATATGAATTAGATTAAGATTCATCAAAATATAATTTTACACATGCAGGAAAATCAGTAAATTCTATAGAGCGTTTTGCAAAGTATATGTAAGTATGTGGTGGCACTCGCAGCTTCGCGGAGGCCGCATTTCACACGGCGCGAAGTGCAACCTTTTCCGTCAAGAAAAATAAATGATAGGTGGTTAGGTTGCCTGGACTACGATTGACGTAAAATAATAACTCATGTTTTTTCTTCCAATTTCGGTGTAAGCTAATATTGCTATAATACTTACTATCGTTTATACAATATTTCTTTTATTTCAACTAGACTGCCTACCTACCGTCTCCCACAAGTATTTTGAAAAATAAGCAGTATAGCATAGTCTAGTGATAACGTCTCGAAACCTGCATGCCTGAAGGATTTTCTCGGTTTTCTCGACGGTGTGTGATTCTGCCAATCAGTATTAACCGTATTTTAAGCCCAACGTAGTGAACTATAGCTAGATGCTCTCGCCTTGAGAGGAGACCCCGGCCAGCAGTGGAACAGAATTAAGGATAGATTTTTTTTTGTTACGTATTATTTGAACTAACCAACCGAAACAAAAACAAACTTTAAAGTGATTGATCCACCCTAAAACATTAACCGAGAGTCTACGTGACAAAGTGGACGTCGCCAAGATAATGAGGTTCTAAATACTAATGAATATTTAGTAGCAATTTATAAGTTCCAAAGTACAAAAAAGTGATTCAAAATAACTTTACTTCATAATTAAAGTTGATTTCGTAATTCTAAATAATATACATAAGGTAATGATTGATTGATGAATTAAATAACGGGTAATGGCGCAGGAAGTATTAGAATTTCTAAAATAAGATTGCTCCTTGTCTTTTTTCCTTCTCACAGTTTAATATTTTGAATTTGTAGAATATTAATTGATGATGTAAATAAATCTAATAAAAAACGTTATCTATACTAATATTATAAAGAGGAAAGGTTTGTATGTATGTTTGTAACGAATAAACTGAAAAACTACTGGGCCGATTTCAAAAATTCTTTCACCATTTGAATAATACGTTATTCCAGATTAACATAGGCTATAGAATATTTTGAAAAAATTTAGGGATTTCACTACCCGTGCGTTGTCAGTCTAGTTGATTATATTTAACATCCATATTTGTTACGCGTTTGTCAAGATCTAATGGCATTTTAACAATACCTACCTAGATTTTCGTTTGTTGATATAACATACCATCACGTATTGTATTGTATTCGCCAAAAAATTAAGCATCCATACATACATTCAAGCCTTTCTCCCACAGGGGTAGGCAGTAACTATAGACCGCCACTTGCTACGATTCTTGGAGCCTTCTTTTGCTTCTGCCACATTCATACATACGCGGCGGTTGCAAGTACTACGCACCTGACCTTTTTGAAGGACCTCGCCAATGATATCGGCGTATGTCCTTCTAGGACGACCTCTTCTGACGCTGCCGCTGACATTCGCCTTATAAAAGATTAAGTAGAGGGTTACTAATGTACACCCACAGTTCCCCGGTATGTTTAGGTCCCAAGTCATAGAGGGCGAGGCTATTGTCATTAAAAGGCCACAAATCCCAAACACCGACAACCAACAGCTGCTACTGAAAATCTCATAGAAAACCCAATAACACTGCTCGACCTGGAAATCGAAACCAGGACCTCTAGGGTACCAGTTGCGACGACACGTTTGGCGTTCGGTCGCTCAGCCTGAGCTGGGTTCGATCCCCACACGGAGCAAATATTTGTATGATCTACAGGTAGTTGTTCTGGGTCTGGGCGTTTGTGTATGTGAGAATTTGTGTTTGTAAACGCACCCACGATACATATACACACGATATATGCGCTGAGATCACTAGACTAACAAGGCAGTTTACATTTGTTATTTGATATCTACGGAAAGATATAAATTGTTTATATATCGCCTGGTGCACGTCTCTTCGCGACTTGTGTGACGCGGTCATTGACCATAATGTAAACGTTACCGACAAATCGGAAAGAATTATAGCTAATGACCGAAACTGGATAAAAGCAGATTCTAGTGGAAAATACCATAATAATGGCAATAATATAGATTAAATAGGTATTCACGTATCCCCACATCGTGTAGACTACACCAATGACGTGATCGTAAAACCGGTATCACAGTCCCATACATAAATACTTGATTCTGATATAGAGTGTCAGTTTAGTTTTTGTCCCGTCAACGATCGGCCGCAAAATTAGATTTTCCGGGGTGTTATTTTTAATTTTCTATAGAAATTATTAGGTGTCAATGACAAAAACGAAGAGAAAGTTCGCGATAACCGACAAATTTCTACCAAGGTGAGTACTTTAATTAAATTGATTCGATAACTTAAAATAAGTTTAACTAGATTAAACTGTAACAAAGCCAACGTTTTTGAAATCCTTACAAATTGTGTTTGTCCTATATTAATCCTTAATTGATTTTGAAGATGAGGAATCTTCTTGGTATGATTGGAATTTGGTTCAGAGAAGATAACTTCTTATATTTACTTGCATCAACTTTGAGCTTTACAGAAAGTGGATAAATAAACCTTACAACGTCACTTCGTTGCACACTTTGTGCATTTAAACTTGAGAAATATAATGTAACTTTTTTTAAATCTGATGGTTTTGAACTAGAAAGTTTTTTACGAAACCAGTTCCAATCGGTTTTCAAGCTATGAAAACTTCGAACTATATGGTTGGATGTAGTCGTTGAATGCCACAGCAAGCAGCGTGCAAACCAACTTGTTCTAACTAGAGAATTGTGAACTTTAGTAAAAACACATTCGAGCTATGAGTTTTGTTTCTTCTTGATAAAGTTTTAGAATTATAAGTAATGTTTTTCACAATATGGTTATTGTTTCTGTAAAATTTAATTCTACAGATTACATACCTAATTAGTTTTAAGCAACGTGATTTTAGGTCGAAAACCGCACGTGATATAATTAAAAGTTTATAATGTTGTGATTAAACAATCTATTTTAAGGAATGTTCTACATAATTTGAAGAAGTATAAATATAATAAATAATGTCACCTTCTTGGCTCAACTGGCTTCAATTGTAGTTAGTGATCAAGCGATTAGTACATATATTTTTATGTTTTGATCTTATTAAATCAAGGAGATTGTCTTTCTGTTGGGTTATTTCTTGGAATCTAAAATCTATAAAATCCATAAATTTGTTTCATAGACTTACACAATATTAAGATTTATGTTATTATAATAACATGTAAATGATCTTCATTTTCCGACGTGAAATAAATCGGTCAAAAAATAAATAAAAAGAAATGGTACTGGTTGATAAAATTTAATTACTTTATCGTTTCTCGGAATAAAATATAAAAAAGGAAGTTTTACTTCAACTAATGAGCATAGAAAATAAATTTTGGAAATAGATTACAATCACTGAATAACTGACTTACAGTACAAAAATTGATTCCAATTCACGAGAAAACAGCACCGAATGTAACTCAGTTCTGGTCGCAACCAGTTTATTTTCGAGCAACGAGTTTTTTGGGTGCACCTGAGTGCAACGTTCTACATTAATAAAACATAACCAACATCCTATAGAAATGAAAAGTTAACCCCATATAAACCTGGCTCACTGGATATATACCATCACGCCAGTATTCCCCGAACAGCTAGGTAAAGGTTAGTTTGCTGGCATGTTTTTTAGGTCCAGGCAAACTTATCATCCGAACATAGATTCTTAGATTCAAATTCTGAGTTTCATAATAACAATGCTTGACTATGAGATCGAATTATGTTCTCATGCTCAGCAGGACTACCTACTTGTGAAGGGTATTCCGAGGTGTAGTGTACTTCAGGGATATAGACGAAAAGATATGTAATGATTCGTAAGTCAGCTTTTTTAATACCGTGGCCTCGCCACATTCAATATGAAAGAATTTGAACTCAATTCACCACGTGGTTCTTGATTTTTAGTTCGCACGTGTCGAAAAGTTACATTTGCGTGCTCCAACATAATGAAGCTTACGACATGGGAAATCAATAATCATAGTATAACTATCCTTATCTTATTCAACTAATATAGGGATCCCACAGGGTAGTAGCTTAGGTCCTTTCCTTTTCCATCAGTTTGATGATTATTACATAATAGTGGTAATATAGTAGTGGCTTTAAATAATATGTGAAAACATTCTAGATTATATTTTGTGATGCATTTATTTTATTTTGTGACATTACCTACATATTTTATTTTACGTCATATTTGCATAATGCTTTAATACAATTGGAGTACCTAGTTAATATAGTTTTTACACAGTATTATTTTATAATAGGTTTTAAACTGTTTTATTGAAACTATATAAAAGTTCCTAAATTTTTTATGAAATCGTTAATCGGTTAAAACGAAATATTAAATTCTCTCAACATGATTATTCGTTTCTCTACACAAAAAGCTACTTACATAATTGTTCGATTCTCAAGTAATGACAAGCAGCACAAACAATGTTGATGAGAGTGTAGGTAACGTCTTGTGAGTGTGAGACTAGATGAGAAAGCTCTTCAAAAGGGCCAAACATGCCCTAGGTTTACTAGGTTTCGCTGAACACCCTTTCAAAAGTGTTCTCATCTACTTCTGCTAGTAATTATGTTTTTGATAGCAAGTAGTTATAGAAACATTTTATAGGATAAAATTTAAATAGGTATAGTAGGAAAAAACGATACAAATACAGTATTTGTATCGTTACCTATACTTACCTACGCTACCTATACTTTAGATGAAATCATCTAAAGTATAGGTAAGCTTTTCGCAAGTAGAAAAAAGTTATAACAAAAATCTAAAACAACTCTTCCTTGACAATCAACAGGTGAGGACAATAAATGCTTTTATGATAGGACTATTAAAATTAAAAAAATAATTCCCTGGATTTGAAATAAATAGAAAATTATTAAATGGCGCTGTTAGCTCATCCTGTGATCCAATACCACCCAAGTACTATCCTACAAAAACCATAAATACTTTGCCAGCGCTTGTTTACAAAGCTTTCTAAGAGTGCACTGGATGATCATTTGTATCCTGATATGTTGAGGTTCTTTTAATAAACCTTACAGTGACTGGACCAGAAACTTTTCAGCAATCAAGATTTAAAGAACGATACATTACAAAATCAATATTTCCACGGGCAAATAACTCAAACATAGAATTTTATATCAATTCTGCTTTCTACATTATTATAATGATTATACTTTATAATGAATGCGGAGTTGAGTCCGAGATGCGGTCGGACCGGTCGCTGTTTACTAGTATCTGCGCACCCATCACGCGGCGACCGAGTGCTCGCTTGCCTGCTTCTAACGAAGGTCCAAGTGCAGAGCAACAAAATATTGAACCTGTTTTAGGTCTCAATTGAGCGGGATTTAATGAAAATTGAATCAGATAGTATTTATCAGTGATATGACCATTAAACTGTCCACCTCTGACTTTTCGAAGTCACGTGCGGTTTAATAGTTAATTATTACTCGCTTAAACGGTGAGGAAAAACATCATGAGGAAATATGCATGCCTGAGAGATTTTCTCGACGGCGTGGGAAGTCTGCCAACCTGCACTAGGCCAGCGTGGTGGTAATCCCTTTCATTTTGAGGGGAGACCCGTGCTGAGCAGTGAGATATTATACGTAATAAGTTGAGTATATAATAATAAGAGTTATGAAACAGATACCTAATTATATTAGAGTGAGTCATGGGACTGTTGTAATTTTCTTCATGAGAAAGTTTATAAAAATATGAACATAAATGAAACTGTCTGCAGTGCTATTAGGACCAGAATTTTAGTTATGAAATATAGTACCTATTCAAAATATTATATCATAGGGTAATACGCAATCAATGCTAAATTACCATAACAAGTAGGTATTAAATATTAAACGCTAAAAACAGGTTGGAACCTAGTAGAATTAAAATAGTGGGCATTTTGAATCTAATATGCTGACAAAGATACTCTACTTAATATACAGAAACAGAGTTAAACAATGTAAGAATTAATTTCAAGATGATACAAGGATTACGAATGTTGCATCATCCAGTCACACTGGTATGGGAATGTTTGGAACAGGTAAAATCTGGTTTATGCAAATTTTATGCAATTCTATATGCAAGAGTTGTGTTGTATGCGCAGAAATAGAATCCTAAGCGTGAAGGTCATGAAACACATCAGGCAAATAGACTATAAGAAAATTATCAAAGATTTTATAAATTAATTCTATATGAGAATCTTGCCCCTACTCATGCGACAGAAGAGACAACGGATGTTCGCACTCAAATGAATTTTGTATTGAAGCAAGTTTCGTTAGCACATGGAGCTAAAGAAACTTTAAGTCCACTTTCATCATGCGTACCGTCTAAATGTGGAATGCGTTGCGAGTGGGTCTACGTTGATAGATATAATCTGGGTGTTTTAAAATAACAAGTGAATCGGCTTCTTCTAGGCAAGGTCTTTCCATCGTAGGTCACAGTGTCGCTTAAAATCAGGCGAACTGGCGATCAAACGTAAGCCTATCACAATACATGCACACATACACAGTATCGTAAATTTAGTAACACTCAGCGCGGGTGACACGCATTGGTGAATAAATCTCCAAGATGAATTGAACGAATGAATCTTCCATCTTATTTGTAGTCAGTTTAGAAGTGGCGTTATAAGTGAGATCAGTTACAACTCAACAATTCAATTCAATAATTTCAAATGTTGAGTCTGTCGAGACTTCTAAAACCTTCAAAGTAAGATAAATAAAATATGTATTTATATTATTGCACATCAAAACCTATTTCTATTATTCCAAAGACCTTTTGTTCGGGAATTGGTGATGATCAATTAATATTTTTACGAATCATTTAAATTTAGTAGAATCGCTATTTATTTTGCGGCAATAACAAAAGTTTTAGAGCCTTCTTAAGGTGTCAACCTATCTGAATTGCAAAATGCTGAAAGTTTCAAACAATTGGCCGAAATAAACGAGAAAACTTTTAATAACCGATTTCAAAATCTTTTGTAATTTATTAAAATAATATTTTTCACTATGAATGCGAAGTGTACAGCGCTTGTTAGTTAACAGTATTTGCAAAAAATAGACAGTGTGTCAACGAAGCAATGAAAAATAATTAGGCGAAAAGGCGCTAAAGATAAACTGTCCCTTTATTGTGTCACTAGCTTCTGACCGCGACTTCGTCTGCGTGGACTTAGAATTGTGTCCGACTTGGATAAAAAATAGTCTATGTATTATTCTAGACTATAATCTAACTGTGTGCCAAATTTTATCCAGATCCATTCAGTCGTTCTGGCGTGAAAGGTTAAATAACAAATATCCGAACATCCTCACAAACTTTCAAGATTATTAATCAATATCAATTAAGAGAAAGAGTGGCACGCATCTGTACTTCTAGTATATCGCATACCTAAGCAAGTAGATATTAAACCTTTGTGTCATTTTCAATTCCAGGCTCGCCAAAAACCTGTGCACCAGAAAGGGCAGTCGTCGGGCGAACACCGGCAACCGCCTGGAACACGCGGTCCTCACCCACATTCAGCACGTACCGTAGTTTCCCTGCCACTTCGCTTCCCCTCATCTCATCATCCATCTCCCTCAAACCGGCATCAGCTATCCCAGAGTGAAAGAGATAGATGCTAGCGATCATGGCCCGCGGAGACGAATGCAAGACCGCCACCAAGGCTAACTACGCCTGCAAGTCGTTCGACGTGTCTGCTCCGATGCAGTAAGTATTTTTGATAAACTATTATTTTACTACGGGCTGACACTCTAACACAATAAATCTCAAGGGCAATAAACTGAACATAAGGCATAACCATAACCCAACTAGTTCATTTTCGATTTTCCAAGTCTTCTAGGATTTGCCACACTAGGATTTTCCCCTGTATCATGGGTGCGTTTAGAAAAAAATCTCACATACAAAACGCCCAGACCCGGAACAACTACCTGTAGATCATACAAATATTTACTCCGTGTGGGGATCGAACCCACCCCAAGTGTCCCAGAAGCCGACTGCTCAGCCGCTAAGCCAAACGTGTCGTCAAATTGTTATTGATTGATGTTTTTATAATCGACATAAATACCTGTAGTTTTAATGTTAATTTCTTTGGACTGAAATTTGTAACTATCAGTAAAAGACATACCTAGATCAAATTATAAACAGGACGTGCTTGGATAAAAAAGGCATAGGACACATTAAAAAAACACGTCCTAACTAGGCGTATATTCGTCATTTAAGATTCACTCGGTCCTAATTACGTTCCGTTTTGATTACAGAAAACCAGCATTCCAGGCGCCCAAGCACCAAGAAGTTAAGAAACCGGAGCAGAAGAAGGACTACGGATCGTGGGGCTCCATCTACAAGGACAGGAAGACTTTCACAGACATGCACTTTTGCTGAACAACACCGAGCCGGACCATTGCCACTACTAACATCGTCACATAGATTTAAGGCTAAGCTACCAAAAATGTAACAGATCACCGAAATAAAGTGTCTAATTCTCATGTAAATTATTCTGTGACGAATAGCTTTTTTCTTATTGTTTCTAATGGTGTAGGATTCTTGCTAACTAACGTATCATGTATCATTATTAACAGATTAAACATCATCATCATATGATCAGATTTTGATTGCGACCTTTTGAATGATTGTATTTACGATTTGACCAATGGAATTAGTTGCGCTGTTTAAATTCGAGCGACGGGCAAAACTCGTGTTTATGTATAAAGAATAAAGTTTGAACTCCTTGATGCTCGTCATTTTATTTTTTAGCTGTCTTGTATCGTAAAATCACTGAGTATTAATAAAACTCTAAAATTTGCAGACTGACTAAATTTTGCACAAGATTTCCTTTTAAAAGTAGGTGAGTACGACTGTACGAGTTTAAGAAGGGATTTGGGCAAAATCTCATGAAATTGAGAAAACCAAGATGACCGCGGTTGCATACTATTAATAAGTACCTAAGATAGATTATGTAATGATGAAATAAATGTCGATGAAATAATAATATATCAAAAACGTGTAAGCTAAACTAAACAAACGAACATCACAATGAAACCAAAAAGACGTAGACCTAGTGAAGCCTAAAATGAAACGTAAAAACGTCAAACTAGGGAGATTTATGCAAATTGCTGCCAAAATACACACAGTTGGAACAGTGCACTGTTATTCATGATTAACCAGTGTTGCAGTACAATTGAAACGGAGCTTGGCTGAAACCATAATGAAAACGCCGCATTGTTTCAAGATTAAAGTTCTGCTACGTCTAGCGATATTAAAGCTAGCGAAATTGTCTTATATAAAGTTTTATTTCTGCAAGGAGTCTTGATAAGTTTCATCTGCAATAGGGCAATTAGGTACTTATGCAAAGTACAAGGAAATAGAGTTCAAACACGTAATTTTCAAAACTAAATTGAATTTGGAAAGAAGCCAAAAGATTGGCTAGGTAAACCTAAATTCCAGAGGAATAGTAGAAAAATATTGGCATACTTTTGTCCAGCGAGCTGGCAGATTTGCTTTGTTTGAGCTAGTATTCTAGTATCTGTGCTTTGAGTATATTTTAATAAATTATAAAGTATTAGTACGTTGAGATATTTCGCAAATATAGTTTATGAAAAAGTTGAAAAAAGAAAATAATTAAATATTCACAAAGGATTCATTATAATATTTTAACGATTAATGATTTCCATTTTCAAATGAAAGTCTGTCAGTAATAGCGGTAAATTAAAATGTTAGTTTGAAATAAGAATTAGTTCATCAGGATGGCGTCGGAGACATAAAATAAAGCTCTTTACAGGCGCTTGAAATTGGCGGGCATGTAGGTAGCTATATTGTCCGGACTGGGGAACATGTTCAGCTGCTGCTGTCCTCTGGGACCGATGGATGTTAGGGTTGCCGAACATTTCATATTTTGAAAAAAATATCTGCACATTTTTTCTTTGACTGACATCCCAGCCAATTGGAGCCGATCAAGCATGTGATTGATGGAAGGATTATATATATTGAATTAGCACACATCTAACAGAGAAGTATGAAAGTTTTTAAAGATATCAGCAGCCTATGACCTGTATAGGGTTAGCATAGAGATTTTTGAGTATAATCACATTTTTGAGAGGATATTAGTAACTTATTACTTCCCAAGGTCAGGATGATAATGGATCAGGTATGACAAAATAGGTTGCAATAAAATAGTTTTCATATCACTACGTTTAACAAAAGTCTCGATACTTTCCTTAGACCATTAAACCAAATAATTTCCTTGGCGCGTTCGAATCTCCGGCGTCGTTGTGAATGAGACACGAAATAACTTTGGCATCGTTAACTTTATCGGTGAAGGAAGCGGCCTAACAACTCGTGCTGACGTTAAACACCTACGTTTTGGCAGCGGCTGCCTTGCTCGATTAATTTCGCGTTAAACTTCGGTTGCTTTCCAATGTTTCGGTTAATATAGTTAGGGTTTTCACCCGAAGGATATTACGTAGGGGCTGTGCTTTTACCAGATTGAAGATTGTGCTCTCAGTGGATTGGGTTGAATAGATATTTTGAGACCACTAATATTGTTTTTTGTAAATATCCCTTGGGCATAGCATAGTGTCTTGAAAACTACAAAGTTACAAACTTCAGTGCTACATAAGTAGTTAGTAAGTACCTACCTATTTGTAAGTTTAAAAAAGTAGGATAATAGCTTTTTGAAGCTTTCACGTGACGAAGGAATAACGAAATTTAATAATGTGGTATGTATTGAATAAGTTTTATTGTAAATATGTTTCTTTATGTATAATATATAGATTTAGTCTGTCAATATCATCTTAATATCAATAGTGCATCCATGTTAGTTAGGCGCTAGGTTTAATATGTAATAATTTTCAATGCTAAGTATCTAAGTATAATTACACTTTTAAATAGTTGACATTAATAGTTTATTGTACTTAATTATAGCGACATTGCTTTTATTTTAATATTCATAGTTAGCCCTCGATGTTGCAATGCTTGGAAAAGGCACTAAGTTTTAAGTACTTACCATAACATAATACTACCCTCATGTACACTTATTTTGCAATAAATGATTTGATTTGATTTGATTCTTCTTAATGGGATAGGGGGCAAACGATCAGACAGATCGCATCGCAGCGACAGAGAAGTCACAAGTGCTTTGCCAAATGGAGTAAGTACGCTCTTTCCTTGAAGGTTTGATTCGTATTGGTCCGAAAATGCTGCAGGCGATAGTTCATTCCACAGTTTTGTAGTGCGATGCAGAAAGTTTTCTGAAAGGTTGTCTGACCTAGAATCATTGAAGAAAGGTGCAGGTAACTCGTAACTTCTTAATGAAGCTGGAGACAGCCTTTGCTTGCAAGTCACGATGTCAGCAATGAGGAACTCGACTGAGAGAACGAGGCCTTATTAGGACGTGACTGCATTTAAGTACCTACTCGTGTTAGGACGCGGATTCCTATATTCGGTTTTGAATTTTACAAAAGATTTTTCATAACGCCTCACTGATGAATCATACTGTTTTTTTATTAACGATTTTAAGATTTTATCCTGAATCGTGGGTGCGTTATTTATTAAGACTCTGTTTTCGTGTTTCGTGAAATGGGCCTTCTGTATATTACTGTTATGGTTGGCACGGTCTTCGGTACTGTTCAAGGTTTTCAGGCCTAGGTTACATTTATATTTATCATGCGCACTGTCTTAAATCCTTGTATTTAAAAGTAAACCGTTCACTAGAATTTTCTCGTGATTGCGTTTACAAACTCTAATTCTCACATACTCAAACGCCCAGGTACCCGGAATAACTGTAAATATTTGCTTCCTGTGGGGATCGAACCCACAAGATGTGGCACAGAAGCTGATCGCCCACACACTCGTTTCACATGTCGTCTATAATCATAAAACACCTCTCACACCTTAGCCGCAGAGAACGGCGCATCGCAAGACCGACACTCCTCTCTGGCTACGGCCCCACCGTATCCGCAGTCCTGCGGCTACGAACAACGGACACCATACCGGCCAAGCGTACCTTTTCTTACACACGTACAATTGTGCAAGTGACCGGCCTATCAATTACAGTGTAATACTGATTACTGAAACTTACGCGAATATTTTTTTTATCGTGGGAGAGCCATGCTTCTGCCCGCATGGGTGGCTCGACCGGAGTGATACCGCGGCCTCACAGAAAACCGACGTGAAACAACACTTACGTTGTGTTTCGCCGAGTGAGTGAGGTTATCGGAGGCGCAAACCCTTTTTAAAAGAGGGCAACGCACTTGCGACGCCTCTGGTGTTGCGGGTGTCCATGGGCGGCGGTAATCGCTTACCATCAGGAGATCCGTCTGCTCGTTTGCCCCATAAAAAAATATCAAAATATTAGACATTGAAATTAAACTACTTTTTACGGATTTTATCGCGTTATATTGTACACCCGTGACCATGGATGCTGTAAAGGATCGGAAATGTCGGGAATAAATAATATCAAGATAAAAAGTAGCTTCTTTTCAATACAGTCATATTATTGATTGTAAATGTAATACCTAGTACCTACAAACACACGGTAGTAATTATGAACGTTACATGTACTACAATCTCTTTCTATGAAATAAAAGATTTATTTATATTTATTTTATTTATTATCAAAGTTAGCAATTTACCCCAACATAACCATTAAGTACTTCTTTACCAAGAATTCGTTTGCTGCAGCTGTCGTCGGTTCAACAAGATATGTATCCGATTCATTCCTAAACTAAATTTCAAAACCAGGTATATTCCACTAAAAACTCAACCACAGAGCTTAAAGAGAACGGTTTACTTACTATGTAAAGTCTACGTCGCTTGTAAAACATGTGATGATCATAGGAACAATGTAAGAGTTTGCTATTTGCGTAATGAATTCCATTCATTGCTAGGACTAACGAGTTATTCACAAACAAAACTAAATGTTACAGTCTATGTATAATTATGTATCTATGTAAATTTGACGTATTCAACCGAATTGTACGCGTTCCCTTAAATTACTTCCTATTCAACCTCACTTACAACCTGGGTTCCTATTCCTAAGAGTTGCAGCGTAATTATGAATAGCTTAAAACCTTCCTCATGAATCACTCCTTGCATTAGTGAAAACTGTATGAAAATCCGTTCAGTAGTTTTTGAGATTTTCGCTAACAGACATACAGACGCGGCGGGTAATTTCTTATTTTTATAATATGTAAAGCTAAGGTACAAATATTTTTCAACAAATTAAGTATTGTTGCTGTATTCTCCGGACAGTTCATTTAGGTACCTACTGCTTATCTTTTCTATTATAAAATTGTAAAAAAGCTGTGTCTGTACATACATAAAAAAAAACACGTGGGTTATGGTATATAAACGTCTCCGAATCCGAAAATGTGTTTTTTAAAATTCTTGTCTGTTTGTTACGGGTTGGAGCAAAAACTACTGAATTTTATTATCACTGTTAGAAAGTATATGCTCCAACTTAAAAACTGGTGAACTTCTTATCTCAATTAATTAAATGAATCCTGAGATACAGCTTGACCTCTCTGATGTATAGAGGCCCATACAACAAAGAGATCATCAATGTTGGTATTTATTTTTACTCCTGATATAGCTTCACGTGAGCGAAGCCGCGGGCAGAAGCTAGTGTAAAATAACTATAACACTGTCCTAGACATTGGTAATCGAGTAAAACCCTGGAGCTTACGCTTCATACGCTTAGTTAGTAGATTACGATTTTGTTATGACTGAACAAAATAAACAACAAATAATTGCCTCTCTCGCCGTGGTTGCAAGCACGGATACAACCTACGCTATTTGTGGGTTCAATTTTGGTAACAATCAGAAATAAGCCTATTAGCCAAATATAGGTGCATATTATTGCGCCTCTACCTTACCCTTCAGGGAATACAGGCGTGATGGTATGGTATGTTATATTTTATGTTAATTAAAAATACAGAAATACCCAGAAAATATACAGTCTCTCAGCATTTCCTTCATCAAATCGTATTTTAATGATAACGTCAGATCGGCGCTGGCTCTTTCGCGGCCTCTGAATTATTTATTTAGGCATCTTTCTTTGTTTCCAGCCTTTTAGATTCTTCTGTTTAATTGAACAGGATATAACTATTAATTCCATCAACTTGATGATTTATTCTTAAATTATGTATGTCAGACTCGTACCGACTAAAAACCGTACACCTCTTTGTCCTATAGCCATGGTAATGGGATCAGAGACATGCACCGCGTGTCATATACCGTGACAAACGTTTTTTATACCCTAACCCACTTGTTTTTTTAAATATCTTCAATATATAGACACAGCTTTTTTACAATTTTATAATAGTAGAGATAGATATTGACATTTTAAAAAGTTTTATGAAAATAATGACATAGGTATCTATGGTCCAAGTTGAAAAATCATCTGTTTTATGGAGCTGAATAGTCAGTGCCTCATTACCCTAGTTGTCCTGAGCGCGCCTGCTACGCTAGAGGTCCTGGGTTCGCTTCCCAGGTCGAGCACAATGTTACTGAACTTTTCTATGAATTTCAAAATTTTTTTTTAAATATCTGATGTAGGAATTTTAATTGTCGTATCATGTGTACATCCATAAATATAAATATAAATTCTGACATACACAAAACGAAAACTAACGGAGTCCCATACAAATTCAATATTTGCTTTATGCAATAATAATGGGATAATGCATGCATTAATGGGACCCTAGACTTTTGTAAAAAAGTATGATAAAATTACAAAAAAAAATCGTTCAGAAAATATACCTATTTACCTACTGATATCGAAATTCATATTACTCCCGCCATCAACGATATTACTTACATAAGTAACATTTCCCGCCATTCAGTTAACCGTGTGCGTACTTAACCCTGGCCCTGCGACCAGGTTGCTTTGTTATTGTGCAAGTTTCCGCAGAGTGCAGCCCTCCCGCGGGCACGTGGTATCGACCCTAGTGCGGGACTCAGCACGCGGAACTGCGCGCGCACCGAATATGGACCACACACTTGAATTTGAAAAAGGAATGGTTGGAAAAATAAATGAAGAACTTTTTTCTACTTCGATGTATTTAAGTCTATAATGAGGTTCTTATAGGTAGCTAATTTAATTAGTATATGCAAAATGCAAAATTTTACTCTACATGGGTACTATCAAGCCTGCGTTCTTCTCAGGGTTAGGCAAAGGTATACTGCTGGGGCCCCACGTAATAGGAGTCGATCCTATTGACATTAGCGGGGCACAAATCCAAACTACGAACTGCAACATTTAAACATATTTAAGAAGTTGGTGCAAGTGGCCCTAAGAATGTCAAAGAAAAACAATAACGCTTTTCTCGACCTGGGAAGCGAACCCAGGACCACAATGTAGTAGTCGCATTTACAATGACTAACGACTAGACTGTTATAATTATGTGTAAATCTTAATACAATTAAAATATTTGGAATATGGTACCGATTTTTTATGGCGTATTGCGGGCGTATAAAATATTTAAAATATATTTATAAAATTGTATACAAATATAAAAAATATCGCTTATAAACTTTGTAGGGGTATTAGTAATAACCCTAAAAAAAGTTTTTAAGCGAAATTACACCTGTAAACACAATTTGATAAACTTTGTAATTTAAAAAAAGATTGCCAAGTACCTACCTATTTGATATACTTACGGCTTTGTGTTGTTGTTAAAATAACAATTATTATATACATAATTTTATTATATTTATACATCCAATTTTTAATATTGTGTGAAAGTTCATAAAAGCAAGCAGTTCCAACTTTTATTAAGTAGGTACCTTAAGTAATGACATAACTGGAGTGAGAGCAATCGGCGCACGTTAGTATTTTTTATAAGACCGTTATCGTTATTGTTTGTCATATTTTAATTGATAAGCAAGCTAGTATTTACTAGTTAATCATTCATTAATTTCATGGAGGAAGAATAAAAAGTATTATAGAATATAATAAAGAAATTCATGACTTTTTAATTAGACATTTCTCCATCCAGGCACAAAAAAAGACAGCGTAGAAATAAATCATTAAACTCACAAAGAGTTAACTAGCGCGCGTGATAAACAGCATGTCAAACACTAACTGGCGCACGGATTTATCATGGAACAAACTCGAGCAGTTTACGCACTAAATGAATATTTCCCGGTAGCAAACGGGCAGCTTTATCGATAAGAGGTCGGCACGCGGGCTGCGGCACTCCGGCGGGTGAGCCGACCGCACGGCAGACGTCGCATGGCCGACCGGAGCAAATATCGCGTCGCGCCTCTGCCGGTGCCGACCAAAAAACAATACGCTTACATACCGTGCCCTAGGTCCGAGGAAGTCGGGACCGAGCTAGCCCTCCAACTCCTCCGGGGAACCCCTTACCATCACGAGGAACCCGAGACACCGCAGAAGTCGCCACCCGGTGAGTTTGACACTTGTGGCTGTTTAAAAAGTTTCCGTTGCAACTTTCGCGTTGGCGGGAAAAGTTTTCACGTAAGTTTTTAGGGTTGTTCGCTCCGATTTTCAGTGATGGGCAAAACGATTAATAGGACTCTGAATAGACGTTATTTGTTTAACTTCGTACTGATCAAATATGTTTACAAATATTTCTAAAAACTATTTATAAGACTTAGCGCCACTTGCACCAACTCGTTAAATGTGTTTAAATTGTATTTAAACACAAAATTTCTATGCAAAATCGTGTTTAAATACAACTTAAATATAATTATGAAGTTGGTGCAAGCGGCACTTAAAAAAATAAATAATAAATATAAATATTTAATAAATTTTTAAATAGAAAACAATTTTAAAATATCTGTTGATAAATTAAATTGTAACGACACAGATTATGAAAAAGATTTCACGCGAAGCTTGAATGCGCATCCGGACGAAAATTTTGCACGGTTAACATTCTGTTGCATTTGAAGGAAAACAAGAAGAAAACAGGAAATTCAACAATTTCTAGATTTTCTAAATTGTACCATAAATTACATTTCAGTATTATTAAGGCATTATCCATCATACGAATTATATTAGGATCGTATAATCTAAATATAATGATATGGTAAGTATTGGTTAGCATTACTTTTTTTACTTGGAACAGAAAAAATAAACAACTACTTACATAATTAATTTAATTTATGAATAAAAATCAGAATTAAATTATGTTTAAGACAGTCATAACAAAATTATTTGCACGTTCGATAGTCATTCATTATCCGTTAAAATTGGAACGCATTGCAATCTGTTGGGACTCATCGCCTGTCACCTTTGACTATCTATCCCTGTCACCGCGTTCTAAATTGTTTGTATGGAACATAATAACGCGTGTTATTTCTGAACGGAGACTCATTGATAAACAACGGTTACGTAGGTGCATCCCGCCCCTGTCCGTCAATGAAAATAGCTGAGGAATTTGTGGGTGAATTGACGTCATCCAGTCGAATCTGAATTAAACTTTCAACTAACGATTAGCAGACACATTACCTAGAAAAATAATAGTTCCGTAAAAGGCCACAGTTTTCGTTAATGACTGTTTCAGTAGGTTATTCATTACAAAACATACTTTTGGTATTGTCATCCAACAAAAGCGAAACTGCGACCGTGAACCATGACCGCAGAATTCTAGTTATTGTGGTGGGTTCTGGGCCGCACCGCAATTGGGTCATCAATATTAAATTATGGTAGATTGGTTCACATTTTTTAGTAATTCGAATTTACTTTAATGAGGTTGAATGGGGTTAATTTCGGCCAAACTTTTACGTGAGTAAACTTAGTATATAGTCCTCCTCATCGTTTTCGATGACGGCGACCCTGACTATTATTATTATTTTTTATTTTTATTTTTATTATCTATTTATATACTTATTTATTTTTTAGCATGAGCCCTTATGTGGCTCGCTAGACCGAACTTTGTCTTGAATATTCTATCACAAGTGATGCAGTAGAGTTGGCCTTGTGAGTTGTACGTGTATGTGTAGGAGGGCTTGGGTCTACTTTTTAGATATTGACGTTTGTAGTCAAGTGTTTCGAGCCGGTTTTCCTCAAAAGCTTTAATTTTGGTGTAGATGGTAGAGCGCCATGAGGACCTCTTTGCCGCGAGCTTCTCCCAACTTGTAGGGTCAATAGAGCAGGCGTTAAGGTGACGTTTGAACACATCCTTGTAGCGCAGATGCTGACCACCGTGCCTCCGCTTACCCTCTGCAAACTCAGAGTAGAATACAACTTTGGGTAGTCGCCAGTCATCCATGCGAAAGATGTGTCCACACCATCTGAGCTGACGCTGCATGAGAAGAGCTTCCATGCCGTACATTCCGGAACGACGCAAAACCTCAGTGTTAGGCACGCGATCTTGCCACTTGATCCTTAGGATAGATCTTAAACATCTCAGATGGTACATGTCGAGTTTCTTAATGTCTGTTTTGTAGAGGCACCATGTCTCTGCGCCATATAGAAGGACAGGTATGATTAGCGCCTTGTAAACGCTAATCTTTGTCTCTAGCTTGAGATCATGGGACTTCCAGACACGATCGTTGAGTCGTCCGAAATTGGCAGCGGCATTGGCAATGCGTGATGGTATCTCTGAAGCTAAGGTGTTATCCTGCCGGATATTGCTACCTAGATATTTAAAGTGCGATACTTCCTCTAGTGGTTTCCCATCTAGATTCACTTTAGCTCTATCAGCTTCGCATCCCCTCGGTGGCTGTTTAAGAATTTGGGTCTTGGAAGCACTAATAACCAGGCCGAATCTTTGACAGGATTGATTTAGTGCGTTTACGTAGTTCTGGAGGTGAGCCATACTGTTGGACATTAGGCACACATCGTCAGCATAGAGCACTTCTAATATTGTTACCTTTTGTATTCTGGATTTTGCCCTGAACCTCGAGACATCAAACACACCCTTTTCAGTCCGGAAGTTAAGTTTAATTTGACCACTACAGTATTGTAGAGCATCTCTCATGACAGCAGCAAAGTATATAGCAAAGAGTGTGGGCGCCATAACGCAACCTTGTTTTACTCCACTTGTTATTTGGATCTCCTCAGAAAGTTCGTTTTCATGCTGAACCTGCGCTTTCATGCCGATGTGAAATTGACGTATAAGGTTAACAAACTTCTTCGGATATCCAGATTTTTGGAGAACTAACCAGAGAGCTTCACGTGGTACTCTATCAAATGCTTTTTCCAGATCGACAAAGCACATGTAAAGTGGCCGTTGATGTTCGAGGCTTTTCTCTTGAAGTTGCCTTACGATACTTATTGCATCGATTGTACCCCTACTGGGACGGAAGCCACATTGGCTTTCCGGTAGGTACTTTTCCGCTACTTCACTAAGACGAGAATTAACAATATGTACGAGGATCTTACCGGCACTAGCAAGAAGCGATATGCCGCGGTAAGAACTGCAGTCGGAGACATCTCCCTTCCCTTTATATAGCTTACAAATCACCGCGTCTCGCCAGCCCCGAGGAATTTCCTCACTAGCCCAAACTCTTTCAACCAGGTGATAGAGCCTATTTATGATGGTGTTTCCACTGTATTTGTACACTTCTGCAGGAAGTTGGTCCATACCAGGTGTTTTTAGGTTTTTCAAACGTTTGACTGCCTTCACAAACTCTTCAAAAGATGGCGAATCATCTAAATTTTGGCGGACTGGTAGTTGTTCAAGCGAGTTTACATAAGACAGATCAGCACCGGTCGTTTCGGGGTTCAAAATATCGTTAAAATGTTCTGACCAACGCATAAGTACATCCTTTTTATTCGTTACTCTGTATTGTTTGTCCCTTGAATACATGGGTGCAGTTTTCCTAAAACGTGGGCCAAAAATTGCTTGTATGCCTTCGAAAAATCTACCAGCTTGGTGAGTATCAGCGCAGTGTTGCAATTCCGCAGCTTTATCGCTCCACCACTTATCCTTCAGTTCACGAACTTTTGATCTTAATTTATGTTGAACTTCCCTTCTTCTGTGCGCGTTTATTGTATCTGAGTTTAGTTCACGTCTGTGTGCCTCAACTAGAGTCTTGATCTCCTGATCCGATGAGTCGAACCAGTCTTGGTCCTTCTTTTTCATTCTTCCTACAGTATCCAACGCACAGTTGTGAAGATGTTTGGCAAATGAGCCCCACTCCTCTTCCACCGATAAAGAGTTAGTTTGAGGAGCACTAGCAGCAAATAGCGTATCCAATGTGTTGCCCAGTTCGGTTGAGGTGATAAGCTTTGAAAAGGCTAATTTAGGTGGAATTTTGTGAGGTGCTCGTCGTGGTGCTTTAAGCTCTAGAAGCATCTTCGATCTGATGAGACGGTGGTCAGTCCAACCCATAGCTCCACGCATTACTCTCGTTATAAGAACGTCACGCAGATCTTTACGGCGGACAATGACATAGTCTAGAAGATGCCAGTGCTTGGATCTTGGGTGCATCCATGTGGTCTTGAATTTCTCAGCAAGTCGGAAAAATGTATTTTTATGGCAAGATCAAATTCAGCACATAACGAAAGAAGGCGCAATCCGTTGTCGTTACATTTACCAACTCCATGTTTGCCAAGCACTCCGCTCCAGAGATCACATGCGGTGCCGACTCGAGCATTGAAGTCCCCCAACAAGACAATCTTATCATGTTTTGGGATACATTCAAGTATTTGTCGTAAGTGTAGGTAGAATGCCTCTTTATCCTCATCCGACGAAGGCAGAGTAGGAGCGTAGGCGCTTATGAGATGGACATATTTGTTATGAGAAATTGGCAATCGCAGAGTCATGAGTCGGTCATTGACACCTTTTGGTAAGTCACTCAGGTCTCGAGCCAGGTCATTGCGGATAGCAAAGCCTACGCCGTTACCCGCCCGTTCGCCGGCAGGGCGTCCACTCCAGTAATATGTGTAGCCACCAAGTTGTTCACATAGCTCTCCACTGCCACTCAAGTGAGTTTCGCTAATTGCAGCTATATCTATTTTATAACGGGCCAACTCTCTAGCTATGAGAGCAGTTTTTCTTTCTGGACATAAGTTACGGTCGTTATCTAGCAAAGTTCGAACGTTCCATGTAGCAAAGCAAAGTTGTTTAGGTTTAATAGTGTATCTCTTATTTTTCTGTATCTTGTGACCGCGTTGACGATGTCTAGATGTCCGCGGTTTGGCATCTAGATGATGGGTGAGACGGACTATTTTTAGGCCACCTTTTCTAGGCCCCTCCTCTATGCAGAGGAAAGCAGAGCGATCCTAAATAGGGCTGCTTTGTCATCAGTAGTGCTGCCGAACCCTGAGCCCCGCCTACATCGGCTCCGGGAGCGACCACTCTCTCCTGACCGCCTACGTGCAGGATGCTAACTAAGGCATCGGTACATCGTTACCTTAACCCCACTGCCAGCATCCCATCGCCGCAGGACTTTTAAATGCTCTAAACCAGTGTGAATAGCCAAGGTCATCTGCGCGTGACTTTATTTTAAGTGGACAAACGGTTGCGCTGGTGCAAGTCCACTCTCTCGTCCCACCCTCTGTAATCCAATGGACCGGGAAACCGGTACGATCGGCAGAGATTAGGATGCAGCGAAAGGCCGAAAACCACTAAATGGATCCTGGTAATCGCCCTTGAGGTGTTCGCATTACCTTGTTACACCGATAGTGAGGAGACAGTTTCATATCAGTGCGGGCTTATCTGGGATCGTCCGATAGCTACTCTACAGATGATCGTAGATGTAGCCCCCTTCTCTAGGTTTAGCCCACTGACGTGGTTTCCCGGAGTGTGGCCGCTGTGACTACAGCTTCTTGGAGCCACTAGAGAAGAGATTGTGGAGGTTAATTGTTAATGAACACTCCACTACACTCCAGAGTAAACTTAGATAATGGTAATGTACCTACTTCATACTGAAGGAGTGCATACATTCTTAGGTACGTTCATTCTTCAATATTTCTGGATTCATCTCGACACTGATTTTCCCTTTTTGGATATCTATTACAATTATTTAGTATCTAAATAAGTTACTATACGTATAGTTTATAGCGTTTGGACAAGTCTTCAACTTTTACATCTTACTCATATCTTTTTACTGCATCTACTTTAACTGCCTCTTTACCACCTAAAGGTTAAAATAAAATCTAGAAGAAAATGCCTAAGGCACGCTTTGAAAAACTTTTCGTGCTTACATACAAACTGTATAAGCTGTTATGCAGCAGTAGGTAGGTATGGCTTCTATCCTATCTGGTAGGTATAGTTATGGTAATAATTATACTATATGAATAATTTATAATTATTTTAGTAATTAACTTAGTAGAAACCCATCGTCAACTGATATGGTCTGATCTACATACCTTTGAAAATAGTTTTCTTCTACGTTACAATTAAGAGTATAAAATGAAATCGAAAGTGCCAAGATCTGAAGGCTGATTAAACTTTGATGAAACTGACAAGGGAGTGAATAAAAGTTTAGCCAAACTTGAATTTAATAACAGAAATAACCACAGCTTTCAACTGTTTTTTTATTCGTTTTTTTTAATTATGGCGCCACACTTTTTCCGTCGGATAGAGCGTTTTTGTAAGAATATCGACAGTCTATCGTACTTTAAATAAATATTGAAGGATAAAAAATATTGAAGGTAGAATATTTTAAGCTACATATTTTTAAGGTGTAAGTACCGACAGTATGATTAATAATTATTAGAAATAAAAAGCAGCGAGTTGCATCCGCTCGTAGTTGTGGTCTGCGTTTCCTATCAGGCGCAGACATAGGTAATAGAGGAAATTGTAGAGCTGCGAACTACGATAGACTTTGATCGATTGAAACTTTGAAAGAGAACAAATACAATCAATTGTTAGTGTTGTCAAACTCGACATTCAATTCAGACCGGCCGATGTTTTGGTAAAAATAATCTATCGGATAGGTATTGCATGTTTGTTTATCGAGTTTTACTAAATGATCGATATAAATTTAAGGTTTTATTGCAGTTTGATTATTTGAATGATTATATCACAGTTCTTGATAACTATGCATAAAGTACGTACTATTTCAAATATTTAGGTTAAATACAATTTTAAAATTGTGTAGATGTGATCCTTTTTACGATGATATTTTCGAATCTATATATATCTACCATTTCTTTTAACAAAACCGTTTGGCTCCGTGGGCTCTTACAGTTTATTCGTAACTTAGGTACATAAGTTCCACCATTCAGAGGTTAGTTAATTTGGGTTCCATAGCTAATTAACGAATCGCTAGAAATATTATAAGGTTATCAAAAAGATTTCGCATATTGTTATAGATTTTTAAAAAAGCCTTTTACCGTAAGTCACCTTCAGCCTTTGGAAAATCTTGAAGGCATTGGAATCAAAGGCAGTGCTCTTAAAACTTTTAAATCATATCTATCTAACAGATCGCAAATATTGAAGTTGGGAAATGACCAGTGTTGACGGAATGATTAACGAGAAAGGTTTATGCTTTCTCATCACGCTACTAATCTTAGCAACGCGGGTAAAACCGCAGGTCGGTCGCTAGTAATAAAATAAATAACAGACCATCATACCGGTATTCCCCCAAGGGGTTAAGCAGAGCATTTGTTCAATTTTTGTATCCAAAATCCGACCTACAATTAAGAATTTCATACAAAAACTCAATAATACTTTGCCCTAGGAATCGAACCCAGGACCTTTAGATTAGCAATCGCGCTTAGTATCTCTAGACTAATGATGCAACTAACTTAATTTGCTGTTAAATACTGAATACTTTAAATAATAATAGAACACACTTTGGCGTGTTCTTTTATTAACAAGTGACATATTTCCACAATAACAATTCCACTTTCTACAATTAGGTTTAGAACTTACAGTGTACTTAACTAGAGTTAAATTGCATTAATCGTCAGTTAAGCACATGGAAGTCAAAACATCCGCAATGCGACCGAGTGGTCACATCTCTGCTTTTGTTAGGAAAACCGAACCAAGCTGAATGTTTAATCACAGCTCATAAACATCAGGGATCCTTTGTCCAAAAGTAATTACAGGACACCAATTTTGTGCTTTAATACTTATAAGATAAAGTTAAGTTTGCGTCGCATTGTTATGAGTTCGCCAAAAATTGGCCAAGAGTATATCACTTTTAATTGCAAACTAGTAATTAAATTTTAGTAGTATAGGTTTAGGTTTTAAATCGACCATTAAACGTCTATCTTCCTTTATATTTAAATTGCCTCCTTTGTTTCACTGATACGGATAAGTTTTATGACATCATTAGTGTAAAAATATTGTATGGGATCAAGTAAAAATTATTTATTGTGCAGTTTTCCATGGTGTTTAAACAAAAATGTAGTGTGGGATGAATATGAGATCTTAGAAAATGGACACACATTGAGCAGACAACTTTTATTTCCACCTTTTCAGTCAGCTTTCAAGCAACGACCATCGTTTGCCCTCAAAATTCCCAATCCAAAGAGTATAATAATATATGACCCAATCTGCCAACCCAACAATACGAAAAGACGTCCTACCAACATTACTTTTTTCTGATAGTGTTGCTGCTATAAAATTCCAAAAACTAAAACGAATCCCGTATATGTAAATAAAGATGTAAATGTAGTTGTTTTGCTATGTAGTTGTTTGTTTTGTATAGGCACCTTGTATTTATTGTCTTTTTCTTTAGGTCCGATACTCAATTTACCGTGATTCCTCTACAACTAAGATCCAACATAAAAAAAATCACAACAACAGCAAATGCATGTTATATGTACCTAGTGTTATAGGACTACAACAAGTAAAATTGCGACATCAAGTATGAATCGAGCAGAACGAGACTTGCATTACGAGTGACACATGAATAAGTGTCCCCGATTTACTCGACACTAAGAAACCTTTTGTTCCAAACCGTGCAAGATGCAATACTGTCAGAAATTCTCGAATGGATAGAAATTCTGTTACGAATACCTACCTACCTATACTACCTACCTACTCAGAATGGGACTGAGAGAAGAAAGAGGGAGACTGGGAGAGAAGTAAAATAAATTGCAACGCAATTAAAAGATGAGCTATTTATTCCAACTAGCACTTGACCGAAATCTCCTGAAATCCGTGATATGTTATTCAATAGAACTTACGTCAAAGGTATGACAAGATAATCGTATCTAGAAACCATGTTATCTGTCTCGGAGATAATACGGGTTCGGATTACGCGGCATACACTATGAACCAATAACCGTAAACCGCACTGTCAAGCGTGATCTTTGTTAAGTCAAGCAGCTTTGTTAATCACAAAGTTCGATACTCTTTGGAGACGATATATTATATCTTAGCTAGTTTATTGACGCAGTTTAGGTACGTTGTTTGGACCTAAAGAATACATAGGCTTCACAACACCACGGAAAGAATTCTACCTACCTTTTTACAAATTCTGCGAACATAATGTATATTGTAGTGAGATCGAAAATTGGCACAAAAAGTCTATAATTTGGGACATACTCGTAGATTACACGCATAAAAATACAAAAGCGTTTAATATTTTAAAGTCTTTGATTAGATACTTGGAATATGTTTTTCTCTTTAAAAATACAGCTCCCCAACTTGAAAAACATCTGTGTCATCACGCAGCCTCGGGAAATACATACTTGAACATAACAGGAGACAATTATCTTCTAAGTCCTAATGGATAAAACGTACCTACAACAATAGGTAAAAACAGCCAAATTTTGAAAACATTACAGAACTAAAACTATTATTTTTTTATGGGATAGCGGGCAAAAATGCAGACAGATTGCCTGATGGTAAGCGATCACCGCCGTCCATGGACACCCGTAACACCACAGAGGAGTTACAAGTGCGCTGCCGCTAGTTTTCTTGAAAGTTTGTAGGTCGTATTAGATGCTAAACTAGGTAAAGCCTGTAATTACACTATATATAGAGAAGTAATATTGCCTTCTCTGGTCAGTTAAATCAGGATATGACTGTATAGTGTTCAAAGACTTTCGTTACTGACTGTACCTTTTCATCAACACATCGAGTTGTAAAACAGTATAAAATTATCTCGAATTTTATGGGCTTCTCCTACAAGGAGAGGCCAGCTTATATTACATACATACATACATAAAGTCACGCCTCTTTCCCGTAGAGGTAGGCAGAGACCACAGACTTCCACTTGCTACGATTCTGACATACCTCTTTAGCTTCATCCACACTCATCAATCTTTTGTACCTACTAACTCAGTACCGCAGTGACAAAGTACGGTAGATACAAAAGCATAATTATCTTTATTTATGACTTCCACGGAGTTTGTGTGAACAAAGCGCGATATTTTATCCTATTTCGTCACACAATACATTTTGTCATCTATCATTTTCATTGACACTTGTGTGGGCTAAGAGGTAATTAGTGCTTTAACACGTGTAAAGGCTGTCTAGCCTGTCTGTAGCTCTGTAGCCTGCCGGCTCTTTAGCGTAAGTAGTCTGCTGTTACTGACTACTAAAAATTACTGGGACGAAAATTCTTTCACCATTTGAATGCTACATTATTCCAAATAATTATTTAAAAAAGTTATTTATCTGCTTTTTTTTTATCTCACTATTATAATTTCAATTATTTATTTGATGTCTACAATTATTTTCCTATTACACTATATACTTACATAAATTACATAAAATTAATATATATATAAACTAAAACTAAAAAAACTGCGGCGCGGCTAAGCGTCAAAGTATTCATCGGCATCACTGTCGTCTGGTAACGTGCCCAGAAGGCTGGCAGCATTGCCACGTTGAATGGCTATGCTTATACGCTCCCCTAGAAACAAACCAGCCCTCTGGTCACGCGAATTGTCGACTAGTCTCCTTGAAAGTTCTTTATAAAGGAGACGAGCACTCGGACCCCTCGACCCGAGCGTTTCGACCCCAAACGGCTCAAAAATATAGTTACCAGAAAGGATACTATATTTACGCCGCTTGAGAGTCTCTGCAGCAGCAGCAGCAGCGCCAGCGCAGCCAGCTGAGCCTGAAAGATGTGATGGCGCAAGGGTATCAACACAGGTTGCGTCCCATCTTATCTTATCTTGTGTAGGGCCGAGGCAGCAAGGCCTCAGTGCACTTCGACCCAATGGGATCTTTTGTGCTTTCCCTAGATAACTTATTCCTCATCCCCTCCCAGTTCTACAAACAGCTCTTCCATGAGCTTTATAATGAGGCCTGGGGGAATGAGTCTGTAGTCCTCTGGTCTTGGATAACCCTGACCCAAGAGGCGCATTCGCTTTCTAGCCTTTGCATCGCATGTACACAGAAGGTGTTCCATGCTCTCAATTTCCCTTTTACAGGCCCTGCAGGCTGATGTCTCCGCTAGACCCATCTTTTGTAGGAGAGCATTAGTCCCGAAGTGTCCGGTCAGCGCCCCCATCAAAAGACGGGCCTGCCGCCTGCTTGAGTTCCAAATGGCATTTTGCCATTTCAATGAGGAACCTATGAATTTCTTGGAGTGAGCAAGTCCCGTGAGGCTCAACCACTCATCCATGTGCCTCGCCCTTGCGTACTCCCGAAATGCCGTTTTGACTGTGCTTGGGGCCAGTCCTACAAATGGTTCCGGTCCAATTAGTGAGGTCCCAGAACCTTCCCTAGCCAGCTCGTCAGCATGCTCGTTGCCCACAATACCCCTGTGACCAGGGACCCAAACAAGCCTGACCCTGTTTCGCTTTCCGAGCTCATTAAGAGTTCGGGCAGCGTCCATGATCAGCCTTGAATCGATCCTGTAGGAGGTCAGGGCCATGAGTGCCGCTTGACTGTCACTAAGAATGTAGATGGACCTTCCTGTGGTACCGCTACTTTCCATCTGTTGTGCACAGGCAAGAATAGCATATGTTTCCGCTTGGAAAACTGTAGCTAGTTTGCCCATGCTTTGACTGACCTTATGGTCCCTTGCATAAATGCCCGCCCCTGTACCCGACTCGGTTTTCGAACCGTCAGTGTACCATATCAGACTGCCCTCCTCTGGTGGGTCAAGTCCCTTCATCCATTCTTCCCTTGACGGTAGATGAACCTTGTAAGATCTCTTGAACCAAAACATGGGCTGCATTTTGTCGCAGTGCATGTTCGTTAGTTCGTCAAGGCCTTCCTGTATTTTAAGCTTTGTGTGTCTAGTTCTAGGCTTAGAACTATCCCACAGGCCATTTATTGCCAGTCTGTGTAGTGCAAGACGGGCCTCAGTCTCTATGACAATATGTAGCGGTGCAAGGTTGAGTACCTTTTCCATCGCCGCTGTTGGTGTGGTTTTGAACGCCCCTGTGATAGCTAGGCATGCCGTTCGCTGTAGTTTAGCGAGGGCTTCCCTGCATATCCCTAGTTGCGTCCTGGGCCACCAAACAATGCTGCCATATGTGATGATTGGTCTAACCATCATGGTGTACAGCCACTGCACAACCTTTGGTCTAAGTCCCCAGGTTTTGCCATACGCTGAGCGACACATACCCAAGACTCTTAGAGCCTTGGCTATGGTACTGTTCAGATGTGTTCGCCACGTCAGTTCTTTATCCAGGGTTACCCCTAAATATTTTACCTCTGAGTCCCAGTTTAGTTGCTTGCCATAAAGCCGAAGTTGGCCAAGGCCTGATAGCAGTCTTTTCCTAGTAAATGGAATGACAACTGCCTTGTTTGGATTGATAGAGAGGTGATTCTCTTCGCACCACCTCTCTACTTTAAAAAGAGCCCTTTGGATCAGATTTGAAACCGTGTTCGGGAATTTGCCATTGACAAGTATGACTATGTCATCGGCATATCCCACGGTTAGCAAAGGGCCCTCATTGAGATTGCTTAGTAGTGAGTCTACCACTAAGCACCACAGTAACGGTGACAACACTCCTCCTTGTGGACAGCCTTTGGTCGTCCTAACGTGGAGTGTGTCCCCTCTAAGAGTGGAATGAATGATCCTACTCCTTAGCATACAAGTCACCCATCTGATGATGGTTTGGTTGATGCCATGTTTTTCTGCAGCTCGCTGTATCGATTCAAAGGTTGTGCGGTCGAAGGCTCCCTCGATATCAAGAAAGGCTCCGACACAGACCTCCTGCGATTCCAGTGCCGCCTCTGCGCGGCTTACGACGTAATGTAATGCCGCCTCTGTTGACTTCCCTGCCTGATAGGCGAACTGAAGCCCATGGAGAGGGTATCTCTTTAGAGGCCCCTCTCTAATATACCTATCAAGCATTTTCTCAAGCGTCTTGAGTAAAAACGATGAGAGGCTGATAGGCCTGAAAGCTTTGGCATCTTCATAATCTCCCTTGCCAGGCTTAGGTATGTAGGTTACTTTGACTTTCCTCCACCGCGCAGGTATGTATCCAAACGCTACGCACGCCTTATACAGCCTGCATAAGTGCGGTATCAGAGTCTCAGCCCCCTCCTGTAATAAAATAGGATAGATCCCATCCGGTCCAGGGGCCTTGAATGGTTGGAAACCCATCACTGCCCACCTGAGCCTATGTTCATCTACCACCTTTTTAGCAGTATCCCAGTCAGCCCTGGTGGTGCGAATAGATAGCTCCTCCAGGGTCACTGAGTCCTCCTTATGGTTGCGTCCCATACCAAAGGCCTACCCATTTTCCAAGGCAAAAGGGACATACCATCTGGTCTTGATTATGTCTTATTACAATTATGTATGATAGGGCTTTGTTCGCTTTTTTATCGTAACCATTTACCAAATTATCTAAGCTATGTAAAATTTATCTTTACGGACCCACTACGTTTTCAAGGATGCCGAATTATTGATGAAACTTTGACAGTCAAAGTCGCGATATCTACTATACTTTTTTTTTTAATAACTGTCATATTAACAGTTACAGTTCTATGATAAATGTCCAGTATAATTAATGCGTCATGTCCATGACATCACAGTCATTATTGTAATAATACTATAATAATAATAATAATAGGCCCCCCAAATTCCAACCTTACGTCCGGGCTGAACATCTAGTCCACGTGGGGGGCGGAACGTGTAATATAGTATTACTATATGGTATTACTATGTATATAACTATATATGGTATTGCGATATACTATTACTATATGGAAACCTACACGGCCAACAGGGCAATGGAAACCCATAAAACATGGAGAATACAATTAGAGAGATACGTATAGGGCCGCTGCCTGGGGGCCGCCAGGGCACGTCTGGAGCTGGCGCTGGACGTGGCAGCATGCGGACCGCCAGTGGTCGTCGATTGAACAGGCGGGTCACGACCACTCAAGATGCTACAGCCGACAACATCCACACTAACACACCCACAGACAACACTCCAATTGAAACGGAAAGTAGTGTTTTGCGGGAAATGCTTCCCGCAACCACCCTTGCCGGCAGAAATAGACAGCGGATGAAATGGACTGATGATGTGAACCGACAGTTACTCCGTTGCTATTACACAGTCACAAATTGCGAAACTAATCTCACAGGATATCGTCCGTCTTTATATGCAAAGTTTATAGAAATATACCCCGACTTAAACATCTTATCTGAACAAAGATTAGCTGATCAAATTAGAGTCATACACCGCAATAATAGAATTACAGCTACAGAAAGAGAAAATATTAAGAGAGAAATAGCAGAAGAAATAAACAATGATATATCCATATTACCCTCGCGTACTCGTAACACACCGCGACTCAGATCAGCAGATTTGCCTGTTACACAAAGCAATTTAGAAGAAGTTGTAGAAGAAACCCATTTAAATACACAACACATATCACTTTCATATACACATACAGAATATCAACAAACACAAACATCAGGCACTCAATCATCTCAACCAGACTCAACACTAATGGAACGATTTTCACAGTCATCAACACAAACACAAAACATACAGACTGAAACAACTATCGAAACCGATAATATACAAATAGAAAATATATTTAATGAGAACATAATCAAATATAAAGGTACAGACCCTACAGTTCGCCCGAATATACCGAAACTCAAAATTACACATCAATCCAAACTTACTGTAAACACGTTAAACCATCTAATAAACATTGAACTATCACACAATGAAAATCTGAATATAGAAGATATACAAGATTTAATATACTGTGCAGCTCTGTCTGCAACTACGCTACATAATAATAAAAAAGTCATTGATAACTCACACCAGAGTAATAATAGGAATAGTAAACCAGCATGGGAAAGACGTATAGAAACTAAAATTGCTAACTTGAGAAAAAACATAGGAAGATTAACCCAATATATTAAAAACAATCTCTCCACTAAGAAACGAAATAAGATAGAAAATACATATAAAAATAAGGAAGAAGTAATAGAAGATATAGATTTAAAAACTCAAAAACTTCAGGCACTTTCTAAGAGACTACGTAGATATAAGAAATCCAACCAGCGACATAAAGATAACATAATATTCAACACTAATCAAAAACTCTTTTACAGGAATTTCGATAACGAATCTAGTATTAAAGAACCACCTAACATTGCAGAAGTAGAAACATTTTGGGAAGATATATGGTCAAAACCGGTAGAACATAATAATCAGGCAGAGTGGATAAAGGCAGAAGAAGAAATAGGACCTTTAAACCCAATGACAGAAATATTAATAGATAAGGAAGACGTAGAACTAGCGATAGGCAAAACACTTAATTGGAAAACACCCGGGCCTGATAAAATACATAATTATTGGTTAAAATACTTTACAACTACACACCAACACATTGCAACTGCTTTTAACACCCTTATTAGGAACCCAAATTCTATACCTATGTTTTTCACCCAAGGAAATACATATCTAAAACCCAAAGGACCAGACACTACAGACCCCGCTAAATACCGCCCAATAACATGTCTCCCGACTTTATACAAACTTCTCACATCCATCATCTCCCAAAAAGTAAACACACACCTCATACATAACAATATTATAGTGGAAGAACAAAAAGGCTGTAGGAAAGGCTCTAGGGGCTGTAAAGAACAGTTAGTAATAGACTCAGAAATACACAACCAAGTTAGGCAGACACATAGAAATCTTTACTACGCATACATTGACTATCAGAAAGCATATGATAGTGTTCCCCATTCGTGGCTTCTACAAATTCTAAAAATATATAAAATAGACAATACACTCATACAATTCCTACAACAAACTATGCAAAAATGGACAACTACACTACACATAAACACAGAATCACAAAAACTAATATCGAAACCAATAAAAATCTCAAGAGGCATATTCCAAGGAGATTCGTTAAGTCCGCTATGGTTTTGTATGGCATTAAACCCACTTTCCCAAATCTTAAATAACACAGGACACGGATATCAGCTGCATAGGGAGGATAACATAAAAATAACACATTTACTTTACATGGACGATATCAAATTATATGCTGCAAGCAGACAACAACTAGAATATTTATTAAAAGTTACAGAAGACTTTAGCACTGACATCAAAATGAACTTTGGAACAGATAAATGTAAAATAAACAGTATAATTAGAGGAAAGCACCACACAACTGACCCATACATACTTACACAACAAAATGCACTAATAGATAAAATGGAGGTTACTGATACATATAAATATTTAGGATACTGCCAGAGCACGCGGTTAGACCACGGTAAGATAAAAGAAGAATTAACAAGAAAATACACACAAAGACTCAACAAAATACTTAAAACAGAACTATCAGCAAGAAACACGGTAAAAGCTATAAATGCATATGCAGTCCCTATACTCACCTACTCATTTGGCGTTATTAAATGGTCAGCTACAGATTTAGATGCAATTAATAGACTAACAAGAACAACATGCTATAAACAACATATACACCACATACACTCAGCCACAGAAAGGTTTAATCTTAAAAGAAAATTAGGAGGCAGAGGTTTGATAGATATTAAGAATCTACACAGTAGACAACTACACAACATCCGTACATACATGTTAAGTAAAGCCAAAGATAGTCCCATTCATTCAGCCCTTACCAAAATATCGACATCAGGCACACCATTAAAATTAAACTGCAGTGATTACAATCCGCTAGAAAACCATTCGTCAGATGAACAAAAAATTGCAAGCTGGAAACAAAAATCACTTCATGGCAAATATCCTAATCTTATACAACAAGAACACATAGACAAGGAAGCATCTACTGCATGGCTTAGAAAAGGGAATATATATAAAGAAACAGAGGGGTTTATTATTGCCATTCAAGACCAGATAATAAAAACTAAAAACTACCAGAAATATATAATGAAGGATAGTAACGTAGTCTCAGACAGATGCAGATTATGTAACACACAACAAGAAACCATAGATCATATTACAGGGGGATGTCCATTCTTGGCTAATAAACAATACACAGAAAGACACAACAACGTAGCTAAACAAATATACCTGCAGATAGCAAAAAAATACAAGTTAATAGATAAAATAGAACCATATTATAAATATAAGCCAAAAAGTGTATTAAATAACGAAATTGCCAAGCTATACTGGGATAGGGATATAATTACAGATAAAACAACACAGAATAATAGGCCAGACATAACATTAATTTTAAAAGAACAAAAAATAACATATTTAATAGACATATCGGTACCAAACTCAGAAAACTTACGAAAGAAATACACAGATAAAATACAAAAATATATACCTTTAGCGGATGAAATAAGACAGATGTGGCAACAAAACACAGTTAAAATAATACCAATAATATTATCATCCACCGGACTCATCCCTAAGACACTGCACACATCACTTAAAGAATTAGATCTTCACAAATCCACATACATTCCACTCCAAAAATCAGTTATAATTGACACATGCTCCATAGTACGGCGATTCCTGACATCCACTACACAAACACCTTCTTCAGTAGGAAACGAACCAACACACTTGGCGTAAGCCCGTGGTTGGCACGTCACACTCACCAGCAATGCTGAGAATTGAAACGGATACGTAACATATAATAATAGTGGCTACTCGCGTGCAGCTCTGATATATTGTCAGCGCATTGCCGATATATATCTATACTAGGTATAAACTTATAAACTTATTTTGGCCTCATTAGCCTAAGTAACTACTGGAGAAACTGGGCTCAATTCTCAGGTCGTTAAAACAGTGTTATTGGGTTCATCTATAAAAGTCTCCGTAGCAGATTGAAGTTTGTATTTGTTCCCGGTTAATAGCAATAGGCTCGGCCCCTATAAGACCTAAACATACCGGCGAACTGTGGGAGTACATTAGTACCTGCTCTGCCTAACCCTTCGGAGACTACAGGCGTGGTTATAGTTAAAGTAAGAATTACATAATATAATAGTGTCAAAAAAATCACGTCGTTTATCAATGAAACATGTTTCGTAAAATTTAACAATATTAGGCTGTAGGTAATACTTTGTGAAATGGGAACTATTTACAAAGACAAATCGCACCGACAAACATGAAATATCCCAGTCTAAGCGTAAATATTTGTACAACAAGATTCAACAAAATATTTGTTTCCACACCACAGAGATGTCGCGATCGAACCTGTGGATCTTATCGGAGATAACATACATTATTATTAATTTTTGTGTTATCAATGTTTAAAAGCTTTGTTTGAGAAAGGAAATCTCATAACGTAATCATTCAACCAGCCTTTGCTCTCTGAAAAGTAAACGCCCCCCCCCCCTAAGCTAGGTAATCCAGAAAAACTATTCCAATCAAGCTACCGATACTTTATTTACGATCTGTAGATTACTTATATGAATTGTTCCAAAAGTTTTATGACAATACTAGCTTCTGCCCGCGACTTCGTCCGCGTAGCGTGATGATATATAGCCTATAGCCTTCCTCAATAAATGGGCTATCGAACACTGAAAGAATTTTTCAAATCGAACCAGTAGTAGTTCCTGAGATTAGCGCGTTCAAGCAAACAAACAAACAAACTCTGAAGCTTTATACATTTAAGTATAGATTTGATGACGCGTTTGGCTTAGCCGTCCGCTACTCCACTATAAAGTCATGTAAGTCTAAAAAATAATGTCTTAGAATTTCAAGATGGCATACCTGCATACAGTATATAAATCGTGACAGGTTTTCTACGAGCAGGTGTCTGGTGCCTACCCTGCAATAACTCACTCAAGTTTTTAAAGCAACACATTTCAACACGACGTTTTTGTTTGCGGAAAGCACAAAGGTTACCAAGTGCAGATGTTTTTCTACCTACTGGGAATGTGAAGCTAGGAATAGCGTTATTATGTCCGAGTAAAATACACTGGCCTGCAAAAGTAGGTACAGATAGTTCAACTCAGTTGTGCGCGCGGCCCTATGTGTGCGTGGGCTTGTAAATATACAACTTTCATTCGTGTGGCAGTGACGCGGCAGTGGACGACGACTGCCGCGTCACTTGAGTTGAACTATCTGTATCACACTTTTAAAATTGCAATAACTTTTTAAGTGCACAAGATAAACTTTCGAAATAAAAAGTACTTGATAATATTTGTATAGTTTCTAAGAAAGCTGATAAAATTAGCTATAAAACTTTATTTTTTATACTCTAAATTCTATAGTTTTAGGAAAAGTTTTTCTTTATCTACTATACTATTTCTTATCTTATAATCGTCGCAGGAATATGATAATTACGGAAATCGGTGGAGTTTTTAAATTTCGTTGCATGCACTGTTTGCTTATAATTAGTTATGCTTATAGTATAAAACAATACCTATATGTTTACATATATTTAAGTATTATTGTAATAAGAACCACTGCTAACGAACCTGCTATAATATTATTGTTCGACCTGGAGATTGAACCCAGAGTCTCACACTATCAACAGCCACGCTTGAGACACTAGGCCACGCATTTTCTTTAAAAAATATTTTTCCTTTTACGTTCATAAATGTTACTTTTCAAGTAAGTACGTACAATTTTCAACAATACAAACATGACCTGCAGATCTTTACGTTCTCAGTAAAAACAAAATAAGGGTAGGTACTCAGCAAAAATATATAATTTGCACGATATTGCGTTTCCTTTCGAAGTGTAGCTACTGAGGGAGCATATTATGTACATTGGGACATGTGTTGCTCGATTGGATCCTGTCTTCCCGGCGTCCACCATAAACGTAGGGAAACAGCGTCATATTATGGGAATTTCTATGAAGTATGTTACGAGTAGACAAATGCCACGGATGAATATGTCTCTCTAGCATTTCTTATGACACGTCACACGGAGGATTTTTTTAATAAATTTCCACAGTGGTATCCCAGCATAAAGTCTTGAGTTCGATTCTAAGGCACGAACTTTTGAATTTTCGAGATCATGTGTAATCATTTATTTCAGGAAATTATTCATACACATTACAAACTACGTAGGTTAATCATTCATTATCAGTCGCTTAAACGGTGAAGGAAAAATCATGAGGAAATCTACATGACTGAGAGATTTTCTCGACGGCTTGTAAAGTAGTGAGCACTCAGATTGACAACATATGCTCGTTATGAAAGCCAATAAATTTTATTTGATTGCGTACATATGCGCACTGCGGTTGAAGCAGCTGTTTTTTCATTCAGATTGTGACTAACACAGCCACAATCCGTAAAGTTAAGTCCGACTAATATTTGTTCTTTTTCAGCCCGATGTCCGATTGAAACTCAGACTTTTAAGTACAGGTTTCCAAAAGATTAAGATAGGTAATTAATAATAATAGAATAATTTGACGATACGTTTATGTCGCGACTAAGCGATTGGCTTCTGCGCCACGTGTTGTGGGTTCGATCCCCACACAGAGCTAATATTTATCAAACCTCCAGATAGATCCGGGTCTAGGCGTTTGTGTATGTGACAATTTGTATTTATAAAAGCACCCACGACATTGGAGAAAATTCTAGTGAGGCCGATGTTTTTTTTAAATATATTTCCACAGAAATTGATGTACACACGGTTATACATTAAGCTATCATCATATTGAAAACAGATTTCACTTCTCAAACCAAATACTAAAATAGTTATATAGGTACCTACTATCAGTTACTGGAAATACAATCTATACTAATATATAAAGCTGAAGAGTTTGTTTGTTTGTTTGTTTGCTGAACGCGCTAATCTCAGGAACTACTGTTCCGATTTGAAAAATTATTTCAGTGTTAGATAGCCCATTTAATGAGGAAAGCTATAGGCTATATATCATCACGCTACGCGGACGAAGTCACGGGCAGAAGCTAGTATAACATATTCCGGACAATACAACGTAACACTTGAGTTTTACTTTTTAGAATACAAGGACTTTCAGCACACTTCCTTCGCCTTCATTAGACATTTAAGAGGGTGCGCATGATAAATATAAATGTAACCTAGGCTTGAAAACCTTGAACAGGTACCGAAGACCATGTTTATGCATGATATAACCATAACAGTAATATACAGAAGGCCCATTTCACGAATCACGAAAACAGAGTACTAAATAAATAAACAAAAAAGGCCGTTAAAAGCTAAACAGAGCATGATTTCAGTAGCCTTTCCTCCGTAATATAGACCTTTACGTCATAAGAACAAGGGTGAAAATAGCATAACCAACAAGGCAAGGACAAACGTATTTGCTGCTCCTCCTTTTGATGTTATCCCATTATCGATATCATTATAGTTATTATAATTACAGATACCACCCTTTTTATTGGTAGGTATATTCATCTAAAAGCTTTAATTTAGTGCTAAATCATAATGTGTCGTGCGTCTTGATTTTAATTTAATCTAACTTTTAACCCTTTGAGCTCTTCAATTCAAACTGTCAAAACAAGCACGATCTCACAAACATACGTCAATTTCCCGCCACGCGCGGTCCGTTACTAGCGTTGGGTCCGATCGGACCCACAAGAGCCAGCGAACATTTCGTGTTTTTATATTTGGGTCCGAGCGGACCCAACAAGAGCCGATGAGGTGACATGCACATGAATATTATATTATAGAGGCAGGCATGGTATTAAGTCATAGGGATTCTCAGCCAGTTATCCTTAGAATGATGCAGAAACATAACATACCATCACGCCTGTTTTCCGAGGACGAAAATCTAATTACACTTTGTTTGATCTGGGAATCGAATCCTGAATCTCTAGCGTAGCAGTCGCCCTTAGGAGCTCTAGAATAATGAAGCTCAAACCTAGCACATTGTATTTAGGTGCACAAAAACAATGGAACAATGAGCATTTTCAAATAAAATGACATGACAAGCTTTCTAAAACTTCAGTCTACAGAGTGGAACTTCTGTGCTGACTTGTGAAGTCAGAACTTAGCATATTCCATAATATGATCACTCGTCTCTGGGGGAGATCTCTGTTCTAATGACTCATGTTTCCCAAGGGTTGGTCGCAAATGCGAGTTTTTGCTAAAGTTAAGTTCTTAATATTTAATACTCAATACTTTATTGCATTCCATAATGTCTACAGATGTATATATTATAATATTAAAGACTTAATTAAGGAATCTGTCGGGCACAGCAAAGTTTATACAGGTTTGTAGAAGAGAGGAGTGTTTTAGAAAAAAATTATATTATTTGTAGTTCGTTACGACCTACATAATATGATATTGAACTAAATGTTAATATTCCATTGTCAAATATTCTAAATGTAAATATTCTATTCTCTACGGTGACCTGAATGACTTTAGTTTTGACTAAAACTCGATCACTTATCTCACTGCTCTGACTACGTGCCCACGACTACACATACAAGGAATTCTTTTTCAGTAGGTTTTATTAAATTATTCTCTTTGCCGACTTCTTGCAGGCTCATCGCCACTTGGAAGTAACTGTTCATAATTTAAACACTCCGCTTCAGCTATAAAAGGCTAATTTAAACTTATAAATCTCCGGCAGTAAAAAGTTTTGTTAAAAAAGTTTAGATTACGATTTTATGTTCTGTGGTTAGTGTTGTTACAGTTAGAGGTGAAAAGTTTCAAACTTTAACTTACTACTGAAAGGTTCTTGAGGTTTTTCTACGTTATAGCCTCTTTCACACTTTTCCTTGGCACTCTTTCCTTGTTTTAATGCACCATCACGCCTGTTTTCCGCGAAGGGTTAGGCAGAGGCGTACTAATGTACACACCCACAGTTCGCCGGTATGTTTCGGGAGAGCCTATTGCTGGGCACAAATTCCAAACTCCGAGCTGCTACTAGGAATTTCATAGAAAAAACCCAATAAAACTGCTTGACATGAGAATTGAACTCAGGACCTCTAGCAAAACAGTCGCGCTCAGAACCATTAGACTAATGAGGCAATTAGTATTGACGTTAATTATTATTCTTTAACGTTACGAACGTTAATTGGATGTACATTAGTAGGCCTCTGCCTAACCTTTCCGGGAATACAGGCGTGATGGTATGTATGTATGTTTATGAAACCAAATTTGGCTCAATTTATAAATTAAGGTGCTTTACAATTCAGACTGACCGGCGTTGTGGCTTTTTAGGGATATACGTAGGTACTTATTTTGTTTTTAATTCACGGCCCTGCGCTCTGCGGAACCATACATTTCCTTTGCAGGAAGGCTGGTTACTTAGTGACTTCACGTCCAATTCAGTGTTGTGGTTTTTTATATATCTACAATATGTATGGATTATATTATCTCAATGCAAATTTTTCTCTAATATTCCTCAGGTATTTTTTTATATCACTAAGGTTGCAAAGCAGCTCAATAAGGTCAATATTACATTTAAAAAATATATTGTCCCGCAGTAGGATTTCGAAGAAATAGTTTTTTCGTACAAGGTTACTTTTTATTTCATTCAGTGTAAATCCCGTTCTAAACATTCACCAATGCACTGTGAATTTGGATATTGTACCTTGTCCTTTTAGATGTTAATGTGAATTTAAAATTGATGGAAAGTATAAAGGGAGTCACGTTAAGCACGCTATTCAAGTACCTACTCTTTCATGATCTGATTGACTGAAAATAAATCTGTTTCGGGTTTACATGTGTGTGGGTCATTGCGGATCATTAGATCTTAACAAACAAGCTAGGGTTCAGTAACAAAATCCATTAATCATAAAGATTTTGTAGCCTGTAACTGCATGAGTTTCTTCTCAGCCTGTGGAGAGGAAGTTTTGCAAGAGCCGAGCATCAATGAAGAATGTTTCGAAATCGGGGTATTTTCCTTTTGAGAGCTTCCGATGCATGCGCTGCGTAAACGATTAAAGTTTCGCAAAAATCATATATGACAGAATTGTTCCTCTTTAAAAGTTCTAAAAAAAAGTCCGCGACAGCATATGTCTATCTTTTAAGGTTGGCTCACTATAACCGTTTTTATGCTGACTTTGTTCTAAAATTCGTTTTTTTTTCCTTTTGAGAGCTTCCGATGCAGCTGAAGAGTTTGTTTGTTTGTTTGTTTGGTTGTTTGTTTGTTTGTTTGTTTGTTTGTTTGCTTGAACGCGCTAATCTCAGGAACTACTGGTTCGATTTGAAAAATTCTTTCAGTGTTAGATAGCTCATTTATCGAGGAAGGCTATAGGCTATATATCATCACGCTAAGACCAATAGGAGCCGAGCATCAATGAAGAATGTTTCGAAATCGGGGTATTTTCCTTTTGAGAGCTTCCGATGCATGCGCTGCGTAAACGATTAAAGTTTCGCAAAAATCATATATGACAGAATTGTTCCTCTTTAAAAGTTCTAAAAAAAAGTCCGCGACAGCATATGTCTATCTTTTAAGGTTGGCTCACTATAACCGTTTTTATGCTGACTTTGTTCTAAAATTCGTTTTTTTTTCCTTTTGAGAGCTTCCGATGCGTGCGCTGCGTAAACGATTAAAGTTTCGCAAAAATCATATATGAAAGAATTGTTCCTCTTTAAAAGTTCTAAAAAAAGTCCGCGACAGCATATGTCTATCTTTTAAGATTGGCTCACTATAACCTTTTTTATGCTAACTTTGTTCTAAAATTCCAAATGCATTATTTGCGTAGGTGTTTTTATAAACATGATATTAATCCTTAACCATATAAATACGTTATTCATCAGCCCTTAGAGCGTTTGTTTTGTATCCGTGCGGACCGAGCTTAGGTCCGCTCGGACCCAACAAACGCTCTAAAGGACATAATTATCCTCATTTAGCGTTCTTTTATTATTCCTGTTCCCGTGACATATTTTACTAAAGTTCCGCTCGGATACTCAATACTCAATTATCAACTAACAATATTGGCTATATCTTGAAGTGAGCTTCAATCAAAACATACTACAAGCCGCTGAAGGGGATCATCATCTGCTTACCACCTATCAAGTGCCACCTGCCAAGTTTGCTTGAACGCGATAATCTCAGGAACTATTGGTCCGATTAGAAAGAATCTTTCGGTGTTAGATGGTCCATTTATTGAGGAAGGCTATCATCCCGCTAAGACTAAGTAACTATTCCACGCGGACGAAGTCGCGGGCGGAAGCTAGTAATTAATATATATCTATACTAATCTATACTTCTATACTAATATATAAAGCTGAAGAGTTTGTTTGTTTGTTTGTTTGCTTGAACGCGCTAATCTCAGGAACTACTGGTCCGATTTGAAAAATTCTTTCAGTGTTAGATAGCCCATTTATTGAGGAAGGCTATAGGCTATATATCATCACGCTACGCCGATGAAGTCGCGGGCAGAAGCTATATATAATATAATAAAGCTGAAGAGTTTGTTTGTTTGTTTGCTTGAACGCGCTAATCTCAGGAACTACTGGTCCGATTTGAAAAATTCTTTCAGTGTTAGATAGCCCATTTATTGAGGAAGGCTATGGGCTATATATCATCACGCTACGCGGACGAAGTCGCGGGCAGAAAATAGTCTTAAATAAAGATAATCTGAAATAAAAGAACAACTGGTGCAAAAAAAACAAACGACATTATTCGAAGTTCAAAAATTAATTTGGTTTCAAAAGATTGATTTGACTTACCGCAATGCTGGCAGCGCACGGCAAGAACCTTGTTACGAGTACACATACTTTCGTGTACAAAAAGATTAGTGATTACCTACAGTGTATAAGCACAATGATAAGCACAAACACAATACATCAAGTTGTCGCAACTGATAAAAACAACTAGTGATTCTTCTCTGCAAAGAAACGTTCCAATTTACAAAGATAAAGATGCTAAACAAATAAAGTGGTTATACAATAATTGTCGTCTCCTTTTTACTAGCGGTATAGCCACAAAAAGTAAAATGTGATATTGTGATATTATGATAATGACAGCTTTATTGAGGAACAGTATGAATAGGTTAGAATATGTACCCGTAAAAATAATCAATAGTTAGAAATAAAATCGATTAATCCTCTGTAGAACGATAGACTATCAAAAGTATAGTTTACGATTAAAGAAACACTTATACATGTACTTCCACAGGTTTTTTCATAAAAAAATACGGAATATCGTTAATTTTATGGTATTTTGATCTTTCGATATTTGGACGCTGTTATCAGCGCCATGATCGCGGTGTGACTGAAGAATGCGGGTACATGACAAATAAACTAATTATTACGATTTTTGTTGTACTCTCTTTTTAAGACTGGACTTGTCGCCTTGGTACCTACAATGACACATCTATACAAATATATAAAACTGAATTTTGTTTGTTTGTTTGTTTGCTTGAACGCGCTAATCTCGGGAACAACTGGTCCGATTTGAAAAATTATTTCAGTGTTAGATAGCCCATTTATTGAGGAAGGCTATAGGCTATATATCATCACGCTACGCGGACGAAGTCGCGGGCAGAAGCTAGTTACTTAATATTCCTGCAGAATAACAAACATCAAAGATAGTGTTAAAAAAACTGAAGACAGATTTATTTAAGATCTTGTTTGCTTTTTTTATTAAAATTGAGATCCCCTGAGATAGAGATGTATCACACTCGTAAAAATGCGAATAATGGCAACAATAAATAGTGTTGAACCAATGTCGGATCGCAGATGGCATTCACCGCATTCATTCGATTATTATCGTTCGGGGACTCATTCGTTCAATTAATTTTAGGATAATTTTGTATGAGAAATGGTATTCCACTTTTATGTATGACAAATGTTATCAAATTATCAATAAGTATATTAGAAACATTTAAAAATACCTGATGTTCTGTTAGCTGCTCCCATAATATACATAAGCGAATTATTATGCAAATAGGGATGCCAGTTAGTTTCTTACTGCATTAGAAGGGTTCTTCGTTCTTTCTCATTAATTTCATCCATTCACACTATGGTGTTTCCCTGCATAATTTAAATTGAAAGGATTGTCAGAAGGCGAATTATCTTGACACTGTACACAACCTCCCGGTGGCTTAGTGGTCATAACGTCTGGCGTACCTAGCCAGAAGACGCAGGTTCGAATCCTGCCTGCGAGTCGAATTTTTCCTTCACTAAATAACTTTATAAAATTAGCATGAAAAATGCAAAAAAATCACAAAAAGTTAGTTAACAGGTATGGTAGCATCGTACGACATAGAACTAACCGTGAGGTAAGTCATGTCAGTTGAGAGGCAAAGTAACTTGCCTTTCAATAGATGTTACTGACGTCACCTTTAAGACGTAAGTTCAGAATGTGAAGGCAAATTTCGACATGGCAGGTGGGACTCGCGGTGGCTTAGTGGTCATAGCGTCTGGCGTACCTAGCCAGAAGACGCAGGTTCGAATCCTGCCTGCGAGTCGAATTTTTCCTTCACTAAATAACTTTATAAAATTAGCATGAAAAATGCAAAAAAAATCACAAAAAGTTAGTTATCAGGTATGGTAGCATCGTACGACATAGAACTAACCGTAAGGTAAGTCATGTCGATTGAGAGGCAAAGTAACTTGCCTTTCAATAGATGTTACTGACGTCACCTTTAAGACGTAAGTTCAGAATGTGAAGGCAAATTTCGACATGGCAGGTGGGTCTCGCGGTGGCTTAGTGGTCATAGCGTCTGGCGTACCTAGCCAGAAGACGCAGGTTCGAATCCTGCCTGCGAGTCCAATTTTTCCTTCACTAAATAACTTTATAAGAGTGTTGTTTAAACTGGAAATTTGATTTTTTTATTTTGTATTAAGTATATTCAATATTTTGTTTTGGATGTAAACGTTATGATGTTCGAAATTCGAATAATATTTGAAAACTAAAATTCCAACTGCATCCATGAGACATCGTTTGTCGGTAAAAATAAATTAAAATATAATTCTTGGCTAAAATATAAATATTATAAGAACCACGTATTTTACCACCTTTAAAAATGAAATAATAATTGTAAAACTCATAAGCAATCTAAGTTTAAATATTTTTTTATAACGACCAAGTTGCATGCGCTATATTTCAACGATTCCAATAGACAGCATAGACACGAATGATTTTTATAACAGTATTGCAGTCGCGTTCTATTTTCAATTTATCAATAAAGGTATGAACAAAAAGGTGAGGTTTTACACTAGTATCATCGGATAAAAATGATTTAGTGTTATTGTAACACCACCTACGGCGGGGACGATTTATATCATCCGCGCCCGGCTTCGGTGGCACTAAAGCCTTTGTTTTTGTTAGCCGCATTAAAGAGGAGACTCTCTTATTGATCTTACTTGTAGGTACTCTCTTTAAGTTGTCAGTAAACAGGATTCCAAGTAATATTTCGATATATATATGTCATCGCGCGATGAAATCAGCACGTCAACCTTATTTAGTGAATTAGTTAATACATTCCAAAATGATAGATAAATGGACTCTCGCTCTACGTAGTTTCAATTGTTTGGAACTTACCATTGTTAGCACTATATAAGTAAGTAACACATCTGCGTTTACATTTCGGCGTAATAGAATACTCGTTTTATGAAGTTTCAATTGTTTTAAAATTTAGGACTGTGTAATTAAGACATCTGCATTTACACGTTGGCAAAGTAATAAACCCGCTGTGAGGGTCAGATTTGGGTTGCCTAATAAATTGTAAAGAATTATGTTTAGTCCTTCTGAGAAAGTTAAGTAAGGGTTCGAAGAGTGGCGGTAACATGTGCAGTGCAGATGCGCTTTTACCGAGCGTAGTCGCGGGTCGGCCTATGGTGAAAAGGGATGCATTGTATTTTCTGTGCTGGACAGCAATGGGTCATTCCAAGGGGCATTCTGTTTTGAGACATCGTGAAGTATAGGCGCGACCTGCGAAAACGTTCCGCTCTGTGAAATCTCTATATTATTGCTTTAAGTTGTGCGCTAGTATCATTTGATAGTTGTGGCATATTTACCATAACCCTTTTATTAATTATAGTCGCGTTACCACGCCCAATAAATAAAATCACTTCTGATTTCGTACGAGAGCGACTCGCTAGTTTCTATCTGTCCGTTACGCTCCGATATCAGAAGTGGGATTCGCGCGATTCGTGTAAAATGAAACGTGTGCGAGTAAACAATGTGCCAAGTGAACAAGACACTAATTGTGATAGTAATTCACAGAGGAAAACACAATTTGAGGCCCAAAATGAAAATATGCGAGCGCTTATTGAAACTCTGCACGCGCCGGCGGCAAACAATTCGATGAGCTGTGTCCCGTTGCCTGAATTCAATCCTGACCACCGAGATTCTGATGCGCTATCGTGGTGTAACACTGCCGAACTCTGTCTGCAAGAGAATTCACTACAGGGGGGGAAACTGATCGCTACCCTAAGCAAAGCGCTAAAAGGCTCCGCGACATTTTGGCTCGCCCAAGCGAGTTATGCGGGAATAACCTGGCCCGAATTCAAAACATTATTTCTCGATCGATTCAGTACTACAGAGACACAAGCAAGTACGTTGGTCAATATGTTCAATGACAAAATACGAGACGATGAAAAGTATGGAAATTATGCAAACCGACAAGAGACTAAACTACTGAACCGTTGGAAAACAGCGAGCGTAGAGCAGACAGCCGGATCTACAGTAATGGCTATCTTAGCTCTACAAGATTCCAGGCTCCGTCGTCTAGCGTGTACTACCGAAATAAATACACGCCAGAAATTGCAACAAGAATTGCAAGCATTTTGTTTTTTGAAGAAAAAAACGGATGACACCAAAACAATCCCTGAAAAACGCCAGAGAACTTTAGAACTGAAATGCTACGGTTGCGGTAAATTCGGTCACAGGATAAACAAGTGCAAAAATGAAAAGCTGAGACAGTTGATGAATAGAAACACAACCGTCAGGAGGGAGGAAGATTTGAAGAGGAAGCTGACATGCTTCAAATGTGGACTGGCGGGGCACATAGCTCCGCAATGCAAGAAGACGCAAGTCTCCAATTTTGATTTCGTTGATACAGATGTAGATGGCAGAAACCGCGAAAAGATTATTAACATTCTGAGTCAATATTCGTCGTCTTTTGTTGAAGGCACACCAACCGGACGTGCCACGGTTGTTGAAATAGATATTCGCCTTATTGACCCTAACCGTACAGTGCAGCGCCGACCATATCGTATGAGTACTGAGGAAAGACAAATCTGTCTTGATAAAATAGATGAACTTCTGAAGGCTAATATTATTAGACCTAGTTGGTCGCCATTTGCTAGCCCAATATTATTAGTTAAGAAAAAGGATGGTTCTGATAGATTGTGTGTCGACTATCGTGAACTTAATCGTAACACAGTACCAGACAGGTTTCCCTTGCCTCTAATGAGCGATAAAATTCAGCGTCTTCAAGGTGGTAATTACTTTACAATCCTAGACGCCGCGTCAGGGTTTCACCAAATTCCCGTAAAGGAAGATTCAATTGGGCGCACCGCATTCGTCACGCCAGACGGACAATACGAATATTTGACAATGCCGTTTGGCTTACGCAATGCTCCTTCGGTCTTTCAAAGAGCAATGTATCAGGCTCTGGGTGATCTAGTTAATACATTTGTGGTATTCTATTTGGATGACATTATAATAATTTCAGAATCTATAGAACAAGCCCTCGATAGACTCTGCATTGTTTTAGATGCCTTAAAAAGGTCGGGGATCTCATTAAACATAAAAAAGTGCTCGTTCTTGAAAACCCAGGTACAATACTTAGGTTTTGAAGTCTCACGTGGAGAGATAAGACCAAATTCGCATAAAGTTATTGCATTAACAAAGTTACTTCCACCTCAAACCTCTACACAAGTACGTCAATTTTTAGGTCTCGCTTCATATTTTCGTCAATTTATTCCGAACTTTTCTGTAACCGCAGCTCCTCTATACAAATTAACCTGCCGCAATAGGAAATTCGAATGGAAACCTAAGCATGAAACAATTCGCCAGAAAATAATTACTCAATTGACTACCGCACCCGTTCTAATGTTATTTGATCCCCATTGCCCCATTGAGTTACACACAGATGCCAGTTTAAAAGGCTTCGGCGCTATACTAATGCAAAAAAGACTAGAGAAACAACATGTTATTGCGTACTACAGTAAAAAAACGAGTGACGAAGAGTCACGGTATCAATCGTACGAACTTGAAACTTTGGCTGTCGTAAATTCAATTAAACATTTCCGACACTTTTTACAAAGTAGGACGTTTACTGTAATTACCGACTGTAATTCCTTGCAAGGCTCACGTAATAAGCTTGATCTAACACCCAGAGTACATAGATGGTGGGTGTTTTTACAATCCTTTGATTTTGAAATTATACATAGGAACGGAAACAAAATGTCACACGTAGACTTTCTATCCCGAAATCCTCTTCCTCAGGAAGATTCAACGGAGAAAATAGAACAATAGAGAGTGAATTTATTAGAAATTTCAGATTGCAGGCTAAATAACAGCGTGACCCGGAAATAGTCCATTTAATAACGAAATTAAATAGTGACGCAATCAATAACGACCTGTCAACTCATACAAAATAACTTCCGGTACTCTACATAGGAAAATACGACGTAACTTTAAAGAGCTCTGTTTACCTATTGTACCGAGAGCTTTTCGTTGAGCCGTGATAAATCACGTCCATGAATCAATAATGCATTTAGGATGGGAATAAACCTTTGAAAAAATTTACGACTTTTACTGGTTTCCCAATAAGAGAAAATATGTCCGGAAATTCGTGGAAAACTGCATTACGTGTAAGCTTTCTAAACCAAAGTCTGGAAAACTCCAAGCGGAACTACATCCGATACCTAAAGTATCAATACCTTGGCATTCATATTGACGTAACAGGTAAACAAAGATGTACAACTCGCTATAAACTCGACAATTAATCGCGTAACCAAAGCGAGTCCAATAGAATTACTCATTGGAAAAGTAGCACGACCGCTTACGTTGTTAGCCCTTGGTGACCCAGACGAAACGTAGATTAATTTAGCTGAAATCAGAGAACGCGCGGTCACTTCTATAAAAAAAATGCTGTGCTAGATAAACAAATAATTGATAAGTCAAAAGCACAAATTTTAAAATTTTCCGTTGGTGATTTTGTATTGGTGGAAAATCATGAAAGAAATCAGACAAAATCAGACCCAAAATTTAGAAGGCCATTAAAAACTATCGAATTACTTGAGGGTGATCGTTATTTATTGAAAAGTTTGGATAACAATAGGTTGTATAAGTATGCGCACGAGCGTGTCCGGGCAATGCCAAATTGTTACGTTCCCACGGAACTAGATAACTTTTCTGAAAAAAGTTTAGTTATATAGTGCACAGTAGTAACACATCTGCGTTTACATTTCGGCGTAGTGGATACCCCAATGGTAGATAATAGAATACTCGTTTTATGAAGTTTCAATTGTTTTGAAATTTAGGACAAAGCAAAGTTGGCAAAGTTATAAACCCGTTGTGAGGGTCAGATTTGAGTTGCCTAATAAATTGTAAGAGTGGCGGTAACATGTGCAGTGCAGATGCGCTTTTACCGAACGTAGTCGCGGGTCGGCCTATGGTGAAAAGGGACGCATTGTATTTTCTGTGCTGGACAGCAATTCCAGCAGCAATCATTCCAAGGGGCATTCTGTTTTGAGACATCGTGAAGTATAGGCGCGACCTGCGAAAACGTTCCACTCTGTGAAATCTCTATATTATTGTGCTAGTATCATTTGATAGTTGTGGCATATTTACCATAACTCTTTTATTAACTATAGTCGCGTTACCACGCCCAATAAATAAAATCACTTCTGATTTCGTACGAGACCGACTCGCTACTATCTATCCATCCGTTACGCTCGATATATATTTGTTTAAGTTTATCGACAGTTGGTCTTTTTGAGCTTTTTTCTTTGGCAAAAGGCTCGCCCCCTATTACATGGGACCTAAACATACCGGCGAACTGTGGGTGTACATTACATTAGTACACCTCTGCCTAACCCTTCGGGGAATACAGGCGTGATGGTATTTTATGTGGTCGTTTTGAGAAAGTTAATTAAAACTAAAAAACTACTGTGCGCGTGGTTTCACTCGCATCTCAAGAGACATTTTGGAACAAAATGTATCGTCCTTTGATAAAATGCACGGCGGTACCGTGCAATTTTTAACGAAATCTGTTTAGCAGTTTAAGCGTAAAAATGTAATAGACAGAGTTACTTTCGCATTTATAATATTAGTATGGATATTATGTACAAATTAAATATAGTTAAAATACTGACAGAAAATAAATATCTTTTTAAATAGGTTCGATTATTTATTGCGTTTGGCTTCCTGTAAATTACATTACACAAAAAAGAAAATCCAATCTCGATTCTTGAAGACCTTTGGTATACAAATACTGCAAAGTTTCAGCGAGTACTCGCCCGATTCAATTTAATTGATTCAAATGAATATTTGAAGGCTACAGTCGTAATACTGAAACGGAAGTTCGGTGCCAGGCACAGGCGAGCAAAGGCAATCCCAGCACAATGCCGCTGTCATTAAATATACAAATTCGTTAAAGTAAAATTGTCATTATTTGCGCAATGCGTAAGGTGAGGTCCCACGTTGGGCGCCAACAAAGTGTGCGGAATCCTAATACTACGTTTACATAGCTCAAAGGTATGGGACAAGTACTGTCGACTATCTGACTGCCAGTGAACTCTGAGGCACTAATAAAGCCGTCTGTAGCTTAATGCAGCACTCAGAGACATCATGAGAATGTTCATAAATCGTTAGCTTACAGATACATCAAATATAGAAAGATATATTGGTCATAATTTGCTGATCCATTACTATAATTTACGTCAATAAGTGCGGCTGTAGGCCAAATCATCATTGTCACCATCAGTCTATACCAGCTCAATGGACGTAGGCCTCCCCTAATGTGCATGATGTTACCCTGTCTTCGGCTTATCGCATCCAGCTTCCGCCAGCATCCTTTCGGAAATCAACCGTCGACTCAAAGAGTCAGCCTTTAGCCATCAATTTTGTACTTTACCCAAGATTCACTCATTGTTTTCCACAACTTCCGGCTTTGTACGACATACTAAGGTAAACAACTCATTATATTAAGACATATTCCCCTAAAATTGTGTTTAAGTCGAGTGTATATTATACCTAATATACACTCGACTTAAACACAATTAATATATATATATATATATATATTAATACCTAAGTAAATATTTTTAATATTCCAACAAGTTTGTAACTTAATACCTATGTTTAACAAATAAAATATTTTGATTTTGATTTTGAAATAGGTGTTTTATTATTTAATTGCCTCATTAGTCTTTTAGTCTTACAGAGGTCTTGGGTTCAATTCGCAGGTCGAGCAAAGTTGATATCGGGGTTTTCTATGATTCTCAGTAGCAGTTCGAATTTGGGATTTGTGCCCGGCAATACCCTGGCTCCCTATTACATTGGAGTAAAACATTCCCAGCAACTGTGGCCATACATGCCTCTGCCTAACCCTTCGGCCATACGCGTGATAGTATGTAAATACATAATAATTAATGTGAACATGTTAACACAAGCATTTAACTTAGCACGAGGGGTTAACAAGAATACTAGTAATGTGTGACCCACATTACTAGTAAGCTTTTTTAAAAAAAAAGTAATATTATTACATCCTAAAATTGTAAGCTTTAACATTGAGAAGAATATAGGTATTATTAATAAAATCTATTCAGTAGTTTTTGCGCCAAACCGTAACAAGCAGAAAAACTGAAAAAGAACAATATCTTCAATATATATACACAGATTTTTTATGATTTTATAATAGTAGAGATATTTCTATAGTATAATTTCTGATCAATAAAATCAGCTACCATGAATTCAGACAGTCAGTTTTACAAGCCATTAGTTCACGAAAACAGAAGGTAAGCAACAGGTGCTTAAATTATAGCAGTTTATAGCACGAACACTAATGGCTCACGTCGGCTTATAGTTTTTTTACGAGCGCCGTTTACTAACTAGGCAATCGACAGAATGGCAAACTTATCATGTTTTACGGCCACGTGAAAGTTCTGTAAATATTAGACAATAGTAAAAATTTAATACGTAGGTACTGCTAAAACGATTAACAAACGATAGCAAGTTTTTAAACATCTCATGTTTTATTTGTGAATATCTGGTGCCCGCACAGTTTCTCTCGGATCCCTAAGGATGTCGACGACAGCGCCACCTACCGAGTCTAATTATAGCTAAGAACCGAACTGCTGAATCTAGACGAAATAAAAAATCATAAAAACTCGCCCAAATCTTTAAGAGTAGAACAATTATAAACACACGATAAAGACCACAATAAGTACCTATTTTTCATTCATGAAAATTAGCAACCTGTGTGTAATTTCGCCTGCGTATTTTTTTCCATACACAAATATAAACACACAATCTTTGTCCTGCAAATAGAAAAAAAGGTCAAATCAATCAAGTCTCAAATGATAATCTTTCATACATGCGACTATTGATTTTATGTTGATGATTGATACTATGATACTACACATTATAATAACGTTTCCACTTCAATGTCAATGATTTTCCGTTTCATTTACCGAAGTATTAATAAATAAATGCAGCAGCGTCAAACAATTTGTGCTAGTGTAGTACTTTAATTTTCTATTAGCTATTGATGAAATTTCTTTCTTGTTTTTTTTGATTGCTTTCAAACCATTACGAAATATTAAAACACAGTGTAGTGCATGCAATGATTTAATATTATAATATATGTATTTAATTTATATTGGTCAAATATAGGTATGCTCTATAATAATTCGCATGACCGATAATTCTGGCATTCTCCTTAAAATAGTTCCAATGGAGCTAATAATGGAGGAACTAATGGCGCCACCATCGACAGGGCCAACGCAATTCTATTGGTTGAAAGCTCTTTGACGTAATTTCTAATGTCAATATAAAGAGCGTTCCGTTGGCCATGTCGAAGATGGCGCCATTAGTTCCTCAGTTATCATGCCATTTTCTGATACCTACAAGTTTAAATATATGAAATTCACTGAAATTCAAAAGTAATTTTCTCCTCAAGTATTGATTCAAATGTCCAAATAATATGCAAACATCAAAAATTTCACAGAAAATCGTTGTTGAGTTTCACTGAGTGCATATAATATTGATTAGCGTACTGTAGATAAGTAAACAGAAGACAAAACTAATACAAATGATGTCAAACATTAGCAACAGCCGGTATAATAGTTTCGTAAATCCCAATGCCTCGCAGGAAGGTGTCAGCTCTTAGGCTTTCGTTGTGCTCGTGAAGGCCTGGCGTGGTTCTCGTCATCGGCGAGAATCCCAACGCGGGAATCCCAAGTTCTCGTAAATATCGGCTGTCGGTACCGCCTGTGAACGTGCGCGGCTTCAGCGAGATTTTTCTGCAAATATTTTGGGATTTAACAATAGTTATTTTTAGTTAGTTATAACATAACATACCATCATGCCTGTATTCCCCGAAGGGTTAGGCAGAGGCGTACTAATGTACTTACACCCACAGTTCGCCGGTATGTTTAGGTCCCATGTAATAGGGGGCGAGCCTAATTCCATTAACCGGGCACTAATTCCTAAGTCCGAGCTGCTACTGGGAATTTCATAGAAAACCCCAATAACACTTTGCTCGACCTGGGAATCGAACCCAGGACCTCTAGCGTAGCAGTCGCGCTCAGGACAACTAGGCTAATGAGGCAGTTTTTTAGTTAGTTGGTATTAGTTTTATAGCATTGAGGTATTAGGTATGTGAAAATCTTTTAAAAATAATTTTCTGCTATTAAACAACGCAAGAATACAGTCGGGTACGGGACGTTCCTCGCTTAGATTAATTTGAAAAACGATAATTACAAGCTGAAATATTTAATAAAATGTTACGGCTTTGTATAAAAATGTGACCTTATTCCGTTCAATGTATTGGAACTCAGTAATTTTGGAATCTGCCTAATTTAAATTTATTACCGACGGTAATTGGCGCTGGAATTCTGTAGACGACTAATTACTTGGAATATTGCTACTTATATATTGTACTAGCTTCCGCCCGCGACTTCGTCCGCGTGGAATAGTTACTTAGTCTTAGCGGGATGATAGCCTATAGCCTTCCTCAATAAATGGACTATCTAACACCGAAACATTTTTTCTAATCGGACCAATAGTTCCTGAGATTATCGCGTTCAAGTTCAAGCAAACTTGGCAGGTGGCACTTGACAGGTGATAAGAAGATGATGATCCCGTTCAGCGGCTTGTAGTATGTTTTGATTGAAGCTCACTGCAAGATATAGCCAATATTGTTAGTTGATAATTGAGTATTGAGTATCCGAGCGGAACTTTAGTAAAATATGTCACGGGAACAGGAATAATAAAAGAACGCTAAATGAGGATATGTCCTTTAGAGCGTTTGTTGCGTCCGAGCGGACCCAAGCTCGGTCCACACGGATACAAAACAAACGCTCTAAAGGCTGATGAATAACGTATTTATTTGGATAAGGATTAATATCATGTTTATAAAAACACCTACGCAAATAATGCATTTGGAATTTTAGAACAAAGTTAGCATGAAAAAGGTTATAGTGAGCCAACCTTAAAAGATAGACATATGCTGTCGCGTACTTTTTTTTAGAACTTTTAAAGAGGAACAATTCTGTCATATATGATTTTTGCGAAACTTTAACCGTTTATGCAGCGCACGCATCGGAAGCTCTCAAAAGGAAAAATCCCGATTTTGAAACATTCTTCATTGATACTCCGCTCCTATTGGTCTTAGCGTGATGATATATAGCCTATAGCCTTCCACGATAAATGAGCTATCTAACACTGAAAGAATTTTTCAAATCGAACCAGTAGTTCCTGAGATTAGCGCGTTCAAGCAAACAAACAAACAAACAAACTCTTCAGCTTTATATATTAGTATAGATAAGGTTTTGTTGTTTGTTTTCTGACGTCATCAGGTTTTATTTTAAAACTAATATTATAAAGAGGAAAGATTTGTATGTATGTAACGAATAAACTCAAAACTACTGGGCCGATTTCAAAAATTCTATCACCGTTTGATTGAAAAAAGTTAGGGATTTCTCCACCCGTGCGAAGCCGCTAGTATTTTATAAAGCGGCGGTAGCCTAATGGCTAGGGCGTCAGGCTCGCGATCATGTGGATGCCGGTTCGAAAACCACCCATTGCACTAGGTACCTACCAACGTTACCCCACTCGTAACACAAGCATTTAGCTTAGCACGAGGGGTTAACCAGAATATACAATAGTAATGAGAGGGTCACCACATTGCTAGTGATCTTTATACAAAAAAATATTTTCGTAGCTCTTTTTACATGGTTTAAGAATCTTTATTACTCAAAAAGAATATAAATATATCTCATCAACCGTGTGAAAATATGTCTTTTTCCTCCATATAACTCTATCAGCCATCATCTCATCGTTCACTTCCTTTGTAGTCATATCATCTCTCACACAGTCCATCCATCTCTTCATTGGTCTTCCCCTACCCTTATATCCATCCACGTTCATGCTCAAAACCTTTCTGGTAACATGCTTAATATAAATATATCTAATATCCTTATTTTATTTATGAGAAAACATAAAAAGTAAACGTCGGTTTCGCCAAAAGAGAAGCTAATGTAATATACCATTACCGTAGCTATTGCAACCGTTGATCTATTGCCGTCTTTGCTGATAATAATTATGAGACATACTTACAATTGTTCACCGGCCGCTTTAAACGCAAGCCAGAATGGGTTGGAGTCGTCCAGCTTGGTGGGAGTAGTGTAGGGATCTTTCTGCTCATACTCGAAAGTCACGCCATCACCGGCTTCCACGCACCAGCGTTTTATCTAAAGACAAACCATGAAAAATCAACAGTCAACAAACGCATAATTATACACAGTGGCGACGATAATAAATGGAACCATAGCCTACAATAGTCTAAAGAATTTCTTACTTATTGTGATGATGGAAAATAATAGTATATAAGAACTAATATTATGCTGTGGTTTCATTTATAATCGTATTGTTGTCTCCGTCGCCCCGTTTTCTCATTTATTTTAAGTAGTTAAGCTTATTATGCTGGCTTTACGACCATGGAGCAATGGAAGCGACAAGCTATACATAGATTATGATTTTAGTTTTAATCATATCAGTACATATCTACTAAATCAACAAAAATACGATCCAAGCATTAAAAAAATAGACGAATTCAACATTATTTATGCGCTATAATAACTTCTACGTAGTTCTTTTAACCGTCTTACCGAGAAAATTAAAAATGAACAAGAAATATAACTTAATTAGACAATAATACAATACAATAAACGGTTACAATACAATTAAAGGTTTTTGCTTAAACTGTGAAACTCATAACAATGAAGAATGAAATACAAAGAATTTCTCCATTCTTTCGAAGTTAGCATTGAAAGTGTTGAGTGAAGATTAATTTGGAATAAGTAGTATGGGAGTTAGGATAGGCTGTGTGTCCCCCATGCTGGCTTGCATGTCATGCCTGTCACGGCCGTGAGGATTGTCGCAAATCCGGCCGCGACTATAAGGCAAGGCAAGTGTTTTTTTTTGTATGGGATAGGGGGACACACGAGCAGACGGATCACCTGATGGTAAGCGATAACCGCTGCCCATAGACACCCGTAACACCAGAGGAGTCGCAAGTGCGTTGCCCGCCTTTTAAAAGGGTTTGGGCCTCCGGTAACCTCACTCATTCGGCGAAACACAAAGCAAGCGTTGTTTCACGCCGGTTTTCTGTGAGGCCGTGGTATCACTCCGGTCGAGCCGGCCCATACGTGCCGAAGCATGGCTCTCCCACGGAAAAAAGTGTGGTCTTCTGTCGGTACGAGTTTCACCATGACGCGATGACGCCTCTCGCACCCTCAAAATAGGTGACGATTAATGATCTAATCCTCTTTTTAACTATTTAATGTCAATGATGGCGACGAATATGCTATGTACAGTACATACCTCGTTTTCAAATTGCTTGAGGTCGACGGAGAGTGCGATGCGTATGTCAAAACTGGCGGTCAACTTTTCCGGCACCACATTGTTTTGAATCCCACCCTGTGAATAAAATACGTGATGTAGGGTGAATCTGAATAATTATGCTACGTTATGAATAGTAATGTAACATCACTAGTATGCCAATTAAAGTGTATATAAACGTTAGTTTATTTTTGTAATTTCTATTATGTTATATTTTGTATAAATTTATTAATACTAGCAACCCGTGCGTAGCTTCACGTGTGTGAATTTTCTCGACTTTTATGGTACTTATCCTGAAAAATGGACAATTACGAACACAACAAAAACTATGTCCAATAATTGGTCGAGCCGTGCTCAAGTGATGAGTTTGACATATAGATTTGTATTTATTTATAAATATCTGTAAAAGACAATTTAAAGAAAACGCGCTTCAGTGATCTGAGTGAAGAGTGAAAAGTGTAGGCGCAATATAAGAAATGTTGTACCCTTTTTTCATGTGTTTAGGATGAAGACGTCATACTTAGTCAGCATATACTTATTAAGCAACGATTCGCGACGCTGTCATCTCTAATACTACCTACGTAGCTAGTTTGTTTACCTCAATGTATAAAATATATAAGCTCTACTCACGGATATCATTGTCAGATTGACGGAGGTGACGTCACCGATGGTCAGCTCAGGGTTGTCAGCTAACTTCTTCTTTGACTCCTGTCGCAGATCCATGAACTTGTCAATCATGTATCTTAGCTGAAAGAACAGATAGCAAATTTTTTTGTGCCACTTTAAAAATATATTAATAAATATTGTTAAAAGATACCATTAATTGCGGTGAAATCCAATTCAATTCGTAACTTCATTATGAAATTATTATTTGACATAAATAAAATTCATCAAAGAAAAAATAATAAATGAGTATTTTTTGTTCCCATAGTGGTATAATGATATTTTATTGCGTATGAACGTTTAAAATAAATATAATAATGTATTACTATTATACAAATTAAAAATATTAATTTACTAAAAATACTATTATATTCCTACTATCATAAAACATTGCAACAGAAAACAATTACCAAATTAAAATTAACATACTATTGCATGGAAAAAAATATTGTACAACCGCACGATGAATGATAAATTATAAAAAGCTTATTTATATATCATTATTTGTGTAACATTCAAATTAATCATGATTATTGTCATAAAAAAATATTTAGCAATAAAGAACAAGAGCCAAAGAATATCTACAAAACGCAAAAAGGTATGTCAGAAGTGGGATTCGAACCCACGCCCACAGAAGTGGACTGCGACCTGAACGCAGCGCCTTAGACCGCTCGGCCATCCTGACATGACAGATGAGTAGCAAATTTCGAATCGGAATAGTTTCAGTAGGAAAAGAGATGTAGATAAAATTTTAGGGGGGGCCACTTGCACCAACTTCTAAAATATATTTAAATTGTATTTAAACAAAAAATTACTATGAAAAATTGTGTTTAAATACAATTTAAACATATTTTAGAAGCTGGTGCATGTGCCCTGAATCTCATAAAAATCGATCCCGGGACTCCTTTGAGTATTTTACACTATTTCTTATACAGGTTGAGTTTGTTACGGTGCTTTAGTTACAATTACATATTCATTTTAAAATGTTATTTAAATAATTTTGTTCAAATTTTACAAAAAAAACCTTACATCTTAGGCGGTGCAAACTAAGCTATTGTCTTTCAATCCATTACACGTTAAGTAAGTAAGTATGGCAACGCTTTTCACTTAGAACGCACAACTTTTTTTTCTATTCACGAGAAAAGTAGCAGAAGAGTCGCACGAGCCGTTGCCAAAATCATTTGAGAATACTAAAAAGTATAATTTTATAAGTACCTATAATTATATTTACCTTAAACATTAACTTTTTTCGTATACAAGATAAACTTTCGAAATAAAAAGGACTTGGAAAAGAGTTGTATAGTTTACTATAGTTTCCAAGAAAGCTGATAAAATCTATACTAATATATAAAGCTGAAGAGTTTGTTTGTTTGTTTGTTTGTTTGTTTGTTTGTTTGTTTGTTTGTTTGCTTGAACGCGCTAATCTCAGGAACTACTGGTTCGATTTGAAAATTTCTTTCAGTGTTAGATTGCTCATTTATCGAGGAAGGCTATAGGCTATATATCATCACGCTAAGACCAATAGGAGCGGAGCACCAATGAAAAATGTTTCAAAATCGGGGTTTTTTTTTCCTTTTGAGAGCTTCCGATGCATACGCTGCGTAAACGGTTAAAGTTTCGCAAAAATTATATATGACAGAATTGTTCCTCTTTAAAAGTTCTAAAAAAAAGTCCGCGACAGCATATGTCTATCTTTTAAGGTTGGCTCGCTATAACCTTTTTTATGCTAACTTTGTTCTAAAATTCCAAATGCATTATTTGCGAAGGTGTTTTTATAAACATGATATTAATCCTTATCCAAATAAATACGTTATTCATCAGAAGTATTTAATTTAAAACAAAAGTGCCCTTTACATCATTGGATTTCAATAAATATCTTAGGAGATATCGCAGTTTTAAAATAACATCGCAGCAAAATAATGATCAAGTACCGCGCGTACCACGCTAAGACTTAGTAACTATTCCACGCGGACGGAGTCGCGGGCGGAAGCTAGTTTAATATAAAAACGTTTTTTATTTTAAATCTCTAACTTATAGTTTAGAAATACTTGAAATTTTAAGTGTAGTAGGCAGGTACTTAAATTTGCAGGCCAGTGTATAATGCATCTTAAATATAATAAACTGGCCTCTGGCCGCCCGCGGCTTCGTCCGCGTGGAATAGTTACTTAGTCTTAGCGTGATGATATTGTATAGCCTATAGCCTTCCTCAATAAATCGGACCAGTAGTTCCTGAGATTAGCGCGTTCAAGCAAACAAAAAAACAAACTCTTCAGCTTTATATATTTAGCATATTTTTTCATTTATACATCTTTTTCTTCTTTAAATAGGTTTATTTACAAAAAGCGTATACTTACTGCCACAAATAGCATCAGTTTTAATGGACATACTTGAGGTACATCTTAAACTAAATAAGAAGTTTAAAAGTTTCCGATTGTTTGAAAAGAATTGTGTCGAACACGAAGGACTTGGAAGTCTCGGGGTGATGTATTTTGCAGGATAAACCAATTTCGCTCAGTGTATTGTCTACTGGCAAAGCACGTCTCGATAATTAATTTATAAAGTAGGAAGCCGAGGAGAGTGGCTGCGGTACACAGTCTTGGAAACTAGGTACTGCAGGTAGTTAAGTTGTAACATAATGTTACTGCAAATACCTGCTGTAGGTAGGTACTATTTCATTAATAGAATGACATTGTCGGCAATCTAAACGAAAACAAAAAAAAAAGAATTAAGTACTTTTTGGTTTCTAGAAATATTTTTAATTCCATCATTCACTGCGGTAGAACTCCAAAGTGTGGTGATTCTGTTTTCTAAGAAGGGAGACAAAGTTTTCATTCAAACAGTAAGGCAGATTATATAGATGTTGAATATAATTACGTTTATATTAGATACGATTAAATGCTATCTTTCTAGATATTCTAAATGTTGTAGCATGGCATATTCATAGTATTGGGTTCGATTCTCAGGTGGAGTAAATTGTTGTTGGGTGTTTTCTTGAAATTCCCAGTAGCAGTTCGGTGTTTGGAATTTGTGCCCAGTTAATGGCAATAGGTCGCCTCCCCCTATTGAACTACCGAACTGTGGGTTTAGGTCATCTGCTTAACCCTTCAGGAAGTACAGGCGTGATGGTATGTTATGGCATGGCAATCATGTCGTTTGTTATTAGATAATACGTTTGACGTAGTGGCTGAGAGATCGGGTTCAACGCTACGTAATCGCATTTGATTCCTGCACAAGATACTTACAACAATATCTACTTCTCTACCGAAACCTTCGGGGAATACAACCGTGATATCGAAATGAGTTTTTAGAAGAAACATTTTAGAGTTGTCGCCTGTATTTTTCAATTTGCTTTGGGCAATTCGAGTGACGCCGCCGGAAGTTCACTGTATTTGAAAATAAACTATATTTTTCAGTAAGTGACTGCACTCGTTCAACTTATACCTTTTTACTGCAGAGTGGCGCAATGTTACATAAAATGTTTTATGTTTTGGAAGACAGTCTTGTTCGAAGTATAACTAGATATTAACTTTAAGATTGTTATAACTAAAGACTTCATAGTTTAGTTATTGTATCAGTTAAAATTTGAAGCGGCGGTAGCGTCGGACTTGCGATCATGTGGTTGCCGGTTCGAAACCCATCCATTGCACTACCGACGTGAACCCACTCGTTACACAAGCATTTAGCTTAGCACGAGGGGTTAACAAGAATATCTACTAGTAATGTGTGACCCAGATTGCTAGTAAGCTTTAAAAAAAAATTGGGTCTATGGTATATAGCCGTGATATGACCATTTGACTGCCAAATCAAAGGTCTCGAGTTCAAATCCACCTCTGTCTTTTCGAAGTTATGTGCGTATTAATGGGTTGATTATACACAAACACACAAACTTTTGTCTCAGGTGGAAATTCTGCTCAACGGTAGAGGCGACCGCCTTAACTGTGCAGTTAATAGAACTTTTATTGTTTTTATAAGACAAAAAAACATAAGGCAATCTGGTGGTAAGAGGCAACCGGCCTTTACCAACCACCAACAACACAAAATCACTCGCACATTGTCATCTTGTAACCTCAGTTGTCTTCTTCTTCTTTTCTACTATTATATAATATTAAAAAGCTGTGTCTGTACATTGAAGATATTTAAAAAAAAACACGTGGGTTATGGTATATAAACGTCTCCGAATCCGAAAATTTGATTTTTAAAATTCTTGTCTGTTTGTCTATTTGTTACGAGTTGGAGCAAAAACTTTAATTTTATTATCACTATTAGAAAGTTTAAGCTCCAACTTAAAAACTGGTGAGCTTCTTATCTCAATTAATTGAATGAATCCTGAGATACAGCTTGACCTCCCTGATGTATAGAGGCCCATACAAAAATGAGGTCATCAATGTTGGATTTCCATTTTACTCCTGATATAGCTTCACGCGAGCGAAGCCGCGGGCAGAAGCTAGTAATATAATATTACGCTCGGTAATGTCACTGGCTACATTGCCCTTCAAACCGAGACACAATAATCTAAACACATTATTGCTTAGCGACTGAATATTTCGCAATGCGGTGGTACAAATCCAAACGAACTCAGCATCAGAGTTATACCACAAAATAATATTATTAAATAAGTACTAACTTTTGCCCCCGACTTCGTCCACGTAGATATTTGAATGCCTTTGTGTTATTCTGTTGTTATTGCAAGAGTAATAAACTTTCACGTTTATAAGTAATCATTTATAAGTAGTCTAGTAACATCTGACTTTAGTATAAGTATAATAATGCAATGATAGCGTAGTGGTGATATGGTCATATGACCATTGGACTTGCAAGTAAAAGATCTCTAGTTAGAATCTTAGGTACCTTTCACTTCTGACTTTTTTATCTGGCGCTTAAACGGTGAAGGAAAACATCGCAAGGAATCCTGCCTATTTTCTCGACGGCGTGTGAAGTCTACCAATCCGCATAAGGCTAGCTTGTTGGACTATAGCCTAATCCTTCTCATTCTGAGATTAGAACCGTACGGTATAATGGCTTGGTTATGTTATGGTATCTGTCTTTAGACAAAAGTAGGCGATAGATACTTAAATTTTATTTGGGTTTCATTATTTATCCAACGACGCGCTATGTGTGCAGATATTGCATAATAGCTTTAGGGCCATTAACTTACATAAATGGCGTCGGAGAAATATAAATTGCGAGGATATATTTAAGCGCAGTCACTTTTGGGTAATAACGGTACGTTAGTTAAATTTTTAACCGATTTATAAAGGGAGACAGAATAGATAGAATTTATAAAAGAAAAGCAGAAGAAGGAAAGTAGAATAAATGCGTTGGAAATAAGTTCCTTGCGAAGTATGTGCGGTGTAACTTGGAATGATAGATTCAGGAACAGTATGATAAGACAACGTTGATAGAAGAGAATATGCTGAGATGGTTCGGACATGTTGAGAGAACGAATGAAAGACGATTAATGAAAGGAATTAATAAGGCGAATATCAGCGGCAACGTCAGAAGAGGTCGTCCTAGAAGGACATACGCCGATCTTAATGGTCCTTCAAAAAGGACAGGTGCATATCTAATACTCGCAACCGGCGCGTAAGTATGAGAAGATGTATGAATTTGGCAGAAGCAAAAGAAGTATGCAAGAATCGTAGCAAGTGGCTGTCTATAGTTTCTGCCTACCTTTGTGGGAGAAAGGCGTGAGTGTATGTATGTATGTATGTTATGAAAGGAAGAAGAAAATATTTTTTACGATTATTTGCCAAGCTTTTTACTTTTGTTTTTATTTGCCGTAGTACAGCTTTAACTAGAATGGGGGTAATAATTATCAAACTTGTGATAGCTGGACTGAAGTTACTGCATCGGGTAATTTTATAGTTACTTTTTATATTGTTTACTGAGTATTTATGTACTGCATAAAAATACTGTATCTACTACTTAAGGTTGTCTGGTATTTTTATTATTTATTTGTTTTACGTGAGTTAGCGCATAACTTCGTTATTTATGTTCATAATAACTATCTAACAATAAAAATCCATTTCACAACCTGTTCAGGTTATGAAATAGATTTTTGATTAAGTCATGAGAGGTTGTAATTAATTAAAAAAAACTCGAATCAGAAAAGTCGGCTGCGATTCAGCGCAGCGTAATTTTCATCAACCTGTTTACTGTCTCACTGCTAGGCAGGGGTATTTTCTCAGAGTGATAGGGAGGTTAGACGACAATTCGACATCAGACTATCTAGTCTTTAGTCAACAGTCCCAATTTCCAGTTCCAGTTAGTTTTATAACTAACTAGCCATTGTCCGCGATTTCGCTCACCTGAAGCTATAGTAGGATTAGAAATGGATTCCAAAAATAATTTAATAAAAACCAACAGTGATGATCTCTTCTTGGTATGAGCCTCTATAGCCAGAGAGGTCAAGCTGTGTCTCAGGATCCGATTAATTAATTGTGATAAGAGGTTTACCAGTTTTTAACTTACTAACAGTGATAACAAAATTAAAATCTATTCAGTAGTTTTTGCGCCAACCCGTAACAAACACAGCTTTTTTACAATTTTATAATAGTAGAGTACATAACTTGCGTCATTCGTCATGAGAAGGATAATTTCTCCTTGATTGGACTTTAATTGTGTTACATTTTGCGGAATTAAGACGCGACTAAGTCGCATTAAGACAATTTGCATGAAGTTTAAGCTATGCGATTGCGTTTATACGACTATTAGCCTCCCTAGTCGACTCCGGTAGTTCTGCAGTGTGGTTCCAGTTTTAATGGGTACGCTACAAGGTAATTTAACTTCCACATCTATGACGCCTGTATTTTAAACCCTCGTCGAAAAAAGGTTAGTTATCTGTGGTTATTATATCTGTGTCTGTCTGTGGCATCCTAGAGCCTCATCAAGTCAACTGATTTTGATCATTTTTCGTTTGTTTGAAAGTTGTTTTATTCGAGGGTTCAGCGATCCCCCAATACAACGACACTTTGTTTTAAATATTTTACTTATTTTAAACGCATAGAGACAATATATATTTTTTTTTTCTTTCTAGAGATATTGGTGTCGGGGGTTTCTTTAAATTTTTAATTTAATTTTTATCTGAAAGGTTAGGCTGAGGTGTAGTGATGTATAACAAAAGTGTAATACGTAGCGAACTTATTCGATCCAATCTAAACTTTGAGGTGCCGTTGAGAATTTTATAGAAAATCCGATAACACTTTGGTCTGGGAATTAAACCAAAGATCTGACAATTAGCAACCGCGCTTACAACCATTGGAACCATGAAGCAGTTTAAGCCTTTATTATATATGTAATGAGTCTATAAAATCGGAATTAATTTATTCGTTATAGTCATTCTATCTCACGAAGTCCTGTATGATGACCATTATGTAATTGAAACAAAGTTCAAATTTCAATAATTTAACGCCCTTCGTGAAATAAAATATCTATACCAATTTGATAAAAAAATCCGTGAAAAATCTTAATGCTTAATAATAATCTATCTCGCATCTTTTTTCTAAAATGTTAGACTTCTTACCAGCACTCAAAACAGGATTATAAGTAAGAACCCCCTCGGTGAAGTTCTTTATATTTTAATCAGCTCCTGAATGTTTGAGTGCAATATCTTCGCAAGGACGAGATCACATTCTGAATTAGTAAACGAACAAGGCTTTATCTATTCTATATACTAATATATAAAGCTGAAGAGTTTGTTTGTTTGCTTGAACGCGCTAATCTCAGGAACTTCTGGTCCGATTTGAAAAATTCTTTCAGTGTTAGATAGCCCATTTATTGAGGAAGGCTATAGGCTATATACCATTACGCTACGCGGACGAAGTCGCGGGCAGAAGCTAGTACTAATATATAAAGCTGAAGAGTTTGTTTGTTTGCTTTAACGCGGAACTACTGGTCCGATTTGAAAAATTCTTTCAGTGTTAGATAGCCCAATTATTGAGGAAGGCTATAGGCTTATATTATTATATCATCACGCTACGCGGAAGAAGTCGCGGGCAGCTAGTAACTTTTATAAATATTGATTAGGTACCTAAAGTAGCTAGTGCAGTGATAATAAATAAAAAAGCCCATCTAAGTCAAGAAAAGAAAATACGACTTTCCTATGGTTTGAAATAACGATAACTCGAGAATGGTACTTCGTAGGAAAAAAGTAATGACACCTCTTTCATAGAGAATTTCAAGATCTACAAATTTTCTTTCATCTATTTTTCCGGTTCCTCACATTGTTTCAGAAATATACAAAACTCACTAAAATTTGTGACTTTTGACCTCGGATAAAAAACAACGCACATGGGGAGATCGGCTCTCCCACTTTTACCGTGCTTTTTTTCACGGCACGAATGGGCCGGCTCGAGCGGAGTGATATCACGGCCACACGGAAAACCGGCGTGAAACAACACTTACGTTGTGTTTCGCCGAGTGAGTGAGACTACCCGAGGCCCAAACCCTTTTAAAAGGCGGCCAACGCATTTGTGACTTCTCTGGTGTTGTGGGTGCCCATGGGCGGCGGTAATCACTTACCATCAGGTGATCCGTGTGCTCGTTTGTCCCCTCATCACATAAAAAGAGGGATCGATGGAGACTTTTGACATAACATTTGTAATTATATGTTTAGGACTTATACAAAAATCTAGCTGTTGGTTTAATGCAAACTGCAATGGAATGTCAATTTTGTATGGACATTTATCACGCACTAAAACGGTGATGGAAAACATCGTGAGGGAACCTGCATGCCTGAGATTTTCTCGTCGGCGGGCGTGAGATATCTGCCAAGCCGCACTTGGCTGACAATATAAAGTAGCCAGAAGACTGATTAATTGAGGACCGTGAAAGTTGAGCGACAAAGATAATGTGTTTATTGTCACTCGCACTGTTAAAGCAAGTGATAAGTAATGCAGCCTTTTCGCACTGATCTCTACAATTCGAAGCACTAAAGTTAAGCTAACTATTAAAACACATAATTATTCTCAATTCATGAACATGATATAATCAGGTTGGCAGTCCGCCAGACTACGTCGGTACTCACAGAGATGTCATTTAATACTGACACGTCATTATACAAAACGGTTCTCTACATTTTCGAATGTATTCGTTTAAAATTGGAATGAATAATATCGTTATTTAAAAATTGAATTCTGTCTTGTTTATGATACATAGATATAGCTTTTAATGTATGTTTATGTCTCAAAAACTAAAAGGAGGTAAAGTTAAAAACATACCATCACGCCTGTATTTGCCGAAGGGTTTGGTAGAGGTGTAATAATCTATACCCAAAGGCTCGCTGGTATGTTTAGCTGCTATATAATAGGGGACGAGCCTATTAACTGTGCACAAATCCAATCTATCCGCTACTACTGAGAATTGAGAACATTTCATAGATTAGCCCAATTACACCGCTCGACCTGAACCTGAGGCAGTTAGTAAATTCATCATCATCAGCCTTTATTCGTCCACTGCTTGACATAGGCCTCTCCTAGTGAGCGCCAAAGAGCCCGATCTTCGGCTTTCCTCATCCAGTCACTGCCAGCTGCCTTCGCAAGTCGCCAGTTCCTGGCCGGGCGCCTTACTATAAATGCTTTTTTAGTAAAATATATAAATTATACTATATAATCCGTACCTTTTCACCACTGTTATCAGGCAGCAACAGAGAGCCGTGACCTGACTTGCCGGGGCAGATGATCTTCACGTCTGTAAGGAATCCAAATTGCTTGATTAAATTTCTGTCAGACCGAGAACTTACCCGTATATTCGATATTAAATATTAGCCCGATAATTTAATGTTTATGGGAAGTATTATATGATTGAACTATTTTTTAAATTTTCCATTCCATAAACTATAATTTTTAGTATTGACCTATTTACTTCGAATCGATCTATTTACTATTGAAAGGCAGTAAGTAGTGTTCTTATAAAAAATTACAACCTTTGCTGTATGGTCGAGAGGCCTGAGAGATGAAAATTCAACGAAATACAAAAACATACTTATTATACAATAACTTTCTTTCTTTCGTACCTACCTATCTTTCGGTGACGGCTGATAACATAAGAATAAATCCGTATGTAAGAAATATATATGTCTTGTCTGGTCCGATCTGAGGAACATATTTATCACCTGGCCGCACGCTGTCACTCGTGAAAGGGTCCAGTTGTAATTAAGGACGGATTAGGGCCCTTCAGCGTAATCTTCGTGCCCAATATTTATGGTCTTTTTTGTACATAAATGTAATGTATGTTATGTAACTAGGTAAATGCCGGATTAGCATTCATTCAACACAAACACTTATATTCATCATATAAATATTTGTCTCCTGTGGGAATCGAACCCACGACCTCGTAGTCATCAGTCCGGTACTCGAACCACTAAACCACAGAGGTCATCGAATCTATTCGTCGAAGAGAAAAAAAGAGAAAGAAGAGAAAAAAAGAAAGAGGTCGTCGTTTCTTAGCCAGCTTGCGGCGGCAGGTGTAGGTAAATTTATGGACTTCCGACATTATGGCAAGCAGTCCATACCTTTATCCTCATGGTCTACCCGGGGCAACGGCTAAACGTCCTCGAATGTTGGCTCACCGAACTGTTCCTAGTGAATCTCGGGTGCTTTCCCTCCAATACTATCATCGCTTGCTATCGTCGAAGTTGGATTGAATAATAAGTTGTTTTACATAACCACTATCTGTTTTACAAAATGGGTCTGTTATGTAATAGTACATGATGATATAAGTGCGGTAAGTTGAAGATTACAGCCGAGGCGATATTGTTGAAAATGACGTTAAATTTCATACTATTTTACAAGACAGTTTATCATCATCCGCTATATTGAGGAACGCAAAATGATGATAAATGATATTTATTTCTGTAAATAGATCTTTTAAACACACTTACAAGTCAATGTTTTAAATTTTTTGAACTAGATGGCGCCGGCATTTCCTAACTGACGACTTCTGAGAAGAAACACCGAAACAAACTCAGAGAATCATGGCCTCTTTTAAAGTCCAGACAGTAATAGTTGATAAGTATTACAATAATAACATTATTAGATATTATGCGAGTGTTACGATGTAGGGCAATATCTTGACAGGCCTTTTGAAGAAAGAGCCATAGCAGCTTTGAGTTGACCTGTCCTTACTGACGGCACGCATACATCAGGGATCGTGTAGCTCAGCCATTATTTAGTAATGTTCAAGCAATTGAGTGTTGAAGATCACCAACTATGCAAAACTACTGAACGTCATTCAGGTGTTTTACATAATTGAGCTGTTTTGTCAAATAGCTAGATGTTATGTCAGACAGCGAATTATACGATGTGACATAGACAAAAAAATTCAAAAAGACGGTGTCTCACTTTGTATAAGAAGACAAGTCATTCCACTTACGCCAAATGGTCCTCTCGCCGTTGAAGATCAAAAAGTCGTCTGTAGCGCTGGCGATGCCCTCGTCCAAAGCAAAGCCAACATTCAGTTTCTTGAAGGCTTCCGTCTTCACAAAATGTCCCATCCCTGGTCCTCCACCGATCTCCTCGTCTGTTGAACAAAGTACTCTACATTATTCTACATAAAAACTCGAAAGAAGTCAGATATCGAATGAAAACAAAAAGAACTATTATTGATATTTTTGAAAGAGTCCCAAACGTGACTGCTACCTTAGAGGTACAGAGTTCAATTCCCAGGTCGATCAGAGTTGTAACTAGCATTTCCTATTTTTGATTTGGTTTGATAATTGCTCGGTTAGTGGCAATAGTCTCAACTCAACCCCTATTACATGGGACGTAAACATTCCGGCAAACTGTGAGTGTTCATTAGTACAACACTTGCCCAACCCTTCGAGAAATATAGGCGTGATGGTATGACGGTATGTATATACCTATAAAGTAACATCTCTCCTAATTCCTCCTCTCTCCTAATGAACTGAACTTTGCTGTGCCCGACAGGGTCCATAATTGCTCCTTTAATATTAATATAACATCTGTATCTACATTATGGTACGTAATAAAGTATTGAGTATTGAGTAACCACGTGTCTAGAAATTACTTGACAGTAGGTAACTGGATTATCCTGCCTACCCACTGAGTGACGGTCACGTGTCCCCGGAGACTACATATATTTACTGTGTAAAGCGTACCTAAGCCTAAAACATAACATACCATCACGCCTGTGTTTCCCCGAAGAGTTAGGCAGAAGCGTACTAATGTACACCGACAGTTCGCAGGTATGTTTAGCTCGCCCCCATGTAATAGGGGGCGAGCCTATTGCCATTAACCGGGCACAAATTCCAAACTCCGAGCTGTCACTGGGAATGTCATAGAAAAACCCAATAACACTTTGCTCGACCTGGGAATCGAACCCAGGACCTCAAGCGTGGCAGTCGCGCTCGGGACCACTAGGCTAATGAGGCAGAACCTAAGCCTATTAAGAATAAAAAAATACTACGCTTTGGAGGCTTTTAATAAGGCTAGGAAAAAAGCGCATCTGGGTCTATTGTCTCTCTAGTAGGCTCAAGTAGTGAGTTAGCGATCTATCAAGGGCTCTTATATTAGCTCAAATGATGCTGTAGCTGCACTTTTTTATGTCTGAGAAATTTTCTAAGAAGCAATGCAGTAGTGCACATGTTGGCAATATTTTTGGATTTATTCATTGCCAAGTAGATGGCTCACATATAAATAGTAGTTAATTTTATTTGTGATTTAAACCTACGTATAAATACGATGTCCACTGAAAATTATTGCAAATGTCTCCTTTTTAATTATTTCACAAAGAAAGAGAAAGAATATCCGTTGAAGATTCTTTATGTTGGTTCGGTGATATCTTTAGATTAAGGTGACTTAAAATCCTTTATAAATCAAAATCAAAGTAAAATATTTTATTTCAAATAGGCCACTAAAATAGGTGCTACTGAAAAATCAAAATTAGTTGCCCTGATACAAAAAATGGGTCTCAAGAAACCTCAGACAATATTAATCTTTACAAGTTTCTGAGCGTTTTGCAGTTTGATATGTAAAATTTATGTGCCCGGTCAATGGCAATAGGCTCGCCCCCTATTACATGTGACCTAAACATACCGAACTGTGGGTGTACATTAGTATGCCTCTGCCTAACCCTTCGGGGAATACAGGCGTGATGGTATATTAATGTTATGTTAAAAGTAGAAAGGGATCAACACCGCAAGTAAAAGTTAACCTGGGGCTGTTCAACTCTTTGAGATAGTACCCGTTTACGAGCATGACGTGTGTTTCGACTCAACAATGTTGTAGGGAATAAAACGACCCGACACACAAAGCCACCATCAGCAGGACATTTAAGTGAGCATGATAAGCTCCAACCACGTATAAATATAGGTATAGGCACCGTACCCTTTGCACGATAATGTTACCACGTCCACATGGATATCAAAGACATTCCTCCTGTTTGTTAATAGGTATGTTCGTTAAAGCCATTCAACTGAGGTTAATATCATCGTGCTCCTAATTCAATCAAGACCTTCAAAGTTGTTGTATTAGATAATACCGCATTTTATTCCAAAACTCAGTTGCATAAATAGCTTGGTAAAGAACATTACCGCATTAATTAATGGTTTATATAACAACCTAGCTATGATATATAAGGAACTTCTGTGCAAAATTTCAAGGTTTTAGAAGCGTGAAGCTTGAATTTCTGAAAAAATATTGTTGAAAAAGATCGAATTATTTTACAGGAATAAATATAATTCACTATTATTTTGTACGATAAAATTATTAATTCTTATTTATCATTAAAGATCTATGACCCCAATACAATATAAACTGACCTGGTACGAAAGAAAGATGCAGAGTCCTCTTCAGCCTTATGCCCTTGGCTTTCATCCTCTTGACAGCTTCGATGTACTGGATGGCTACAGACTTCATGTCCTGCACTCCTCGCCCATAGATGACGCCGTCTTCCAAGTGCGCCTCGAACGGAGGGAACGTCCAACTTTTCTGGAAATACAAAAAGTTTTCTCAAACTTTTCAGTATATTTTTATTGCATTTTTCAACCCGCTGCCCTGCACTGATGTTTTCCCCGCATGTTTATAAATTGTAGTCTATAACATTCCCAGATAATTCCTGTTTCTATTCGTGAAAACCGTATGAAAATCCATGCAATAATTTTTGGGCTGAACTTTAATTTGCACACCAATAATCAGAATTAAATGAAGTCAATTTACCGAGTGAATGACATCGCTGACATTATCGAAATAACATAAGCCGCGATTGAAGCATGTAAATTAAATAGTGATAAGTTTAATCTTATTTTAAAACCGAAAGAACCGGGGGCCCAAACCCTTTTTAAAAGGCGGTCACCGCACTTGTGACTCATCTGGTGTTGCGGGTGTCCATGGGCGGCGGTTATCGCTTACCATCAGGTGATCCGTCTGCTCGTTTGCTACCCTATCCTATAAAAAAACTATGCATAAAATTGCCTCATTTAATCTAATTTGTGGTCGTTTGCTGTAATAGGTCCTCCAGTGCTATTTAATTTTGCTGTGAAATTTTCATTCGGAACTGTCCATTTGCATTTGTGCCCAGTTAGTGGCAATTGGCTGGCAAGCTGTGAATTTACATAACAGTAATTTTTAGATATCGTAGTTCGTAGATTATTTCTTAAAGATATAATATACTAAACTGCTTTTCCCCCATGAGGAGTCGGGTTAGAAAACTGTTCCTCGCTGCCATTAGATACACATCTCGTAAGAGGCAAGAAAATATCTGACCTCTTTGGGTCTGACTGGCTATCGACCACCGATACGTCGGATTCAACTTGGTGTGTGTTTCGACTTTTGCGCGTAAATGCCAGTTCCCCCTCAGTTTGCAGTCCGTAGCAATCAATAGCAACTCTTCTGGTGTTGCAGATATCCATGGGCGACGATGACTACCTACCACCAGGTGGTTCGTCAACTCGTTTGCCGATTTAATCAATAAAAAAAGAAATATCTTCATTAGTTTTGGAAGTAGGTCACTTTAAATTAAATTTTAAAGTACGCTAGAAGCTCAAGCGTTTAAACCGTTAAGTCACTGGATTCTTGAAAAATGTAAATCCAAACCGATTCGCAGTGATGCATTGAAAAACTTAGGACTGAGATCTTTTAAAGGCTTACACTTTTAAGCAGTTAGGTACCTACTGAAGTTTTCTTCGTGAAATTTTAAATCCACACTAATATTTAATTTAAAGAAATCACTTCTACATAAAGAAAATAGAAAGTAGATAATATGCTATTATCGATGACAAGACATTCATAAAGTTATTTTGAAAGACATTCATAGTTATCCAACTAATAAGTTCTATAATTACACTTAATTATTATCCAAACTTTCTAATATAATAAATGCGAAAATACGAGTAGCTCACTCCACCTCTCTGTTAACTTTTCACGCCTAAAAAGCAAAACCAATTTTGATAAATGTTGGTATAGAGGTAAATTGGTCCTATTTCCTTCTCCATAAGCTACCTTTTGTCTCATAAAGTTGTTTGGGTTGAAACTTGGGCAAAAATTAGTCATGCTATAAATTAATACTAGGATACAAGATATTGTGGATCAGGGGTTCTAATAAATACCATATGGAGTCAGCACGTTTGTAGGTACCTATGTCAATGAAAACATGGTTTTGTTTTTCATAAAAAATCTTAGGTAAAAGTAATTTACCTCAAAAACAGGAACGACATCCATGTGAGAATTGAGCAACACACTGGGCAGAGTCGGCTGCAGGCCTTCCCAGGTCATCACCAGGATGGGCTTCTTGGGGAGGGGTTCGAACACCTGCACAGGGAGGCCCATCTCTGACGCCTGGCCACGCAAGTACGTGAGGCACTCATCTGTAAATTTATCATCGATTATAGTGGCACAATTTTGGGTTGAAATGGTTGGTGAATCAGTAATAGCTGGTAGGCCTTATAAGCTTATTTCTAAGTACCATATTCAAATGAATCATAAGCCTTAATAAACCGTGAAGTTGATTTCATTAGGATTATGATCAATTTAAATATGGTTCATTTTGCATATTACGTCGTCCGATGTTACATCTCCAACGTAATGGATTACATTTTCTTTTTATAAAAATTATTATATTCATTATTAAAATAGCATTACGTCTATATTCCCCGAAGGGTTAGGCAGAGTCGTACTAATGTACACTATTTGGTATGTTAAGGTCCCATGTAATTGGCATCAACCGGGCACAAATCCTAAACTAGGAGCTGCTACTGAGAATTTCATAGAAAAACCATATAACACTACCTACTCGACCTAGAAATTGAACCCAGGACTTCTAGCGTAGCAGTCGCGCTCTGCACCAATAGGCTAATGAGGCAGTTCCATTTATTATTATTTTCTTATGAAGACTCTTATGTGTCCGACTGTTAGACAAAGGGTTACTCTAATTCAGAATACTATTTCCATAGAAGACAAATATTTGTATATCTAACATAAACATAACATACCATCACGCCTGTATTCCCCGAAGGGTAAGGCAGAGGTTTACTGAGGTACACCCGCAGTTCGCCGGTATGTTTAGGTCCTATGTAATAGAAAATGGGCGAGCTTATTACCATTAACCGGGCACAAATTCCAAACTCCGAGCTGCTACTGTGAGATTTCATAGAAAACCCCAATAACACTTTGCGCGACCTGGGAATCGAACCCAGGTCCTCTAGCGTAGCAGTCGCACTTGGGACCTATAGACTAACGAGGCAGTATTTGTATATCTAAGTATACCACAGATATTGGTTTCATATGTATATCTTCTCTTCAATTTAAAGCTCCCCGCGACACAGAAATTGTATCCGCACGAGTGCGGGAATTGTCTACCATCAGTAGATATTTTATAGAAATACAACATTTTCTTATTTAATTAATAAAATATGATTTTATGCATGTATCTATTGTATGAAACTTTTATATGTGCTGTTGAATAAGGCATGAATAAAACATTGTAAATTATCCACAACTCCCCATACGAACGAATTAAATTATCTTTTTTACTGCAATACTGGGGCGTGGGTAGATGAATAAAACTGAGTGGAGGCGGCCGCGGCTCGTTCTAAAAAAAACTGTAAAGCTTTGTTGTGTACGAAGGTTTAATACCACCCCGTCTACGCGACTCCCGTAGCTTGACGAGGTTTTATACCAAAATAACACTTTTATACAAATACTAGCTTCTGCCCGCGGCTTCGCTCACGTAAAGCTATATCAGGAGTAAAAATGGAAAACCAACATTGATGACCTCTTTTTTGTATGGGCCTCTATACATCAGGGAGGTCAAGCTGTATCTCAGGATTCATTTTATTGAGATAAGAAGTTCACCAGTTTTTAAGTTGGAGCATATACTTTCTAACAGTGATAATAAAATTAAAATCTATTCAGTAGTTTTTGCTCCAACCCGTAACAAACAGACAAGAATTTTAACAATCACATTTCCGGATTCGGGGACGTTTATATACCATAACCCACGTGTTTTTTTTTAAATATCTTCAATGTACAGACACATCTTTTTTACAATTTTATAATAGTAGAAGAGAAGAAGTACATGAAATAGAAACTAAACGAATTTTGACAGTTTCTTTCGATGTTTAAAATTTTCTGCTGTCAATTTTTTAATTTGGAAGTCGAAGACTTTTTATAATATTGCTATTACTGAAATAAAGCTTAGTGATTCATTGACCTCCATAGACTATCCTCTATAGTACCTACCTATATAATTGACTAATATGGGGATCAGTGTTGTGTGCTCAAAGTCACGCAGCATTGTAAGTTTTTGGACGGGAAAATGTAAAAAATTACTAAATGTATGTAACCCAACCTGTCTAATACGGTAATAGCGTTTATCTAGAGATTTTTGGAAGCGTGTCTTATTTGAAATTGTGTCTAATTAATTCACTGTGAATTGTTAACCGCCATACGTGAACGTGTTACCGAATCCGATCTCCCATTGCGAGAGGTCGTCAGTCGCTAATGCAATAATGTACGTACCGTAATTAACATTGGGATGAACACTGCGGATCCTCAGGTAATTCCGCAAATTGCCCACAGCCGGGTCCGACTCGTAATCGATCGGCATTTTCCGGACGAAAATATTTTGAATTATGAACTTGAGTGTAACGGTTTTTAGTAGGTAACGTATGGCGCTGGTTGAAGGGTGCAACTAGTTTTATATGAAGTTTAGGTAACTTATCGGAATTTATTGTACTTTGTACAACCGCAAATAGTACTATCTGAGGGAAACGGGGAGGTCGGGGATATCATGTCAATAAATCACCATATAATTCGATAATAAAGAAGAAATAAAGTATTATTCATTTGACATTAAGAATTGTTCAACAAAAATAAACCTACTAAACTTCCTGCAACAGTATAATGTAATTATTAAAAAATATGTATATTTGCTTAAAAATTAATATTTTAGCGTAATCTGGAGAAGCGAAAAATATTAAGATCTTTACTAATAATAAAAAGAGGAAAGATTTGACGACCACAATGACGACACGACGACACTGACGACTTCTGTGGTTTAGTGGTTCGAGTACCGGACTGCTGACCACGAGGTCGTTGGTTCGATTCCCACGGGACACAAATATTTATATTTGACTAGCTTCTGCCCGCGGCTTCGCCCCCGTGGAATAAAAAGTATCGGGAACGGGATAAAAATGTATCCTATGTCCGTTTCCTGGTTCTAAGCTACCTCTCCACCAATTTTCAGCCAAATTGGTTCAACCGTTCTTGAGTTATAAATGGAGTAACTAACACGACTTTATTTTATATATATAGATGAATATACCTAAGTGTTTGTGTTTGACTGGGTGTTTCTTATGTATTATATGTATGTATAAAGTATATAAGTATTATATCCATTGTCTAGTAACCATAGTACAAGCTCTGCTTAGTTTGGGACTAGATGGTGCTGTGTAAAATATGTCATTTTACACAGCGCCATCTAGTCCAGTAGTAGAATATTATATATTTGATTGTGAGTCTGTAAAATTGTTTGATCTCAGCTAAAATGCTTTGTCACTTAGTTAATGTATTATTTTACTTGCGTTAAGCTAATAAATAAATAAAAGCTATGGCTATTATAGAATTATGTGTAGAATTTTATTCATATAAGTAGTAACATAACATGTATTAGTTTTTTAAGTATAACTCAATCTGATTGCACTCTAATTAGTGTAGTAAATGTAGGCACTTAAGATAAAATTCTTCTCACGTAAATGCAACTGGGTTTTTTTAGTATATAATATTCTTTAACCGTAGTTATATATGTCATAGTAGAATTGTATAATTCGCTATTTCACATAACTGCTAGCTATTTACTAAAGCGGCTAGCGAAAATATAAAATAGCGAATTATACAATTCTACTGCAACAGATACATAGCGTCACTGTAAATCGCGAGTAAAACTGCGGGAAAGAGATTGTAAAAAAATATATTTTATTTAACCTAACTTCTATTAAATATTTTAATTATATTGATAAAATAAACGATTTTCATGAAAACTTATAAAAAAGTGTGACGTATTAGTTATTCTCAGTGCTAGACGAAGGCGTTCTTTCCAAACTCTATCTAAAAAGTTTTTTTTTGTTAAAACCATCTTAGTATTTCCGTCAAGCGATGTAACATGAAATTTTACTTTAATAAAGCATGTCAGGATGGCCGAGCGGTCTAAGGCGCTGCGTTCAGGTCGCAGTCCACTTCTGTGGGCGTGGGTTCGAATCCCACTTCTGACAAATATCTTTTTAAACATGAATACGAACTATTTAGACAACTAAAATAAAATAAATAATAATATAAGCAAAGAAAGTCTTCGAAACTAAAACAATATTTTATTTTAAATTACTACTTATATGTATCTACTATTATTCAAACTGAAGTAAGTAGAAGGTCATTACTTAGTAGAAATTAAATTTAAAAAATCTAAAAATAGTAGGTAGGTACTACTTTAACCGATAACTCACAAGCATTATTTAAATTACCAAACAAATCGGTTCTTAAAAATAAAATAATGTTTTAATAATGTCTAGGCCAAGATGACCCCACCTCCCCAAATAATCAAACAATAGTTGTAATAGTTAGTTATCGTCCACAACCACATTGTACCTATTATGTAGATAGACAGGAAGCAAGTACAACCAAATAGATAATAGGTACTTAGGTAATTGATATTCTTAAAATACCTAGGCATTGGTAAAGTCCCCTGATGCATGCGATTATGCCCATTATGATCGCATGCATCAGTGACCGGAAAAAGGCAAAAAGTTTTGGCCCGACAAGGTACGGAACAGACATGGTGAACTATCGTAATCACATGATTACGATAGTTCACCATGTTCAACCTGAGAATAGAACTAGGATCTCTATTCAGCAAAGCAATCGCGGCTACTAAACGAATGAGACAATCAGCAGAACTCTATAATACATATAAAAATATAAAATTAAAGTAGGTACACAACGTTCGAACTATATATCAATATCAACGATATCATTTTGCGTACATGGTCGGTACATCATCGTAAAACTTGCGTGAAGGAAGCAAGTTATCTATTATTGTCTTATCTTGTAGATACCTATTGCGTGGGAATGGACATTGACGCTAGTGTTCTTTCATATTTTGCTAGTTTTTTTTATGTAGTTCTTTGAAACTTGACGACCTCTGTGGTTTAGTGATTCGAGTACCGGACTGCTGACCATGAGGTCGTGGGTTCGATTCCCACAGAACACAAAAATTTATGTGATGAATATAAGTGTTTGTGTTCGTCTGGGTGTTTCTTATGTATTATTAGTATGTATTTACAATACAAAAAAGTATATAAGTATTATATCCATTGTCTAGTACCCATAGTACAAGCTCTGCTTAGTTTGGGACTAGATGGTGCTGTGTAAAAATGACCCAGAATATTTATATTGATGTCTATTGATTTTAAATTACATACTTAAAATTGTATGCTTTTTTAAAGAACTAGTGCTACATAAATACTACTTTATATCGACCCCCAAGGCTGACGACGACCCAAATAGGGTTCTATGTCAGCGAGAAGAAAAATTAGGATCCATGACCTCTCATGGGTATGTGATGATAAATTAAAAAAAATTAAAATGATCTAGCTAGCTGCCTCATTAGCCAAGTGGTCCTGAGCGCGACTGCTACGCTAGAGGTCCTGGGTTCGATTCCCAGGTCGAGCAAAGTGTTATTGGGTTTCTATGAAATTCCCAGTAGCAGCTCGGAGTTAGGAATTTGTGCCTGGTTAATGGCAATAGGCTCGCCCCCTATTACATGGGACCTAAACATACCGGCGAACTGTGGGTGTACATTAGTATGCCTCTGCCTAACCCTTCGGGGAATACAGGCGTGATGGTATGTTATGTAAAATGATCTAAGAAGGGGGTCTGCCCAAACCCAAAAAATATGGCAAATAGTCGACAAGATAAAAAAGTTTGGGGACCTCTGGACAAGTTTATAATATTCTGACTTGTACCGCTATTGAATTCAGTCAACGATATAACCCTGAATATAATTTATGCAAAGGTAAATACTAAGTAGTGCTAGGTGGTACCAATGCACCATTTAAATCCCATGCAATGAATAAGTTAACGTCTCTATAATAAGTAGAGTTTATGGCTGAAATATAATGAGATAACAATTGTCACGGGGAGCGAAGCATATTGCGGTAAATACATAGATGATTGATCCTACCTTAATCATCATGACTTACTGCCGAACTCAAAAACGTCAATTAACGTAATGAATCATTAATAGTGTCAAGTATATCTTTCTATGTATATTGACAACAAACTCAAATTCGAAAATATACGCCAAGATATAGTTGCTGATGTGACCTAATAATTTATTGAAATTAGTAGACGCCTCTGAGTACGGCATTATACGGCAGAAAGTACGATATACAGGAGCATACTATCTGTATTTTTAACGTCTGACGCAACGCAGATACACACGTTAATCTTTTCTATCTCTATGTACGTCTGCTGCATCGTATCTCACAAACGAATGGACCATTATAGATTTAAGTTATATAGTTTTAAATGTGTCTTAATCCAAAGATTTCGTAGCTATGATTTAATAAAATCCGACCAGGCCGTTTGAATTTTATCACCTCTTTTCTAGTTCATGAAGGTATGTGAGCAAGTTCCACAGGTCTCATCGATTTGAAACTTTGTATCCTATTAATTCAATGATATCGCAAATGCTGCGGGAGATTTTTTAATATAATGTTTTAAATAGTCTTGTATTTCTGTCGATCCGATACAAGACTTTCTGAAGCATTTAACGTGTACCTACGAAAAACAACATCTAAGAATTCTAACAATTAGTGTTTTATAAGAACTTGTCTCACGACACGAGAAAATGTCTTAAAATGTGAATGTTTATGACATCGACTTTGTCAAGATTTTTAATAGCATATAATATAGCAAAATTGGCTTGAAAACTGTGGGCTACTAAAACCGCCATTAGATTTGAATGTGTTCCAAATTATGTGATGTTTCGTGACTACCCGCGCTTTGCACGCGAACGGAGACGCTAAATAATCATAAATGTTATTCTTTTGTATGTTTTGACGGCACGTTGTGTTAGTGGTACAGTCATTGGCTTTTGCACCCGAAGTTGTGGGTTCGATTCCCTCAGTATAAAAAAATGTGTATGGCAGGAATCTAAATTGTACCTTCGTAGTCTGCTGCGTATCGTGAAACGTACCTATTTAAAAAAAAAAAATTTAAACAGCACTATGTAGAAAGTATATTCTATAAGAAACAGAATTATCGAAATCACGTACAAAAAACATAACATAGAGAGCTTCCTTGGTCAAAACATGTAAGATGTCATTTGGCTATTTTTTTACTCTACTTTTCATCAGTGTTAAAGTAAACTCAAAAGAAGTTGAATTTTTTTACCGACGACGCCATCTATCGGTAGTTTTCAGTTTCAGTAAAAGCAACAAGTGTTCTGGAGTCAGTTGAAAAAGCTTCGTGTTCAACCTCTTTCAGTTGTAAGTTGCCGCAGCTTTTATGTAGGTGGCGTTACCGGTCACTACGTCTGAGGTCATTGAATGTTTTATTTTAGCTATTTCTCTACTATCCTGATATTTTGATGGATAGATTTACCTACTTTCAGTTCAGAGATTGCAGTGCTAATAAAAAAAAGTAGGTACTCGTAAAGCAGGGTATATTTGGAATCGAAACGCTACTAAAATTGTCTGCCTGTGATGTGAGGCATAGTATTATATAGCATGTAAGTATATAAAACTTTCAAAGGAGCCTGTTCCGTATTAACATAATAATAACTAGCTTTTGCCCGCGACTTTACTCGCGTGAAGCTATTAGCAATGTATTAGCAATGAATCCCAAAAATAATTTAATCAAAAACAGTGATGGTCTCATCTTTGTGTGGGTCTGTACACATTAGAGAGGTCAAGCTGTATCACAGGATCCATTTATTAATTGACATAAGAAGTTCACCAAATGGACTTTCTAACAGTGATAACAAAATTAAAATCTATTCAGGAGTTTTTGCGCCAACACATTTTTGGTTTGGGGATGTTTATCGATATAGGTACCCTAATTTTTTATATATCTTCAAGAGACACAGCTTTTTTACGATTTGATAATAGTAGAGAGTAAAGTTTTTTTTCCACAAGTACCTAGTGGTACCCTGATTGGCCATATTGCAAAATTTTATGTTTATTACGTCAGCAACAACAGTAGTATCTCTGGTGTCACCATGAGACTTCGCTTGTGGACTCACATTGCCCAGCAATAGGGTATTACACCTTTCTTTGAAAACTGTTTGAAATTAATCCTTAGATCGTAATGAACCAGTAGAATTTTTATTTCAGTTTTATAAAACCAAAAAATGCGTTAATAGCTGTTTTTTATTTATGATTTTGAATTTTCGCGCGGAACCGCTAGCCGCCATGCTACTTCGGCTCGTGACGTCACTTCGTTTGTCAACAATACAACTGCAAAAGACCAAGTAATACGATTTGTGAAAATAATGAGTTATAATATTTATCGTTGGTGTTTTGTGACTGAATGCAATAATACAAGTGTAAAAACGCCACACAAATTGTGGATTCAAGTGCCAAGTGATATTGATTTGATTGATTTGATTTTGATTTTTCAAGGTCTTTATTAATACTAGGTTATTAGAAACTGTTTACAAATGATCTTATTCTATTTGTTTACAGGTCATGATTCACAATTGTTACACAGACAAAGACGCCTTTATAAACATTAAAAAATCATGCTAAACTACGTTATATTAACATAATTAACCAAATTATATAAGTACATATTTGACATAATGTGCAAGTCTTAGTATGGACCCACATATATTAACAAGGTTGGCATACAGAGTGTACACATTGTTTTATCAAAACAAGACTTAATGATTATTTAAAGTGACGGCGGGTAGTTGCACGCAGAGTGTATGGTCGGCCGCTCAAACGGCGTCAGCTAGTAAGCGAGCTATCGTCATGATTCACGGAGGAATAAGTGATGGGGCAGTCGATATCGATTGTACGACCGCGCGTACGATAATGTACTTAATCTGCTTTTACCTATTGTAGATATTAGACAATTCTTGTGTCCTGGATTTTTATACAAATAAAATTTACGAGATATTTTTAGTATATAATCTTTTAAGAAGGGATAATTAATATGGTAATGTAATTGTTTTAGATTAGTGCGAAATGGTGTGTTGTAAGATATTTTTAAAGCTTTGTTTTGAATAGTTTGAAGTTTCTTATAGTTAGTTTCTACCAGACTAGACCAAACAGGTGCTGCGTATGTCAGGCAGGGTCTAACAAGGGTTGAGTAAATGAGTAATTTAGTAGAGGGACTGAGAACAGATTTACGGTTTAAAACAGGTTTTAATGAATTTATAGCTCTTGCTCCTTTTTGTATGATATATTTAGTATTTTTGTTCCAATTAAGTGTCTTATCTAGAACCAAACCCAAATATTTCACTGTTTCAGACCATGAAATTTGAAAATTATCAATTTTTATAAATCTAGAAGGCAGTGCACGTTTTCTAGTAAAAATAATCCCTTCAGTTTTTGTGGAATTCAGTTTTAGTTTCCAAGTCTCAAAGTATTGGCTCAGAAGCTCTAATGAATATTGTAGCCGTACAATAATTATATCAATATCTTTGTCAGTAGTATATGTTGCTGTGTCATCTGCATAGATGGCAAGATGAGTGTGGGCCTGTTTAGGTATATCATTCAAGTAAAGAATGAAGAGATAGGGGCCCAGAATCGAGCCCTGCGGTATACCAGCGGGGATCATTCTAGGTGCCGAATGTTCAGTGCTTATATAAACGGAGAAAGAACGATCATAAAGATAACTTTGAATGAGTTTAACTATAAAAAGAGGTACTTTTTGTTTTATCAACTTATGTAGTAGACCCTCATGCCATACAGTATCAAACGCTTTTTCAATGTCAAGCAAAATCATACCTGTAGAGAGACCCCGGTTTAGCCCATGAGAAATATGTTCAGCAACTCTGGCTAACTGTTGCGTGGTTGAGTGTGAGCTTCTAAACCCAAATTGTTCGGGGATTAAGTTTTGGTCAGTTATTTTGGAAATACGGGACAGTATTATAGATTCTAAAACTTTACCCAAGCCAGGTAATAAACTGATTGGCCGATAGCTGGTTGGATTGGACTCATCTTTGCCTGGCTTTTTAATAGCTATGATTTTGGCGTGTTTTAGAGCTTTTGGGAAGTATGCAGTTCTCAGGCAACCATTAAAAGCTTTGGTTAAATAGACAATGGCTTTCTGAGGGAGATTTTTTAGTAAGCCGTTACCGAGTCCATCAAGACCTGGTGCTTTATGAGGCTTAAGTTTCCTTAATAGTTTCTGAATTTCAAGCGGTCGAACAAGTGATGGAGAATCACGTAAGTGGTAAGAATCCAGCAGATAAAGTGAATCCCTAACTATCTCTTCAGTATTGACATCACTAATCCAATGTCTCGTTAAGTTCATATTCTCCAAAAAGGAATCAGCTAATGTCTCGCATTGTTCGAACTCAGAGGAAGTAGTAGTATTATTCGACATTTTTAGAGGTGGTATGGATATAGGCCGGTGGTTGATGGATTTAACGACGCGCCATAAGTCAGAGGTAGAATTTGACACTTTAGCTAATCTCTTGTTCCAGATGTTGTCGTTATGGGCCTGTATTTTGCATTTTATCATTGTTTGCATGCTGTTTACTTGGGAGAATAATTTACGTCGAACATACGGGTTACATTCTTTCAATGCTAATTTACGAAAGGAATTTTTAACTTTTATTTCATTTTTAATTCGACGCGGGAGTTTCAGATAGTTATTAATTGGTATTGTAGGGATGGCTTTATCTCGGGCTTCTATGATTGCATGAGTCAAGTGCTCGAGTGCAAGGTCAATCGCGAGCGGTGTATCGAATGTGTTTCGGTTTAAGCTTAAAGTGTCATTCAATGTAGATCTGTAGCCCATCCAATTGGCCTTGCTGTAGTTAAAAATTTTGCGATCTAGTCTTTTAACTTTACCCCCTATAGTAAAAAAGACAGGAAGGTGATTGGAAGATAAACTGGTAAGCACCTGGAGCTCCGAGAGGTGATAGACAGAGTTAGCTAATACAATGTCTGGTGTGGACTGTGTATGTGTGCTATGGTAGTGAACTAGTGTGGGACTGGATGGTGCTAGGATATCATATTCATTGTTTATCATATGATCAAAAAGTACTTCGCCATGGATGTTAGATTTAGAGCAGTACCAGTAGGGATGTTTGGTGTTAAGGTCACCCATGATCAGTGTTCTGGGATGAGTATTAATGATATTATCCAAATCTGAGGGTAGTAAGGTTAAGTTAGGTGACTGATAAGCTGAAATAAAGGTGATAATATAACTTGATAGGGCTACTTGTATCCCGACACATTCAATGTTTTGTGTTTGGGGTGTATTGAGGGGAGTATGCACTATGTCAGACCTGACTAAGATTGCAACCCCCTGCCCGTGCCCGTCCGATTTTTTGTCTTGCCGGTAGCAGGTGAACCCAGGGGTAGGCAATCTGATGTGGGGAGAAATTCGTGTTTCTGACAAAGCTATGATATCAATAGAAAGCTCGCTTACCAGGTCCATAAGCTCTGAAATTTTTGAGCGAATACCATCGGCATTCCAGTAAAGAATCCGTAAATTCGGTGTTTTACACATATTGTCCAAGATGTGTCAAAATTAAGATCACTTTATCCATCATAGTACTACAGCTTAAAAATTGACTTTTGATAGTCTTTATAGTCATGAGTATAGATAACATATCAGCTGTCGCCTGATCATGAGTGATTTCTTTATTCGGTGAGTTTTGACTTTTTGTTGCAGCAACGGAATTCCAAGGACGTTCGTCAACTATATTAAATTTTGCCTTCAGTGATGGTTTATTAGTCGAGGCGGCTTTAAGATGTTCCTGGCGATTGCGTAACATTTTTAAATATTTTTCGCGTTCTTCGCATTGGCGATAGTTTGCAGGGTGGTTTCCGCCGCAATTGCAGCACTTTGCCGGCTGGTCCCGAGACTTTTTAGGGCATTCATCGGTTCGATGGCGAACGGTACATTTAACACAACGGGGTTCTAAATTACAATTACTGGATGAGTGGCCAAAGCCTTGGCATCTGTAGCACTGGGTTCCATAACGATTATTGGATCGGTATTTTCGGATTTGCACTACGCTGTTACAAAGAAGCTTAATCTGGCGAAATTTGGCAAAATCAGCACCTGGAGGTAATTGTACCAAGAATGGTGGGCAGTAAGAGGATCTTTCAGCAGGTACTTTCATTTTGCGAACAAGCACATTCTCGAAGCCAAGTGCAGCAATATCGGCGGCCAATAGGTCCTCGACGTAATCGGGAAGACCAAAGATTACTGCTTTGTACATCTTCTCATCCTTACGGGAGTAGGTGTGGAAGGCGATATCTTTCGTGCGCAGACCGTCCTTGATGGCTTGATGGCTTTCAGGCGTGTAGCAAATAACGGCTACTCTGTTATTACTTCTGTATTGAAGGTGGAAGGTTTTTGAGTAAACCATGATAGTAGACCTGATATGTTCATGTGTCCAGGTAGGTTGTATCTCCAATACAATTGGAGGAATGCGGCTGATCTTCTTAGAGATAGTTGCATCATGAAACTTCGCATTAGAGTTTGCAGCAGATAGTTGATCGCCAGGGAGGGGGCTAAAACTATTGGTTGTCTTGATTGGTTCAGGTCGGCGGTGTTCAACCTGGTGCGCGGCTCTCTTGGGTATTTTCCATTCACTGGTGTTAATGGGGCCTTCAAGAGGGCGTTTGCCTACAGAATTGGAACGCGTTAAAAAACGTTCCATATCGACAACTTTTTATCGATACGTGTTCCCATCACTATAGATAATTAGCGGTAACTGGGGGGGGTTAGTAGTAAGACGTGCGACAATCACGAGCGCGCGCGCCGAACTGATAACCGCCAAGTGATATTAAAATGGTTGAAATTGGCAATAACAGATCCAAAATCATTGTTCACAAAGACTAGACTATATAGTATTTCTGTGAAGGGAGTGCAGGAAGGGGAAGGCCTTATATACAAACCTTGGCCCACAATGACTGCTCCGCTGGTCACGCTATGATTGCCTCGAGCTAGCCTAGCTACGCTCTAGGCCTTTCAGCTCGTCCATCAAGTGCTGCACGCTGACCGCGTTGTGTCGGCCTGGAGCTGCGCTACGCTGCGCTGTCGGCCATCATCAGCACGACCAGCAAAGTAGTCATTATGACCGCGGCAGTAATGTACTATTGTTTGGCTAAGAATTCTAATCTATACTAATATATAAAGCTGAAAAGTTTTTGTTTGTTTTTTTGTTTGTTTGTTTGCTTGAACGCGCTAATCTCAGGAACTACTGGTCCGATTTGAAAAATTCTTTCAGTGTTGGATAGCCCATTTATTGAGGAAGGCTATAGGCTATATATCATCACGCTACGCGGACGAAGTCGCGGGCAGAAGCTAGTCTATATATATAAAAGAAAGTCGTGTTAGTTACACCATTTACAACTCAAGAACGGCTGAACCGATTTGGCTGAAAATTGGTGGAGAGGTAGCTTAGAACCAGGAGACGGACATAGGATTTTTGGATGACTTTGATGGATTTTTTGTCCCGTTCCCGGGGGATGTGATGACAGACCGAATTCCACCGGGGCGAAGCCGCGGGCAGAAGCTAGTTTTAATTAAATTATAAATATTAAATTATACAAATTTATTTTATTTTAAAAACATGGAATTCTTTTTCCAAAAGTAGTCATTTGTTTGTTGATTAGTGTTACATTTTCATCGCATTTCAATCTTTTTCGTCATCATGGATATGTTAAAATATCGAGTAATTATGGAATATGAGTACCGTCGTGGCAGCAACGCGGCACAATGGTTTGCTCGCTTCCGTTCTGGGAATTTCGACCTGAAAAATGAACCTCGCGGTCGTCCGAAGACTTTGGTCGACAGTGACGAATTAAAGGCGATTGTGGAAGCTGATGACACACAATCGACGGCTGAATTAGCAGCAGCTTTCGACGTTAGCGTCAAAACAATATTGGTCCATTTGCGTCAAATTGGCAAGGTTTAAGCTTGACAAATGGGTGCCCCACGAACTCGAAACGTGCCTTACACTGCTCAACAGGCACACAAATGAAGGAGTTTTGAACCGCATTGTTACCTGCGATGAAAAATGGATTCTGTTTGATAACCGCAAGCGCTCAGCAAGTTGGTTGGATCCTGGTTCAGCACCTAAACAATGCCCTAAACGAAAACTTACCCCTAGAAAAGTAATGGTCACTGTTTGGTGGTCTAGCGCCGGTGTGATTCATCACAGCTTCTTACCGAACGGGGTGAGCATTACTGCAGATGTGTACTGTGAAGAACTGAACACAATGATGGAGAAGCTGGCACATCTCCAACCAGCATTGGTCAATCGCTCGTCTCCGCTGTTCCTGCACGATAACGTTTAAATTTTTTCATGAAAACGGCAATTTCATAGGTAAAGACCTAATATTATAAATGCGAAAGTTTGTGAGGATGGCTGGATGTTTGTTACTCTTTCACGCCAAAAAGGCTGAACGGGTCTGGCTAAATTTACTTATTATTTTAATAAAATTAATTACATTTTTTATCTTGGTCGGAAACAATACCTACTAAACTCCATGCAGACCAAGTCGCGAGCAAAAGCTAGTGTTTTATAAAAGTGTTAAAATAAACTGCCTCATTAGCCTAGTGGTCCAGAGCGCGATTGCTACGCTAGAGGTCCTGGGTTCGATTCCCAGGTCGAGCGAAGTGTTATTGGGATTTTCTATGAAATTCCCTGTAGCAGCTCGAAGTTTGGAATTTGTGCCCGGTTAATGGCAAAAGGCAAAAGGCTCGCCCCCTATTACATGGGACCTAAACATACCGGCGAACTGTGGGTGTACTCTAGTACGACTCTGCCTAACCCTTCGGGGAATATTGGCGTGATGGTATGTTATTTTATGCTATAATAAACAATTCGAGAAATAAACCGTATTTTCAGTAGACGGTACACTGACACTTCGTTCAGAAAAGAAAAAAAAACGTAGACTAAACATAGAAAACAGAAATCTTGTTTAATATTTCCAATAACCACAGCTTATTATAAAGCGCGTTACTAGTGCATCGTTTTAATTGGAGCAGAAAATTGGCTCGGCCTTTGTATTAGCGCTAAATCACCCAATATGTGCAATTAGCAGGGACACAGTCCGCAATATATATTTTCTGCATATTGGGAATTAGGTAAGGGGCTCGTGGCTAAGTAATAGCCATACTGATCAATGGAGCATAACAGATTTTTAAAATTGGTGTATATGTCGTAGTAGAATTGTATAATTCGCTATTTTAAATAACTGCTATGCTTTACAAAATAGCTCTGTTGTGGTATGTAGGTATGTATGAGGCATTGTTAAAAGGTATTTACCCTGTAACATTATAGGGTAAATTACATGCAACATAAACGTATAAATATTCCCCCTCCCCTCCTCTCTTACAGTTGTCACGAAATATCACGTTATGTCAGCATTTTAACGACGCCCACACCTCAAATACGTAATGATATGATTTAATGGACTGCGCGCATACCATTTGTAACACATATACACATACAGGGTGAAATTGAATAAACGCAAAAAAATAAAATTAATGATTCTATGAATACTTAACTAGAAAATGTAGAGTAAGCGATAAAGGAAAATATATATATTTTTTTGTATTTTCAGTAGTATTTTGAAAAGAGTGCTACATATCTATAGGAGGCGCAACGTAGCGTAGGTAGTAACTATCTGCGTAAAATCAGCACCCACTTTATGGAGCTGGATATATTTGCTTTTTCCAAATATCGTTTCAAGGCGAGAGCAATAGAATTACTAACTTCTTAAGTGTAACGTTTCTATTTTTAATTCTTTTTTTTATATTTCTTATATTCTACACAGTCTTTTATGAGGCACACTGTCTGTTTTCTTTTAAATTCTTTTTTTGTGAATTCGTGGACAATGGTGTGGGTTACATGTGTAGAAATATAAATATGGAACAGATTATGTATAACTTTTTCTAAGTATTATGTTAATATAAGAATCTTTAGTTAAGCTTGGCATGTAACTGTTTTTTGGCCCTAACAAATAAAAAAAAAATATCTTGATCGGGCGTGAAGCCCTAATATTTGGATACCTACTTGCATGAAATTATTTAATTTGTGTTTTTTTTAGTTAAATACCGAAATTGCATGCTTAGTCGAAGCCAGTAGCTTAGTTTGCACCATCTAACATGACATGATAAGATTATTTTATGTACAATGTAGATTGTTGAAATTATTTTTTAAAATGAATAAGTAACAGTTAGTTACTGTTACTGTTATTTCGGTTTGTCGCATATTTTCAAAGTCAACCTGTATATTTGTTTTTATATCTGCAAATATCTGAAAATGTTATAAAGGCACTTATTAGGTACCCCTACCGCTTATAACATAATATCCGCTAATCAGTAACTAATAAATATTGCTAACCAGTCCTAATTAGTAGTCCAAATATTATATTTAACTGTTTCTGATTAGAGGCTTGTTTGTTCAATGAAAGTCGGCGTTTATTCTCCTCTCAAGGGTGGAATGTCTATAAACTTCTGTTTATTTGCACCCAACAAAGAAGCGGGAGATACAAACAAAATAACTTTCTCTTAGCTGAAAAGGATTCGTCCTAAAACCACTTAATCTAAAACAGAAACAATCAACAACATACCTTTGAGTATGAATGAGACAAGTATCGCATCAGACAAAAATTGAGAACAGCAAGCAGCTAAAATAGAAATGAACTAACAAGGATATTGAAGAATATGTACCAATACGATATATTTTAATATTAATAAATAATACCAGCATCCAAATCGGAAGACATTTATTGGAGACAAAACACAATCGTGACAGATCTTGATGATCGGCCGTACAGTGGCCAACTACATTACACCTCCCTCTTAAATCTAGAAATCATCGAAACTTAGTACAAAGTCCATCACCATAAGATCTCTAATAAACAATGATCCAATAACATAAGTTACAGAACTCCAGGTCTCACTTGTTAACAGTTGCTAGACTAAACTTGGATTAGGTACAATCATAAGTGTGTAGTCGTAGTCTAATAGACAATTAATTATTATAACGAACAAAATTTATGCTTATTGCACTTAAATTAAATCACCTGGTTAACAAATAAAACAAACATAACAGAACCTATATGAACAATAAGTATCTCCATTCTAACTGACCAACCCCTCTACTCATACCTAATTGGAGGACGGCATGGGCGGGGACGAAGAGATCTTTCAACAGGTGGCACCGGGTCCACCTCCACTCGTGGTGTAGCTGGTCGAGTGATAGACTCATGACTGTCCATTCCTCCTTCACCCAAGACCACTCCTTCTGGTCCTATGTCATTGTTAGTCTCAGTAACTGACGTTTTGTCCTCATCCCTGCTTTGCCGTGGACATAACTCTGAAACCTCATTCGGGACAGTAACATCAGATAATCTGGACCTGTGCCTTATCTGGTCAGTATGACGTTCTATGAGTTGATCTTCTCCATTATCCAAAACATATCTACGTGACCCCTTCCTAGCGACTACTGTTTGTTTTTGCCATTTATTTTGTGAACCATAAGCCCTGGCCCAAACTGGTTCCTCGATATCGAAACTTCTTTGTACTCCGCCGGCATTTTGAACTTGTCTATTTTGAGCACTAAATACCCGATCTCCTACTGTTTGTTCACTCCGTAACAAATCAAAACGTGATCGTAATGAACGCCGCTGCAACAACATTGCTGGACTCTCACCCGTCGTACAATGAGCCGTATTCCTATAAGCAAAAAGGAATGCCTGTAATGCCGTATCTATCTCTACCTTATCATGCATTGCTTTTTTAATTGCCCGCTTACACAATTTAACGGCATTTTCGGCCGCACCATTTGACTGAGGATGATAGACTGGTGAAAATAATTGTCTTATGCCATTCAATTGTAGAAAATCAGCTAATTCTCGACTGGTGAAAGGTGGTCCTTGGTCTGACACCACCTCCACTGGCAAGCCAAACCTGGCAAACAAACTTCTCAAAACCTTGATAACTAATAAGGCATTTGTATTATTCATTTCTGAAATTTCTAACCACTTCGATGATGAATCTATGATTACTAGATACGTTTTACCCCTAAATGGTCCTAGGAAATCCATATGTAGTCGGCTCCAAGGTTTTGTATGATACGGCCATGATTGTGGTGTGTGACGCGGCGGTGCATCCGCCTCGAGCGCACAGCTCTCGCACTCCTGGCATGTGCGCTGCAAGTCTGTGTCGATTCCAGGCCACCAAACGTAGCTGCGTGCCATCATTTTTGATTTTACAATACCTAAATGCCCTACATGTAGTTGTTTCAAAATCGCCTGACGCAGCAAACTGGGTACCACAATCCTATATCCCCACATAATACACCCTGCCTCACAATAAAGTTCATTACGCCTTTTGAAATAAGGTTCCAGTTCATTTGAAGGGCACCTCGCTGGCCAACCTGACTGTACATACAAGATAACTCTACTAAGTTCTACATCTTTCATTGTTGCTTTCTTCACCTCTTCATTCCTCACCGGTAAGAAGTTTTCAACAAAGTTAACGTATGTTATTTCTTTTTTACTTTCAAGCTCTTTAGTTGTTTTCGCTGGTAGTCTTGATAACGCATCAGCACAATTACTCTTTGATGCTACATACTCGATTGTATAATCATAACCTGATAATAGAACTGCCCACCTTTGCAGACGCGACGCGGCCATAACTGGATTTCCTACTTTATCACCGAATATATATGTAAGGGGCTTATGATCTGTTCTCAGCGTAAATTTCCTTCCATAAACATATTGGTGAAATTTGCGTATTCCGAATATAATCGCTAATGCCTCCCTATCAATTTGTGAATAAGCCTTTTCTGCTACAGAAAGTGTGCGCGAGGCGTAAGCGATCGGCCGCTCCCCCGCCGGTGTGTTGTGTGATAAGATTGCGCTGACACCGACTGCGCTGGCATCTACTGTCAGCACCAATGGAAGTTCCTGCGAGTAGTGAATCAGTAGATCACTACTGAATAAACATTCCTTCACTCTCTCAAAGGCTGCCTGGCATGTCGCGGACCATTCGTACTTGACACCTAATTTAAGTAGGTTATATAAAGGCGACAGAATCGTGCTTATGTCTTTAATGAATTTGGCATAATACATCAACATTCCGATGAATGATCTCAACTCTGAGACATTTTGTGGTGTCGGTATATTAACTATGGCCTTTACCTTTTCTGGTGAAGTATGAATTCCCTCTTTACTGATTACATAGCCTAAATATGTCACAGACTTTGAGAAAAACTCACACTTTTCTTTCTTCACTCTCAGTCCATATTTCTCCAATCTTTCAAATACCGTATATAAGTTGTTGATGTGTTCCTGGCTATTTCTTCCCGTAATAATAATATCATCCAAGAAAACCCCTACTTTAGGCATATCGGCAAACATCTGTTCCAATCTCCGTTGAAAAATTCCCGGACTAGATGACAAACCGTAAACTAACCTATTGTACATAAAGAGACCCTTATGGGTGTTTATAACCGTTAATTTCTTAGATTCATCGAGGACCAGCTGTGCATAAGCTTGTGATAAGTCAATGTTAGTATATCTCTCTCCCCCCTCAAGTTTGATCATCAAATCATCAACTCTGGGTAATGGATATCGATCAACTTCAAGAACCTTATTTAAAGTAAGCTTATAATCAGCACAGATCCTAATGTTACCATCCTTCTTGACCACTGGCACGATGGGTGTCGCCCACTCCGACCGCTCTACAGGGGTGAGCACGCCGTCCCGGACCAGATCAGCTAGCGCTCTCTCAACCGGTGCACGCATCGCATATGCTAATGGACGCGCCCGTAGGAAACGCGGTTGTGCATCCTCGCGAATGTGGATGCCCACGGTGCCACCAGTGAAACGTCCCAATCCGTCCTCAAACACCTTAGAGAATCTGGAACTAAAGTCCTTTATGTCAAAATTTTGTGGGTTTAACATATTCACAGCTACATGTTCATCAATAAGTTTTGGTAATTCAATATTTAGGGATGCTATCCACTGTCTTCCTAATAACATTGACTGACCATTTGGGATAACATACAAATCCAACACATCTGATCTGTTTTTATACACAACCCATGGACTGACCACCCCTAACGGCCGTATAATTTCACCTGTATAGTACTTTAAACCAATATTACACTTTTGCATTTTAAGGTCTCTGAAGTTTTCTTCATAAGTTTCACGGCTTATACATGATACTGCACTTCCTGTGTCACACTCCATCCAGAAGTCTTTCCCATTTACATTAAGTTTAATCTTATAAGGTGTACATTTACTCAGAGCCAGTTGGTAGTTATTAACAAAAATTACCTCATTACTTTGGTCACAGTCCACCAAAGATGGTTCCTTCTCATGCTTGTCCAAATAATTATGCTTTATTATGTTGTTTGGACACATCTTTTTCAAATGCCCCTGCTGGTTGCACACCCTGCACACATATCGGGCATACTTGCAGCTTCCTGTTATGTGATTACCTCCACAAGTTGAACATCGTTTGAACTGTCTTAAAGTTGAAGCTGTTGAGGATGTCACCTGGGTGTCCGGGCCCGTGCCTATGCGCCTCTGCCCTGCACCAGTGCCCACGCCGCCGTTGTAACCGCGACCCCGATGTGCCGACTCTGCCCTACCACGCCATGCTCCCGCCATAGCTTGGCAGTCTGCCGTAGTCGACGGTCGCCCATCTCTTTCAGCCATCACGGCTGACGCATCTTTCTCCGCCGCCTCCATGCTCGCCGCTAGTTTGTACGCTTTTCCGAAATCTAAGTCGTTCTCCGCAAACAATCGCTGTCTTATTACCTCGCTTCTTATCCCGCACACTAACTGGTCCCTTAAACTGTCCTCTAGCCAAGCCTCAAAACCGCATGTTTTCGACATCTTTTTCAAGACCGCTACATATTCTGAAATGCTTTCTCCGCCGTTTTGTTTCCGATGGCGAAATTTATACCGCTCGGCCAACTCGCTTGGTTTTGGTTGTAAATGTTTCGCCATAATTTCAGTTATGTACCCAAATGTTTTTTCATGTGGTTTCGCCGGGGTACATAGGTTTACCAGAAGTTCATAACCTTCTGCGCCCATTAACGTAATCAGAGTCGGAACTTGCATATTCGCCTCTATCTTATTAACCAAAAAATATTGTTGTAGCCGCTCGATGTACAATTGCCAGTCATCTGTTTGCACCTTAAATTCGCTGATTTTCCCGATGGACATTGTAAGTTGTGCTTTGCTCGCGTAGCTTCTTAAATACTCGTCGCCACTGAAGAATATGTACCAATACGATATATTTTAATATTAATAAATAATACCAGCATCCAAATCGGAAGACATTTATTGGAGACAAAACACAATCGTGACAGATCTTGATGATCGGCCGTACAGTGGCCAACTACATTACAGATATATACATTGTTTTTTTTTCCAAAATTTTTTTCGAGAGGCGTCAATCAGTAATAGGTACATAATTATATCTTTAGCCAAGTTCAGTAAAATAAAAGGCCATTCATTTGTATCAAACTTCATATTCATTTATTTCAAAATATTAGGTACTTACTTAACAAGTACTAAAATGAAAATCTCACCTCATCACAATGCAACTGAAGTACCTGTCTACGTAGCATCATTAGTAAAAAAACTTGTTATTTTATCAAGTAAACAAGATCAATAAATTAAATTGGTTTTATAAAAATATATTATATACTTACAGACATGTTGATACGATTATATATTATAGCTCCCACAGAAAAACTGTTCGCACAGGTTTATGGGGCTCTGTATTATTTTATAAGACCTACTATGCACCTGAGGTACTACTACTGTATGAGGTACCTCATAAAAATATAATTAATAAATTGCTATTTCAATTTGAATATAAAATCATTAATTTCCCTGTTACACGTAATTGCTGACCGATAGGATAAATAAAAAACTATTCATCAACAACCATATAATCATTTGATCGTAGATATAAATCAGTAAACACACATGGATTAATAAATGACAGTAGAATGGTTGATAATTATTGTTTGTGACTGTTATTATGTTAATGGTATCCTACTGATAAATTACCAACAAATGTGCATTAGATTTATACTTCACCTACTCAGATAGTGACCCGTATCTACTCTAACAACGGGGTAGAGCACTTTTCGCCCCTAGGTCTGAATCCGAGGTAAGTATGGTCTCTCATACATATAGTTTTTTTTGAAAATATTGAATTTTGCTAGGCAAAGGTTTGCATTTCGAAGAAAAATTTACCGTATAAATGCATTTTTGTTTAAGTTATAAACCTTCATGTTAAACCTGAAGCTGAGGCAGCAGGGAATTGAAAAATTCAAAATTAGAACGAGTGTTGTTTCGCGCGCTTTGAGCGCAATTTCGCGACTTTGTTATTGACTTTTATTTTTCCTGATTTGTAAAAGAGAATTGAGTAATTAATAATGATGAGCATATAACTTAACAATTAATAGGTACCTACCTTGATTAGGTACTAATAAATCAAAATAGTATTAAGTATGCCGTATATTTCGTGATAAAACTAAGTAGGCCTATGCAATGAAAGTCTCACAACGGCAGTTCTAATTATTTTCAGATGTTTAAACTTATTTAATTTTTCTTGTAGTTGAAATATAAATAATATATTTCAATCGGGGGAAAATACACATTACAAACTTGTTTGGGTTGCAGCCCTCGCTAGTTGGGGCTTTTAATATACACTCGTTAGTAATATAATGTGTAACTTTTTTCCCTTTGGTGAAAAATCTATTGTTACCCAATCACTTAAAACGGTAGAACGAAAATTTGGCATACAGATACTTTATATGTACCTGGAGAAATACATAACATACCATCACGCCTGTATTCCCTGAAGTGTTAGGCAGAGGCGTACTAATTATGCATCCACAGGGCGAGCCTATTGGCATTAACCGGGCACAAATTCCAAACTCCGAGCTGCGACTGGGAATTTAATAGAAAACCCCAATAACAATGATCAACTTGGGAATCAAACCCAGGAACTCTAGCATAGCAGTAGCGCTCAGGATCCAAGTTTCACCCAAGATTTTGTATTCGTAGTGACAAGAATTGATGAGATCTTTATTAGGGCTTGCTGGCATGACATTAAAATAAAGTTCGTCGAATCTATGCGTTCCTGATATCCGCAAGTGTCTTTGGTAAAATCTCCAAAATTCTAACTGCGGTTGCTACTGAGAATTTCGTAGAAGGACCCTATAACACTTTACTGAACCTTGGAAACAAGAGCTCTGGTAGCAAACGCATTTACGGCTTGATGAGGCAGCTATCTTATCATTATTTCGTATGGGTACATACACTTGTATGTACAATAAATTAAATTATCACACTGTCCGTAGACACTTTAGTCATGCGACACGGATTCGGTCTGTATATTATTATGTTGTCTTTAATCGGTTAGCTAAATGATTTGTTGGCCGCACCCACGTCGACGCGTCTGCCAGAATCATAACGTGCTTTTGTTTTATTGCGAGTATTGTGACGGCATTCTTTATTTTATGAATTTCCTTTGTTTTGTGTTCTTATTTTAAAATTCCACTTACCTTCAATTATTATTATTTTATAAGTAATTTAAATTAATATTCATAATTATACAGTCCACAATGACAAGTTTTTCTGCGAACAATTATTATAAAAAAACATGTATAAAACTCTTTACCAAATAGTAATTTAATTTTATCCTACTATCCCAGTCCCACTTTCACACACACATCTTTCTTAAGTATCTACGGTTGGAGTGAGCAATTCACAAAAATAATTTAATGTTCTATTTATGAATTTCGAAAAACCGTCTTGACTTTACCGTTGAGGTATAAGTATTCGCACCTAAAGAATGCTAGAAAATCTTGGTTGCGTCACGAAATACACTGGGAGATATATATGTCACCCCACGTTACGTCTATTGTTCTTACGAATCGTAGTAACATGAGATAGAGACGCGACGAATAACAAACACATGCGATGACTGTTATATGACACACTGTAAATGAAATTATGTGAAGAATTCATGAATAAATGTATTGCGGTTACATCAACGAGAGACTGCGTAAAAAATATGTACCTACTTAATTCATGAATTAATTGTTGTATATTACAATTGTTATTTTTTCTGTAATATTATTTTCAATTCCTAGTATGTACCTATATATGTGTTACCCACTTCCTACACTCGAATTTTAAAAATACAAATCTTAGGGCCACTTGCACCAACTTTAAAATAATATTTAAATTGTATTTAAACACGATTTTTCATAGAAATGTTGTGTTTAAATACAATTTAAACATTTTCAAGAATTGGTGCAAGTGGCCCTTAGATTGTGTTTGGCCATTTAATTATTGGTGACTAATAGCGCAGGAGCCGACTATTCGACTACCGCGCCGATCGAAACATTCTCATAACCATATGCCTTTGTATTGTGGTTTAAAAGCTACACAATTGCTGGACTTTGGAACTCCCAATATGATAATTATTTATAGTAAGTATCTGCATGTGGGAAAAATTGCTCTGTAAATATGTTTTATGACCATAAGAAGCGGAGCAAGATCGTTGGTAGCGTAATCATAAATTCTTGAATTTCATTGCCAGAGTAAATAATTTTAAAGGCCATGTATAGTCACATGTATTTAGATACTCTTTTTGGAACCGCGTAAGTATTTTTTGAATTTTCAAAAACATATTCTTTAATGGATATGAAACTACTTTTTACGGATATTTTATTGATATCTATTATTTATGAGAAGCGGCGGTAGCTAGGGCGTCGGACTTGCGATCATGTGGTAGCCGGTTCGAACCCCACCCATTGCACTACCGACGTGAACCCACTCGTAACACAAGCATTTAGCTTAGCACGAGGGGTTAACAAGAATACTAGTAATGTGTGACCCACATTGCTAAAAGCTTTTTTAAAAAAAAAAAATTCATTCCCGACGTTTCGGATAATTTACAGCATCCATGGTCGAAAAGAAGCCGTGATAGCCTAGTGATATGACCATTGGACTGCCAAGTCAAAGGTCTCGAGTTCAAATCCAAGGCACGCACCTCTGACTTTTCGAAGTTATGTGCGTATTAATAGTTAATTATCACGCGCTTAAACGGTGAAGGAAAACATCGTGAGAAAACCTGCACGCCTGAGAGTTTTTCTCGACGGCGTGTGAAGTCTGCCAACCCGCATTAGGCTAGCGTGCTGGACTATAGCCTAATCCCTCTCATTGTGAGAGGAGACCCGTGCCCAGCAGTGGGACATATAATGGGTCGATTATGCTATCCATGGTCAGCAATCTACCATGCCATACCGTGACCATGGATGCTTCAATGTCTAATATTCGCATATGTGACAGAAATCTGTATATTTTTTAATGTTCTAATTACATTAAATATTTTCACTGTCTCTCCTCTTGTTTCACGTTTTCCTATTTGTCATTCAAAGTCACATTATTAATCACTTGTTATTCCAATTCGTGACTAGTATATTGCCTCATTAGCCAATTGGTCCTGAGCGCGACTGCTACGCTAGAGGTCCTGGGTTCGATTCCCAGGTCGAGCAGTGTTGTTGAGTTTTTCTATGAAATTCCCTGTAGCAACTCGGAGTTAGGAATTTGTGCCCGGATAATTGCAATAGGCTTGCACCCTATTACATGGGACCTAAACCATACCGGCGAACTGTGAGTGTACATTAGTACACCTCTGCCTAACCCTTCGGGGAATTAAGGCGTGATAGTATGTTATGTTATGACTATTATATCCAAAATGCAAACATAATTTGCACCGGCAATCATCAACACATTTTTACATTAAAAATGTCTCCACGTGTTGGTCGCGGCAACGAGTGATGCATGTAGGTATCACTCTTTGCCGCGATGGAATCATGGAACAGTAAATATTTCTGTTTTTATTGCATAAAATACCAAGTGTTTCGCGCGGGTGCACTTTTTGAGGCGAACGGTAGCCTATGTCCTCCCTTTATCGAAACCTGCAGACAAACAAGCAGAGCTACTTTCGTATTTATAATATTAGTATGGATATAATAATTTAATGTTATTACATACACAATGACTTCATTACGAAGCCAAGTAATAAACGTGACAGCTTACGTAGTTTATACCATAGACACATTTTAAACAGAATGAATATAATTTCAAAATAGAATGGGAAACTACTTATTTAAATGCCCACTTAGAGCACTCTAGAGATTGAAGCGTTTTAATTGCCGCGTTCTCCCAGTAAAGGGGAGTGCCATTAATTTTCATTTGTCTGGTTTGTGTCTAAAATATGCGTAGCCATCTAGAATAAAATATTAAAAGGAACATTTAAAAAATGAAATATATAATTGCAAAAAATGCTTAGTACCTAAACGTAGGTTGAAAACGCATAGTCACGAATAAATCAAAAAAAACTCTTTGTAACAGATCATACAAACCGACATATTGTGTTTATGTTTAAACTTTTTCTTTTTTTTTTCGTTTTTAATTATTGTGATATTAATTTTTATATTAATTTAATTTTTCTGCTTCTCATGTTTTTTTTTAAATGGAATAGCCTAAATTTTTTGTGATAATGCTGTTGACTTGTATCATATAAAAAGGGGAATGCACTGGCTCCTGTAATACAGTTTTCAACTAGCTCAGGAGTCAGGGAATTCATCAAAATGTACACATAATTTATGTCAATAAAGAAATTTTAATTTAAAAAAAAAATTGTTGTAGCACACAAATAAAGTGTAAAAGAAAACTTATTTTTGCCTGTGAAAATCAAGCTTAGCTTAAAGCTGTCGACTCGAAATCACAGTTTCGCTTCATCACCGGGTCAAGTCGAACCCTGACCCCATTGTTCCGTATGTTATCAAGATTGAAATGATCTATAATACGGTAGTGACCAAGGAGTAAAATATTCGTCGGGCGCGCGGCAAAATCCTCAGTCGGCATAACGAGCGCGAACCGTGAACACCATTGCGTATCTCATAAAAAAACACGATAGTTTCCGAACGTTAAAATGAAATGAACATTATTTGATAAAATAAAAAACATTATCGGTGACATATTGTGTTCTAAGTTTGATTTTACGCGCCAAACGCGATGCGGCCCAAAATTCGCACCGTGCAGACTTGCATAGTTTGTTGATACTTTGATAGTGTTTAGATACTACTTAAACATAATTTTAGTGTTAAAATAAGTGTTCATTACTAGTGCTTAATTAGTGTTGCTTAGTGCGTAAATATTGAGTGCTCAAATTAATTGTGTAAATAATTAGTACCTATGGTAAGGTAAATGATGCGAGGTGAATAAGTTTCCATTTTTTATTTGAATTTAATCGAGAAATTTGGAACTTCGTCAGGTTTTTTTTAAAAACGCGTCTAACGGCAAACGCAAGAAGGTAAACAAACAATGTTCGAATGAATTATTTAGGTATTAATAGTTAGGTACCTACTTATATCGATTATTTCAATTGCCTCGTTCAATGGCACATTAATGTCCATCGCGTGTTATTTATGAAGACACTAATTTCTAAGAAAGGTAAACACATAAATACCGGTATCGTTTCTAAATGTTAAATAAAAAACTAAACTAATCAATTACTCGTAACTAATTCGTATTTGGATTGTTTATGTCTTTATTTTGAAACAGGTGGTTTTTATAAAAATCACTTAATAATTATAGATACTTACTGGATAACTTAACATTAAAGTTCTCTTGTTTATTTATATCTTTAATGCATTTCAAACTAACAGCAATTGAACCAATTATCTTTTTTTTAAATTACCAAAATATCATACTGCTATCGTGCTGCTGTGTACGTTTTATTAATGATTCTATAGTCCACAATAAATAGAATTGCCCTATTGACAAATAAGTATAGGTATTCAATGTCTTCCTATCCGATTTTTGGTAGGTATTCAGATGTACCTAAATAATAAGTTATACGTCTAATTACTATCTTGTATCCTAGCATTTTAACTCCCCACACTCAAAATAATGTCTGCATGTTTTTCAGCGTATAAATCATTTCAGCATGTATTTCTAACACCTGTAATTGGGTGCGCGGTTTCACACACATTCTCATATTATCTTAACGATATATTGTGTCGGTAAAGCAGCCAACTGGGGTCTATTCCTGTACAACATTACCGCGAATAAATTCGGAAACAAACGCTCAGTGACAACCGTTTGGCCGCCATACTTGTTTTCATTATCAAATATAAAACACGAACTAATGCTCACGAGATATTTTAACGAAGATATTTTTCATCGTGGGAGAGCCATGCTTCGGCACGAATGGGCCGGCTCGGCTGGAGTTCTACCACGGCTTCATAGAAAACCGGCGTGAAACAACCCTTCGTTGTGTTTCGCCGAGAGCGTGAGGATACCGGAGGCCCAAACCCTTTTAAAAGGCGGGCAACGCACTTGCCACTCCTCTAGTGTTGCAGGTGTCTATGGGTGGAGGTAATTGCTTACCATCAGGTGATCTGTCTGATCGTTTGCCCCACTATCCCATCCCAAAAAACGAGATATGTAGTTTAATCGTGATGAAATAAACTACGGCTATCGTGACAGGTGAATTCTACTCATGTCGATTAGAATCCATAGTTACAACCAAGTTTAAAGTTGCACGATTTTGTTAAAGGATTAAAAGTCGAATACAAAAGGTTGAAAATCGATACAATCAGTGCACCCTCGAAAAAAAAACCACTACGAGAAAGGTCAGGTAACTTATTAAAAACGCATAACCTCATCAAAAAATTCACCTAATAAGCAACACAACAAAAACCTTTGTAATTTACTCGGAGATTTCAATCGGACCCTTGACCCGCCCTGAATGACAACACCCACGAAGCCTTGTGCGCTCACAAAAGCAAACAAAACGCGCCTTTGTTGCATAAATATACATAATATAGTGAGTAAAAAAAATTGACTTCGATCAGTTCAATTTCGAAGTCGATTTTATGGAACTTACAGGATTATTTCGGGAGTATACTTTTTTAACAGAAGTGAATGCTAAGTCACGATTTATAAGTAAAGTAATAGAGGGCGACCCCATAAACCGGGCAAGGTCCCAACTCCGACCTACTACTGAGAAAATCTCAATCACAATTTGCTCGATCTGAAAATCGAACCCAGGACCTCTAGCGTAGCAGTCACTTAGGACCACAAACTAAAATCACAGAACATGAAAGAAATACATAATAGGCAAAAGGTGGATCGAATATTGAAGCGGCGGTAGCCTAATGGCTAGGGCGTCGGACTTGTGATCATGTGGTTGCCGGTTCGAACCCCACCCATTGCACTACGACGTGAACCCACTCCTAACACAAGCATTTAGCTTAGCACGAGGGGTTAACAAGAATACTAGTAATGTGTGACCCACATTACTAGTAAGTAAGCTTTAAAAAAAAATAAGATTTCTTATGAATGTAAAAGAAGTTTTGTCTACCAGGAGATTTAAAGGACTTTCTCAATGCTTCGCTTTCTTCTTGGTACCTTTACAATCCTCCGCCTTCCGAAGCCAAAGCCAGTAGGGATTTTGTTGTTTAAAAATATACTTTCTCATCAAATATTCAAGATGGTGAAGTGTAACAAACTGTGAACTATTCACCTTTCTTTCTTTTCCACAGACAATGGAAGGACAAACAGACATATTGTCCGTTCCGGCGCAAAAGTAAAAACGACTTCGCGTGAACTAGTGTTTCCGGCAGCCTTCTGAAATTATTTATTTCCTGAACTATAAAGTTTCAAATTCTTACAATATCTAAATTTTTGAAGTTCTGAATTTCATTAATAAAAATATGAAACACATTACGTCTATATACCCTGAAGAGATAAAGACCTGCCGTCAGCTCTAAGACAAGAAAAACAAAAACAATCTGAAACTGAAACTACTATAATGTTAAGCGAGGTTAGAAGAATTATAATGTTCAAATATTCATCCAGGCCCTCAAGGAATAAATAACCTCCATCACAAGTTTGCAAAAGTTATAATCTCTATACCTATAACAAGTCCAAGACCAAATATGTACCTAGTATTAACCTCTTTTTACCCAGTTTTATGAACGATGAAGGACCCAAAATTTTATGTATGTTGTCTTTGACTTTACTTTATAATAGGGGCGAGCCTATACTACCTATATAATTTAATTTACTGTAAAGTCAAAATCGTTTATTTAATAGACTACTGCAAATACTATAAGAAAGGGTTTACATGAAGACATCCCAAATCGCCTGGCCCTCACCTCGCGTGCCAGTAATCATAAGAATCGTACATTACACTTCAGCAGATTTAGATAATATCTATCGGCTCTTTTCACTCAATAATGGCTCTTAAATGTATTCTAAAATATCTGCAAAAAATATAGACTACATGTTAGGATAATCATTAGACCACCCATTGTACCATATTCTATGATTGATAACTTATTCTTAACATTAGTTTTTGGTATACAATAAAGGATATTCTATTTTATAATCATAAATCACTAATGATATTAATTTCCGAAACACCAATAATAGACATTGAAATATAATAAGTACGATATCATTAAGTATATCATTATACCGCGAAAAAATCCTAAAAAATGGTTCTATTTCAATAATTGACAAAATTGTCAGTAGATCTGGCCTTGTCTACTATTTTATTGTGTCAAAATCGTGTTTCAATGACCTCAGAATTGTAGATTTCTGATATATTCCTGAGGATTCACCTTCAGAATCTTTCAGTTCTTATGTCATATAGTGCCACTGAGCGACCATTCTGATGCAACTGAAATAGCAGACTTGCTTAGGCGTTGGCCCCAGCTTACAAGAATGTTGTGACTTCAAGATATATTTAATACATGAAATTTCTAAATCATAAATAGAGTCATTTTATGCATAAAGAATTTATTAAATTAAGTACGTATAATCATTAGTAATTTCACGGTCTAACCGTCAAAGTATCACCACTGAGGTTTTTAGGAATTACTTTATCAATTTCAGTCATGTTAAATCTCAAATTCACAAGGTATTCTAACTAAACAGATATACGAGAGTCAAGTGAATGGGAATGTAGGAAGGGGAAGGCCTAGGCGAACGTCCCGAAATCAGATTGAGGACGTTTTGAAAAATGGCTTGGTAAAGAGTACCCAAAACCGACGTTCATGTACGAAAAGATTGATGAGTGTGGATGAAGCTAAAGAGGTATGTCAGAATCGTAGCAAGTGGAAGTCTGTGGTCTCTGCCTACCTCTACGGGAAAGAGGCGTGACTTTATGTATGTATGTATGTATTCTAAAAAGGATCTTGTGCATTAAAAGGCGTGATAAATTAAGGGCCTTAACCGTGAATGGAAAATAGGCGTGCGGCATGCGAACGGATCGCAACAGTTTTATATAAGAACCTATCCCTGATAACACAACTATTAAAGCCTACTGAAACTTAACTACCAATTTTCAAACACTTCATTGGTCTAGTGGACTGCTCAGCGCGAGGTCACGACTTCAATTATTCGGTAGGGAAAAGCATCGCTTTCTTAAATTCGGGCGTTCATGAAAGAGTTCCCATACATTTTATTTAGATTTTTTCGTCGATTCGAATATCAACTTATCAACTGGCATAAGTATACAAACATGTAAAGATTTCGGCTATAACTGTTGCAGTAAAAAATTGGATACTGCATCATGCTCGGAATGCAGGAGGTCGTAGTAGCCTATTGCGACTAACTTAGCACAAATCCAAACTCCCACTCAACTGTAAATTTTATAAAAATACCAATCTCGACTCACACTTTTGCTAGAAGATCTCTATTTAAGATAATATAATGTTGCCTTCACATGTTGTAGGGATCATCAATCATCATTAACGTTCCAAACTTAATTTTCTTTTCTAAGTCTGACTTTCTGTTTTCTGTTATGGCCTATAATGATGTTTGTCTGAAATAACTAGGTATACACAGAACCCCCAGGGATGTGCCAAACAAGCGACCCACAGGAGGGTTCTGAGGTGGTTTTTTAAGAGGGCACAGTGCCCTCGTCTTGTGATGATGGTGGCCACAGGGTGGTTTTAGTGGGTAAAAATCTCACACTCCTCGGTCTAATAACGGAAGACCACCCGAAGGAGCCTTTTGAAGGTTATCCCCCGTACACAAAAAAGTACTATTATATTTGCCCAGAACAAATTTTGAGTATATGGATGAGACAATTAAGAATTTTGAATTCCATTTATTAATAGAATCCCATAGAATTAAGAATTTTGTTCCTACGAATAAAGTTCTATGTTGGTATAAACAGTTTTATTTCTAGTGTTTTTTTTCTTGTCACTGTCTTGCGGTCCCGAGCGCGACTGCTACGCTAGAGGTACAGGGTTCTATTCCCAGGTCGAGCAGTGTTATTAGGTCTTTTTATGAAATTCGCAGTAGCAGCTTCAGAGCTGCTAGTGAGAATCAGTATAGATGTGTGCCCGGTCAACGGCAGTAGTACCGACCGGGCCCTGTTAAGTACAGAGGAAGTACTTTAGCGACCCAAACTAAATACAATTATGAATCCATTCCTTAAGCAGACAGGGAATTAGAAGTAGGTAAGTAGGTACCATGTTTAATTCAGTTATGTGACCACAGTGCGTTTAGTCGTAAAGTAAAATTGAGAACCTCGTTTTTTAAATGTCGGTTAAATAAAACATTCTGTGATAAAACATAACTTGGATATATTTTCAGGCTGGCTATGTAGTCGAATTTTTCAACTAGCGGTTTATCCAGAAGCATATAATATCAATACCATTATAACAGTTATAGCCTAGTAATACCTATGACCATTGGACTGCCAAGTCAAAGGTCTCGGGGTCGAATCTATGGCACGCACACTTTTCGAAGTTTTGTGCGTATTAATACTGAATTATTAAACGGTGAAGGAAAACATTGAAAAGAAACTTACATGCCTGTGAGATTTTCTCAACGTGTCGTGTGGTCTGCCAACCTGCAATAGGCTAGCGTGGTGGACTATAGCCTAATCCCTCTCATTCTGAGAGGAGACTGGTGCACAGCATGGGACAGTATAATGGGCTGATTATATTATAACAATTAATATAAAAAGATTTAACTTATCAAAACGTGTTACAAAAAAACCTAAAATCCGATTTGGAAACGAAATGTATTCAGAAGCATCGATCAGGCATCATTACGGGTGCATCACTAATGACGATCGCGGTAAGGACATCGATTGCTTCCTAGAACTGCTTCACCGACAGACGTCATTCAGCTTCGTGACTGGTGAGCCACTCCAACTTGATTAATTAATTCTGACAGTTGCGTAACCTAACAATCGATGCTGGACATTTTACTGTTGTAGGTATGGAGCATAGTAGAACAATATTGCTAAGGTACGGAGTTAACTTTACCATGAAGACTATGGCTGTAAACAGGGAGAGAGAGGATATTGGGGGTTGAAACAAAAGGACATAACTACATTACCAGTCAAGTGGCCTTAAGTGCGACTTAGATATTGAGTCCGATACCAAGCTCGAGGAGTTTTTTGTCAAGAATTCTCAGCAGCAGCTCGGAGTTTGGACTTGTGGCCAGTTAATGGCAATAGGTCCGCTCTCTATTAAGTGCATAGGACTTAAACATACTGGTGAATTATGGATGCACATCTCTACGTAACTCTTTGAGAATACAGGCGAGATGGTATCTTATGTAATATAACAAACAAGAGATTAAAATTTTAGTCCATAAAGACCATTAAAAGTAAGACGAAGATTTTAATTACTTCAAAAAGCAGCTAAGTACTTGCATTATCGAGTATAATACCTACTTATTTACTACCAATGCAATGCGCCTGTCAAGTGGTCGATTAATCCATTGTGTTCCGGTGAAGCTTTGTTAAAACGGTCAATGGGGACAGAAAATACCCATATCCAGTAGAAGGCTGAACAGAAAGCTCCGTCTGTCTGTATGCGTTTGTGAGATTGTGTTTCACTGGGACAATACAAAATCTAGAACAGGGTTTCTTAAAGTGGGGTCCGTGACTTGAGTGCCAGGGGTCCAAGTCCAAGCTATTGGGTTCTCTGACTCCCTTAACTTATTTACTAGGAAAATTAAGTCATAATTTACGCAACGTTCTCTTTAATGGAGGTGCCGTGGAGTTATACAGTTTTTTGCCTTTCAAAACTATTACAACGTTCAAATAGTACTATGTCCGTCTGATTTTAATTCAGGATATATATTTCTCATTAAAATTACAGACGAATCTATTTACTCTATATCTTACGTAACTAGAAGAGATTGAACTGCCTCATTAGCCTTGTGGTCTTGAGTGCGAATGCTACGCTAGAGGTCTTGGGTTCGATTCCCAGGTCGAGCAAAGTGTTATTGGGTTTTCTATGAAATTGCCAGTAGCAGCTCGGAGTTTGGAATTTGTGCCCGGTTAATGGCAATAGGCTCGCCTCCTATTACATGGGACCTAAACATACCGGCGAACTGTGGGTGTACATTAATACGCCTCTGCCTAACCCTTCCGGGGATACAGGCGTGATGGTATGTTATGTTAAAAGAGATAAAAGTCGGTCCGTAAAATAAAGATAACTTTTGGTCCGAATCTATTAATACGAGATATCATTGATAATGAACTTAATATATAACTATAAGTGTAATAATGTACACTTATAGTTTGCCGGTAAGTTTAGGTCCCATATAATTGAATGTGAGCCTATTGTTATGAGCCGGGCACGAGTCCCAAGCTCCGAACTGCTAGATACTGAAGAGAATTTCCTGAGAGAAACCTATTTACACTTTGCTTAGGAATCGAATCCGGGATCTCTAGCGTAGCAGTCGCGCTTACGTCCACTAGAACGTCAGAGAATTCTTTGCTAATGAACTCATAATATTTTACTAATGCGGACATAAGGACCAAAATATTATTACGTCCGTAACCTTGTAACTTTGGGATATCATCATTTTTCCTATTTACATAATGTTGTTTGCTCTTAGGTCACACAAAACTACCAAGGTAATAAGAATTATAGTAAAGTATGTTGTTTTCCGACAACAAGGACGCGATTCTTTAAGTCCGCAGTCGTCTACAAATGTTCCCATTTCAGAAATGTCCTTATTAGCAATGTATAACGGCGGATAAGCGAAAAGGTCATTATGTAGACTGACCGGCTAATGTGTATTAGCACAAGCGTTGGTTGTGAACTGTGAGTGTAATTTGTATAAAGAATTCGTTAGTATACAAATAATATACCATCACGCCTGTGTTCCCCGAAGGTTTTGGCAGCGATGAACTAATGAACACTCCCATAGAGGGTGAGTTGCTACTAAGAATTCCATAGTAAAACCCAATTAAACTTTACTTGACATGGGAATCGAATTCAGGGCCTCTAGCATACTTTATCAAACCCACTGGATAAGCTGCGTTATATCCGTAAATAAACTTAATACATAATAAACTAAACTACTTAATACATAATATACATATCTCATATCTATCTATATATCTATACTTAATATATAAAGCTGAAGAGTTTGTTTGTTTGTTTGTTTATTTACTTGAACGCGCTAATCTCAGGAACTACTGGTCCGATTTGAAAAATTCTTTTAGTATTAGATAGCCCATTTATTGAGGAAGGTTACATAACATACATAACATACCATCACGCCTGTATTCCCCGAAGGGTTAGGCAGAGGCGTACTAATGTACACCCACAGTTCGCCGGTATGTTTAGGTCCCATGTAATAGGGGGCGAGCCTATTGCCATTAACCGGGCACAAATTCCTAACTCCGAGCTGCTACTGGGAATTTCATCGAAAAACCCAATAACACTTTGCTCGACCTGGGAATCGAACCCAGGACCTCTAGCGTAGCAGTCGCACTCAGGACTATATATATAGGCTATATATCATCACGCTACGCGGACGAAGTCGCGGGCAGAAGCTAGTATCTGTATAAATATGTATCGCTGAAATGTATGTACGCGCATAACTTCCGAACGACTGCGCCAAATTGGATAATTATTGTTTTGTTGTGTACTTGTGTCCGTTATTGTCAGGACAAGGTCAGTATGTTTTTTATTTTTGAAAATTCACCTGATCAATCGGGACAATTAACACAGGCGAAGATGCGCTTGTTATAAACTTATAACATCATCATTACAAAACTTTTTATAACGATATGAATGAAATTATATAATGAGACGGGCGTTTCTTATAATCTCAGGTGCGTTTCAGATAGAAATCTCACACCTAGTTCGGAAAATATATTTTTTAGGTCACAAGATTGATACTTTTTCGTGAGCAGACGGATTAAAATAAACGTTACTTACCTACTTATTTTGATAACCTATTTAAATGTAAATGAGCTGTCAACAAAGTTTTTGTAGTTTTTATTTTTTTCAAAAAAAATATAACTTATTATTCTAAGTAACTGGACTAACAATATTTTTTTTTATAATATATACCAACTCTTATTATGAGATACTTATTTACGTTTATGTAAATTGACAAATACAAGAGACACGTACCGATCTTAATGTATTCCCAACACCGACAAGAATAAAACGTATATTTGAAATGTTTATGGCATGCTACTCACGATATAATAGGGTATTTTACACCATGTAAAAATAAATATGAAAATGCATTTTTATGATAGATTTTGAAAAAAGTAAACGAGAAACGTTAGTATTTATTAATAAAAATGCAATGTAAATTTTATAATTCAATTTCAAAAATCGTCTTTTTTAATCTGTTTTAAAACGCCATCCGCCATATTGGTTATCGACGTGACGTCACTCATTCGATCGATGACGACGTTTGTCGTCTCAGAGTAACAATTCAACAATCATTGTTTGTCGAGCTGTGTTAGTTTGATTAAAATCGCATCATGGAAGACGGTTTTGTGAAAGCAGAAAGTACAAATCTACCAATGATCAATACGTTGATGGTGGCAAATTTTTTTGCAGCCAATCCCGATTTCTGTTCTGCCGAGTTGAGAAATATTAAAACAGTAATGTAAGTACCTACCTAACTATCGTATCAAGTTTTGTCTAACAATAAGACCCAGTTTCACCAATTTCTATGTAACAAGGCAATAACTAATCAGCATTTAAAATTAACAAGGCTGTTAAGGCTGATCGTTCACCTGAGCCCGCCAAAAATTGTGAAAAACCAATTGAAATTTAATTGGTTTTTCGCAATTTGTAGGTCTATAACACATTCTAGATTCCTAGCTGTAGTAATTGCGGCATTAGCTATACAATATTCACAACTGAGCATTAAAAACTTTGCTTAATAAACGTTATAGAAGCTAAAATTAGGTACAATCGTTAATTTTGGCCAAAAATGACGATTGTACCTAATTTTAGCTACAATATCGATTTACAAGCAAAGTTTTTAATGCTCAGTTGTGAATATTGTACTTATAGCTAATGCCGCAATTACTACAGCTAGGAATCTAGAATGTGTTATAGACCTACAAATTGCGAAAAACCAATTGAAATTTGAATTTGGCGGGCTCAGGTGAACGATCCGCCTTAAAATAGGATATGTCCCATGACGAAAATGTCGAAAATGTGCGTTACTAAATCAAGCATTTATTGAATGATACACAAAGCAATTGAATCCACAATTTTTGTGGAGTTTTTACACTTGTATTATTGCATTCAGGCACAAGACACCAATGATAAACATTATAACTCATTATTTTCACAAATCGTGTTACTTGGTCTTTGGCAGTAGTGACGTCACGAGCCGAAGTAGCATGGCGGCTAGCGTTTTCGTGCGTGAATTCAAAATCATAAATTAAAAATCGTTTTTATGGCATTTTTTGGTTGTATAAAATTGAAATAAAAATTCTACTGGTTCATTACGATCTAAGGATTAATTTAAAACAGTTTTCAAAAAAAGGTGTAATACCCTATTATGATTAATGGATCCTTCAAATAAACAGAATTTCGCCAATAAAAATATACTAAAGCTTACCTGCCTACCAATCATTACACATCGCCACTTAAAGGTAGCTAGCAAGCAAAGACCGCTGGAATCGGCACAAAGCGCTGTGACGTGACGTCATGTGATCGGAAAATGACTGTGACCACCGTGCACATGCGACTTTTAGTCGCACCGATTCATGTCGCATAAGTTCAAGAGCTTTTTACAAAGCAAAGTGTGTTATCAAGATGACTGTTTGTTAGTACAAAGTAAAATATAAAAATAAAACTACCTACCTACTCTGTTGTAATGATAAAAACATTTAAATTGCTTCTGTTTTTTGTGTTACTAATGGATTAGATTTAACTAGCTTAGATTCCATATAATTTAGTTTAGATGTGTGAAGTTTTTTTTATAGATATATCGAGTATTGAGTACAACAAAAAATATAGGTAGTAAAATTAACGTAGATCCTTAAGATTTGGACGTGTGATTAACCCGCTAAATATATTTAACTGTAATCCTTTTTTATTTTCCTTTTTTTTTTATTACGTTCAGCGTGTGCCATTCCCATTGTAAAAACATTCTGACGGCTAGTGAATGTGAGACCCTTCCGTGCCTCTAAGAGCACCTAAAGCCGTCGGTCCTAGTTTTCATACGAACGTCTATTACAATCGTTAGAGCAGAATAGCACATCAGAAGTTAAATTACTTGATAATGCACACGTTTTCAATTTTACATGCTATTTACTGAAATTTGTCGCTTCGTCGTCGATGTGTAGAAATCCTGTCCCACAATACGACAGCGTTCGGATATCCTGATTGCGTACTTTAGCAACAGTATCGGCACGTATCGAGCTCGTATACCAACGACGGAAAAGTATACGACGCACGATATAAGTACCACGATATGCGATAAGTGTTTTACTAGAAATGTTTGTCCTGCCAATATTCACGAAAATACTTATTACCGTCATAAAAGTCGAAGTCCAATGTTCTCATTTCAATTAAACTGATATTACAGGTCTTTTGAACCGTCAAATGTTGCAAGGTTCCAAATGGTCTTATGGAGAAAAATCTGCAAGAAACTTTTTTTAAATTTCTGTTTACAATTTTGTTCTAATAACGTGAAAATTGCAGCAATTGTCTGCTGTGTTCAGCTGTGTTTTTATAGCGGGGAACATTCTTAAGAACTGACTAACACCGTACTGGCCTTCCTTTGCCCTAGAGACGGGCAATAGAGGAGAGAGCTTCAAGGAATTCTATACTTCTACATTATTTTGACGCGATAACTGGTTTATACAACATAGCGGTACCTTCTAAATGTTCAGTTAATTATTTTCAGTCAGTTTTAAAAGCCAACCAAATGTAAATAAATGAAATTTTAAAACGAATATTTCTAAATCTAAGACGGGAAATCATACGCTCATCTTTATTTTTCAGTTTCCTTGATATTTTTTTGAAAGATGGCCAGTCATGTTTTCAGCTTTTTTAAAGTGATAAACTGTACAAAATGACGTTTGCGACAAGGCACTGCGATAGGTTCAGTTGATGTTGATTGATGTCGCTTCCTACGGGTAGTATGGCGCAATTAGGGTTACCCATTGCTTGAAATTATGTGTGACATTGGTAAGGTAAAAATCTTATAAGAAACTAGCTTCTGCTTGTGTCTTCGGCCGCTTGCAATCGAACTATAACGTGGAGAGATGCTGCTTTAGAAGCTAAATAACGTCAACTCTTTCTAAATAAATAAAGAAGATAGTGTTAACTTGCTAGCAAACTATTATTATTTCTATAGACCTCAAAATACACCAGATTTTGAGGTCTATAGAAAAAATAATATTAATATCGAAAATCGTATACAAAAAACCCTTTTTTATATGAAAGCTTCCATTTAAAAGCTTCAAAACAGCTTGTGTAATACCTAATTCAATATTTGTTTCAGTACTTACATATTGGCCCTAAAGCTATATAGGTTAAGCAGTTAAAACTTGAGCCAAATCGGTGTTGAGACTACATTTGGCATAAGATGTGAGAAAAGTTGATAAAATCCCACTGTGCCAGGTTACCAGCGCCTATGATACAATTCTTAGCCTTGATCGAATTGTTCAGTTAAGTACCCGTTTCATAATAGGGTCTCGGGACTTACAACTGTGTTGGCATTCACAAGATTTATTCCGAAATATTTAAATAAGCATCACTTTTCTCACTCTTAGGGCCACTTGCACCAACTTCTGAAATGTATTTAAATTGTACTTAAACGCAAATTTACTATGAAAAATTGTGTTTAAATGCAATTTAAACGTATTTAAAAAGTTGGTGCAAGTGGGCCTTAAACTACACTATAATACACAACTACAATCCAAAAAAAGGAACGATAATTGCGATAATTAGTCCGTAATTTATTGTTCCTTTTTTTGGATTGTCATTTTAAAGTTATTTTTTTAGGATAGGTTGACGAGTTGCTACTGCAAAGTTGATACATAATGGTAAAATAAATTAATCTTGAAAATTGAGATAATTATAATGCCCTGAATATCTTCATAGATTTTTGTTGAAAATTAAATATTTTTAAATTCTTTGAAGAATATCTAATTAATTTCTATAGCATCTCGAAGAAGACATGAACGGTACGGCGGTCGGCTTGGGTGCGAAACTGTTACGCTATAGGACCTAGTCTCATTGGGTCGGAGTTAGGATTTTTGCCCGGTTAACGGTAATAATGCTCGCTCAATATCACATTCCTTCAGGTATCCTTCGGGAAAGTTAGGGTATTTATACTCGTAAATATTTTTATGGTTTACAGGTAATTGTTTCTCACTCACACATATATAGTAGTTGTAGATATAGTACAATAGGGCTAGGGCCCAAGAGCGAGGTTACGTTATAAGTCTATGGTACCAATATCAGTTACTCAAATGGTAATATGGTTGTTATTGTAAACACGTTGAAGGCCAGAGAGAGCTATCTGTTACAAACATCGGATCCCTTAGGAAAACAAGGGAATTTCGGTACGTACCTACCTTTGTAATGAAATTCATCACTATTACACAACATCAAGCCTTTATACCTCCATGTGGTAGGCAGAGGTACTGATTTCTGTACCCAGACAGTTTGTGTGAAGACCATAGAAAAGCACAGAGTAGATACCTGCAAATACACAACCGCATTCGGGAATTCAATTTAAAAATATTTAAAATAGATTTTATATTATGTTAAATCGAAATGTTAAATATGGACACTGGCTATATTTTTCTCATTATTAATCTATACACTACACAGTACATATACATTATATATAAGTATACTTACAGTATTATTTAAGACTATTTTTTCCTTTTCCAAGAAGCAAACAAGACATACAAAATAATACTACTACTACTAATATACCATACCTTACTGTTCAAATTCTAATATTACAAAAATAAATATTTAATAATCAATTAAACACCTATTTATAAAAATACTAATAGGTCCACTTTGAACTCATAATATGGATAACATAACAATTTAATATCACTTTCTATATGAAAACAGATTAGCGTCAATTCACAAAGGGCGTAAATACATGGAATATCAAAAAGTCTACGTTTTCGTCAAGATTACTTTGTGCGCACGTGTGGCAGCTGGTGATTACGGTCACCATGGACCGTGTAGGGACGTTTTAGTGGTGATTTATGATAAGATAGATTGAAGGGAGCGACATTCGTGAGTAAGTGCTCTTTGCTAGACTTACATTAGGATCTATCTATTATTATGAGGTAGGCGCACCTAAGAGTACTTAATAGTACATAGATACATATTTACTAATGTGTTAACAATCAATTGGACTACATTTACTTTTAAAACATTGTAATAAAATAATGTATATCAATTATATAACATACCATCACGTATCTCCGAGGGATTAGGCTGAGCAGTTTGCCGGTATGGTTACGTCCCATGTAATATGGGGCAGGCCTATTGCCAGCTACTGAGAATTCTATAGAAAAACACAGTCACCCAAAAAAATAAACATAAATAAATACTTTGTTCGACCTGAGAATCGAACCCAAGACCTCCAGCGTAGCAGTCGGGGTTAAAACCACTGAACTAATACTTTTTTTTTTTAATAATACCTCGTCATTAACTTACCTAAACAAATTAATTGCTACGCATTCCGCTCATTACAATATACTTAATACAAAAATCTCAAGAGCACAGTAACTTTACTCATTTCAAGTGAGATTTTTGTCATATTTAAAACAGCAGATAGTCTCAACAACATTTCGCCGGATGCTGGTTGTAACCGTGGTATTTGGCGGCAGATCAAAGGGAGCCTTGACAAACAGTGGAAACCTTTTGGAGATAAAACGGTTAAAAATTAAAACCGCGGCTACATTGTGTGGCTTGCTTTATGTCGGTCTTTGTTTTGGTTCATTTATAAATTATATGAGCTTCAAAGAGCAACTGGTACTACGACTAAAAACTGGATAACTCTGTCTGTTCTGGACCTAGATTTTAAGTTGCAGTCTTACGTTCGTATCGACCAATGAACCAAAAACCATATTTACAAAGAAATTTGTTTGAAAACTTGGGTCATTTCCATATTTTGTTTCAAGTAGATCTTATTTTTTAGGTTTCACGTTAATACTTGAGTGATGTCTCTAAACTGGGGACACTTTTCATCCCAGAAAATATGTTATCGTAAAGAAGTCTCTACCTTTCTGTTCCTCGAAGTTTAGGTAAATTAGTACAACCTATTCCTATCGCTGCTTATTACAGACTTACATGAAATTTTGAATGAATTTGTTGAATAAACCAACGTTCAATATTAGATACATAGTGAAACATAAATAACAGCTTCGAGGAATTTGCGGCGACCTGCCTTATTTCCTCTCAGCGAGGCTTTCAAAGGCTTCATTTTCGTAAAATGAGAAAATTGTTCGACTAGAACATTTGAATTGACTTCTACGGATTCTTTTAATTTATTTTCTTATTATTTGAACGTCCGATACATAATGATTATGTAAGGTATACATTGTAAGGGCTTTTTATACACTTTTTTGAGGTCTCATGCCCGTATAACTATATTGACCAACAATCTGCAAGCTGTCAGCTTTTAGACGGGTGACCATTGCATTCCAAGACATCTGCGTGCGCCTCGGAGAGCATATAAAGAGGTTGGTCAAGGACAATCGTTAGTGGTCGTTAAAAGCCTGACAACCAGTCTTTCTTTAGGACATCAATATTGACCAGAAATTAGGTTACGAAGGTTGGAGTCGCTTCGTGTAAAATATGGATATTCAGCCGCATCTGGTTAGACTGGTACAGCCAACCCCACCAACATAGTTGAAAAAGTCTCGCAGGATGATGGATATATACTTTTAAATAAAGAAAAACAATTAAAAAAAAAATATATTTTTTTTAAATAAAGAAACAAGTATTAAACAAATTTCTCCACCTCAATCTTTTCAGACTTGTAACACTACAACATAATAATACAAGAATATGAAAAAATATTTTAAGATAAAATCTCGTCAGCACAGATGTGCACTTTGATTGATTACGTACCTGCAGACAAAAGCAATGTTTATAAACAACTTCTATATACTTACTGTCCAATCAATTCTAAGTATGATTAAAAACCATTTTGAAGTTATACTATTTCCAATATTACACACCATCACACTCGTATTTCCGAAGGGTTACAGAAGAAGTGTATAAATTCTGGGATTTCCCCAGAATTTATACACTTCTTCTGTAACCCTTCGTGCTATTCGTGCTGGAATGAAACTCCGGAGATTGTGAAAGTTTATTTTGGGCTAACGCGCACTTGTGATTTTTAGTCTACCGATAGTTTAGTTTAGTCGCTGTAGTAGTCGTGTATAATTTCATGTCGGTGCACGAGTCCGACTCGCACTTGGCCGGTATTTTTTGAATGCTATAATAGTTGATTGCTATAGTTGTGGATTCTGAACGAAATAACAATGCAAAGTTGAATTTTTAAACAACATAATATTTTTGTTCTGTCCTATTTCAATTGTAATAATAAACTGCACGATTTCATATTCGACTTACATTCAACCGCAATCTCTTACGTCTTTCGAAATATTTTGAAGCGTAACCTTAAACATTAAAATAAACATTTATTTCACAAAATCTTCAACATTTTACAGTTGGTCAATAAAGAAATTACGTCACAAAAACCGGCGATTCGTCTGGAAACGAAAATAACAATGTCACATGCAAAAATAACAATGTGCGCGGTCGCATCGCGGATTCATAAGCGGAGACATTGAAATCCGCTCTTATGTTTATTTATTGTCGTGAAACAAACGCTCAAAATACATTTTATATATTCTCCGGTGTTTATTCGTGGGTACATTACTACATGAAATTGAAATGGGTCATGGAAGATTGATGTGTGTTTTCGAGTGGCATATGATTAAAACAAAGACATATTGTTTAAAGAGTAAAATAAATTGCTAATGAGAGGCGGTGACAGGCTAGTAATTACTAGGTATGTCTGCCTGCACTTTGCAATTTCAAATATTTTGACTTTTGAATTTCATTGCGTTATATAATATGACACCTGGCAACTGCCTAAACAAACGTGATGAATTTAAGCTCAACTTTTCTCATACAAAAATCCTCTGTCCCATAGTGAAAAATAATATACTTAATAGTACTTTAGTGTAGGTCTCTAAGTACTTATCTCTAGAGTTTCGAATATTTTTATCTGCACCTATTATAAATATATGTATGTACTTTAGTTTTAGATATTATTAATACGCTAATTATATACCATGCCTTTCTGTTAAATAGGGTATTACACATTTTTTTGAAAACTGTTTTAAATTAATCCTTAGATCATAATGAACCAGTAGAATTTTTATTTCAGTTTTATAAAACCGAAAAATGCCTTAAAAACTATATTTAATTTATGATTTTGAATTATCGCGCGGAAACGCTAGCCGCCATGCTACTTCGGGTCGTGACGTCACTTCGTTAGTAAACAATACAACTGCAAAAGACCAAGTAACGTCAAGTAACTATCGGAGTGACATCACGTCGGAATCCAATATGGCGGATGGCGTTTTAAAACAGATTAAAAAAGACTATTTTTGAAATTGAATTATAAAATTTACATTGCATTTTTATAAATAAATGCTAACGTATCTCGTTTACTTTTTTTAAAATCTATCATAAACATGCATTTTTATATTTTTTCTTACATGGTGTAAAATACCCTATTGTAATATTGAACAAATGTAGGTAAATTTTGTTGTAAATAAAGATTCTATTTACTTGTACTCAATAGCTGTTGCCCCGCGATTTAAATAGCGTCCCAAAAGAATTTACATGGCTTCTAGGCATAGTATCAAGATAAAACATGCACCAGATTAAAAGTTAGACCGAATTGTTTGCACCGTGCGCTTAGAAACAGGCCAGACCAATATAAATTCTAAGGATAATTTTAATTTTAGATTCTATTTATCTCATAAAGACCTATATTATGTATTATTTTTTCATAGATATCTCTCTAGGGTATTTTTATACGATAACCTTAGGGTTATGCAGAGCTGACCAAAGTAAACATCACCATACAGTATAAAACACATAATTTCACATTGACATCACATCTAACTTAATTATATGTAGGTACATAAGTACTAAGTAAACAGAATACAGACGAGATGAATCTGCCAATGTTTTTCAAGCAAATAGTTTGCGCACTTTATTATGGTACAGCTAATAGCTTTTTATTCTTCGGAAAAGTATAATACCGACACAAATCCTCAAACTTATTACAGCTTGAGTTATAACGACTAAGCAGTTAACTTTTGTTGCGTGAAATTGATATTGTTACGCATCACGGTTTTATTTCATAGCTAGCTGACGTTAGCGATAATATAACGATGCGATGCTATACAAAAACTACGCAGTCTGTAACATAATGTACTATTACGCCTGTATTTCTTGAAGGGTAAGGCAGAGGTATAGCTTATAGCGTTATACCACATTTCACTGGTGTTTCTACCTTCGTGTAATAGGGGCCGAGCCTATTGCCATTAGCCGGGCACAAATTCCAGCCACTATTCAAATACCCTCACGCATGTATTCCTTGAAGAATTGAGAAAAGGGTACCTATGTAATAGGGGGCGAGCTTATTGTCATTAATTGGACAAAAGTCCAAAGTCCTAGAGAATTTTTATAGAAAAGCCTAATACCAAGATTCGACCTAGGAATCGATCCTACGACGTCTAGCGGATTAGTCGCAAACACATAGATCCAAAGGGCTCTAGATCCTAGATCCTAGATCCTAGGCTCTAATTTATACAGGAATCATACTAAATATAATTCACTCTCATTTTCCTTTAAGCAAAATACCAACTTAGGCTCTTATTTCGCTGAAGCACGGGGAATTATTATATGAGTAGCGCGATGAACGCACAAAAGTAAAATTTACCCGCGCATTTTATTTAATTACGCGCGCTTGATAGTAATAATATATACATTTCGTGTCCTTGACCGTGACCTCCCTGTGGCCTTGTGATAACTCGCCGTAACTGAGCAATATGATGAGGCCCTTAGTAGCTTGGAGTTTGTATATGTGCCCAGTAAATTTAAAAAAACATTCATTTTCTTATCATAAATAGTTTAGGTGGCATACAAGTAGGTGCTCCAAAATATTAGTTAATATTTGTGAAAGACTGGTACCAGATAAATAGAAATACTTCTATTATGGGTCACCAGGCCCCCGAAGACTTAAACTATTTAGACTTAATTTATTTGATCAATTTAGACAACAATAGGTGTGATGGAATACAAACTAGAATACTTATGGTAGTACATTAGCTCTTAATGGTATATGGTAATCACTTTTCTGGAAGGCAAGTGGTCGTAGTTTATTAAAATATATTATTATCATCAAGCTACATGATTCTCACATATGAACTAATTTGTAAAAAATAACAATGTTTTAATCTTTGTTTAAAGGAGTTTCTTGCCGGTTCTTCTCCATAAGACCCACTATTTGGAACCGCGCACCTAGTTTTTGACATTTCAAAAGTACCTGTAATACTGGTCTAATTGAAATAAAACATTTGACTTTGACTTTGAATGGTAATAGACACACCCCTAATACCTAAACATGCTGGCAAACTGCAAACTGTTGGTGCAATCAGTGCGCCTTAATGTATATCAGTGCGCCTCTACCCAACCCTTAAAGAAATATGCTCACATAACAAAGAAGATAGAGAGAGAGAGAGAGAGATTATTGGACTGCCAAGTCATACTGCTGTGGTAATCGAGAGGGCAGTAAGTCAAAGGTGACCACCAGGCGACTTACTGCCCTCTCGATTACTCGGTCTCGAGTTCTCTTAATATTTCGTGTGCGTATGAATAAGTTAATTATCACACAGTTAAATTGTGAAGGATAACATCGTGAGGAAACCTGCATGCCTGAGATTTACTCGACGGCGTGTGCAGACTGCCAACCCGCATTAGGTTAGCGTGGTGGACTATAACTTAAACCCTCTCACTCTGAGAGGAGAACCGAGCCCAGCAGAGGGACAACAGAATGGATTGATTATGTATGCTAACCGTTCTGTTTAAGATTTGTTTAAATACTTCTTTTCCTGAAGTCGTATTTTTCACGGCTTATCTGATTCCTAAATCCAAAGTTTTCCAGCATATAGCTTATATGTATATCTACGTTTATGATAGGCTTAACAATACTATTTCCATATTGTAATGTAGCCTGTTTGGCGGCAGTAGAATGACTAGCGACTAGACGAATGTGACGCCTGAAAACAGAAGCAGACAACTTGGCTTCCCCCGGGTCTCATAAAATATTCGTCCTTGAGACAGTAAATGTAGGCAATCTCTTAATTCAAGTTTATAGGTTCCTATCTGCGCGGGATTGGCCTTTGCTCTTAATGGTGACGTATGTATTTGTCTTTTGTTTTGATTTATCGTCTATGGTATTATACGTAACTTATGTCAACACGCGTAATCCTTCCTTACAATATTTTGTGACTTCGCTGTCACAAACAATAATAATCTTCAATTTATGTCGTTTTCTTCGATTCGATTTATGTAATTAATATAATTTGGATACCTGGACGATCACTAGGCATATAATAAATATGCTGCAGGTCACACAGAGAGACGACAATTAGAGTACCAAGTTGGCTGACATAGCAAGGGTGATCATGAGAAAGAAGTAGAAGTAGGCGAGACACACACCCGAAGTGAAGATCACGAAAAGTACGCAAAAGCATCGGTATGCAAATACATATCAGATAAGATGGCACGACTATCTAGTAAAGGTAGGCTAGAAAGGATTGGATGGGAAACGCCCAAAAGCAAGATCGTCCTAAACGACGTACCTATAAGAAGAGAACTACATCCAGCATCGGATGGTAGCAGGTTGAAGAATTGATCACTTCTACATTACTCATACATTACTTCATTTGTTTCATTTTTGTTTATATTTTCTTACCAATAGTTATTGTGATTTTTTTTTACATGTCGTTGTCAATCTTGTTTGAGTTGAATCATTTGAGTATGAATTGTAATTCAATTGAAAAGGTTAATGTTTCGGGTAAATATTCTACGACAAGATGCAAAAAATAAATAAAAAAAAAACAAAGAAATATGCTTTCGGAAATTTTGTGACGTCGTTGGGTTATGCAAGTTGATTGACCGAATAAGTTCAAAGGTGTTGAAAAGGGTACGTTGAGCCCTCACCATTATAATGTGAACCATATTATGATTCACCGAAGGCGGCCGTTTGAGCACAGCAATTCAGTCGTCAAATCAGTACCTCAATCTTAAAAACCGTAAAGCACGCACGCATTTTAATAGACTGAAAACTTGTAAATGAGTTTATAAATGGGTCAATGTCTACTAAATTTATTTTGAGTTGTTTATGACGTCATTGACAATGACCGTGCTGAATGACATACGATTTTGTTACTTATTGTGACTGGAAAGAAACCACGACACCAATTATTATGAAAGTGCAGAAATCCTTCTTAATTCATTCTTAATGATTATTAATGAACTGTTTTTTTTTAAAAAAAAGCTTACTAGCAATGTGGGTCACATATTACTAGTATTCTTGTTAACCCCTCGTGCTAAGCTAAATGCTTGTGTTACGAGTGGGTTCACGTCGTTAGTGCAATGGGTGGGGTTCGAACCGGCAACCACATGATCGCAAGTCCGACGCCCTAGCCATTCGGCTACCGCCGCTTCTTCTATTCCTATGCTAGAAAAGTAAACGGAATTAAAGTTTTGGAAAGGCACTATGCTTTAGCTCCAGACTTTGTCCGGTTGCTATACTATACTATACTTGCTACGAAAAGTAGCTTGACTGTGAAACTTTGTTAAGTTTCACAGTTCAGACCAGTTCAGTTTATAACTGAACTGGTCTAAGAACTAACAAATAAAGCAAAAGTTTCACTATTCATATATTACATAATTATAACATATCATCACGCCTGTAATTCCCCGAAGGGTTCAGCAGAGGTATACTAATGTACACCCACAGTTCGCCGGTAGGTTTAGGTCCCATGTAATAGGGGGCGAGCCTATTGCCATTAACCGGGTACAAATTCCTAACTCCGAGCTGCTACTGGGAATTTCATAGAAAATCCCAATAACACTTTGCTCGACCTGGGAATCGAACCCAGGACCTCTAGCGTAGCAGTCATGCTCTGGACCACTTGGCTAATGAGGCAGTTCATAATATTCATTATTCACAGGCACTATTCATATATTCAGGTGTTATAAATCGTTTGCAAAGTTTATTTATGAATCCAGGTTTGGACTTAATACAATCAGTGTTTTTACCACAACTAATAAATTATTTTAATTTGAAATCTATTTTTGTATCTGGAGTGGTACGTAGTAAGTTTAAAATTCACCTTCAACGTAAAATGTCCGAACTAAAATACCACAGAATATTATTCAATTTTATGCCATAAAAGGCACATATAAATTTTTACTTCGTGAACCAATCCGTGTTGGCGGACGTCCAACGAAACTACGTTAAACTCACTGAGCAATTACTGTGCAACACCTATCGTGCTGTCCCTTTCATATACATATTGTCAGAGAAGGAGAAAATATAATATTAAAGACTAGCGGCAATGTAATAAGGGTGCGCACATGTCGACAACGTAAATTAATGAAAGCATTTCAAACGGTTAATGTTTCATTAAAATAACATCATTTCATTTTTTAGAATGAAAATAAAATACACAAAACATAACATACCATCAAGCCTGTATTTCGCGAAGGGTCATGCAGAGCTTTTTTATGTCAACAGTTCGCCAGTATCTTGAGTTCGTAAGTAATAGGGGGTGAGCCTATTGTCATTAACTGGACATAAATTTAAAAACTTCGAGATGCTGATACCCAATAACACTGCTCGACCTGGGAATCGAAACCGGGACCTCTAGCGTAGCAGTCTTGCTTGGGACTACTAGACTAAAGAAGCAGTCAACAGCCCGTTTCCCTTATTATTATATACTGCATAAAAAAACGTCTTATTGTTCTTGTACTAGAATATATACATCTCGCCTATTGTAGGCTATAGTCTTTTTGGTCTATAGATGACAAGGGATTAATCAGAAGTATTCGGAAATCAATATTAACGAGTACACCCAAAATCTTAAAAACTTCTCCAGCCATTACATACCATCACGCCTGTATTCCCCAAAGGGTTAGGCAGAGGCGCACCAATGTACACCTACAGTTCGCCGGTATGTTTAGGTCCCATGTAATAGGGGGCGAGCCTATTGCCATTAACCGGGCACAAATTCCTAACTCCGAGCTGCTACTGGGAATTTCATAAAAAAACCCAATAACACTTTGTTCGACCTGGGAATCGAACCCAGGACCTCTAGCGTAGCAGTCGCGCTCAGGACCACTTGGCTAATGAGGCAGTTCTCTAATCTAAATCTAAAATTTCTAATCTCCAGCCATTAATATCATTTAAAAATAGTTTAAAAGGCTACCTGGTTCACTACTAGCTCGCGTACTGGATTTTGTTGACGAGTTGCACTTCTATCTTTCTCTCACACGCTTTTTCTTGCATTACACAAAGGATATAAAGTTAATACACTAAGGTTTATAATGATTAGGATAAGATATGATAAGGTTCACCTAATTGGCTCTTTCAAGGAGTATTGATTAATCTCGACTAGTACGCGTGCCGCTCCTCTAACGTCAACTATTTTACCTAACTACCCCCAGATTAGCCAAGAAAAAATAACAGTTATTGTACAATTGGAGGTAGTATGGAAAATAATTTCGTGTAGAAACGATTCAAAATAGGATAAAGTGGCGTTTAGAAATTGTAGTATCAATCAAATGCTTATTTTACGCAAAAACAAATATTTTTAATACCCTCATTCTCTGATAAATGTGGCCAATAGTGGGACAGAATATTAGGCAATAGTTTTTCTTCAAATTTTATAAAATACTAACATGAATTTTTAGACTCAGCCCCAAAAGTACCACATCTTTAGGTTATACAAATATATGAGACTAGCTTCTGCCCGCAACTTCGTCCGCATAGCGTGATGATATATAGCCTATAGCCTTCCTCAATAAATGGGCTATCTAACACTGAAAGAATTTTTCAAATCGGACCAGTAGTACCTGAGATTAGCGCGTTCAAGCAAATAAACAAACAAACAAACTCTTCAGCTTTATATATTACTAGCTTCTGCCCGCGACATCGTCCGCGTAGCGTGATGATATAGCCTATAGCCTTCCTCAATAAATAGGCTATCTAACACTGAAAGAATTTTTCAAATCGGACATGTAGTTCCTGATATAAGCGCGTTCAAGCAAACAAACAAACAAACTCTTCAGCTTTATATATTAGTATATAGATAGAAGTATAGATTGGATACACAATGTATGGCGCCGAAGTAAACCGCGAAGTTACTCTAAACGTGCCGTGAAATTGTAATATTAATATTTAAAATTGTCAATATTCGTGGTAAATGCAGTACAATCAAATGATTATCATGACAAAGATCGCGTGACAGTTGGATAGCCGAGTATTCATTGAGTGGCGCCCAACGTGGGGCGTGTGTAGGCTGAACATCGCTCAAGGCTGCTACTAATGTTTACACAGTCTATAACATGTGAAAAATAAAAGTATGATATTTGTTTTATGTAAAGCGGCCGGAAAGAAAGTCCATTACATTGAATAACATTTGATTTTCAAATATTTTCGATTGAATAGTTTTAGTGGCTGTTCGAAGGATTTACCAGTCCATCTAACCTGACCTTGTCGTATGTTTCGGATCAGTGCCCCATTCAGTCTCGTATCCAAATAGTAAAGTATGGATTGAACAATAATAAGAATAAAATAACTCTAATTTATTATCTATAAAGTCTAACTATAAAAATAACTCTAATTTATCTCTATACTTTAATCTATAAAGCTGAAGAGTTCGTTTGTTTGTTTGCTTGAACGCGCTAATCTCAGGAAGTACTGGTCCGATTTGAAAAATTCCTTCAGTGTTAGATAGCCTATTTATTAAGGAAGGCTATAGGCTATATATCATCACGCTAAGACTAAGTAACTATTCCACGTGGACGAAAACGCGGGCGGAAGCTAGTATTTCTATAAAGCAGTCATAGACTAGTGATATGACCATAGGACTGCCAAGTCAAAGGTCTCGAGTTCAAATCCAAGCCACGCACCTCTGACTTTTCGAAGTTATGTCCGTATTAATAGTTAAATATCACGCGCTTAAACGGTGAAGGAAATCATCGTGAGGAAACCTGCATGCCTGAGGTTTTCTCGTGTGAAGTCTGCCAACCCGTATTAGGCTAGCGTGGTGTACTATAGCCTTATCGATACATTGCGAGAGGAGACAGTGGGACACATAATAATAAATAAATAAAGTAAATAAATAAATATTCTGGGACATTTTTACACAACACCATCTAGTCCCAAACTAAGCAGAGCTTGTACTTGTACCTACCTACTAACTTGTACTTATAATAAATAATGGATTCATTATGTATTATATTTCTTATTCATTGAAACAAACGTTTAACTGATAATTGTAATCGCAACAAAATGTCACGTGTCGTTTGAATATTTATTGATTCGATTCACGAAACCGTTATTATATTGTGTTCATCGATGGTTTTGTTTACTGAGTAACGTTGATTTAGTTATTTGCATATTAAGTAGTGGCTGAATAACATTAACATACATACCATCACGCCTGTATTTTCCGAGGGGTTAGGCAGAGGTGTATTAATGTACACCCACAGTTCGCCGGTATGTTTAGGTCATGTAATAGGGGGCGAGCCTATTGCCATTAACCGGGCACAAATTCCTAACTCCGAGCTGCTACTGGGAAAAACCCAATAACACTTTGCTCGACCTGGGAATCGAACCCAGGACCTCTAGCGTAGCAGTCGCGCTCAGGACCACTTGGCTAATGAGGCAGTGACTGAATAAAACTCAATATAATAAAGAAGCTATCAAGACTTTGTACAATACCAGTGTAGTCAACAATGTTTTTTGTACCACATCTGTGTAGATACGGAGAAAAGTTTAAAACAAGAATATAATCAATAATAGTTTGAATAAATTAAAGGTTCCGGACACTTACCTTTCTCATACAGTAGGTATAGGATAACACTGAGCCGAATAATATAGATATAAAGCATCCACAAAACATACAAATTATTAGAGCTAACATGTCTGAAATAAAATCCTAACGTAATTATAGCAGTAATTTAAGCTTATCTACGTTATAACCATAGACCAGAAATTTCCGAACAAGGTTAATTGTCTGGCACGAATTTACTGGAGGAAGATCCAAAAATTTTCACCCCATTTAAATATCAGGGAAACATTTGGCAAGGTGAAGTAAATTTGTAAGTGATATTGTGAAACGACAGGTCGATATGAAAGTGTTGGCGGGTATTTACGCGCCGCACCGTCCGTCTGTGTGGAGTTGGATGCTATCCAAGCTGCTCGTAAACAAGGAGACAGTCCAGAGGTGGGGATTTTGCATATTGAAAACAAGGAATGTATAAAATATTGTGACTTGTGTCTAGAGAAACTCATCGTTATTCTTGTGGCTGAAAATATTTATGAGGTATAAGTAATAAAATACTGTCGCAATAAAACTCTCCTCGATAACCAATTATTTTCTTAAAAATAAAAAAATATATACCATTTTCAACTTAAAGCAAAACGTGAGCGAAATCAGAAATAAGAATCATTGATTTCGAATTCAATGTGCGTTCTCTTAAACCTCTCCATGATTTTAGTAGGTATTTTGGATATAATATCTGACAATATAGTCACCATGAATTCTAGGCAATATGTAAGAGTCTCAGGACAACGATCAAAAGACAACTAAGTCAGATTTATTGGTCGCAACAACAACAATTTTGACCTCACATAAATCATAGTGGGATCAGGTGCGTACGCAGTAAAGACCGATGCGAAGACTATGAAAATATTGACGATTGATATTTTATAAAAGTTTAAATATAATACTGAACTCTATAGAAATAACATCTGACTTCAACTGTATTTGTAAATGCACCTACGTAACAAGAAAAAATCTTAGTGTCATCGAATTTTTTTAAAAGGAACTTTGATAAATTCAAATTTTTTATACTTCTGAAGACTAGTCATATCTACATGAAATGTAATTTATTCAATAAATAAATCTTTCCTATCCTATCCCTAAAAATCGAATTTCGCATTCGAATTTCTCCTTCACTAAAATAACTTAAAATCTTAGCATTGACTATGCAAAAAAACACAAAATGATCAGATTACATTCAATCATATAACAAGAACAATATTAATGAAACAGATTGTATAAAACATAATACCAGTCTCACAAATTCAAAATGCTCTTTAAAATGATGCCACTAATGACAGCCGGCATCCGTAATAGGCTTTCACTGAAAACGAATCTCGTTTCAAATGCCTTTGTTGCCAAATAACAGAATCACTCAGTAAGCTACTGCCATTACTTTCAATATGATGACAGCAAGTCCTTAGTTCTCGGCATAAGGACCCAAACAAAAAGTCTAATAACATCGAATTTTGATTATTATTTTTTATGAGAAGATCTCGTCTTTTCTTCTGTCAGAGTTTACTTGCAAACTTGTTATTAAATTGCGTCTAGTTTGGTATTTTCCTTACGATACGTAACTCGAGCTTTGAAGACTCAAAGAGCTTAAAGGATGTTTAATGAAAGCTGTTTTTCAGATGCCTTTGAAACTAGGTAAATGTAATTTTAAGAATTGAGTTCATCGGCCGCACCATACGTTGATTTACGATCACGTTGTTAAGATTCATTTTAGAGATTGTCACCGAATAAATATTTTAAGCACATTTAGTGTTCCGATAATATTCATCTTATCCTTTATAAATATTCATACGATGGATATTATTTCATTAATTTATATAAATTTATTAATATTAATATCCTTTACGTTGATTTTTCTAAATCAGTTATTAATAAAATTAATCAGTTATTTAAAAGGATTCTACAAAGATGCGTAGATTTTCATAGTGACTATAACTTTTTCAGCAAATTCCGAAAATTAAATTGTATCTAGATTTTTTGCCAGTAAGTTACGATTTCATTATAAGTTTTAAAAGTTAAGCTGAACTTTGCGCCTCCTTTATAACGTTGTTAGAGAGACCTGTGATCTGAATTTTTAAAAATACATTATAATACGTATGTATAAAATCAAGACATAATATACAAAAGCGACAGCAATCAAGTGTCAGAAATGTAATTGTTCGTCTAAGAATGTCCGACAAATGGTTTAAGTTGCATACAGTAATGGTTATGTAGCAAAAACATGTTTGTTTGTTTTAATTAGTCTTTGTTTCCGTGAAAATGTCATGATCGGTATTTACTACTGACTAGTTAATGCTGCTATTTGTGCTTTAAGCGATGGCGGAGAGCGTGTGAGAATTGTGTACCTCTCTTCCCATCCGCAGTAGACGCAAAAAGTCCTCCGACCTCCATGAGCTGTGGCCTCCGGGCGTCTGCTTTGGGGAGTACGCTGCCCAAAAATACAATGAAAATACAATCAAGTAGGCGGCACGTGTGTTTGCCTTACGCGCGCCTTCAAGTAGGGTGCGAGACTGCGTGACCATCCCTCACCCTTTGAAAGGTCCAGCAAAAGCTAGACCTCAGCCTTTCATGGTTGTCACAAATATCACGGTGCGGTTTTAGTCAGTTCAAGTCGGACATACCCCACCGCATCCCTAGGTGGCAGACGATACATGAGGATGTTCCATACTATAAAAAAAGTTATTTATATACCGAGGAAACATATTTAAAATGATTTCTAGACACATAATATTTACAGTTAGCATACCGTAAATGCGAGGCATATTCTCATGAAAAATTTAACTAGAAGTCTTTTAGAAGTCAAATGTGTAATTTAACACTCGTTTGTCAGCGTTCAGAAAAACGAAAACTGGAGTGAACTAGACTAGAGTGTAGTAGACAACAATACCGTTTGGGCATGAATATTTCATAATGAACCGCCTTTATGTTTTTATATAATTTAAATAAGGTTCAAATTCAAATGATTCATCATCGTGAACTCAACGTAGTATGCTGCCATGTCTACATATTATGTCTCAGAACTGGGCACGAGACTAACGGAACATAGAAGATATATTTTTTTATTTGTTTGTTGGTTGGTATGTGCCTACGAATTCTGGCAATCATCTCCAAAACGGTTTGACTGATTGAGGCCCGGTTTTCTATAATGGGTTCGTAATTGATTAGCGATAGTTCTTAGATAGATACAATATACATTTATTTACAATATACAGCATATTTATCACAATTTTCATAAGCCATAGTGATTATTTTAAAAGGCATCATGTCTTGTTAAACTCCGTCATAATTTTCCGCTAGTTTTGGCTCCATTTTGCCAGTAGGTATTCCGGAGGGGAAAGATAATCGACTTGGCCTTTTCATTTTAGCGGATATGCGTCCCCAATCAACTAAACAACAAAATTATTTGGGAATATAAAAATATGGAAATGTCTGATACTCATCACCTCTTCCTTTTGTATAATGCAAGCGTTTTATTTTAAGGATAATGGGGACCTACAACTCCTATCTCTTTTATCACTTATTTGTGGTTTAAAAAAAAGCGCTCTACTTATTAAACTCTCGCGCAATATGTAGTCTGCGTTTGCAATATACCTACTGGAATATTGCCATGTGTAATTATTATTGGAAAGACATAAAATTGTTTAGCTAACATTTGTTTTTTCTTACTATTAATGTGGTTCTCTTATTAATAGTATTCTCGTTAACCCCTCGTGCTAAGCTAAATGTTTATGTTACGAGTGGGTTCACGTCAGTAGTGAATAGGTGGGTTTCGAACCGGCAACCACATGATCGCAAGTCCGACGCCCTAGCCATTAGGCTACCGCCGCTTAAATATCGATCGCTTAATCAAATATCGTGAAATACTTTGATCATCAACCTACCTATAAAACTCTCGGTAGCAACTACCAGCTCGGAGTTTTGCGCCCGATATATGGCAATGACTCGCCTCTTATTACATGGGCCTACACATACCGACAAACTTAACTTAGTACACCTTTACCTAATCTTTCAGGGAATATAGGCGTGATGGTATTTTATGTCTGCCTTTTATTGCTTCATCATCAGTGTAAATTCGTCTTCTACTCGTACTCTACGTCGTGAATGCTACAGAGATATGCTACATCTATCTTCATCCAGTAATTGCCATCTGCCTTCTGCGAGTCGTAACTCCACCTGATCGGCGGATCGACGTGGCCTCCTCTCGAGAACTTGTTTGCTCCAGCGGTTATCATTTCTCCAAGTGATGTGGCTCACCCATTTCGACTTTAGCTTGCTATAGTTGCTTGACAGCAGGTACATAATGGTAAAAAAATATGTAGCAGGACACAGGGCGAATTATTGCACATTGGGGCGGGGACGTCCAGCAGTGTACTACTATAGGCTGATATTGATAATGATAATGATGAAAACTAGTTACTACATTAAGTTATACATTTCCAGTATAAGCTCAGCCCTCTCATTGTACAGAAAACCTATACAACTAGAGATCAGCTTATACTGGAAATATAGCTTAAATACGTATACCTTGGAAGATAAACGATGTACAATGTTACCCGTACTTGCCTCCGCATGGGGCTTCGCCGCCGGACGTCCGCCGTAGTAACTCTACGCGTACACTCGCCATTAATTTTATGGGACTTGTTTATGTGTTTAAGTGTAGTGATTTTATCATTTATCTATTAGCGTTATATCTAGCCGTTGTTCAATCACCATGACTAGGTGCTGTAGCAGATAGAATAGAATAGAATATTCTTTATTGTACACCAAAAACGAATGTCAAGTATAAGTTATCAATCATAGAATATGGTACTGATCCGAAACGTTGAGAGCCAATATTATTAATTTTAAAAAATCCAGTTATGTAAATGCAGGACATATTATTTATTTAATAAGATATAATTTAATTCCGTATCGGGTCCATGTTTGACGCTCATGTATGAAAAAATGTATGAGTGTGGATGAAGCTAAACAGGTATGTCAAAATCGTAGCAAGTGGAAGTCTGTGGTCTCTGCCTACCCCTACGGGAAAGAGGCGTGATTTTATGTATGTATAATTTAATTCCCCTTTTTAATATTTCCCCTTTTTAATTTTATTTTCCATAAAGTTTCTCCTGCCAAACTGCATAACAGTTTGTTGGCAATATTCTCGTGGATACATTTCATACAACTTATGTTTTACCCGACAAGCAACAACTTATATTCCTATGAACCCCGAAACAAGAGTAGAACTATTGTTTTCAGACTCAAATTCCCTAACATCTACACAAAAAAAGTTCTAGACCGTATATTATTTAAATTGCTACAAACACACACAGGATATATTTTTTATAAACATCCCAACCGTATCTTCTATATTTAGAAACCTATGGTCAACTCGCAAGGTTGCAGCACTTACAATTTTACGGTTAGTAGGACTCACCCCAAGGTCGGCCCCTCCCTCCAGGGCTACCCCAAGGTTACACACTCCAGACTACTTAGTATATCACCCTTCAATTAAACCCAAACCTTACCACTGCGATGATACGGTCCAAATTTTAATAACAAACTGGTGACACAGTTGACTACTTTCTTGACAGAACAGAGCGATGTAATTTTGAGCTTATTTGTTTTGGTGTTAAGGTTAAAATTGTTATGATAAAGGTCGCGGTTGATTACTATTAATCAAAAAGGTGACGTAACATAGTGTGTTGATGTTGCTAACCGCGTTTTGTTAACAGGTGTAAAAGTGATATTTTTTTAATAAATTGTTGCTACTTGTATTCATTTCAAGTTCAAAAATCCAGATGTGATAAAGATATTTTGAATTAAGCTCTATAGCCTACTTCTAGATTCGTTACAATTTTTTGCTTCATTTATAAAAATGTATTTGTTGATATTTTGTGTATACTTTACATATTGTGTTTACTGAAAGTAATTCTATTGTTTTATGCCAGTGTTACTATGATAATTATATTCATATTTTCAGTCGAGTTTCAGATAAACTAAATTTTCTACCACAATTAACAGACCGGTCTTTAATAAAATAATAGCCTTTTAATATATTATTACCTAACATACATAAAATACCTCTGTACGTTTTCATTCGTAACCTCAAGATTGCTACAAGCGCTACATATAGTAGCTACGTCGTAGTAGCTACTACGAGCCGTAGAAGGCTCTACGGCTACGCGACTACGACGTAGCAGAGGCGTAGCAAAGTTACATTGCGGTTAATATCAGGGATGTTGTTGATATAAAATTTCTGATCTGGATACGGATCTATTAACCATATTACTGGTTTCGGTCACGGATATGAAATGATTTCAGATATCCGATTGTTTCGGATAGATTTAGTTATATTATTTTATATAGAAATTGTAGAAGAGAAATATAATATACTAGCTTCCGCCCGCGGCTTCGTCCGCGTGGAATAGTTACTTAGTCTTAGCGTGATGATATATAGCCTATAGCCTTCCTCAATTAATGGGCTATCTAACACTGAAATAATTTTTCAAATCAGACCAGTAGTTCCTGAGATTAGCGCGTTCAAGCAAGCAAACAAACAAACAAACCAACTATTCAGCTTTATATATTAGTATAGATAGATTTACTCCGCCCCTATATGACATTATTCGAAACGTTTTTACCAGATACGGATAGTTTCGGTTTTCGTTACGGAGCTCAAAAACATCCCTGGGTAATATATCCAATCAATTCCTTGTACTGTCGTATTATAAAAATATCATAACTTCTAAGTACTTGAGTAAATTTCCATAAATGAGAACCAACTATAGTGCGTATTCATTTTTTCACTTTTACAACTAAACCTTCTAGCACAATTAATGTTAGTTACACATGCGAGTTGAATATTAACTTATCACGGAGCCCAAATGTGACCACACCCGATTCCACCGGTAATTTCAATTGTTATTATTATATTTTGCTTTCTAAAGCTTATGTTTTTAATTATTTATTGTTAGGACTAGGTATGAACCTCGAATTGGAAGTCTAGAATTAAATATGGGTACCGCAGTAACCTTTTTGCGACCCCGCTGAGGTTTTAATGAAACAAGGCAATGATACCTTTTACATTTTGTCTCGGGGCTGAATGTACTATCACGCTTTGTCTGCTATGGAGGTACTGTAGGTCAATCGTAAACAAGGGATCGATTCACATCTTTTAACTTTTACTTAAATCAAGCTGTGTTTATACGCTTGACAGACAATTTGGCTCATAGAATCGGCTTCCTACAGTTCTAGATCGATGTCTTTTAACAATATTAGGTATTTGCCTCGACACTTAAAATTCTATTACTAAAGATCATAAGAGCGATCCGAATCAAAACCAATCATATTTTAGCAACTTTCAGTTAGAAAAAAATACACACGGGAAAGCCGCAAACACATAACATAACATACCATCACGCCTGTATTCCCCGAAGGGTTAGGCAGAGGCGTACTAATGTACACCCACAGTTCGCCGGTATGTTTTAGGTCCCATGTAATAGGGGGCGAGCCTATTGCCATTAACCGGGCACAAATTCCTAACTCCGAGCTGCTACTGGGAATTTCCTAGAAAAACCCAATAACACTTTGCTCGACCTGGGAATCGAACCCAGGACCTCTAGCGTAGCAGTCGCGCTCAGGACCACTTGGCTAATGAGGCAGTTAGTATGAAAAAACACACGCCGCAAACACAGTTAGTATGAAATGCTTACGATACCAAGGAATGCTTGTCACGTAGAGTAAATTAGCGGCATGCGTGTTTGGCGAGGGGCCAGCCCTAGCAGTTACAATACACTGGTGTTTCGACGTTTAACTGTGAGCCCTGAGCCATGCTTCTATTTCTCATGTTCGACCATTAGAGGTTATATATATATTGTCATTTAAAAAAAAATCGCAGTTTTGTTTTGTTACGATTAATTCGATCATAGGACTTAAAAGTTTAGAGAATAAACTAAGTCTCCTTATACTATTCACTTATTGTAAAAAAATCAAATAGTTGTTATTTTTCCGAATCAACTCCGATCGCGTAAACAAATATCATAATAGTGTTATGATTTAGTCGCTTTGGAATTATGTTTAAATGTATCAATCAATCTGTGGTCATGGTTTGGTATCGCAGGATACTTTCCTGAAATCCACAAAAAGGCGCGTATTTTGCGTGCAGGAGGAAAGGATTTTTTATTCAAGCTACATCAACTCCTCAAGAAAGGCCAGCAAGCGGGTAATGTCGCCGACGATTTCTCGGAGAACATTACCGATGTGTTCATTTACTTTAATAGTTTAGCGCTCAAAAGCGCGGCTACTGATCGTGAGGTTCTAGATTCGGTTAACAGGTTGAGTATGGAATTCGAAGTCTGATCTTCCCGATCACGCAAGCTACAATTTACTCGTGGAGATATAATCGCGACACTGGCATCTAGCCAGCGCTTGTCGACACTGATATGCGTTCTAGTATAACGTTAACTGTTACTACGTCACAAGTAACTATGAGTATGTTGTATTATGATGTTGTTTGTCTTCGCAGTTTAATATTCATATTCATATTCATATTTTTATTTGCAATCCATAATGTAATACAGGTGTTAAGTATAGTAGTAAGAAACAATTATGGACCCTGTCGGGCACAGCAACATTAATAACTAATTATGAGAGAGGAGGAGCTCTTAGGTTTCTGTGAAATCGTGGAATGGGTTTCCCTTATGGGTTTTATTGTTCTCGGAAACAACTTGCTGTTTTGAAACTGGCAAACGTAATTTTCATAGACAGATATCATATTTATGTTCGCCGACTACAGCACAGACGGCTTCCAGGCGGTGCTTCGCAAAAGAACGGCCTCCTTGTGATCTCGGGTAAAGGTAAAAGGTAGCTCCAACACGCTTCGGACCGAGATAGACAGCCAAGTCCTGAGGCATTGGTCGCTCATTCATGGGAGGTTTGAGACATATATTTCTCACTAGCTTTTGCCCGCAGCTTCGCTCACATGAAGCTATATTAGAATTCAAAATTGATCCTAAAAAAATCTAAAATTGTGTATTCTCTGTGCGGCCGTGGTATCACTCGGTCGATCCGGTCCATTCGTGCCGATACATTGTTCTTGTGAGGAGACAGGAGAAATTCCTAGTGTGGGGCAACGTTTTGATAAAATATAAGTATATCTATATATAATAATATCAGTTTGACCTCCAAAACCTAATTTCTAGGCAACATTATTCATTATTCGGTGCTAATATTATGAAAAATCTGAAACAAAAATTGTCTGAGCAAAGTATATAATCTAGTCTCTAATCCAGTGTGCGTAACCGTCCGTCTGCGCCCTTTTAAATGATAAAAGTTTTATTATTCGTAACATATGGAGGGTTAACCCAACACCAGAGCATATGTTTGACCTCTAACACTTGGACAAAAACAACTTTTATATTATATCGGCACAAACAGACACACATCTACATAATGTCTTTACTTTTGGTGTTCTTTATGTAGGTCGAACAGTGTTTCATAGTCTTTTCTAATGTCTTCAAAAGTTACGCTTAACATAATATGCCAATATAGATTTGTTATGCCAAAAATGCAGATGGAATTGTAAAATCAGATCAAAATGAAGAATTGATTCTCAAATTTCTAATTAGGCGAGTATCTTGAAAATGAGTGCTTATTACCGAAAAAACTACGCTTATTTTGGTTACTTCACGCTTGTATTCCTCGAAGGGTTAGGCAGAGGTATATACAACCATAGATCGGTTTGCACGTATGTATAAAGAAAAACCAACACTTTGCTCGACTTAAAAATCGAACCCAGGAACCTCTAGCGGAGCGTTTAGGATCTACACTAGGCATGGAACATGTCACAGATAGCGTGTGAAAGATCACATGAAATATCTTTTCATACGTCACATCTGCGATTTTTTTCACAAGTCCTGCTCAAAATCGCATTTCAATGAAATCACATTTAATTGAAGTCCTATATAGTTCATTACAGACGAAAAGTAGCAAGTTGCGAAATGTCACATGTGAAATCGCTGTGAAAAATAATCATACGTATAATTACAACAAATTAAAATTAATGAGAGTAGCAATCATTTCCATGCTTAACCTACACTAATCACTGTACAAAAATAATAGACAGACAGATTAACAAAAGCATAACTGAACTACTGGACACATATAGACATACAATTATACACATCTTTGCCTACATATATAGATTTTATCAGTGCGCCTAATCTCGGAATTATGCCCAGACTTGAAATAGGCATCGATAATCATACAGCCCTCATTACCGTTAGTGGTCGCGTGCATTACAAGATAACAATGTATGTTACGACCTTTTGATTACTGACTAAATACCCGAACTGGTTCAATGACCTTTGCAATTGCGATAAAGTAATACTTAGGCAGGTATTTATCGTAGCAGGCTTTAAGCACAAGCTTTGATTCTTGTGAAAATCAGAGACCGTAATCCGTTTTGATTACTATCTTCGTAAATTCTATCGCTTGTAACAACCTTCGTAAACTAGATAAAATGTTTAAAAAGTAGGTAACCTACTTCACAAGTCAGTAGTTAAATATGTGATTAATTGAGTGATTATTTTATTGATTAATGCCAAACAGTGTCTACTAGTGATGAAGTTAAAAACAACTTTATAATCTCTTCTAGATTTTTTCTAAGTCCACAAGTAATTAGATACTTCAATCACAACAAATCAATTCTTCTTACCTTAAGTGCTCTCTTATTCACAAGCAAGAAATAAAACCATCCAACATTTATGGAGTACAGCTAAATTCCCAAAGTGCACGCGAGTTATTCCAAATTGATCTTTATATCAATGTCCTTAAAAGAAACAAGACGCGCGGTCATAAAATGTAACTATACTTACTATCAATTGAATGTTTACAGCGGATCTTACATGCCTCTTCGGGCGATACGGCCGTTAAATCGGCTTGTTTATGAGGTCTGCTCTTAGCAACTGGCATCACGCCTTTCGAGAGACCCAAGCGTCTCCAAGCTATAAGCTATTTGTTACTGGACAAAGTAAGCATCGAAGAAACCATAACTAGAATATCTACGAGGGAATTTTAAATAGAACATCACGTAACACTGAAAAATATATTAATGTATGTATGAGCTTCCAACCGAGGCATCAAATGAGACTTAAAAAAGCACGCTGTCACAATTATAATATTAACATCGCCATCATATCAGCTAGAAGAAGCTGCTGAACAAATGCTTCTCTCATAGACTTCCACGTAGACCGCGTATATGCCACCTGCATCCAACTCTCAGTGCCTGTCCATTTGTCCATCTTATTGGGGACCATGCGTTGTGTCCCCTCAAGAACCATTTGGCCCAGAGTGGCCATCAGTTCTACGAGATATGTGCCTAAGTTTGCTAATTCTAAGTTTGCATAATGTAAATTGTATACCAAATCAATACCATTATCCACAGTCAATTCATTTTCCAAAATTATGACGTAATATTTTAACAGATTCAACAATAAAAATTCCGGATACAAGCTATCGCAAACAAAGTTCGTCTGTTTTCGCGATCGCTCCTCCCTTACGTACCAAAGCAGTTAGTGCTCAATTTCATATAAAATGTGGGTACTATGGAAGGGGGAAATGCACTTAACATTATTGGCGCTCAGCCGCTAAATGTGGCCGACACTTAGAAGTCAATTAAGATAGGAATCTAGGAATGCCTAGAGATGACTTTCATCTCTAGGCATTCCTAGCGAAGATTTGTAGTTTGGTAATAATAAGGTGATAGATATGTCTGAAGTTCTTTTTTTAGTTTAAAAGACGTTTCTCGTAGGTGATATCTTAGGAATATAAGGTACATTTATAGTCAAATACTCATGAGACTCAATTCTCAAACGCTTCTCGATTTTAAATTGCCGTCAAGTTGACTCGACGGCAGTTTTTTCTTTTTTTTTAAAGAAGTTTACTAGCAATGTGGATCGCACATTACTAGTATTCTTGTTAACCCCTCGTGCTAAGCTAAAATGCTTGTGTTACGAGTGGGTTTACGTCGGTAGTGCAATGGATGGGTTTCGAACCGGCAACAACATGATTGCAAGTCCTGCGCCCTAGCCATTAGGCTACCGCCGCTTCAAAGTTTTAAATTGTGCTTGCTGTCACGTGCACGACACTTGTCTTAAAATTGAGTAGCGTTTGAGTATTTGGTTATCAGACTTCAAAAGATCCATCATCATGAGAAGAACCAAATAACTAAATAAAGACCAATCATACCTAATTTAATCTAGACATCCAGGTGTCAACTGATAAGGTTAGACTTATTTTATTGAGATTTGGGATTATTGTCATGAAATACACTATTTAAGCACCTATATTGGGCACAAAAAATAACGATAAAAATGTGATGGAACCAAACTTTAGATTTATGATCTCTGAACCAACTCCCAAGCAATGATTTGTTATGTGTCCGAGTACTGATGAGTAATGAGGTAATGGCGAATTGGCGAGTACAGAAGACGGATAAACATGCTTTAAGCAATTAACAGCAAAGCGGTACAGATAAAAAATCATAAAAGTTGCCATATTACGTCAAGCGATATCCTGACCAAGCCGGCGGTTATCTTTACTGTGCCCACCAAATTGACCCATAAACACTGCCACCGAACAGTGAAAGTACCGAAAACCCAGTAGTAGATGGTCAACTAAGCTTCCCACAATGCATAAAAGAGCTGTGTGCTGGGATTCGGCTTCGGGACTTAAGACATGGTAAACACTATAACTCATATTTTTTTACTATTTACCCGCGACAAAATGGGCAATATGTATGGCTTTACATTTGCATTTGGGCTATTTGTGGGTGCATTTATCTACAAAAAGGTTGGATAATTTTAGATACGGTTTTCTGTAAAGCGTTTGTGTTTTTAATAATCCATACTAATAATTATTAACGCGAAAATAATTCTTACCTGTCTGTTTGTTTGTTTTTCACACCACCCACTAAACGAATTTTGATTAAATTTGGTATAGAGATTGGTTTGACCTTGGACAAGGACATAGGCTACCTTTATCTCAGATAGTCTTATTGGATACGAATGAAACCGCGGGCAAAATCTATTATATAAATCCTTGTTAATCTATATATATAAAAGAAAGTCGTGTTAGTTACTCCATTTATAACTCAAGAACGGCTGAACCGATTTGGATGAAAATTGGTGGAGAGGTAGCTTAGAACCAGGAAACGGACATGGATACTTTTTATCCCGTTCCCGATACTTTTTATTCCACGGGGGCGAAGCCGCGGGCAGAAGCTAGTTATCAATAGATTATAATTGGTGCAAAAAGATCTCAAGATAAATTTGTATAATGTTATGATACTTCTGTTTTTCCTTATTTGGTGTGACATTTACCCGTCACACGTAACTAACTTTCTTGGGATAAAAGACAACTTGATATTTACTGGGACCTAATATGGCAGGGGTAAATTATGTAGCTGACTTTGTTGATGCGGGAAGAATACTAATATTTATGTATGTGAACAATACCAGGCAGACATTGATTTAAAAGTATTACTTATGTTAACTAAAAAACGATTAATAGGATTGAAGGACAAACCACTAGATAACGCTGGGGTTTCTTGTTAGCAATCCTTCGCTCGCCTAGCTTCAGAAGTAAGCGCTTCTACAATATAAAGCACCTGCATAGAACACCGTTTACAAGTAGGCAGTAGGCAGAAACAACAGTCGCTACGATCGAACACCGTTTATGCGGATAAATAAACTAAAATTCAGCATGAAGCTCTAGGCACACAAATATCTTGTTTATATTACTTTGTTGATCATATATTAAGTCGATTTGGCACTATGACGAGTGTAGCGAAATATTCACAAGCCCAGATATTTTGTTACTATTCCAATACTTTGATCTTCAAGATTCAGGACGATATCTATAATTACATAGAACCTAGACAAAATCTTGAGACCTCAAATCTTCTGGTGTACCAAACAGAAGGACGCAGGATTTAACCCTGTCATAGATCAAATAATTTTCATACGTTTTATAAATGACACCATAATGAGACTATCACGGGTTTTAACTGATTCATTAATAAGGCCTAAAGTAAATAGCGTATGTTTGGTTTGGCAATAATGGGCCCTATAATCTTATCTTATCTTACATATCTTATCTTATCTTATCTTATCTTACATATAATAAGAATGTAAGTGAGCCGTGTCTGTACATTGCTTATATTTACAAAAAAACTAATTTGGGGGACTCAGAATCTGTAACACAATCCATTTCTATTATTTTTGGAACTTTTGTCTGTCTGTTTGTCTGTCTGTTTGTCTGTCGGTTTGTCTGTCGGTTTGTCTGTCGGTTTGTCTGTCGGTTTGTCTGTATGTTTGACCGCGCATCAAATGATAACTACTGAAGAGATTTGGAGGAAGTGGGCAGGAATTCATAGCCTGTTTCTTGGATTAACATTTAGGCTATTTTAAATTCAAATCGGTTCTCTCTATCAAAAGTTATTAACATTTTAACTATTGAAAACGTTGACTTTTAAAAATAACCATTGAAGTCAATTTATTTTTCAAGTATTTCTGTACTAGACTAGCACGGATCAAAAATTATAACAAAATCAAGTAATAAAATTAAAAAAATACATTTACAGGGACTAAATAACATAAAACAAGAAAATAAAGCAGATCAATCGGAAACCATTATTGTGACCAAGAATTGATTATTAGTACAGTAATTCTAACTCTACTTATACAGGGAATCACGGGACATACATAGGATTTATCCAGCGAGCACAAGCCGGTGTAAAAACTAAATATTTGAGTAGGTTAAAGAAGTAAACAAAAAATTACAACTTATTTTCTAGCGGACTGACACGACATCGTTTTTACCTCAATGAAAATTGATTCGATAACAGGTGTCATTTTGAGTTGACAATTTTGACAATATTATTGTTTTCTTCTTTAAAGCATCCAGCCATATAGTAACTCATTTTATAATGTGAAACCTCCATAGTGTAGATACAGTGCGCACAATTTATTTGAGAAACTAAAGAGTTTCCATCTAATCGAATAATTAAATACATAAATAAATATAATAAAAAAAATGCAACTGCAACATCTTTACTGATGCCGAAACAGATATTTGAGATTTTAATCTATGTAGGTATGTCT